>OX465275.1:126470710-127720710 GCA_949987645.1 Tachina grossa
TTAAATAATACTGTGGTCGTATTTAACAATATTAATATAATATTAGAACATGGTATGGTGAGTCTCAATTATATTTTAGTCACATCTAACAATAGTGTTGTCATATTTACAATACTAAAGTTATAATATAATTATCTCAGATAATAATATTGTTAAAGTTTTTTTTTTCTATTAACAATAACATGATTTGACTGCAACCATATAATTCAATCATAGTATGTTACTGTTTGATTATGGTTACCTCAACCATATTTTTTCTTTGCGTGCAGAATTAAAACATCGATAGTCACAAAATAAAATTAGATAGTGCCATCGATAGTTTTCCACCCCTGCCAGGAACATAAGTTTATATTTGTACCCTCAACGTTTAAAAAAGAAAAACTTTTGTTACAAAAAAAACCATTCTTCTATGATTTTATACATTTTGGCCCCATTTAATATATCAAATAATCAAAAGAATAATCCCGTCATTAATTTTATAGAAAATAACAGAGTTCTCTAGATAAGAAACTGCAAAAAATTATATTGAAAACTTTTGTTACGACGGATTATTTTTTCTTTTATAATTAATTGCATTAGTTTTTAATCTGATTTCTTAAATTAAATTTTATGTACGAATATGATTTTTGTGTTTTATTTATATATTTATTTATTTCAGTTGTTTCAATACATAAGAAGCCTGTTCAGCCAATAATACATGTATTGATAACTTAATTTCATGTCTATAATTGTTTCAATTTTTACTTAAAATAAGGAATGAAATGACTTTTGGTTCGTTTTGAATTATTTGTCCAAACAAATGTTTCATTAAATACAACCTCCCTGTTCAAAATCCAAAAGTAGTAATTTTAGTAATTTAATTTATTGTGAATTTAGAGAGTATGAATGAATATGAGCTTTGCATACTTAATATATATAATCATATATGACCATATACCTTAATTTTTCGGATCCGAACCATATATGGGATATCATATATACTCCATACAAATTTTTTTAGCTGGGTTATCATAAAAATAAAAAAAGAGCTTAGTATGACATTTCATACATGTGAATAAACTATAGGCAGCATTTTTGCAAAAAAAAAGAAAAACAAAATGGGAAACATTTACAGGATGGTTTTTTTAATTACACAAAAAAAATATTTTTGCAATAAACAACTTTAATTGAAAATAAGACCAAAAATCAATTAAAAATTTATTATAGTCATTTAAGCTTTTGTTTAAAAATGTAAGTAGATAATTACAAGGTTTAATTGACTCAATTACATTTTTAATTGATTTTTAGTTTTATTTTCAATTAAAGTTGTTTATTGCAGGAATATTTTTTTCTGTGGACGAATTGTAACGCTTTCATGTTTGCAATCTTTTTGATGAACTAAAAAAAACTACTTAACGTTGACAGTAAGTGATTGCATGTGTCTCCTAAAAACTGGTTTCTTTAAAAAAAAAGAAAGCACCATAACTCGTATACTGATTCTGCATTATAACGAAATTCATTTAAAAATGCATGTTTGAAATAAATTTTTATCATGCCGATGTTTTCCGTTTACAACTGTGTTTCTTGCATACATTAATCGAGCCCTGGCTGCATGAAAGTCATAATAATAAAAGTCGCAAGAATTACATAAAATATCTTGTATATATAAATTTTTTCCAGAATTGCTTGAAATTTGGCATAACTATGCTTCTGGTTGACATGAAAGTATTGGAAAAATTAGTTTTTGTAGGAATTGTCGAGGTATCTAGTTGTAAAAAGGTTAATGTACATATCAGTGAACTGTATGAGTTGATTCACTTTCGCTCTCCACTCACTTTTACAATGCTTTTGTTTTATTTTTTAACATCAATATGCACTGATATTGTTTGCAGTGTTGCCTCTCTAACAACTGACTGTCTTTAACTCACTCTCTTTTTTTAAGTGTTGTCAGTAAACATACATAAATAAAAAATTCGTACTGTTGTTTGATTGTTTTGTATAGTAATCAAATAACTCACAAAAGCACGTTGACTAGATGAAGTCTTCAGTTTATAAAACATTGACTAAATATTTCCACAAATAAATAAATAGCGTTAAGAAACTATTAAAAAGTGTTTTTAGAAAATTTAACAGAATGTATTCAGAAATAATAAAAAAAATCCGAAAATGGAGTTTTTCGTGTAAAAAAAAAATTAAATAAAATGAAAAAATCTATCTCTTCATATTGTGTTAATTCATAGCTTTTCTCATATTAAAATAATTTATAAAAAAGAATGGGCCTAGCTATTTTATTTTATAATATTACATAAAACTATATTTGTCAGAAGTGGTTTAAGAAGTATTCAAAACAATCATACTGTTTCATTGCTTTAGTGAGCCATATGAATGAATCTAAATTGCAAGCAATGACAGTCATTTATTAATAACAGTCTCATTGATATGAATCATGCAATAGCATCATTCATTTTGTTAATGTTAAGTGCTAGCTCAATATTCATTTTAGAAAATGCAAAATATGCCGTTTGAATTGTAATCATGCAGATCACTGGTACATATGTATGTACATATATGCATATCGCACTGATTATGATGCGATAATCATGTACATATTGCAACTATTTACAGGTAGACATCGATTTAGGCGGTATTTCAATTCTGCGATTTTGATATAACGAGGATTAATAGTAGCAACCGTTTTTTGAATTACGTGATTTCATTTACGCGAATTTAATATAATACTTTTAAAAAAAATTATTGCAATACATATATTACGCAAAATGCACCTCTGTGACTAAAAAAATAATGGCACAACTACATAATTAATACAACTTAAATTATTTTTAGTTTTGTTATAAAAATGGCACCAGCGAAAAAGTTATTACCATTATATACATATTACCGATTTTGGAAAAAAAACCTTCAACTGTAGCAAAATCTCTAATTTAAATGAGTAAAAAAAAAACGAAAAAAAGTTCGAACCACTCGAACTCATATGAACTTGCCTTGAAATCAAGGCACATTTATAGTATAATAGCGATGACATAGCTGGGCGATTTTTTTTCTAATTAAAGTTATCCAGAAACCTCAAAAAGTTTTCACGAAAAAGAAATTAAAAAAAATGCTAAAAACACTTCAACGTGAAAAATATTTTATTAAAAAAAATATTTGCAAACAAATTTAAAAATATAAAAAAAAAATTGGAAAAATTGTAAGGGGTTCTTACAGCCTGTTTTTAGAAAACATAAGCCCTTTCGTTTTTATCTTTCGTTTATAAACGATAACGTTTAAAATTTGATCTTTATAAAACATATTCTAAAGCTTTCGTTTTGTCATAAATAGAGCTTTTTAGATATAACGAAAAATTCACACTCACAAAATTATTACAAAATTATTAAAAAAATAATATCTATTGAAAAAAATTTTCCATGAAAAATTTTAAATAAAGTTCATTTTAAATTAATTTTAAATTTTATGAATAACGGGGTAAGCAATTTAATTTTTAATTGATTTTAGCATTCAATTGAAAATCAATTTATCCATTAAAACATGTTTTCAGTGCATTTCGTATTTTCCGTTGTTTATTAGAACTATGTTTTTTTCCTATAACGTTTACTTTATTTTGACTCAAATTTTTTGTGATTTGTTTGACATTTAAATTGTGGAACATAAAGCAAAAATTATCTGTTGATACTGAATTTGGTGTTAAATCTTTCACAGAAAAATTAGAGAAGCAAGTTGAACATCTTTGCCTTGTACGGAAGTCAAGATTCGTTCTTGTGAAAGTTAAATCAATCCGCTTATAGAAAAAACCATTTAGATTTTTTCGTTTATTTAATTTTTTTATATATTTATAGTAAAAAATAAAAGGAAACAATTGTTTTTCACTGTATTAAGTCAGTTCACATTTTAATATTAAAAATTAAATAACATTTTCGTTAAAGTCAAATGAAAAATATGTAGACTGATTTTTAATTAATTGTACATAAAAAATTTTATGAGTGTGGAAACTGAAAGCTCTTTTGTTGTCACACACATAAAAATAAATAAATGTTTTAAAAACGAAAACATGGTATCATTCGTTATTTTAAAGAACGTATACAGTTATTAATTTTCGAAAAACAGGCTGTTAATACCGTGTTCAGACATACAATTAATAAATGGAGCAATTAGTAGTTAATTGTATCACTAAACGTAAAACTCGAAATGCAACCCTGGTGTTTGTTGAGAACGGTGTTCAGTGAGCAGAACAATTTCCTACAATGGCGAACCAAATGTCAAAAAAAAAGTAAATAAACAATGCAAAATTAAATGGCTATTGAAGAAGGTAAGTTTATTGAAATTCCTAAATAAATTTATTTTTTAACAAATATCTTTTACAAATAGCAAAAAACTTAAAGAGGAAGAGGCTGGCGTTGAGTGGGGCGAAGGCAGCTGCTCTGATGGAATTGTGGCCATGTCAAGAAGAGTTTCGTGGCCAAAGACAAAATGGCCACGTCTAAGCTGAGATGAGCTGCAGCAGTTTGGTTTTCAATAAAGTCCGTGAGATGTACATTTATTAATAATAATAATAATAGTTGTAATAAATTAAAAACGAATTGTATGAGTTTCAATCGTGTTTAAATATTGCTTTCATTCACAAAGATTCTTCCACATCATCAAAATTGTTATCGTTTTCCAACTTTTGCTCTCATAATGTAAAAAGCAATAGCTGCTGCTTTCTAACACTTTATAGAATTATCAAGTTTTTCGTTTCCTTGTTTTTTAACACTGCTAATTTTGAAGAGTTCGACATTTCTGTTATATATTAGTGAAATTTCTTTTAAAGCCGAATTCGCATCAATTCTTGAAATTCATTAACACGAATATTCACGAAACAAATAAAAACAATGTTTTTTTCAGCTGTCAAATGATAATTGAGACAGCTAAATTGAGTATGTGTGAACACTAGATTTAATTGCTCAATTAAAATTAAATTTACTCAATTAAAAATACATGTCTGAACACAGTATAACGTTGGAAATTTTGTTGGTGGTAGCCGCTGTGGAGAAATTTTGTCAATTTATACCTAATTTACATCAAGCATTTTTTTCATGAAATTAGTTGCATGAAAATTTTTTGTTTATCAATAGGAGGCATGGAGGAGCAACTTATATAAAAAAATGTCAAAAATGCATCAGAAATTCATGCTATTGCCCTTTTATATATAAAATTCTCTTTTATAGCGCTGCAATTAGCAAATAGAAAAAGTTGCGTGCAACAAAATTCATGAAATTTCATGAAAAAATGCTTAATGTAAATCAGGTATTAGTGTTAATTATTTATATTTTGCTATACAAATTCTGTTGTTGATATTTTAGTTCAACTAAAAAGCCATGATGTTTTTTTGATTGTAGTATTTTTGTAATATTGTAAGGAAGACAATGTTACAGAATCAATTTCTGCATTTTTTTTGTTCGAGATGAGGTAGCTAGAAGCAATACATTTAGCCTCCAAAAAGCCATGATTTTTTTTGCCTTACTCCTCAGATGTTAGTGCTTCCAAATCAGATTTTTTTGCTGGGTACGTAGAAGTGAATGTGCCTACCTTCAAATGTTTGCAGCATTTTCTTATCTTGTTTTAATTCTAACCTATATCTCTCTAACCAGTCAGATAGTAAAAATAATCGGATGAAGCAGTAAAATGATCAACACCATTGAATCGAACATCAGCAACTGGACGAACATCACTTTTTTCAATACCTGATATGATAGGGTTTGCTTCGTCAAATTTTTAAGCAGGTGATTGCCCTATGAACTGTTTGGCAGGTATTGATACACGGAAATCTGGAAGCTGTAAGAGCGGTTCTTCATCGGCTATATTGTTACAAGGATTGACAATTTTGATGTGCTGCTATCTCAGCAATGATGAATTTAATAATATCATCTGTAAAAGAATAATTAGAGAGTTCTATTGTAGCTTTAAGCCAATGGAAGTAACGAATACATATCGAATGTGAAAAAGGGGAATATTTTGTACATACCGATCAGTCTTGAGACGAGCTTCACTATTTCGTTTTCAAAATATGTTTTTAATTTTTTTTACTTTACTACAACCATGCCAAAGCACAAATATAATACGCATACATATTAACTACTTAAAGTCAAATTCTGTAGTCGATTGCTTTATTCTAAATGTGTTTTTTAATAGTTGCGAAAAATTTAATTGTGGCAGTAATCTTTGGTGCTTATTTGCTGACTTTTTTCACTAAATTGGCCACAACTGACAAACGATTTGTCAGACTATGAAGAGGGAGTAAAGCTAATGTGAAAAAGTTTAGTATAAGGACACTTTTCTTTATTTTGAAGCGAAAACATTTAACATTTTTTTTAAATTATTCATGAACTCTTAAGGATAAGGATAAGGAGTTATTAATCAACATATATTTTTTTAAGAATTTTAAAAATAAAATTTTTCGAGAAAATTGCCCAGGAATTAGAAATGGAAAACTATCGACAGTGTCACTATCGAAAATTTTCGATAGTCTCAAAAACTTTATCGATATATCGATTCAAGACTATCGAAAGTTAAAAAAAGGCATCGATATATTGACGATACTATCGTGATAGTATCGAAGTTGTATGGTTCTCGTAAAATGTGCATATATGTTTACACTAAATAAATAAATAAAATAGAATTTTATTTTTCAATTCAATAAATAACAAATCTAAAATAATTGTATGAAATATAAGTGAGATGAATGGAAAAAATTTTCCCGTTATTCAGCTATTTTTGTTTATGAAAAGAAACATATTTGCTTTTTTGATATCATTTACTATCGATAGTGACTAAAAATATCGATTGTTTTCAAGTATTAATCAATGACACACGCAAAGAAAAGATATGATTGTAGAATGGATGAGCAAAAAATATTATGTTCTCTGAAACAAATGTGTGGTCGTCGAAAACTAGTTATTGTTATTTTAAACATTTATTTATTTATTTTATTACTCTGTTTATTTATTACAATAAACAGATTAATGTTTGAATTTAATAATTACATTATCACATACATATAAAAGTGTAATATGGTTAGAGTTTAACAATATAGTCTTGTTAAAAATTTATGACTACAACATAATTTGTATTATTACTTAAAAATAATGTGATGTAAGTAACAATATCATGTTTTCCAAAACCATACTATGTTAAGTTTTAAAAAAAATATTTTCCAGAAACATCTGTCAATTCAGTATTTCATTTGTAAGCTATCGGTAGTGTTAAATAAATGAATAAATAAATAAGGTGTAAACAAAAGGGTAGATCAATAAAAATATATTAACATTTGTGTATCTTTTTATACAGACATGGCTGTATGTCATGTAAGTATACATTTCTATATATACAATTTTTTTCAACAATATTAATTTATTTTTATTTCGAATTTAACGCACAGCTGTTTCTACAATAAATATATGATTAAAAAATAAAATAGTATTATTATATTAAATAATACTGTGGTCGTATTTAACAATATTAATATAATATTAAAACATGGTATGGTGAGTCTCAATTATATTTTAGTCACATCTAACAATAGTGTTGTCATATTTACAATACTAAGGTTATAATATAATTATCTCAGATAATAATATTGTTAAAGTTTTTTTTTTCTATTAACAATAACATGATTTGAGTGCAACCATATAATTCAATCATAGTATGTTACTGTTTGATTATGGTTACCTCAACCATATTTTTTCTTTGCGTGCAGAATTAAAACACCGATAGTCACAAAATAAAATTAAATATCGATAGTATGGATAGTGCCATCGATAGTTTTCCACCCCTGCCAGGAACATAAGATCAGTAAAATTTTACCTCTAAAGATCATAAACCCAACTCGCAACACATATAATTTGAAAGGCCACTTTCTGCTCTTTACCATGAAACCTCAATGGAACATCTGAGTTAAGTAGTTTTAAATATATACACAATTTTGTAAAGTCGGTTTTTGCTAAATTTTCTCATTTTGAAGTCGCTATATCTCGCAATAACAGTTATGCCAGAGGAAAAATTAGAAGCGAAATTTTTCAAAATGTTGATTTTGTTATTTGACAATAAAATGTTTTCACCCAAAGAAAAGTTTGAATTTTGATGCCTCTCAGCGGGAGCTATGTTTTGATTTTAGACCCCTAGCTTCCTAGGGCAATATTCTTAGAATTTTGTGTAGATTTCATTTTTGCTAGACGCCTATTGACCAAAAAAATTAGCTTACTCTAATATAAATCCATGTATAAAAATTAGACATACATATATAATTAATTATTTTGTAGTCTCGTTATCTGAAGAGAAATGATTTGAAAGAAGAATTAAGAAAGTTGTGCGGAACATTACACTGTGTAACAAAAGACAATAGTTGAAGTTTGTTTTGTAAGTGTAAGTTTGATCTACTACTGTAAAGCAAAAAGGACTAAATGGATTTGGATGCAATTCGCTAGATGAATAACATATGGTACAGATAAAAAACAGAATAGTTTTTAGGCGGTAAACAAGTAAAAATTTGTACTTTTGGTATTTGTTCTGCTTCTTAGATTTTATTTCTTTAAATAAATTGTACGAATGTGATTGAATTCAATATTTACAGTGATAAGAGTACAACGTCTGTCGGTTAAGGTAATATTTTATAGAAATATAACAAATATGCTTCTCAAAAAATGTTTGTATAGAAATAAGCAACAACATATCTACAGTAGGTTGCTGGGCAATTGCACAATGTGTATAAAACCTCTCAGTTTTGAAAAGTACCTTTAAAATGAGAAAAAATCTTAGTAATTTCATATGTTTTTGATTTAATTTAGTCTTAGAAATTTTTTTTTATTTGGCGATTTTTTTCGGTTTTAGTAATTTTATAATTTTTGGATGTTTTAGTTTTACCGTTTATGAAGATATTTGCCTTTTACGGTTTCCAAGATACAGCAAGTTGTCAAAATTACATTAACTGATGGAACACCCTTCAATTTAAATTTTTAAATTTAATGTTAATTGTTATCGTTTGTATAAAAATACACTAGGTTTGCAAATTTCAAGTGTCTATATAGAATTGTATGCACGATATATTACATGAGATTCTTAAAATTTTCATTGCTCGTTTTGGAACGTCCTTTAATTTTTAACTCTCATGTATTTGTTGTAGTAGCTATCAAAGTTCTACATACTCTGTCCAAATTTCAGTCTGTAGCTCTTACGGTTCACGAGAAAATATACTGTGAGGGACAAACAGCCAGACGAACAGCGTAGCGAAAACAATAGGGTTCATTTTCACCTTTGGTGTACTTAACCCAAAAAAACAGAAAAACCCGGTCTACATAAATAAAAAAACAAAAAAAAACCAAATCCAATATTGCGCGACATAATGGCTTTTGCAGTCGGGAACCATATCTATGATTCGATTTTTAATGCTTTTCGACTGTAAAACTCACTATGTTCCGCACTACTGGAGTTGTTTTTTTTTCTTTTCAGTTTTTTTAGATAGTCGGGTTTCTTGATTTTGTAAATTTATTTGTTATTTTAAACTGTTTCTTGAACAAACATCTATCTATCTGTGTATATTTTTGTGAGCCCATTTTAATTTCCTTTATTTTGATACCCCACTTGAGAGGTTTGACAAAAAAAATTATACTTAACGTACTACAATCAGTGTGCACACTTAATTTTTTTTAAATTCGGTAGAATCGACAAAAAAAAAATCGGTAGATTTGAATGAAATTCGGTAGAAAATTTTTTTATTCAGAGAAATATAAAAAATAACAATTCAAAGAAACATAAAAAATAACAAAATATATGTACTTATATATAAAGAATAAGTGCAAGGAGTATCAAACTAAACAGGTTCCAAAAGCGCATTTAAAACTTCACATGTGATTGGAAATTAAACTGCCATAAACAATGAAGCATTTCCAATAAAACAAGTGTCATCCTCAGTTATTTGCCCTTACCCTTTATAAAAAATAACTAAAATATTTGACAAACATTTGTATCTACAAAGATTATATGTAAGATCCATTTATGGATTTAAACTGTTGTGCAAAAATTATTAAATCATTGGTAGGAATAAATATTTCATCCCCAAGGCACAATTCTTTGGCAAATATTAGGTTACTTATAGTTTCAGTTTTTAACCGATTTCTTTGTTCTGTTTTAATGATTTTCATTACTGAAAATGGACGCACTGCTATTTGGCAAAATAGGCAATTTACACATATATCGACTTAAATAACTAAATAACAATATTCGGTAGATTTCAGGCCTTGTTCGGTAGAATTGGTGGATTGTTAAATTCACAAACATATTCGGTAGAATGTACCGAATATCGGTAGAAGTGTGCACACTGACTACAATTTCGCGCGAAAAACCCATTTTGGTTCTCTTAACACCACTTGCGTTCTTAAGACGATAAGAAGAAAAAGATACTTTAACTGTCGAAATCCATGCAACAGTTTCGGAGATATGATGTAATAAAAAAAATTACAAGAAACGCGCGGAAAGCATAACAATTCTTAGCAGTCGGGTAAAAACAAAGTCGTACAAAACATAAAGGAATTTCAATGCATTTTTAATAAAAAATAAAAAATATAGTATAATCCTGTGTTATAATTTTATTCAAATAGTAATTTGGGATTATTATTTTATAAAATAAGAGCTTGGGATTATTAGTGCGTTAACAAATGTTAAACTTAATTGTAACAATTTAAGACCAGGACCTTAATGAAGTAAACATTTCACTGAATCAATTAAACTATTGTTTAAAACTTAAATTAATTTAAAGTTTAATAAAAATTTAATTGATTCAGTTTAGCTTTTGTTTAAAAATGCAATGAATTAATTTTTCAATTAAAACTATTTTTTACGTTATGACTGTCTTGCAGCGAAGACTCGATATGTATGTAAGTAAGTACATGCTGTTTAATCTTCTATAGTCAGATTTACTCTCTAACAAATGGACATGTAAAGAGTTCATTGGGCAAAGTATAAAAGAACATTTGTTAAAACTTCAAATCCCCAATTACTGCAAATGTGTTTATTATTTTTTACTTATTTCAGATTTCATTTATTTTTGATGCTGATCCTACTGTTTCTGTTGTTATTGTTTACTTACGAGTATATTTTACTTTAGGGAGGGTATTGTCGAACTCTGAATAAATTGTGTTTTGTAACGAAATGAGGTTGGGGATTACAACAAAAAAAACATACTCTCACAAGTAGGTATCATGACATTAGTTTTCGTTTGGATTACGAGTAATTTGGCGACAATATGTGAAAAAAGAGATTTCTGTATAAAAAAAAATGGACATGTTCATCACACTTTTCAAGTTGTTTTGTCAACGCCATAATTTGGACAATCGTGACGGACGGCAGTTTTTGCAACTATGCAGCACAAGAAAATGAAACTCACATATACCGTGGCATGACCCCACCGCAAAAGCTAAATCAAAAAGATTTTGTAAAAATTTTGTTAGAATGACTTTGAAAACGAAAACAAACTAGTAAAAAAAAAACAAAAAATATGGGGGGTGGTTGGTCATCATGTCTGTTTTGTTAAGGCATGTGTGTGTATGTGTAATAACCGGAATAAGTGATAGAAAACGGAAGGACATGGCCATTTGAAAGTGTTGGACAGCCAGGCACACACACATATATGAGCAGAGAAAAAACCCACATATGTACTCATTCATTTATGGTCTAATGAAAAATTTATAAACAAGCTTAAAAGGATTGAAAGAAAACCAAGACAGGACAGACTAAATAGCCAGGTGGTAGCTTAGAATGACAATTTATGTATATGACAAACTCTCACACAAAAACAGCCATACACGAAGTAGCATTGCAATGCAAGTGTACATGTGAGTCCATGAATAAGAGCATTCAGTATGTACATACATACATACATATGTATATACAATGTGTTATTTAAGGTTTTTATGGGGATAGACTGATAAGCACTTACCTGACTCTTCATGGGGTCTGTATTCACTTGGCACATGTAACTACCCGAATCATTTAGCTGTACGTGGGATATGTGAAGTTTCCAGGTGTTGTGACCATTGTGTGTCACTGATAATCTTGGATTAAGAGACACCATATGGGTGTGAATACCGAGTATTGCTTTAGAATCGGATTTAATCCAGGCAACCTAAAAATGTACAAGGTAAACAAGCAAACAAATAAATTAATATACATACACACAAGCTTATAAAAACCAAACATACGTAAATGATTTAGTTAACCACACGCACACACATACTCAACACATACACATTCAGTCACCCATACTTAAGTACACAAGCGTTACAGAAACCTTTTCTCAAAACATATTTATTCATATAATATGAGGGTAATAAGTAGACACTGGACCACATATTGTTTGCATTTACATATATTCGCATCAGTGATGCCAAACTTTTTTGGCTCTAATAGCACATCAGAATTTTAAAAAAGCACTAAAAAGCGTAATTTTGAAATATAAAAAGCGTAAAAAGCACTAACGTAAAAAACGAGTGAAGTTTAATAATGTTTTCTAAGCTATTCTCTATTTCGGCAACATTATCAACATTTTTAATGAAATATATCAGACGAAAAAGGTATGCTTTACCCTAAACAAATAAATACACCAAGTTTTTATTAAAGTAATTTTAAGAAATACGCAAATATCTTAAAAGCACTACTTAGTGCTTTTTCTTAGTTTGGCACTAACACTCAAAATTTGGCGTTTTGAGTCTTCAAAAAGCACTAAAAATAGTGCCAAAAGCACCAAGTTGGCATCGCTGATTCGCATGTGTAAGTTTAAGTTTAAAATATGTCTCACTCACTGCACATGCATGTATTCATATTGTAAGTAGATTTGTGTGTATGCATGTACATATATGCGTGTATGTATGTATATGTGTATGCGAGTGTTTGTATGTTTGCTGATTTACTAACTAAACTTAAAACCAAAAGTCTTAGCAACGCATAAACTAACAATTGCAAGTGCAAACAATGGCATTTATGCACACAAAAGCAAACTTACTTTCTTACACGCCAACAGATATGTACATTCAAATTCTTGCATTAGACCATATAATTGATTTGAATGAATTGGCGCATAGGAGGTACATTCCAAAGCATAATGAACTCAATCCTAGCCAATGTTTCGACTCAATTTCATTCACTAATACACATATCTAACTATGAATGTTTTGCTGGAATTTTTGGCATACAATTTGCTTTTAAATGCTTTTAAAAGGATCAATTAATAACATAATTTTGTCGCTAGTAAACCGAAAATTTAAAGTAAGCATATTAACGAAAATTTCGAAAAATTAGGGACGTCAAACTAAACATGGAAAAATAAAGTATTCACCATTTAATGTTTTCAATTAAGAATTTTATTGGTTCAATTAAATTTTTAATTGTATTAATTAATTTGAACTTTTTTTTTTATAAACATACAAAGTTTTTAAGCTTTTCTCAAGAATCTTTCGATTGTTTAGATAAGATTGGATTTAAGATAATCAATATAATCTTCTCGATAGATTTTAAACTATTAGACTGTACTACTATACTATGAACAATAGTCTTATTGCCGTGACACTATCGATTTTAGAGTTTGCAGAGAAATAAACTACATGCGGTCGTATCTCCTAGGAGCAATTAAATGCCCATGTTATCAATCGAGCAATAATTATTTTTAATCTATATAATTAATAGGCAAACACGTTTTTTATAATCCCTTTTACGCTGGTACTACTGCACCGATTTTGAAAAGATTTATGTGGTTTTTAAGAATGTTAAAGGTTTTTCTGAAACCGGTCCAGTATTTTGGGAGCTATAATCGTTTAAAGTTTCTACTACTATATGAACATAATTTACATTAAGCACTATAAAAGAGAATTTTATATAAAAAAGGGCATAGAATTAATCTTTGATGCGTTTTTTTACAACTTTTTTGATATAAGTTGTTCCTCCAGTCCTCCTATTGACAAATAAAAAATTTTCATGCAACTAGTTTCAAATAAAAAAGTTGCGTGCAACAAAATTCATGAAATTTCATGAAAAAATGCTTAATGTAAATTAGGTAATGCACACATACATAGTACACACGCATTTATTAGCTTACACTTAAAAAAGAAACAATACGATTATTTCAAAAATCAATAAACGGTGCGGAAGGAGAGTGGTGCCATTGGAATTATCGATTGTGCTGATTTTTTAGTCACGATGTCGCAGTTGTCTAGGAAGCATGGCGCATTCGCTGTGGAGAAATTTTTTAAGAGTAATGATTCTTATGTAATTGCTCGTCGACAATTTTGTTCAAAGTTCGGTATTCGGCGAATACGGAATGGACCCAGTACAAATTTAATCCATTCGTGGGTGCAGAGATTACGCGTAACTGCTTCGGCTATGAATGTCCTACGGCCAGGTCCCAGTCGATCTTCATATAGTTGAAAGCAGTTTACGTGAAAATCCGCGACTTTCAATACGGAGAAGAGCAGCCTCAATTGGACTTTCATGAGCGATTATTCATGAAATTTTGAATAAGGATCTGAAGTTCCATCCTTTTAAAATTCAAATCGTTAAAGAACTGAAAGAAAGTGACTTTGATTGACGATTTTGGAGCGTTTTCGCACTGTAAATCCCATTTTTTGAAGCGACGCTCCCGTTCATTTTCATGCATTGCCCCAGGGTAACTGTTTGTTGTGCCCCCAAAAACTGATCAGTCGCTTTGTGAACAGCCACTGAGGTCCCCCGATCTAACTCCCATGGATTTTTATTTATGAGGCTACTTCAAAGAGAGGGTTTATAATGACAATCCCAAATCTTAAAAAAAAATCGTGAAACTTTATTTTATCGTAAAGTAGACAAAATGAGGTTATGTGTGGAACAACATATCGGGCAGACGGCTGCCGCGGCTTTGCTGGCACACACGCGATCTTTTAATGAAATTTTCAATGGCCGTTTTGCATAAATGCTGCGGTATTTTATTAATGCAGCGTCCAATTTCCTCTTTTAAGGCTTGAGTCGTCGTCGGCTTATTCGCGTAAGCCATCGACTTCAAAAAACCCCAAAGAAAAAAGTCTAATGGTGTTAAATCGCACGATCTAGGTGGCCAATTCTGGTCTCCAAAACGCGAAATAACACGACCGGGAAATGACTGATGTAGCAATTGAATTGTTTCTCTGGCTGTATGACATGTGGCGCCGTCTTGTTGAAACCACATGTCCTCCACATTCATTTCTTCAATTCTAGGCACGAAAGAAAATGATAACCAGCATTTCACGATACCGAACACCATTGACTGTTTGCGCTTGACCTGCGTTTGAGCGACATCATCACGTACATCTGCGACATTTTCGGTCGATCGACCTGATCAAAGGCGCGTTGTTGTCTTTACATCACTAACAGTCCCAGTTTCGGCAAATTTATCCATTAATCTCTTTACAGTTGACTCTTTTGGATTATTGTGACCCCAAATTGATCGCAGATTTGAGAACTGTAGCCGCAAAGCTTTCACCATTTTGGTAAAAGAATTTCACAATGAGAATGCGTTGTTCATTCGTGTAGCGCTCCATTTTTACTAACCTCGTACCTTCTACTAGCAAACAGTAACAATTGTTCAAATGTCAAACAATGACACTTCGAATGGCGCCAAATTTAAATCTTGCGTTCTTGTTGGGACACCCTTTACATGTTCACGCAAATATTTAGACCTCTGCAATCAAAAATGACGACTTTATTATAGAAATTCAAACGGACGCAATTACGAATGCATCTAGTTTTTATTGCAAAAAAAAAAACGTAACTAAGATAAGATCTTAATTATATATAAAAAGGAAATAAATGGTTAAAAGCATATAAGTATCCATACTAGAAGTAAATTTCGAAGAAAGTTTTTAAGAACATTTTATTATTATTGATTTTGAAACATGTTTTGTTTCTCCTGTAAAATATATAAAAGTGTAGTTACGTCCGTTTGCATTTAAAGTGACGATACGGTTGTAAGTATGTGTGTAAGTATGTAAGTATTCTGTGTGGCTGTGTTTTAATGAATTTTTTATTTTTTTTTTTTTTTTTAAACACAAACACAATTCGCAAAGCGATTAGCTTGTCTGCGAAAAACACCCAGGGTCTATGGTGGGAATCGAACCCACGACCTCTGGACTGAGAGGCTAGCATCGCTACCACTCAGCCACAGGGGCACCCAACGTTTAGATACTTTTTCTATGAATCTTAATAAAATTATATACATCTAGAATACGGACGATTATGTCGTCCGTTTGGTATATACTAGTACATTTTTTTTTATTTTTGCTTGAACGAAAACAGTTTTTTCAATTTTGAATAGAGAATTAATCGAATAATTTTTGTCGAATATCCGAATAAATTGACTACTTTATATAAAAAATATTTTGCATTTTATGACTTTTTAAGTATTTATATGAGTAAAAAACGAGCTCGAGGTAACAAAAGAGTATGCAAATACTTAGTTTTTACATTTATATATGTGCCCTTAATTATGAAAGTGGTCTAGGTCATGTGCATTTTTGCTTCGAAATATCAAATAAATCTTAAAAAAACTTCAATAGATATTTAATACATATTAAATAAATTTATATTAATCGGGACTGGTATAACTCTAAATTAAAATGTTACATAATATAAAAATATTTTTTAGTTTTTTCAAAAGTAATCTAGGAAATACCTCGACCAAAGAAATATATGATTCAGACCACTTTCATAATTAAGGGCACGTATGTAGTTATAGAAATGCTGCGTCAAATGACCTCAACTACGATGAAGCATTAGGTGGCGTTTGTGAAGTAAATAATAAAGAGAAATAATTTCTTAATCGGGCTTAAGTTCAGTCATTTTAATTCTTAATGAATGACATATAATGTTTTATTAAACGATCTAAAAAACTCTATCAATAAGGTAATAAAATGTAATAACGTGAAACGGGTTGTCTATATTGAGGTTTATTTAAGTTATTTGGAAGAACGTCATTTTTAAAGAAGCCCTATTTATGCGGATAAATAAACGTTTAAAGTCAACATTAAAAACATCCATTCGAATAGTTTGTGTGCATCTGTATATGCTGCTGAAAATAGGAGAGATATAGAACTCTTAACCTACATTATTTTTTATAGTATAATCTGAAGCAATTTTCGATCCCATTTGGAATGTAGAGATTAAAGTTGCATTTTGAATGCAAGTATCTGGAATATCCTTTGTATCGGTGTACTTTACATATACGTATTACATGTGTATACTCCGGCCAATGTTCAATACCGTCGAAATGAATTGAACCTAAAAGAGTGATGGAGTGTTAGTTGCGTACTTCTTCAGATAGCTTGTATCTTCCCCGTTTTTGAGGAAGACTGATGATAATGCTAGCAATCCATCGGCAGTCTCATTATTCCAGTATATTGCTAGTCGAGAATATACAATGGTTCCCATAATAATTTCTAGTCCCATCAATGTCAGAATCTCTTCTCTTACAACATGAACAGCAGTTGCGGCTTTTATAAATGAGGCTTGATTTGTTGCCTGAACAATAGCGTCAATAAAATCATTTAGAAAATATTTAAAAAATATGCTTTGTATAAATTTGTAGCAAAAAAAAAAAACAATTGTGATAAGACAAATTTAACAGGACACAGCAAGTTGATTTATAAATATGACAGTTGCACTTTTGGATCACTTTGGTTCCAGACATGGTAATAACAATATGGTTCATATTTTATCTAACTTACATAAGGGTTTTAATATGTATGAATGCTCAAAGCCTATTACCTAAAATAAAGGAATTTCGTTTCCTTTTCCTAAATTCCGGTATTGATGACGTGGTTTAATCTTGACATAGAGAGCAGTCTGCATAGATTATATGGATATAAAATCTTGAGATCTGATAGTCGGCGGACTGATGGTGTTGCGATCTATAGTAGGGATAACATCTCCAGTCAATTGATTTATTCACTTAATGCACCTAATGATGTTGAACTTATACATATTGGAGTAAATTCTGGTGATAATAAAATCTAACTTGGGTATGCCTACAGACCGTGCAAATATATGAAGTTAGACAGTTTAATTAAAAATTTGGAGCTTCTATTATTAACATACTCTGAAGTTAGTATAGCTTTTGATTTTAATAGTAATTTACTAATGACCAATGAACTAACCACAACCAGTGCTTAAAAAACTGAAGTGATTTTCATTTCATTTCATTTTGCTTCTGCTTTTGCTTTTGAAAAATACAACAGTTTCAGTCAAAGTAAAATTACAAAACGATTGATGACCGATTGCGCAGTATTTTCAACAGTCGAAGATTCGAAAAGTTTGAATTTGATTTGCTTTTGCTTTTGCTTAGCATCGCAAGTAAAAGCAGAAACAGTCTATATGCTTTTGGAAGTAACAAATAGTCACAGTCGAGGAAGCAAGAAATCTTGCTTTTAGAAGTTTGAAGCAATCGCAGTAAAGTGGTTTTAGGGCTTGCTTCTTGTGTGATGTGCAAGAACAACAAAAAATATGACAAACACCACAAAATAGTTGATTGGACCAGCAGAAAGCTTCTAAAAGCAAAAGCTTTTGCTTCGTCGACTGTGACTGTTTGATATTTACAAAAATACACAGACTGCTTATGCTTTTACTAGAAAAACTAACCAAAAGCAACCAAAAATAAAATTCAAACTTTTAAAATCGTCGATTGTTGAAAGTACTGCGCAATTGTTCATAATTCGTTTTCTGCTTTTGCTTCGACTGCAACTGTTGGTTATTTTCACAAGCACAAGCGAACGCATTGGTTCATTTTAAACAGTTGAAAAGAGCCAAAGCAGCGAAAAGTAAACATATTACCACTTTTCCTACTTCGACTTAAGTTTTTTAAACACTGACCACAACTTTGTCCTAGATAAATTTATCTACTATGAACAAAAGCAGACCAACACATTTCACATCGTCATGAACTACATTGCTTGATCTGTGTTTTGTCTCTAATGATGACAAAATATTGCATTACGAGAAGTTGGCAGCACCTCCGTTTTCTCATGATATTTCAGTTGCTAAGCAGCCTTAAAAAAATAATTTTCATGACCTTAAGAACATAAATTACGTATTCTTATTAATGATTTCTTATATGTAAGACTGAGTTTACATCTGGCATTTCATGTGTCGTTATTTTATAGTGTAATTTTTATATGTGTGCGATGCCATCAAGTTTTTCGATAACCCTTATTTTTGTTGTGTCATCGTGACAGGAAAGAGTTCCATCTCTAAATAATGGCAATACGGAATCATTGTCTACACCAAGAATAAATTTTGACATAACGATATTAACTGTCATTTACTTTATCATTGTGAAACTTTGTGTTTCGTATTGTTTGTTAATTAATATTTATACGAATGGATAATCGCAAAATTATTCAATTGGCTAGTGCCACTGTGTGTTTACCAATAATAAAAAAACAATTAGTAAAATCTAAAAAAGGCGAACAAAGTAGTGGAAAAGACCAAGGCTCAATATGCAAGTTGGTTTAAAATATTTATGTGGATGAGGTTGAGTCTTTGCTAAAATCAATTTGAATGAGCCAATGCTTCTTGTTTAATCATTTTGCTTCTGCATCGAGCGTTATCGTAATCCTTACTTGACCGATCAAACTTCTTTCTATGTATGTATGTACATATAGCCAATCCTTATTTCCATTCTGACATATTGAAATTTATTTATTGCATTCACTCATCTTTTTTTCATACGTAGTAGTTACTATGTACAACATTTGGTCAACCTTGTCCGACCGAGTAGTCCCATCATTGAGGCTTTCCCATGTTAATTTACAGAAAAAAATTATCTCCATAATATCTATAACTGAAATAATAAAATTGAACTCATAAAATTGAACTTAAGTGTATAGGTATGTATTTTACAAACAACGGATACAAAAGTGATACAAATATTAGGTAAAAACATACCCATAATAGGGGTGTGCGCGCAGGCGCCTTTGCCCTTGTGGGTATATATACTGTCTATGTATATTAATTTTTATATGTTTGAGCCAAATAAAAGTAATTACAGTCATATCCCGATAATTCGTAATCGCAAGGGACCGGCCATTTCTTACGAATTGTAGGGGTTTTCGATTTAGCGGGGTTTCGATTTAAAGGTTTTAAAATAAAATGAATACGAATTAACGGGGGTTTTCAATTTATTTACTAAAACGATAAAAAAGCATTAAAAAATTGTTAAAAATAAACTAAAAAATAAAAATTTGTTGTTTTTGTAACACCGACAGAGTTTTATGCGTGCGCACACACACACAAGCAGAAGCAAAAACCCACGCAAAAAAAATAGCGGTAAACAAAAAACCATTCTTTCCATGTTTCTGTTGTTTTTATTACGAATTATAAGTGGTAGTTAGCAAACAATTACGATTTATAAGAGGTAAAGAAGATTTTATATGAAAAAAATATTACGAATTAGCGAGGGTATCAAAATGTATGGAAATTTTACGAATTAACGAGATTTTTTCAAGGTACCGACAGTTTATTACGAATTATCCAGAATTACGATTTATCGGGGTACGAATTATCGGGATTTGACTGTAGTTACAAAAAATTATTTATACACCTTCAAGAGGTCATAAAAAATGTGGGTTAGTTTGAATATCAGGAAAAACACCTAAATTTTCACCTGAGGTGTTATATTTGTGTATACATTTTAAGACTGATGTAATGGCAAAGGTATACAAATTATATACCGTTAAATAGACAATTATGTCTACTATTGTGATAACATAAAAAAATTTTAGAAACATTTGAAGTAAATAAAATTAGATCAATAACTTAGGCAAAAATAAAAAAATTTAGAAAATTTAATTTTGTAATCAAAATTGGATTTTGAATTTTTCGAAAAGTATTGAAAGTATGAGAATAATTGTTTTTCTGTTTGTAAAGCTAAATGTATGCTATTGAACTAAATTAAAATGTTTCCCGATTTATAATTTTATAAAACTTTTTTTTTTATTGGGAAAAATTGTGTTAGAAAAATTTTAGCATTTTTAGAAAATTTGCTCCCCTGCCTACATTTATGTGTAGGATGTCAAGCGTTTCTTACAAGTTACTAAAACCAAGTTTATTTATAATAAAAAGTCAAAAAATTTACAAAAACGAGCGTGCAATTTTTTTGCCACATCCAAAAATAAGATTTTTTGCAAAAAAAATGCTAACTTTCGACCAATGCTGGATGTAGGGTGCACTATCAAAAATCTCTAAAATCTGATTCTCAGTCTTTCTTGATGCCTCCTCTCTCAGAAACATTCAAAATTTTTAACAAATACGCAATGATTTTTTTAAATTTTCGAAAAAAAATTAAAAAATTAAAAATACTTTTTTCACAAAATATACAAAATTTTCTCATAATTTTCAAAAATCAAAATTGCAAAATTATTCCTGGCTTCAATTTTTGAGATATCAATAAAATTCTTTTTTCATATAAATTGTAATATATTTTTCTTTCAAAAACAACAAAACCAACTGATTTTTGCTAAGTAATAAAGGGCCTAACTAATTGTGTAAAACGCAACGCCAAGCGTTGTCAAATTTTATATAAAAAAAAATTTATATTACAAAAACAAAATATATACAAACTTTATCAACGCCAAGCGTTGCGTTTTACAAAATTAGGACCAAAGAAGTTATGTACCAGCGATTAAAAAAAGTCAGTGCCGAAAATAAAAAATTTTTTTTTCAAGTCAAATAACTTGCTCTAAGCATGTTTTACTTTTTTTCTTAACGATGATTGTCCCGCTGAAAAAACTATTAAGATCGGTCGATATTTACAGAAGTTACAAGCTCCGAAAGAATTTCTACAACCGCAGCTTCCCACTTTGAGGCTCTTTGGAGCTATCCTGTCTTATAACACGGTGCTTCCAAATATACTTTCTGAAAAGTTCAACACTTCTTCTTTCCAAAACAGTTAGTCTCATCGAAATCGGTTCACTAGTTCAAAAGTTGCGGACTTTTTACCACTTTTTTTATTTCACGCCACTGTGCAGCGCTGCATAATATATTTTTGAAAAACTGTAAATTTAGAAGAAAAAAAAAATACTTGCACATAAAAAATTCTTTAAATTTTTATACATATTGGGGTTTTTTTTTTGGTGGGTGGGGTGGGGGTTAACCCTACGTCTGTATCTAATATATTTGTATCATGACTTAATAAGTTTAGGTGGTTTTCCTTAATTGGGTTATTGTTACTTTCAATTTTATTTTTATTTATTTATTTGGTTAGATAAAATATGGTTTCTTAAACCTGGATCACATTATCGGTACAAGGTACAAAGTTTCGTCGGCTTACTGCAATAAAGTAATAAGCAATAAGCCAAAATAGCATTATTACGTCACTCAATTCGCGAATTCTTGTTGTTCTCATATACCATGGCAGCTTCAGGATAATTTGTAAAATCTTGTTTTTTTTGCGATTTGAGCTATAGTATACAGTGCCAGACGCTAAAGACCGAATGTCAAGTTCGTACGTTTTACCATCTCGTAAGTGTTTGAGTTGCACTATGGGATATTTCTCATTAAATTACACAGGGAAATTCTTTTTTTTTCTTCGAATCAACCTAAAAACGTAAGGGAAGCAAAAATGCAATAAATAAGGTAACTAAAATTTTTGCTTCTGTTTTTTAAGATTTTGTTTTATTTGAAGTGCACAATGATTTATTTATTTAATACACTTGTTTAACCAAAATAAATAATTGTTTTTTTTTATAAATTACTACAATTTCGCTAAGAGAGTGCTGAAAAAATTTGTATGGCTTCAGATTCTGCACTTTAATTTGGTGTATATTTCGTCGTGTTGTATCTTATTCTATTAGATATCAAATTATTTCAATGAAGTCAGTGTGAAACTTGTTTTTCTTTTTCAATAAGACTAGATCGTGGTTCATAGTTCGTATGAAATTAACTGACAAACAATAAGACAAAATTCCATATAGAAAAACCCAATTCTCGTGTGAATTTCCTCTTGCTGGTTGAAAAAGTACTAATAAACATTAACACTGTTATATTAAGCAAAATGGGTAAAACTGTGGCTTCACATATAGGAATTAAAAAAAAATTCACAATTCATAGAAAAACTTATTTTTTGAGCAAAAAACTGCGAACCTGCTCAATGCTTAGAAAAACTGCTAAAATCAGGGAAAACTGCACATTTGGCAACGCTGAATGTATCCCAATAAAGTTTGAAGTATTATCTGTGGTGTGTTTAGATAAACACGTTATTATTTTCACTTGTTAACAATCTTGTGAAAAGAATACGTGTTTTTTTTTTCTCAAAATCGAGAAAGAAAAATCTAAAAGTTTGAAATCGTCAATTTCCCAATTGTGTTGTTCTAAATTCGGATGCTAGAACACACACTATTAGTTTGTATTTTCAAAATTTGAACTTAAGCAGATGTAGCATGTGTTTTAACATTTACACGATTGTATTATACCAGCAAATAATTTGTGTGTAGTACTTTTCCATGAGACGTCTTTTTTTTCGCTGACCGAGACATCATTTTATAAATACAGCTCCAGTTATTACGTTTTTATTCAAAATTTTGTACAATAACAAAAGGCAAGCAATGGAATGTTCTTTTAACATTTTACAGAAAGCAAATTTTCAAACGTTAAAACGTTAGAAAGCTTTTTAATATTATGGGACATGATTGGTTAGCTGGTTGGTTTACGTGGCTGTTTACTACACGCAGGCATTAAAGTAGAATCTAGATGATTCCTTTTTGAAAGGACCACTACACTCATCGGTGTCAACCTATGTAGAACCGTATCTAAATATTATGATAAGGTGATAGTAAAGTCATTCAACCCAATCTCACATCAATCTGAAAGACCGTCTAGTACATGACTTCCTAAAAATTTGTGTTTCGAGAGATGCAAGGCTGGACATTCGCAAAAAAAAAGTGGAAGATTGTCTCTTCTTTGTTTTCTCCTCGACGACTCCGGCATAACTCATTATAGGACAGACCTATCCTGCTAGCATGTCTGCTACCTTCCCCGTCTAGTGCCCCGTTATGACTGCAACGAGCCTCGAAATGTCCCTAGGGTTTCTATTTGTTAATTGTATTGAGTGCCTATCATTATAGCGAGGTCACGTTTCCTTAGCAACCTTGCACGTGGGTACATTGCGCCATCTGCATACATTCCGATTCGACATTGGAGGCATTCATAGCAGAACCAGCTCTAGCAAGCTCGTCCACCCGTTCGTTACCTAAAAAATTGCTATGTGCTGGAACCCAGATGAGGGTGAGGTCAGCCTGACTACCCAATCTAGATAGCAAACTCTTGCACTACACGACTAGAATAGACGAAGTAATGAATGATCTTAGGGATAGAAGTTACGCCTGGCTGTCGACAGAGATACCAACTTTGCCATGGATCTTCCTATCTTATTGAAAACTACTCGTACCTCTTTTTCACATCGAATCTACATCAAAGAAAGATTTTGGGTTGGCATCACTGGTGTACATATGTACCAATTCTAGCGTATAGGATTATTAGTCTGACAGCGATATTCTTTTAAGAGTTTATTGTTAATAACTAATTAAGTACTGGAATATAAAATTGCCTTTGGTTATTATTTTTCCAGTAAAAAAATGTTTTTAATAGAAGGGAAATAAGCCAGTATTTATTTAACTTATAAGCCTTACATATTATATAAATAATTGTTTTTATAAAATGCAGATACTTAGTCAACACATTATGAAAACAAATTGAAATAAAAAAAGCACAATGACTTACTTTGTATTGTCCTAAATTGTTCACGACGCATGTGAATGAAACGTCACGACCCTGAGGTACTGTTATATTAGGAAGTAGCGATAAAAACTCTGGTTCCGGTTCATCTGGTTGATTATGAGCTGGAATGGAAATAAAAAATACGCTTTGTATGTATAACAATTTTTATTTTAATATAAATGTACCACATGTGCTGAAGGCAAAATTTTAACAGCAAATTAAAAATAAAAACTGTCAACGAGCGTTATAGTATGCATTTAATTTTCTACAAAATGAAAATATGCTATGAACAATCGTATATATATATACAAACATACATATGTATACATATTTGTATGTATATAATTTGTTCAGAAAAATAGGACTCTGGAATTAAAAACAATTGATATGAATATGCAAATAAATAAACTATTAAAATAAAACATAATTCTCATCAAAGGATTAAATGGAGCATTTATATGTGGAGATTTTTTCTTTTTGGAATGGTGTAAAAATTTTTAATGTTAGTAGAATGTGTTTTAAAAATCGAATAATTTAAAAAATAGAAACTGTAAGGTTAACTTCATAAAAAAATTAAAAAATTTAATTTTTATAAAAAAAATTTCGGAAAGTCAGACTGGTTCTAAGGTTTCGATTATGAAGATTGACATAAAAAATTTATTTAGTCATTTTAAAAAAATTTAATGTTAAAAGTATATTTTTACTAAATTATATGATTCGGAATGATGACATACGAGTATGTTAGCATTTAATAAAAATTATGAGCTTTATTGGATATATCAGCAAAAACCAGTAAAAGAACATTCCCAGGAACTCAGGAAATGTAGAACTTGTGATTCCAAATTTCGATCATCTCCAGTGCTTTTTACATTAAATGCAAAAAGCTCTATTTTACGATTCTTAAACACCAAATTGAGAGCAATGTCAAGAAAAATTCCTCTTTGGCGTACTATAATGATTACTTCCTTTCGGAAAATGGTAGAGTTTCTAATTTTCCGGACTTTTTCCAATCCCGGGAAACGGGAAATAAAATTTCTTATTCCCGGGATTCCGAGGAATTTTTTTTGGAGATTAGTGATATGAATCAAACAAGATGAAAACAAAAATAAAAGTTGTGTTTTAATCAAAATATGAAGAAAAAAACAATTTTAATTATTCTAAAAGTTAATACGTTCAAGAATGTATTTAAAAACTATATAAATATTATTAAATTCATTATATGTATTTAAGCACGAATGTTCCTTTTTAAATTGTGTTAAATACATCACCAAGGTATTATTTATGGGAATAAAAACAAAATTTAAAAAATTTTATCCCTCAAACGCGCCTGAAATGTTCACCAGCGCTGAGTTACATATTTAGTTACACAGAAAAAAATGATTTGTAAATACAATTAATATTTTTGTTATATCAATTAAATAATTAATTGATTTTGAACCTACAACGATTTTTGTAAATACAATTAACGAAATTGTAAGTTAAAGGAAAATCTGAAAAATATTTTCAATTCAATATATCAATCAATATTTTGTTGAAATTGATTTATTTTTTCAACATTAATTTTTGTTAGATTTCAAAGTTATTTCAATTAAACTTATTGTTATATTAACAATGCGAATTGTTGAGTTTTAGTACAAATTTTGATTTTCATAATTGATATATTAAAAATGTTTCTTATACACAATCACAATCCTCGAAACGAATTTTTGCTTGTCTGCGAAAAACACTAAATGTCCTTGGGCGGAGTTGAACCGGCAACTTCAAAACTAATAAACCAACTTACTTACCTCTCAGCTAGAGAGCAACACTTTATTAGATACGCAAATAATGAATACAAGCAAAATATGATTTCTTGTTTCATCTACATGTGCGCATTGCGTTATGATATAATTTAATAAATAATTTTGTTAAGTAATTTAATTGACTACAAAAATTAGAATTTGTTATATCAACAATGATCATTGTTAATTTTTAAATTCAATATTAAGAATTTGTTTTGTTGGTTACATTTAATTGCAATTTTTTCTGTGTATGTACAAGCACGTCACTCGAACGTAGTTATATCTCGAAAAAATCAAACTTGGCAAAATGCATATATTATCAGTAGGCCTGTTATTTTCATGCATTATAAAAACTAAATTATGCGCATAAAAAATGAAAAATAAAACCTAAAATATGCATTAAAAATATGCACTAAAATCAAAAGTAGAAGTAAGTCAAAAGAAATCATAACTGTTAATACTTGTTTTAAACGTGTTAGATAAGTGAATTCAGAACTAATGAAACTACAAGATATTATTCTGTTCAATTCTCACTTCATATCAGGGATGGCAAATTTGGTACAATTGTACTTTTTTTGGTACTATTCAAACTCGGAAAGTACATTAGTGCACCAATGACTAACTTAGTACATTTTAGGAATCTCCCGAGTCCACTCCGCACTTCTTTTCAAATGTTTGAATATGTCAATTTTTACTCTTGAACAATGAAGCCCATATTTTTCTCACTTGAAAACAGTCTTGTGAATACAAAATGCCGCGAGAAAATCAACAAATGTGAACATGCCATTAATTTGTATATTTTAAAGTTTAACATAAATGTCACCATTTGCTTTAACATCCCAACTTACAAGCAAATTTGTGAAAACGATTTGGTATCCAGAAAAAAGTCGACTGTTTTAATAAAAACCGATAAAAATTTTAAACAAAAAAAAAAACTTTTGTACTTTCAAAAGTACAATTTCTGAAAGTTTTTTGTACAATTTTAGAATTCTGAATACCGTCCATGCTCCATATATCAAAAGGAACGGAATTTATATTGTTATTATTTTCAGTGTATTCATACAGTGTTCCGCAATTGCGCAGAAATCAGCTCAACTACAGAGGCGGTAGTGCAACTAAATACTTGAATTAGCAAGATCTGCTTCGTGCTTTTTTATGCTTTCTGTTTTTAGTTTTAAACATGGTTGCCATATTAAGGGGTTTATTTTTAGTTGAATTGATTTGAGGCTTTGTCAACTATTTGTCGCAATGTGGTCTTACTTAACTACACTGCAAAAAAATTAAAATAACAAATTAATTTAAAAAATCAAAAAAACCGAGTAGCTAAAAACAACTGAAAAAAAACAAGTTCAGTAGTGCGAAATATAGTGACATTTAAAGTCGTGCGCCACTATTAAGCAGATTTGGAGATTCGGTTTTTTATTTCTTATTTTGATACTTTAGAGTCTGAACACAATATAACGAGAATTCATTGCGGTGCGGTTTTTCATAAGATTTTGAAGTAAAAACCCGCAGTGCGGAACGGCATACATTTAAAATATATTTTATTTTCATTGCGGACTTTTTTATTCTCTAAATTTTTGACTCTCTTTCTCTTTCTGATGTTGCCATAGCAGTGATGGGAAATGAGATTTGCATTTCGGTATCAAAAACAATTTTTTTGAGTACTTTTTTTAACAAAAAATTATATAAAATTAATTTACAAAGAAATAAAAATGAAACACAAAGCATATGGATAGGATGATTCTAAAAAAATCGTTTGTTTTTCTCAGAACCAGGTTTCAAACTTTTGTTAGGTAAAAAATAGGCCTGTTGAAATATCAGCTCATTATATTAATGGTGAGATGGTCTGTTCGATTTCCCATACGATTTACATGGTATAAATTGATTTTATTTATTCTGATTGTCATAAGTAAAGAACGGAATGTCCTACAATAAACTTCTTGGTACACTCTTGTAGAAAATTGAATTGATTTTTTTTAGAATCACCCTAATATGCATACACACATATGTATGTACTTATGTACTCGTTCATAGGTACAAGTGCTAAAGTTATAACAAGAAGTGTTTTAAGATTTCAATAAATCTTAGGCCTGGATAAGACTTGATACTGTTGGAACATAAAGTATGTTCCTTTGTTTTGTTTTCATGACATTTTGTAAGAGAAAATCCTTTCGACATTTACAGAGAAGTGAGGTATAGACAAAATTTGGTAAGCTACTGTCGATTTACCTGGAAACATGTATTCATCTAATGCGTTTTTAGTTTTAGCATCGGTAGGCCAAAAACTGCATATACAGGCCTGTTCTGCAAATCATGATATGTCAAATCACGGTGATTTCAAAAAATTAATAAACGCTAAATTATTGCTTTTGTAAATTTCACGATTTATGGTTTATACATGACTATAACTTAAAATACAATAAATACCCACGAACAAGTCAGCTATTAGTAGTTTGTTTTTAACACCACCGTGATTTAAAGCACCGTGATTTTTAGAACAAGCCCGATATTTTCTGTTGTTAATAGTTTTAATTGTTCCAAATCAGCCAATGCTCTATATTGATTGTTAATATTTTCAAAATATTGCTTTTCGCTGGGAAACATTTTTACTCAAAGCGATATAATGCTATTGGTTTTACCAGATAAATCATTTTCAGGGGAAACTTACTAACCTAAGTTAACATTTCATTGTCAAAGTCCACTTTTGCCCTTAGAACTTGACAGAATTTAATATAAACTTTTTACAATATTCTTTAAACTGATCTAAAACATAGATCAACTTCTGTACCACAGAAAATATC
The DNA here is from genome assembly GCA_949987645.1 of Tachina grossa. Classification (NCBI taxonomy): domain Eukaryota; kingdom Metazoa; phylum Arthropoda; class Insecta; order Diptera; family Tachinidae; genus Tachina; species Tachina grossa. The sequence goes on from OX465275.1 coordinate 126,500,085, forward strand.
ATTGAAAAAAATATGGTTTTTATTTACATATATTTAATTGTGAAGGGTTACAATTTTCTAAAATATCTTTACTAATAAAGTTTCTTGCCATTTGTCGAAAAAGAAATTGAATTCTTGGCAAAAATATATGTGTACGCGCGTCTTCTGACTGTATTTCTGGGATGGCCGAGAGAGTATCAAATGTATTGCGGGAGTACTACGGTACTTTTTCATGTCAAATAGTATCAAAAAAGTACGATTGTACCAACTTTTCCATCACTGTGCCATAGTTTTGAATAATTGGCAGTGTTCACAACAAAAAACATGATTTTGAAGTTCAAAAATGTTTGTCATAAAATATAAAAGCTTAAAATATTTATCAAATATATCTGCGAATGTATAAAATTTTAATCATTTTTTGTTTTTAGTAACTGCCATTACAAAATGTTTAACAGAAAGAGTGAATTTTTTTAAAAATGTATGCACAAAAAAATTAATAAAAATTTAAACAAACAATGACAAGTATTGCCGTCGCCGTCTTCCGTTGTAATTATTATGTTTATTTTTCTTTTTTTATATTTTGTTTAGACTCTTACTCGATAGGTCTCTTAAATTTTTTTATTAACATAATTTAATGAGAGTTCATAGCCAGTTATCAAGAAATATTTGATTTTTTATCCCTAATTAAATTTAAACATAGCTTATATACATTACATCCCCTTTTAATTTCCTCTATTTTGATACCCCACTACATAGGTTCCGCCATTTTGTTTTTTGCTTTCGGAAACCTTTATAAGAACACTTGGGTGCTTTAGACGAATATAACGGCACCTTAATTGACGAAATTCATTCATCCGTTTGGGAGAAACGTGGTAATAAAGAAATTTACAAACATATATATGTACAGGAAACTCCCGAAAAATACAACCCTTCTTGGCAATCGGGTAATAAGTAAAATACAAAATATAATAAGGGTTTTCATGAGAATGTTCAAAAGCCTCTTAAACTGTGCAATTGTGTATTTTTACGCTCTCGTAAATAAAATGTCAAAAATTGTATAGAAATTTATTTACACAAACCTGTTAAGTTTGCCCAATGATTTTTACTTTTAAATTTAAGCTATGCAATTGTGCATTTTGTAAACAACAAACTGTTGCTTTTTTGGCTTTCTTTATATATTTTTAGACACACACACACACTTTTTTATTTTTTTTAGATATACATAAATAAGTTTTTAAAATTAAAAATTTTAAATAAATAAATAAATAAATAATTTTTTAAATTAAAAATTGCTTGTAATTTTGTTATATTATTTTTATTAATTGAACTTTTTGACGTTTGTTTCAAATTAACATACACTTTTTGCGCAAAAGTTTAAAACCGGCTTCATGAAACAAGTCTCGCAAGTTTGCCAAATTGCACAAATGGCAATTTTAAGAGTTCTCATGAAAACCAAAACCAAAAATACAAAAAAAACAAGTTTATAAAAAATATGCAACTTAAATATGTATTTATTATAAAATATGTAAAAATATGTAGTTATTAAAAAATATGCACTAACAAATCGATGCCATTTTTGTGCAAATTCTTCAATTCGGAAAACTAAATTATCCAGATTAATTTTGATTTGATGATTACAAATATGCATTTGCATGAAAGTATTAGCCCTGGTTATGAGATATACGGCCGATATTAGCTTTTTCATAATATAATATTTTTTTGTTTAAATTTTTACTTATAAAGAAGAAAGAACACATTTTCTTTAGTAACATAAAAAGTTTGTTCTCTTGAGATATCACTATCTTCCTATAAAGCATCGATATTAAGATACCGTCACACAGTGGCGTGAAATAAAACTAAATGGTAAAAAGTCCGCAACTTTTGAACTAGTGAACCGATTTCGATAAGACTAATTGTTATTGAAAGAAGTGTATTTGGAAGCACGCTGTTGTAAGACAGGATAGCTCCAAAGAGCCTCAAAGTGGGAAACTTTGGGTGTCGAAATTCTTTCGGAACTTGTAGCTTTTGTAAATATCGACCGATCTTAATATTTTTTTTTTCGCGGAACAACCACTTCGTGTTTTTCTTTATTCCGTAAAAGAAATAACCATGGTGTTACTGTCAGAAACATACACATAAGAAACACTGACAAATAAGTAGCTTTTGAGGTTGAATTTTGGAGCAATATCAAATTGAAACTAAAAAATCTGTGCAAAGATATATACATACATATCCCACACTAAATCATAAATAGTCACAGCTCAAAATTGTTTTGTTTTTCATGGACCACAAAAATTTCTTTTGCAGCAAAGTCTTCTTGAACAGTTTTTGCCACTCCTAAACATCAGAAATTTTTTGAGATGTGACTGTTTATTATTTAGTGCGCGATATGTATGTAAATTTTTTTTGCACAGATTTGTTTTTATATTTACCATTTTTTTTAAGTTTTATGTAGAAAACTCCTACATATATGTATTTGTCCCCAATCTTATGTTTATTTTTGTTAAACATTTTGTAATATCAGCATATGTTTTCGTATAACAAGATAATTTATTTTAATTCGAAAACAAAATAAAAACAATTAAAAATTAGGGTGTTTTTATTGTTGGAGATTTTTTTTGCTGATTTTCTTAAATTATTTTTCAGATTTTTGAGATTTTTGAACAAATTTTTTGCAGGCTTCCGGTAAAATTATCTGGCAGCAGTGCTTGCTATCTTTGTACATCTAGTAAAATTTTATCTGATATGTCAAGAAGAAAATAGCTCGTTGTACAGCTTTGTTCAAATACTTCTGAAAATTGTTTTTGATGAACTTTTTAATTAATTTTAAAACAACCTTCGCACCTTTAATTTGGAAGTAATTGTGAGGCACATACAAGAAAAGCACACCATTACGAATGTAAAATAAGAAAAAACTTAATATCTAATTGTGAGGCACATACAAGAAAAGCACACCATTATGAATGTAAAATAAGAAAAAACTTAATATCTCTTATCTCACATACTTTTAACTTAAATTTAGTTATAAAAAATTAAACACAACCGTTAAGTAAAACACATTAACCATACAAAAACATCCTTTTACAGTAATTATAAAATAAACTTACATACACAGACACAAGGATATATAAAATGTTGCAAAATACTTTGCTTTTAAATAGCAAGTGGGGTAAATACTTACATTGAGCGAACACCTGCATACTGTACCCGCTGCCATCATTGTTTCCTAAGCCCATTATTAAAAGTATGAAGCCCAGTAATACGCTTACGCAGCATGTAAGTTGCTCCATTGCAGTCTGTACGAATTGCACGCTTTTTTTGGAATCCAGCCGAGCGTGCTGCTAATTGAATTAGTTGAATCCTTTTTGTGTGATAGATTTTGATCCCTGCCTATGTTTCAGCTAAAAAAATTGCACCAGTTTACTGTTGTAGTTATTCTATATACAAACAGTAGTTAAGCAAAAAGTGGGATACTTTAAGACATTGAAGTAAATGCTAAATAATAGCACCGCTAGTGCCAACTGTGGTTTGGTTAATTCTAATATTGCCAGTGTCGCTGTCTAAGTCCATGGAGAAAATAAAATGTGCCTACATGGTAACAAGGTGAATTTGAATATCACAGCACATCGGCATACTAACTCCTTTTGCTGCGGTAAAACGCGAAACTAAAGAATTCTGCAAAAGAATAAGAAAATAAGAAATTAGAATAAGTAATTTTTTAAATTTTTTATTTGTAAATAGTTAAGCGTGTTGTTATTATTAATTGCATATGCAAAATGTTATCGAAATACTTAAATTTTTATTAGACTAAGAAATATTGAAAAGGAATGAATACATTTCATATGACATTAACTCCCCATAATAAGTTTGGCAAGTTGTCTTTGACCACAGGCTGTCAATGTTTTAACACAAATCTGAGCAACAATGTTAAGGCACAAGCTTTAAAATTTAGCTTTTTTCGTAGAAAATAATGGCACCAAACTAGGGATTATAACCTGAATATTCGAATATTCGAACTTTTTATAATTTTTGTTCGAATGAACAAAAATTTTAAAATTTAGATTAAAAAATTATTCGAACCATTTTGGTCGAATATTCGAACAATTTTCTCAACTATTTAGTATAAATAACATTTTACATTTCATAACTTTTTAATTTGTTAACAATACGTTATTAAGTAATCAAATTACTCCAAATTATAAATACTTGTGTAAGCTTGTTTATATATGTTCGCTACGCGCATCTTTTGTTTTCTTGCTGGGAAAAGATATAACAGAAAAAACTAATTTTCAATTTCAAACACAAAATTCTCTGAATCAGATATTAAATTTTTTCAATTTAGGTCCTACAAAGAAATTTGTAAATTCAAATACAAAATTTTGTAATAATTTGTTTGAAAAAACCCCGATTTTTTCAATTAACAAATTGTCTTATTCAATAAAATGTTTTTTTTTTATGAAAATAAAAAGCAAATACAAAAACAAATAACTATTTTGTACAGTATGCAATTTCTATATTGTAACAGAAATCTTCTCTAAACAATTTTGTAACAAATGCTACTTTATATTAGAGTTGAGCGATTTTTCGAAACCTCCCAGCTAAAAAAATTATATATGGTCCATATATTTTTAATATGTATATAACTATATATGAATATGTATGAATTCATGTATGGAAATGTATGGGATTATACATGCGAAAAGTATTATATATGAATTGATATATGGACTAATATATGAAATGTATTATAATATATCAGCTCATATATGCGGATCCATAGATCCATAGAAATAAGATGTAATATATGGCGCCATATAAAAATGTATGCATACATGATATCTTACATAAGATCGCATTTGCAATCAAAAAAGCTTGAATTTTTTCAATTCCATCTTTTTCTCTCTTTTTTATCACTGGTGAATTGGAAGTCTACTCAAAGTTTATATGCATAGAATTTTATATATTTTATGCCTATTTAATAAATCAAATAATCAAAAAGACAATTCAGTCATTAAATTATTATTAACTTTATAAAAAGTAACGGAATCCTCAGATATATTAAGAAACAAAGTTCATATAAATGGATTATTTTTTCTTTTATAATTGCACTAGATTTTAACCTGTTTTTTTAAATTATATGTTGATTACGAATGTGTGTTTTGTGTTTTTTTAATAATCGACTCATATTTTCTCTTAAAATGTCGAATGAAATGTCTTTTAGTTTGTTTTGAATTATTTTTTTTCGAACAAATGTTTCATTAAACACAACCTTTCTCCACGAAATCTTACAAAAAATAACTTTAATAATTTAATTTATTTCACAGCAGTGCGCTTTTTTAATTAATATGAACTTTGCATACTATATAGGGAATACACATTCATGTATGAAAATGTATGAATATTTATGATCATATATGTCCATATACCCTCATTTTTCGGATCCGGACCATATATAGGATATATGCTCCATACATATTTTTTTAGCTGGGCTGTTACTTTTTCACAGCGATTGAAAAATCACATATCACAACTGTGACTGAATTTATCAAGTAACAGGTTTTGGAAATATAGTTCTTTCATACAAACTGTAAATAAAGCTACCACATTAATTTTTTTTTTGCACATTCAGCTTTTGTCAAGAAAAAATCGTCAAATCGTGTCAAATCGTCTTTTCTGGCAACTATGTACAGCTCACATTTTTATATTTGCAATTTTGTTGTCTCTCTGCCTCTTATACGACAATTCTCAATGTATGGATGGGGTTGATTGCTAATTGTTTATTCTTCTCGCTCTTCTTATTAGTATTTATCAAGACACCAATACTAATAAATACTTTTAAGGCAGAAGATCTGAAACGTGTTAAACCGTGATCACAGTCACTGTTTAATTTCACTGCTGCTCTTCTTATTAGATTTTCTCAAAATATGTAACAGAACTGCTACACAGCGTGACCGTTTGACCGACTAAAGTGGCAATTTGCCACTTTTTCGACTGTGTTTCCCCTTTTTCGACTGCCTTGCCACTTTTTGACCTCCTTTATATCGGGTGAGTTTTATGAAAATACATTAAAAATAAAAAGTTAAGTGCAGTTTTCTCGTTTTTTTATAATTTTGCCCCTTTTTCTTGATAAATCCCCTATTTAGTGCCTCTTTTTGAAAAATGTCACCGGTCACCCTGCTGCTACAAACAAAATATTGTTAAACTGTGATCACAGTCACAGTTAAAAAGAACAGTGATTTAGAAATCGCGTTCACAAGGAGCAACATTATTAAAAAATCACGATATCGCTCTGCACTACTTTATACTAATTGTATGAACTAGAATTTTTCGCTCCATACTGTTTTATGTAAAACCAAATGTGTTTGGGATGAGTCGAACCTGGAATCTCTTGACTAATAAACTATCGTGCTCAGCTAAAGAGGAAATCGCTTTTGGATACGCAAATAATGAATACACGCAAAACATGATTTCATTTGTTTCTTCTAATCTAAAAATAACTTTGTTGAGTAAAAAAAAACAAGCCACGACGTTTTTCGGCTTCTTGTCCGAATTCACAAGTATACAACACGAGCATTCAAAGAAAACAACAACATCAGCACATGACCACGTTGAGTCAATGAACAAGCAAGGAAAACACCATCACAAACAAATGAAATTAAATGATAGAGTTCTTTTTTACATAAAACAAAATTCAAACAAATAATTTACTGGAACAGTAAAAAATATTTACCGAAACTAAATTTTATTTTAAAACACACGTTTGTTTGAAATTTTTTTGGGGATAATTTTTTCTGTGTACTGCCTCTTACAATTCCTGATAAAGAGTTAAGCGGCCCATACACTACAACAGCAAGCACGCACAATCAAGCGATTGAGCATTCATGCTCGAACCACACAACATACCAACAAGCTGGTACAATCAGCGTTGTCAACTTGGTGCGTTTCGCACCATTTTGGGTGCTTTTTGAAATTTTTTGTGCGAAAAATTCCTTAGTTGGTGCGTGGTGCGCTTTCTTTTAAATTTCGGTGCGGTTTTTAATTTTTGGTGGCACCAATGCAAATTTAACACAACAATGGGTTAAAACCGGAAAATTCTGGTGTGAAACTTGCCAACTTCCTGATAGTGTTAATTACTACATATATTAATAATAGTAATGATGTTTAAAAACATCAAAATTTTAAACGAAATCTGTTTTTGCCCCGATGATAACAATAATGATGAAAATATTAGCTTTATTAATTTGGAATAATTAATTGATTTTTTTTTTTTTTGTCTCTTTTTAAAAAGTCTTAAGCAGAATTTATAAAATTAATGTACAGAAATGTATCATATTATAAAAATTAATGCAAACATATGTATGTGCCCTTAATTATGAAAGTTGTATAAGTCATATATTTCTTTGGTCGATATATTTAGTAGATTAAATTTGAACAAATCCAAAAATATTTTTTATTATGCAGCAGTTTCATTTATAGATGTACTAGTCTGGATTAATATAAATTTATTTTACTACATCGAATCAAATATGCGTATGACTTAAATCACTTTCATAATTAAGGGCATTAGTACATATACTATGTATGTACGAATTTGTTTTATTTATTTTGGTTAAGTTTTTTTAGTTAAGTACATATCTTTATTGTAAATGGCTGTTTGTTTTTATTATTATATTTGTAATATGGGTAAATGTATTAAACTTCTGATAAAATTATTTTTTATATATTCGAATAAAATGATAAATTCTAAACTTTTATTAGTTTTGATTTGAATCCTTACTATTAATCGTTGATCATTTTAAAAAGTTTTTACAGAATTTGTGATATTAAAAACAAAAATTATTATTTACATATGTATATAATAAAAATTAATATAAACAAATTTGTTAAGTTTTAATAGATTTTATTTTTTTTTAACCCTGAAATGTAAAAGCCTGTTTAAGTGTTAAATTAAAAAAAAAAATAAAAAATTATATTATACTTTTTAGGCAAAAATTAATTAAATAAACATTTTAAACTAAAAAAAGAAATTCTAAGCTTGGTGCGTTTTTTTTGTAAATGGCGCGATTTTTCTCCATTTTGGTGCGTTTTGAAATTTCAAAGTTGACAACGCTGGGTACAATATTCATTTCTTACAAAATTTCGGAAAGGGTGGTTATGAATAGTGACACATATTTTGTTGCAATTATTATTGGTATATTGTTAAAATTAGCAGCTATGTATAACTAAAGTTCTTAAATTCTGTTTACTTACCATTGAAACAAATTATATTTCAACAAATTATATTATTTAAATGCATGTTTGCTCCATGAAAACTTTGCTCAACTGAGCTAATTTCACCATATACCACACCAGCAAGCTGGTACCATCAGCAAAATATCAAACTCTACTCGACATCGCTACAGCAAGCCGTACAATCGCACAAAATGCCCATACACGACCAAACCGCTGGCACAAACACTTGATTGTGCATGCATGCTGTTGTAGTGTATGGGCCCCTTTAAGAATAAGTGCTTTTCTCCTGATCAAAAGCAGCGATACCAACTTGGTGCTTTTGGGCACTATTTTTAGTGCTCTTTTAAGACTCAAAACTCACTAAGTAGTGCTTTTAAGAAATTTTTGTATTTTTTAATATTACTTTAATAAAAACTTGGTGTAGTTATTTTTTCCATGTAAAGCATAACTTTTTTCTTCTGATATATTTCATTAAAGATGATACTATTGCCGAAATAGAGATTAGCTTAAAAGTTCTTAAACATTGTTAGACTTCACTCGTTTGAATATTCACTAGTTTTTCACGTTAGTGATTTTTACGATCTCAAAATTACTCTTTTTTAGTGCTTTCTTAAATATTGATGTGCTTTCAGAGCTAAAAAAGTTGGCATCACTGATCAAAAGCCTTAAGAAAAGAGTTGTTGAACGACGTAAAAGAGCATTAAATGCCTTAATATTATTCCTCAGCTTTCCTATCAAATACTAAACTTTTTAAAATATGCCACAAAAAGCGAAAAAATGAGGTCGCAAATACTTTGTTTTCAAGATAATTTTTTAATTTAAATATCGCAAATAATCTCAAGTACGATGAAGTATTAAATAGTATTGCTGAAGTAACTGTTAATTTCTTATTAACTGATCTGAATAAAGTAGGAAATTGATTTAAATTATTTGGAAATATAAAGAAAAGGATTGCACAAACTCTATATGTTTTTAATGCCATTTATAGTTATATAAACAGTTTGCAAAAGAAACTTTTCTACTTGTTCTTTTATTAAAAGTAAAAATAAAACAATCTTCTGCAAGCTACGAGTAAGTCGATTGGAAGTTATCATAAATTTTCTTTTTTTCGATTCTGTTGCTTCAATAAATTAGTGGAACATAGAGTTTTTAAAATTTTGAATTTTGGTTATTAATATCTTTATTTATTAATATTTCTAAAGCTAAGTCTAGACGATATGTTGAATCAGCAAATGTATGCTTATGTTCATATGCTTTAAAATAACAACAAATCCTGGTGTCAGCATATATTATATGTTAGCCGTCTACACAGTATGCTGAAAGTACCACATTTTTTAAAGTCAACATATGTCAGCAAATGATAATACAACATATGAGTTAGCATAAAATTTTTGTGTCTACATGATATGTTGAATTTCGTATTCTAATATATATGTTGAGTCATGTGAGCATTTGCTTAGATATAAAATAAATTTTGAGAATTCTTTTTCTTTATTATAAATTTATGTATGTACATATATCAATTATCGCTTTCAGTGCAAAAAATTATATTTTTGGTTAATAAAAATTAGTGCAATTATACATGTATATAAATAAAAAAAAATTCGTGAAATGACGGAAATTGGCAAAAAGCTACAACAGCAAGATGACAAAGTCTAATAATGTTTTAAACTCTTCAAAATTGTTAAAACTTTTTTAAAAAAACCACGCGAAAGGCCGCCTTTATTGCAAATTTTGCAAAAAATCGCAAATAATTGGTGAAATTTTAAGCAAGTCATAATATGGATTGAAAACCGTTAAAACTGTAAGGAATGCATAAAATTCGGCTAAAATCGCGAAAATTACATAAATTCGCAAAAAGTTACTAACAGCGGGATGATGACAAATTCCAAAATTTTTTTAAAAATCGGCAACATTTTTAAGAGGCTGAATGCATCCAAAAATTCGCTTTTATCTCGAACTACAAAAAGTCGCACGAAGTTGCAAAATTTTAAACAAACCATAATGTTGATTAAAAATCGCCAAAACTGTAAGGAATACAAAAAATTCAATAAAAGTCGCAAAAATGACGAAAATTCGCGAAAAGTTACTAACAGCGGGATGTTGACGAATTCCAATATTTTTTAAAAATCGGCAAAACTTTTAGGAGGCTGAAAGCATGCAAAAATTCGATTTTATTGCGAAGTTTGCTGGAATAAGATTGATTGTCTTCTTCAGAATCGCCTGAAATTTTTTTTTATGAAATTTTAATTTCCCTTAATTTTTATTCACCCGAATTTACCATGAACATTTCTGCAGTATATTTTTCGCGTAATGTAGAATTTTTTGTGTTTTTTGTTTGTTTTTATTCTACTATTTTTGTTATTTTAATATTTACGTTATTTTTCTTTAAAAAATGGCAAATTAGGAAACACTGTTCATACCTGAGCAGAGTTAAAATATCAATTCTATATGCTATCAAATTTGCCGTAATCTGAAAAGCTTACATAGGCTTTTCAACAAATAGCATATCTGACAGCATATATAGGAAATTTGTTAAAAAGGAAAAATATGGTGGCTACACGATATGCTAAAATCTTGAAAATACGTTTGTTGACAACGTTAACAAATGCCCTTCATATGTCGTTAAGCATACGTATGTTGAAAAAGTTTAGTGTCTACACGATATGTTGGCACTGGTAACAAATTTTTTATCATAAATATGCTGATTCAACATATCGTCTAGACTTAGCTTAAGCTTTCTATGAAATTATTTGTTTTTCTTGTTTAATGAATTATTTTTCGTTTGTTGATAAAAAAAATAAACTTGTACACATGCATGTCGTTTAATGCAAAATTTTTAAAATTATTGGAATAAATTTTTTTAATTCTTTGTTTGTTCGAATGCTCGCACAAAAGTTCAAAATTACTCGTGTGCTTGAACAAGAAAAAAATAATGAAATTTCATTCGAACAAATATGAAAGACGAATAATTAACAATACTACAATTTACACTTTTGTACTCGTAACGTATAATTAATACGGAATAAGAATAATGTAGATATAACTCATACGTGAAATTGTGTAAATTTTATGAACAGTGTAGTCTGTTCAGAATTTCTGCTCAGCAATGCAAACTTTAATATGCCAGTCAGAACGAGTCGCTATTTTGCCCTGCGAAGATTACGTAAGAACTATAATGATTTCTCTAATCTTATTGATTTTAATGTTTTTGTTGATAGAATCGACAATCTTCGTTAATCATTAATAACTTCGAATTTAAAAACACTAATGCTGAATATGGAGTGCAAATATAAATCAATCTAAATTTTATTTAATGGCTCAATTGTGGATGCCAGACGAACGATGTCGACAGCGTTCAACTTGTCGCACACTTCCATCAAAACAAAAACAAATTTAAAAGTTTTGTTGTTGTGTCCATTGTAACTGTGTCCATTAAACCTTTAGTCTTAGAATAAATTCGTAAGACTAAGTCAAATAAATAAATAAATAATTAATTAGTTTTCAACTAATCACGGAAATTGTAACAGGTGTTTTTTATTGAGGTATAGAACTTTAAGTTGGCATCACTTTTTTAACTGGCGGCCATTTTGTCAGCTGTCAAGTGATTAATATTTAGTTTGGTTTGCCATTTCATCATAAACAGGTTGACAAAAGAACAACGCTTGCAAATCGTGCAAATTTATTTCGAAAATAATGGTTCAGTTCGCGAAGTTTACCGCAAGCTCCGTCCATTTTATGGTCGACATAATCGTCCATCAGAGCAATTAATTCGGTTAACCATGGATCGTTTTCGCACTACGTTTACTCTATGTGATAATACGCATCCGCAGAGACGTCGAACAGTGCGCACCGAAGAAACAATTGCCGCTGTAGAGCAAAGTGTTGAAGAGGACCCGAATGAATCGATTCGCCACCGTGCACAGCAATTGGAGCTTTGTCCATCAACTTTATGGAAGATTTTGCGCAAAGATCTTGGCTTGCGACCTTACAAGATCCAGCTTGTGCAAGAATTAAAGCCGCGAGACCATGCAATGCGTCGTGATTTTGGTGTATGGGCCGAAAATGAGATTGATCTCGATGCTGATTTTCATCGCAAAATTTTGTTCAGTGATGAGGCTCATTTTTGGTTGAATGGCTACGTCAACAAGCAAAATTGCCGCATTTGGAGTGAAGAGAATCCACATGAGACCCTTGAGACGCCATTACATCCACAAAAACTGGCTGTTTGGTGTGCTCTATGGGCTGGTGGAGTCATTGGGCCATACTTCTTCCGAAATAATGCTGGAGAGTCAGTTACCGTTAATGGAGACCGGTATAGAGCCATGATAACCGACTATTTTGTTCCCGAATTGGATGGCATGAATGTGGATGAGTTGTGGTTCCAACAAGACGGCGCTACATGCCACACAGCGCACGTCACAATCGATTTATTGAAGGAAACATTCGATGAGCGCATAATTTCGCGGAATGGACCTGTCAATTGGCCACCAAGATCGTGTGATTTGACACCATTGGATTATTTTCTTTGGGGATATGTGAAGTCGCTCGTCTACGCCAACAAACCAGAAACGTTAGGGGACTTGGAAGGCAACATTCGTGGCGTTATTGCCAACATACGGTCCCATATGCTCGAAAAAGTGCTTGAAAATCGGACCTGTAGAATTGGCTTTATTCGAGCCAGCCGCGGCAGCCACATGCCCGAAATCATATTTAAACATTAATGGCATAAAATTATCCTTCCAATAAAGCCAAATTAATGGACATTTAAACGATTTTCCTGTGTTTTATTTCAATTCGAAGTTCTATACCTCTAAAAAAACACCCTATAGTATTAATTCAGCTATTTTAATTGAAAATATTATTGATTTTTGCAATTAAAAAAATATTACATTACATTTAATTGAAATACTTTTAAAGATTCAATTAAAAAAAATAATTGAAATAGTTCTAGGGATTCAATTAAATATCTAATTAAACATTTTTAAAAATTCAATTAAAATATTAATTGAAATATAAAATAATCTAATATTATAAAAAATATATGTATGTTCATATAAAAATTTTCAAAAATGGAAGCAGTTCTCTATTGTTCATAAAAATGAACTGATGTATCGTATTGGTTTGAAGTTCGAATGGTACACAAAAGTACAATGGCCGTATTCGGTATGTGATGGTCTTGCGTAAGTGTAAATGCAGAATAGCGTAGCTGTTCTTTGGATAGTGTGTGTGTATTTTGTGATTGGATTTTAAAGAAAGGATACGATGTTTTGCATACATACATACACACATACATACATACGCAAGACCATTTGCATCGGATTATGATTTCCTTGTTGAGAAATAAGTAAAAAAATTATTTTCAATTTTTTTATTTTAATATTTTATTTTTCTCAACGCACGTCAAAATTAGTCTGGTTAAAAAAAATTTTAGTTAAGGTATATTTTTTCTTGTATAGAAAATATTAAAAACAATTCAAAGTTTAATTGAGTTTTTAAATTGAAAATATTTTTTCAATTTGATTTTCACATATAAAAACAAAAGTTATATTATTTACATGCAATGAATATGTAATAATTACTTACCATTTCATAGTATTCTGATTTAGGCTCTGTTGATAACACTTTTTTGATAGAGCAGGAAATTCAATTAACATAAACATATATTCAATTAAAATATTAATCAAGAATATATTTTTTTCTAAACAATCACTTAATTGAAAAAATTCAACAGTAATTTTTTCTTTGTACGACAACGCGAACGTTGTCAACATCGTTGGATAAGCTCTTAGCTGCTGCATAGGTTTTAAAGCAAAAAAGTGGAAAAATTAAAAAGTAGGCGTAATAATATTTTTATTTTTGAATTTTTTCCTTGTATATTTAAAGAAAATATGCTTAAAACTTATTTCTGGCAATAGAATTTACTCACAGTAGATGCTGTCATTCTAAAGAGCCGTAAATAGATTCACTATTTACGTCTTCCTTCTCTTTTTTAGCAATTGATTCCGCTTAGGTTAGGAATGGCGCCACTCGGAGACCCAATTAGATCCATTGTGATTAATTCCACTTAACTAATAACTTTTGTTTATAATAGCAATAACTAATGTTTTAAGCACCTTTACTCATCGATTTTCTTCTTAGCACTTGTAGTTCTATATTCTGAATTATTTTTTTACATTATTTTCAGTTGCCAATCTGTCATAATTGTATTTTTGATAACCTTTTGGCAACTGTATTTAAGTGCCATAGATAAACCAATTTTATTTTCAGTTGAGTTACTAGTTAACTCAGCAACTAAAGAGTTCGGTTGCCATCCATAATCGAACAATGTCTTGTATAAAAAAATTACTTTATTTTAAATCTTTAACAGATTAAAAAAAAATTAATGCTCTATGGGGGAAATACCGATATTATTCTGTGCAGCCACGCACTTCATCAGCACCCACGTCTATCTACTGGGGTAGAGTTTTGTTATTAACATCAGCTATTTAACGCAAAATTTAGTGTGAAATGGAATATGAGAAATGCTTATTGTGTATACAATTATTGATTTACCATTGGTAAATACATTTATAATGTCAATATTCATTTTCTGTTTTTCCATTTTTTACTTTATATTTGGTTAGCACGAAGTTATATCACTCTACCTAAGTATGTTGAACTATTCTTACTTATCTTTTACGATCAAAACATTAATTACTATTACTTATTCGATGTACCGTCGGTAGAGTGATATAACTTCGTGCTAACCAAATAGAAAGTAAAAAGTGGACGAACTTTTTTTTCCGCCCCCAAACCTATAGATTTTTTGTAATACATTGGTGAATATCAATAATTTTGTCTGGGTTATTGTAGGGGAGGTGTATTGCCCCCATCATTTCCCGAGGAAATCTATTGCCCCGCTAATGGTTCGAGGGCCGTAACTCAATGAATTTTTACCCGATCAATACATTAAAAATATGGGCTGATAAAAAAACACATATCTTTTCAATGGTGTTGAATTTGCTAAATTTTAATAAACAGTTCTCAAAATTTTTGGAAATATTTTTGTAAACTGCAAAAAAACACATTTTTCGCGAATATCTCGAAAACGCTTCTTAAGAAATATAAATAAATGCCATATTCGTGTTTAGCGACCCTAAATTAACAGATTCATCAAAACATAAAATTTATTTATAAACACATGTACATTAATAAATTAATTTATAAACATAAGATATGAATTAAATAATGTTATTAAGAAAGAATATAAATTGTTTCGTTAAAATAAATACAATGGTTTTTATTTACTATATACTACTGGAAAAAATGTAGCGTGCGTCACATAGGGTTCACGGCTTCTAAAAAAAAACTACAAAATTTTTTGCTTGAAAATAACTTATTTTAGAATTCTCTTATATTCATTTTCTTTTTAGGCATTTCATTTTGTATGCTTTATTATGCAAAATTTGCTAAAAAATTACGAAAACATACCACAACGTTCGAAGCTACTTCAATTTTTGTAGCGTGCGTCACAATAATTTGTGATCAATTTTTTTGAAACTTATACCTGTTAAAAAAATTTTTTTTATGACATACAAAGGTATCTCTCTGGAAAGACCAAAAAATGTTTATATTTTAATCCGAAAACGCGTACGAATGTAGCGTTCACAGAAAAAAATATACAAGATTTATGTTCAACAAAACTATGTTGTTGAATAAAATGTTTAATTTCAATAATATTTGGCATTAACTTAAATATTGTATTTATCAATACTGCGTATTTTAAAATATCATTTAAATTACTTTGCTTGTGTTGGTATTTATCTTGCTTGTTGATTGACTCAACGTGGTCAAGTGCTGATGTTGTTGTTTATTTTGATTGTTGGTGTTGTATACGTGTAAATTCCGACAAGAAGCCCAAAAATGTCGTGGTTTTTTTTTTTTAATCAACAAAGTCACGCTACAGCACCGAGACTATACGGCTTGCCCAAGGTCCACAAGCCAGACGTGCCTTTACGGCCAATATCATCGTCTATGGAAGTACCATGCTACAATCTGTCTAAATATATGGGAGTTATTTTAAAGAATCTGATATCTACAAAATTTAACATAAAAAATTCAATAGAGCTTAAAACAAGATTAGAAGATATTATTTTGGACGATGACGAAATCTTTGTATCATTGGACGTGGTATCGTTATTTACTAACATACCGATACATTTAGCTATAAGAAATATTATGGAGAAATGGGAAATTTTAAAAAATCACACCAAAATACCAAAAACACAATTTTTAAAACTGCTACAAATTTGTTTAAACGAAAACAATTATTTCATATATGAAGGCACAACATATAATCAAACATATGAAATGCCAATGGGAAACCCTCTGTCTCCAACTATTGCCGATATTGTGTTAGATACTCTTTTAGATAAAGCAACGAATGAACTAAGGAATAAAAATTTCGAAATCAAACTATTCACAAAATATGTAGATGACTTATTTGCCATTGTAAAAAGAAAGGACGAAAAAATCATAATGGAGGCTTTTAACAATTATCACAGCAAAATAAAATTTACAATTGGAAAGGAAATAAACAATTCGCTGCCTTACCTTGACATGAGAATAATTAGACACAAGAACAGAATTATAACAGATTGGTACATGAAACAAATATCGTCAGGCAGAATAATAAATCATAATTCAACACAGCCCATTAAACACAAGACAAATACAATTTCAAACTTTATTAATAAAGTGTTACATATAAGTCATAACAAATTCAAAGATAAAAATATTAAAATAATCATAGAAATACTTAGAAACAATAATTATCCGACATACTTGATCAAAAGCCTTATAGAAAAATCAATACATAATGAAACAAAAAATAATAACCCGAAAACAACATCTGGCAACACTAAATATGTAAGCTTATCGTATATTTCAAAGCTCACTGAGAATAATAAAATAAAAGAGATAATTAATGAAGAAGGAATTATATTTGCACACAAACCAAACAAAATAACAAAAACACTGTTCACAAATCTAAAAACAAAAATAAATAAAAAAGATCAAAGCAATGTATATAGTATATGAAATCAAATGTAATGGCAACGTACATGGAAGCTGTGGACAAGTTTACATCGGGACAACAAAAAGGAATTTGGGCGTAAGAGTAGCTGAACATGAAACTGATATTAAAAAATGACGACAATCTACTGCATTAGCTCAACATTGTTCAGATTATTCTCACACAGCTGATCTGGAAAATGTGAAAATACTGCACAAAGAGAGGAAATATAACAAAAGATACACTTTGGAAACCTTAAGTATTCAGCAAAAAATGGACATAGCAATGAACAACAAGACTGACAAAGACAAAATTAATGCTACTTATAGCATCGTATTAATTTAAGTTTTAGTGTAACTCCAACTGTGATATTAGAACGTTAAGAAAAGCTTTATACTGTGATATTTACAATTTTTTGATTATTTTTGCAATTATTTTTAAATTTGTGTTTTATGTTGTATGTTGTCATGTTGCGTAAAATGACATTTTTAAAAACTTAATGCAAATTTTATTAGAAGATAGTATATGTAAGTTAAAGCAAAACATTAACAGCCGCATTCATAAAAATTTTAAACCGAGTTTCAAATATTGTCTAAGCAAAATTCGCTAAAATTGTATTCATAATAGAATTTTAGCTTAAAAAACGGGTTTTAAACCTTGCGTAAATCAGCAAATTTTAAAATTGACTGCCCCCATGTTTAAACCAATTTTAAGGTGACGTTGTTGTAACTTTGCTTCGTTTTTGTTTACATTTTGAACTTTACCTGTATGTACATATGTGTGTATGTATGTATGTACTTATGTATGCATGTATGTATGCATATGCCAGTGTTATTTAGAAGAAAACAATGTAATTTTTTTATAGAAACTATTGCCGAAATAACAAATATACTCCAAAGAATATTTAAGAGAAAAGGAGCGATCCAGTTTCCATTCCCAGTCATTGTTTTCTCATTTTATGTGTTAACAAAAATAGTATAATTGTAGAAAATTAACTAGTGATGTATAAACACTCAAAACAAACAAAATAAAGCTCGTTATTCTAGTGCTTCTTTATCTGCAATAAAATAAATAATATAAAAAGCACTTTTAACAAAGATTTGTTGTGAACTTTGCTTATATATTATTAAAATACAAGTGGAACATATCTTTTATTTTATAGAAACAATATTTCTCTGAAAACCGACAAATAAACAAAATAGACACGAGTACTTTGTGAGTTAACAATCGTTGTTTTGCAGAACTAATATGCAAGTGACAAATAAAGAATACAGTGTTGCCACGATATTTTAATAAATCTAGTTAATTGATTTTTAGTTAAAAAACTGATTATGAATACCAATATTTAAAAAACGTTATTTAGCCTTAAAACGTTTTTTAACTAATATGAATTTTAAACCTCAATCAACTTTTTTTATGAATACGGCTGTAATTGTTTTATTATTATTAAATTTGTTCTTTTATTTATTAATATTACCAGATTTCAATAAAAATAGTATCCCTGAAGATGTTGGAAAAGCCCAACGAAACGTCGGATATAAAAAAAAAAATTAAATAAAATTGTCTTTTATTTTCATTTGAATCAATTTGCATGACCTTGGAAGCCTGAATAGAGTAATTCTATAAAAAACGCATTATAATTTAAACAAAAAGGTCGAACAATTATTTAGATATATAAAGTTATTTTTAGATTATATCAACGAAATGCGCAATGCAGAAGAAACATAAGAAATCATGTTTTGCGTGTATTCATTATTTGCGTACCTAATAGCGATTTGCTCTTTAGCTGAGTGATAAGTACGTTAGACTATTAGTCAAGAGGTTGCCGGTTCGACTCATCCCAAACGTCTTTAAATTAAAATTTAATAAAAAACCAATTTGTAAAAAAAAATTAAACAAACAACGAAAAACAACACCATAAGAATTTGAAAAACAAATTCATTAGAAATTTTTGTTTTTTGTTAACAACTCAATTGTGAATAACACAATAATTTTAATTGAAAATAATTGAGTTGATTTTGTTTTCTTATGTTACAAATGTGTGTTTGTATTTACAAAAATCGTTGCAGGTGCCTTTTTAAATATATTTTATTTATATTCACAAATAAATTAGTTGTATTTACAATTCTATTTTTTTCTGTGTTCGTCACGCAGGATTTGCCCATATGTATATGTTTTTAATATTTAATTTTTTTAGATTTTCTTATTTGCTGAGGTAGACAACTTTGACATCCTGTACTTCAGCTTATATTATAACAAAATGTTCTTATACACAATAATAATAATATAACATTCATAATTCTTCAGAATATATAATACTGAAAATGCTTTTTTTTCACAATTTTCAGTTGTATTTCACATCGAAAGTTCGAAATTTTAGTTTATAAACTAGTAATAACACTGTTCTGCAAAAAATTTGTTTTAAATAAGAATATGTGTTTTATATGGACATTGCTGTCCTAAATTCAAATCAGTTTTTAGTTTTTGTCTATGCCTTATAGATTTTTTTAATGGGCGGGCTAATATTAACCCATAAACAAGGCGGTCACGTTAAGTTTGTAAGATTTTAATAAGTTAAGCATTGAAAGATGCAAAATAAGATTATCTTGAAACCAAACTATACTTGTTTCTTTAAATTTTCAACGACTTGGAAGTTATTCAAAAGTAAGTGGTGAAAAAAAATTATTTTAATGCAAAATTTAATTTTTTTACTTGTTTTCAAAACTACATATTTGTTCTTTATCGGAAATATTCGCATATTTTTTTGTGTGTTTATTTGTTCAGAATATTTATTGTAACACTTTAAATAAACAAACAGTACTTGTATCTTAAGTATTAGTATACTCCGTCCTATATTCGAGCTTCTAGTAAAATAACTAGCCAGTAAAAAATTTTCATGTTTTTTGAAGCAATAGGGCAATAAAGCGCATGATCATTCGCTTTAAAAGATGAGCTTGTTAAAAAGCAGTGAACGTATATAAAGCAAACTACAGAAACTACTAAAAAAAATAAATATATCAAGAGCCTATATTCAAAACACGTCAACTCAAATTTGGTCAAAATGAGTTTCCGATGGCAAATGCTCCCCAATGCAATATTCATCTGTAGTATAAATTTCGAATCAAAAATATGATTTTTCCCCGTTTTATATCAATTTTTATTCTGCTATCTCAAAGTATAATTTTTGTTTTGGTGAAAATAAATGCTAACTCTCATGTAAATTTCCAATATTTTTAAAAAATTTGCAATTTATTATAAATCTACCTCGTATCTTATTGTATTGCCCATGCTGAACACAATTCTGGTAAGGATTTTGATATCCTATGTCTAGTTTTTGAGATATGTTCACTTTTAATAACTATATTAGTACAGAGGTGTTCCGATAAAAAAAAATTGGTAATATATGTATAACTTTAAAGTGTTAGTCGAATAGAAACATTATGTATGGACCGATTATAGTCAATAACATAAGCTTTCGAAATTGATAATTTGTAGTGACCCTGTTCCACTAGAGAGTGAGTTGGAGAGTTATAAAACTGACCACCTCGAGATTGAAGAGGCTTTCAGTCAGGCTTATGTTATTGTTTTTAAGGTATTGTAAGTTTTTTCTTGTAGCTTTTCAATTGTTATATCTAGTATTGAGTAAAAGATTTCACAAATTGATTAAAGAATAAATATATTAAAAAAAATCATATTTTTTCCGACAAAATATCCTAACTCTACAAAAACATTTGTTTTTTGATCGACTAAGACATGCTATCTCATGAAAATACGAAAACGAGTGAAAACTAAAATATTTTTTGCAGATCTATAAATTAGTTAGTTTATTTAAACCATATTATGGAAGGCACATTATTGGTTTTTACATTATTGAGCGAATTAACTAGTTTTTTCGCTCTACTGAAAAGTTAGCATTTTTGAGTTGACGTGTTTTGAATTTAGGCTTTCGATGTGTACAATATACATTGTACATATATTAAATGCAAGTCTAAGTTCAATGGCGCATATTCAGAAATTATCACTAAGTGTTAACTTTTTTAAGTATATATTTAAGTTATTCATAGTTGATTACTTTCAGCAGTAATAGCTTACACTTAATTATAGGTAAAGCTGTAACTAAATGCCAGCTAACTAATACATTCAAAGAACAGCTGGTTGATTTCCTTTACAATTTATTTGAAAAGTAAAACCAATTTGTAGCTCTTTAAAATGCACTAAACAACAAATACTCTTTATTTTCTAACAATTTCCTATATAATAAGCTTACCTTATTATCTTTACTTCTTGCATTCCAAAAAAATATCCATATAAAGCAATAAAATATATTAGAGATGTGTTTTTGGTCAATAAAATTCTATTGAATTACTTTATTTTTACAAGCACTTATTTTAATTGATTTGTATACAGACTATAACTTAAAAATTACTTTTTTGGAATTTGCATAATTTTTTTCAGGAAATAAAACTGTTTTTTAATAGCTTCATAAGCTTTTCAATTAGTTACAGAATTTATCGTTCAAAATATTATCGACAATTTATGCTCTCTACATAAAAATAAGCAAGGTTGCATTTCATTTACCAGCTGAAAGCAGTTGCTGGGCTAGTTATGAATTGTGAATAAGAACTATAACTATCTATGAACTATTTTTTAGTTTCTGTTTTATTAGTTTCGACTTTGGTTATGATTTTTGAATATGCGCCAATGTGTTTGGTATTTTAAATCAAATATTTATTAAATTATAGGAGGTACATAAACAGCTTTTAAAATAATCTAATTATATTAGTTAATTGAATTTTTCATAGATCTGTGCTATTCAAAGTTCTTGCAATGTATTGATTATATTATTAACAGATTGCTGTAGCAACATTTTGTGTACGCCAAAGATGAAATCGATAAACGTTTAAAAAAGCTAAATTCAACATAGTTATCATAATTTGAAGCATAGCCGCGAATACTGTTGTAAAAGACAATTTTTACAAAACCAGTTTTTTCACAGATTACCGTTATTCTTACTCTCTTGCATTCTTCAAATATCAAACCATCCAAAATTATGCATCTTATTACCGTCAAAATACAATTACACACAGTCAGTCAGTGAATGAACTTTTTAGTAACGAAAAAACGAAATTGTTGAAAATTATTGATAAATGTAACATAGATATATAAAGAAAAGTTAGTGCTAATTATCATTTTTTTCGATAAGCTAAAAAGAAAATTAAGCAAAAAAAAAAAAAAAAACAATCTACGCTTTTTTGGCTACCCTAAATAATAATTATTTGGTCACTTAAAACGTTGTTCGCAGCTAACCTTCATTTTTTGAATTTGTTTTGTATTAATTTATATATTTTTTGTGAGTTTTATTTTCATATTTGACTTTGAAAATAAAAAGATACTGAGTATTGTACAATTCTTTTGCAATTCTCCCAATCAGGGTGACCGATGACATTTTTCAAAAAGTGGCACCAAATAGGGGATTTATAAAAAAAGGGGGCAAAATTAAAAAAAACGAGAAAACTGCACTAAACTTTTTATTTTTAATGTATTTTCATATAACTAACCCTAAATAAAGGGGGTCAAAAAGTGGCAAGGCAGTCGAAAAAGGGGAAACGCAGTCGAAAAAGTGGCAAATTGCCACTTTAGTCGGTCAAACGGTCACGCTGCTCCCAATCGCTCATATGAGATTAACATTGAGGAGCCTCACACGATTCACAATGTTCTTCAAAAAGAGTTGTAAGATAATCTCTAGATAAACCTCAAATGATTGCATCTACGACAGTGTCCCGCAAAATAAAATGTGTCTGTATTGGTGAGAAAAATGAGAGTAAAATAAACTTGCACTTGAAGAAAAGTTTTGTAATATTAAATACATGATGTGGTTATTAGTTGTTTGTATTTTTTTTCTAAATAAGCAATTAATAAAAATTTAAGTAAAAACTAAAAATTTAATAACCATTCAGCAATTTAGTGTATAAATTCAAAATTAAATTTATTCACAGCTCTGTGGATACTATTAAAATGCCTTTTTAAACCATTTTCCCTATTATTTTTTAATGTTTCATAACATAAAATGCATTACATATTGCGAAAAGCATTTTTCATCACGAAATATTTCTTAGCTTCCATAATTATATTATCAATTTTTTGTCTGTAGAAATTTATTAAATTTTAACTTTAATTTCGTTCCGTGTGCTCAAAAAAACTAAACCAAAAACCAGGAAAAAATTAATACATACGTGCACAACTTAATTCGTCGCTTGCTCAGTGACGACTAAATGAAAGGGCATAAGCATGTATGTGATTTTCATCTGCACAATTGTGCTATGGCTTGCGGGTTACTGATCTACGACTAATAAACTCGACTTCTGGGGTCTTGCACACGAATCGTCTTCGATAACAGTTTCTCCCATGGCATCTTCCACGTTAAAATATGAGCTCGTCTGCAATTGAAAATGCTCTAATGCTCTGCATACGATTCAAATTAGACTCTTCTGCAATTTAAAAGGCCAGCTGGGTTATCAACTATCCAGCACACAAAGTCGGAACTAGTTCCCAAGGTTTACCACTTTAACTGCATACCAATCACTACATGTACTGAGTTTAATATTCTAAGGCTGTTGATTATACATATCATAAATTGTTCGAAACAATCTTTTAATCTTTTTTTTTTTGTTTTTTTGATGTGTAAACATCTATACGCTAGGGGGTAAAAATCTTTTGACTTTGATTTCTTTGCTGAGATTTCTTTGCTTTTTGCTTATGCTTTGCATTGTCAAATCGGTGTGAGCTATGTATGAGTGTATTAGTGTTTGAAAGAAGCAATACCAAGCAGAGAAACAAGTCGACCGGCTCGAAGCCGACGGTGCGCCGCCGGTGGTTATTTTTCTGTATATTTCCGTAGACCAAAGGTGAAAATGAACCCTAAGAGCTACAGACTCGAAATTTGGACACAATGTGTAGACATTTGACCACTACAACAACAAATACATGAGAGTTAAAAACTAAAGGGTGTTCCAAAACGAGCAACAAAAATGTTAAAATCCCATGTAATATACATACAATTGTATGTACATATACATATCTATACACTTGAAATTTTAAAAGTTAGTGTATTTTTATACAGACTACAACAATTAACACTAAATTTAAAAAGTTTAAATTAAAGGGTGTTCCATTAGTTAAAGCAATTTTTACTTTGTAATTTTGCCAACTTGCTGTATCTTGGAGACCGTAAGAGCAAAACTCTTGAAATTTTCATAAACGGTAAAACTAAAAAATCAATAAAATATAAAATCGCCAAATATAAAAAAATCGCCAAAAACAAAAAAAAAATCGCCAAAACGAAAAAAGCACCAAATTAAAAAAAATCTCTAGGACTAAAATAAATCGCGAAAAATCGGAAAAATCGCCAAAATGAAAAAATCTTTGAACAAAAAAATCGCCAATATGAAAAAATAACTAAAATGAAAAAAATCGCCTAAATAAAATAACCCAAAAAAAATCGCCAAAATGAAAAAACCCAAAAAAAAATCGCCAAAATGAAAAAATCGCCAAAATGAAAAAAATTGCGAAAATTAAAAACAAACCCAAAAAGAGAAAAAAACGCCAAAACAAAAAAAAAAAAAAAAAAAAAAACGATAAAACTGAAAAAAATCGTTTAAACTGAAAAAACTTAAAAAAGGAAGAAAGCTAAATCAAAAAAAATATCAAAACCGAATGTGCGCGAGTCAAAGTCGCACTTCACTGAATTTATTTTAATTGCAATGCGTACACAACAACAAGAACAGCAATAACTAAACGATGAACAACAGGAATTAAAAATTATAAAGTAAAAGTAAAGGCATTTACCATAGATGAGCACTGCAGTACCACTTAATTTTCAGTAAAAACAATAAAAAATGTTTAACAAGTAAATTTTTACTGATTACTAAAATTTTTTTCTACAATTTTTATAAATTGCCTAAATGATTTGTTATATGATGAGGTGAATTGAATTTTCAGTAATCAGTAATGCCCGTATTCATAATGAAATTCTACCAAGTGGCTGAATGTTTTTCATACAAAAGTTTAAAAATTTGAATGAAAAAACTTTGCCAATTGCTACAACTTTATTATGATTACGGCACTACGATTTTACTGGTAATGCAAATTAAATTTCATTAGCCGTAAAAATTTACTGAATTTTTTTTAATAATCAGTAAATTTACTGCTTACTGCAATTTTGAATGCAGTACATATACATATACTGCAGTGTGCCCATTTACTAACCAAATAAGTTTAATAAAACAAACAAAAACTTTTTTTTTTTGCATGTAATTATTTATTTATTGTATCTTTATATATGAACCAACAATAAGTATTCAAATCTTAAATCTATAAAAAAAATTATTAGGCCAGACCAGTCTCGGACATAAACTTAGTGGTAGTTATAAATAATACATTAGTAGTGATAATCAAAAAAAGGGGGGGGGGAAATTATTTTCAAGTAGTCGCATCTGGAGTGTTAGGTATAAGAGCCCGTGTGTCCCTCTTTTTTAAGCGGATGTGTCCAGTAAAGTTCAAAATATTACGAGCAAGCGGATTAGGATGTGATTCGAGTTTTGTTAAATATTTGCCTGCGTATTTTACAATTTCTTCAGTCACTAGTGGCATATTTAAATCACGATGTATAATAGAATTTTGGATGTAGCATGGAGCCGATGTTATTAACCGTAAAATTTTGTTTTGCCTTCGTTGGATTCTCTCGACATTGGAAGCTGAAGCAGTGCCCCATAACTGAATTCCGTAGCGCCATATTGGCTTCAAAAGCGACTTGTACAGTAAAAGTTTGCAGTCTAGGCTAAGTGTTGAGTTTCTGCCAATCAACCAATATATTTGAGTTAACTTAAGTTTCATCTGAGTTAACTTAGAGTCAATATGATGTTTCCATGTAAGTCTTCGATCAAGGTGTATACCAAGGTATTTCACTTGGGAGTGTTGAGGAATATTTTGATTGTTGATTCGAATGGGGGAGCAAGTATCTCTTCTTAGGGTGAACGTTATATGGACACACTTTTGTTCATTGACTTTAATTCTCCATAAGTTCAACCATATTTCCAGCTGAGTGATATGTTCCTGGAGATTGCGGGATGCCTCAGAAGGGTTTTCGTGCACACTCATACAGGCTGTATCATCGGCAAAAGTAGAAATATGAATATTATTGCTCACAGGCATATCACAAGTATATATTAAATACAAGACAGGACCCAGAATACTACCCTGGGGCACACCAGAAGATATAGTTTCGGGCACACTCGTGAACTCTCCTTCCACAACAGTGAACTTCCTATCAATAATATAACTTTCCAAAAGCTTTTGAATGTTTATTGGCAGATATGTCTTCAATTTTAAAACTAGGCCTTCGTGCCATACTTTATCAAACGCCTGAGAAACATCAATAAAGAGAGCAGAACAATACTTCTTTTCTTCAAATGTTCTTCTTACAACTTGGACCAGTCTATGCGTTTGTTCAATCGTGCTGTGCTGACTTCTAAAGCCAAATTGATGGTCCGGGATGCACCCATTATCAGTTAAAATTTTGGACAATTTAGTCATGAGCAGCTTTTCGAAAAGCTTTAAGATTGTAGATAGTAAGCTTATAGGCCTATATGACTCAGTCTTGGTAAGATCTTTGCCCGCCTTTGGAATCATTTTAATCTTGGCCAGTTTCCAGTTATGTGGAAAATACTGCATTCTTAAAATAGCATTAAAAGTAAATAGCAGGATTCTTATTGCAATATAAGGCAAGTTGATGAGCATTTTGTTACTAATGCCATCAATACCTGGAGCTTTCTTCGGGTTGAGTTCAGCAATTACTTTTTGTACTTCACGCATCTTAAACCTTAAGGGACGAGGGGGTAGAGAAACTACACACGGTAAATCAGCAGCACCCGTACATGAATTGGGAGTGAATACAGATTTTAAATGCTCAGAAAATAAGTTACCTTTCTCACTATCACTTCTTGCCCAGCCTCCGGTCGCAGTACGCAATGGTGATTTAAGATCAACGGGTCGTTTAAGATTTCTAGTAGCGCGCCATAAAGAGTAATTAGATGCGGACGTTACATCAAGACCTTCTAAATACTTTTCCACTAGTGCAGTTTTTTCCGACGATAGCTGCTCTTTGAGTCGTTTAGTACATTCTTTAAGTCTGATTTTATTTAGGGGTGATCTGTGTTGTTGCCATTCTCTTCTAGCTCTCCTTTTTTCACATACAAGACGTTCAATTTCCGTAGAATAAATTCTGTTAAAGCCGGTCTGCGGATAGGAGGTAGTGGCGTGTTCAGCAGCCTGTTTAATATTTTCGTTAAGATTGGCAATGTTAAATTCAATATCATCGCATGATCTAAGCTGAATGTTTTCTACGCAGTGACTACTAAGATATTTTTTGAATGCCAGCCAGTTGATTCCATTAATCATCTTCACATATGAGTTAGTTAAATCACTCCTTAGTGGGTTGAAAATTGTAACTATTGTTGGAGAGTGATCGGAGGACAGATCTAGAGAGGCCTCTACATGAATTAAGTCCCTATGAATATTTTTAGTGACGGCAAAATCTATAACATCTGGAATTTTTCTTACGTCAGTAGGCCAGTAAGTAGGCTCCCCACTCGAAATGACATCTAAGCCCATTTTTGAAATTGTATTGAACAAGGCTCGACCTCTAGGTGTAACAAGACGCGATCCCCAGTACGTATGTTTTGCATTGTAGTCACCAGCTGCCACGAAACAAGATCCAAGCGATTTGTAGAACTTCTCGTACTGATCTTCGGTAACTGAAAATCTGGGAGGTGAGCAAATTGATGATTTCACGAAATTCGCACAAAAATTTTCTACGAAAATATTCGTTGCTTGCAAATATTCTTCACTAACGTTGTCAAGGACATAGTGCTTGAGTCTTGACTTAATCAGAATTGCTGATCCACCACATGCTCTCTCTCTCGGGTCCTTTGTATCATATAAAGTGTAACCATTTATTTTAAATAAGCTTCTTGAGGTCAAATGGGTCTCAGAAACTAACATTATATCAATATTTTTTTCCATGAGGAAGTGCTCAAGTTCATTTTTATGTTGGCGAATGCCGTTTGCGTTCCAGAAACATATTTTTAACGTGTTCATGGTTTATTAACTAATGCTTGAGCAGTGTATTCTGCATTCGCAGCATTTCTTGCATCATGCTTGTCATATTTGTAGTAAAGTTGTTTATAGTTAGCACCAGATTCTCAATAGTAGCTTCAAGGCGACTAAAGTTAAAGCTTGAGTTTGAATTGGTTGAATTATTTGGCGGTGGAACATTTTGCGTGGGAATTGAACTAGTCTTAGCAGCATCAGCATACGATACACGTGAAGTAACTGGTTGGCTGATTTGAGCAAAAGTGTCGGAGTTCGCGTTTACTTGTTGAGCTGGAGTTAACTTGGGTTTTTGACCCATAGCTTGTTTAACGAAAGAATATACAGGGCATCCTCTATAGTTAGCTGTGTGATTACCTCCACAATTACTACATTTTTTTTTCTGCTTGATCTTTTGGCTTAGTGCAGCTAGCAGTACCATGCAATTCACCGCAGATAACACGCACTGTAGGTAACTTGCAGTAAGTTTTCGTATGGCCATATTCTTGGCAATTATGGCACTGTACGGAATCTGAACTCTTACGTGGCTCTTCAACTGTGATTTTTCGATGTAAGAGATACTTTACGTTATAAACTGGATGGGTTTAATTTTTTTTAACTGTATGTCATTCGGCTCCAGTTCAACCCGAAATAGGGGTTGGGGGACCTTTTCTCTATTAAATATGTTGGTAACATTTTTTACTTTGAATCCTTGGTCGACAAGGCACATTTTACTTCTTCGGGTTCAACATATGAATCTATGCCCTTTAATACTATCAGTAGGCCTTTAGCACTCTTTTTCGGAAATGTTTTTCATTATAAATTTGTATTTTAGTTTCATCAATATTGCCTCGTTTAATTGGAACGATGTGAAAAGTATTTTCACCAATGGTCGACAGTAGTTTTCTTATAAGCGCGTTAGAATTTTTTCTCTCAGATAAATAGGTGGTGGCTTAAAAGACTTTTGCGATGATGTAGAGGGCTTGTCGTCGGTGTCTTGCAATAATGAAAAACGATTTTGACGATTGGTAGATGATGCGCTGTTATCCCTAGACATCTTTGGGGCAGATGAAATTTTTGAAGAATTTGGGCTTCGCCCACGCTTTACCACTGTTATATATCTGTCCATTCCCACTTGTACCTTGGGTTTTGAGCTACTGTTTTCTGTAGTGATAACTTGGCTTAGTGATGAACGCGAGCCCGATGCGGATGATATCGCAGACTTAAATGAAGAAGTACTAGGCAATGGTAATGTTAAGGATTCACTAGTTGGCATTGGACAAACAAAAACCAACAAATTCATATGTATTTACAATATGGAAAGTTTTGATACTCTTAATTAATTAATTTAAGAAAAGATACTAAAAGCATAAGTACTTTCAACTTAAAAAAAAAATTTCATTACTAGATGTTTACACATTTCTGTGATCGAACTCACATTGCTTTTTTTTTATTACCAGAACTGGAATCCAAAAACAAATGCGGATTTCACCACTTCTGCGCTGATAACCTCTCATATGTATACGGTCCTCAATTTTTATTTTTTTTTTTTTGCTGAGGTAGTAATTTAATTAACTACATATTTAACTATTTATGGTGAATTGATGTCATTTACATGCAGTAGAATATTGAATTGAACAGTAAAAACGAAAATGAAGTAGCAGCTTAAAAAACTAAATAGTTTTCTATTCGTTTGATTGAGATTTTTGTTTTATAAAGGCTCCGTTACCCGACTGTAGAAATCGCAGATGTAAGGTAAATGTAAATGTAAACGTTTGAGCGCTTATAGAATACTTAAAAACGTGTCACGTGTTTTCGACACAAAAAAAAAACTTCTTTGTGCACACACACATACATACTAATTGCATTGTGCCCAGCAAACACGCATTTTTATTTTAAATTGCGAGTTATTTGAAGTCAAACGCGAAAGTTCATATACTTATGTATAATATTTAAATTCATGAAATTCATTTTGATTGAAATTTACATACATATGTATACGGACATACACACGAGTATGTATGTATGTATTAGAACTTATAAGTATATAATATATAAAATAGTAATGTTTTAATTAATCCAAGATTTTTTAATAATTTCGCTGAAACTATTTTAATTTACTTTCTTTAGATGGCACGATTTAGCCTGTTGGAAAAAACTAATTGAGTTTTTGAATTAACACCTTTTGGAAGGAAAATGCGCCTAGAGGTTTTGAAAATTATTATTATTTTTTTATTTAAATGAACTCAATTATAATAATTTTAATAGCAGTTGTAACGCTCAACCGTAATATTTGTCATTGTACATTACCAGAACAGATTTTGAGCAACTTCATCGGAAAGACGAAGTATTTAGCTCTTTAATTTCCAAGAATGTGTATACTTGCAGTAGCACCTCAATAAAATCTTTACCTTCTCGTTTTATCCTTTTCTTATTAATGTTCGTACCTACTCATAATAATTTAGTTTTATTTACAAACAATATACATATGTATATTTTTTAACAAAAATATATACATATGTACATATACAGGACTTTTTGTTTGCTGGGTGTTTATCAGTATAAAAAATCATATAAAATGGAAAACAGCTGTTCGAAACATTGATGAGAATTCAACATCTTCACATTATTTTTGATTGCATGGAAAAAGTACCAAAATTATTTAAATGGTATCAAATCATTATTTTATACTTACAAACATTGTAATGACTTTGACATTTAGTGAAATTACAATTTAAGCTTTATAGCCGTATATACATATTTACATTACAACGTATTATAATTATAAAAAATATTTATATTTTTATTATCATTATAACTATTATGATTATACGTACCTATTTTTATTTTTATTGGTATTATTTTTAAATAAAAATAGTTTTTTGTACGCTTGGATGTATGTATGTTTGTACGCACATATGTATGTATATTTTACAAATTCATACATTTGTATGTAATTATATATACAAATGTGTATGTATGTACATTAACAAAAAATAAACACAATATGATTGGCAAACTCTGGTTAGATTTTATAAAAAAGCTTTTTTAGAAAACTAAATTTATTAAATATGCCATGTACGTATACAAATTAACCACTCAAAAGCTTAAATTATTAAAAGAAACAAAAGTACAAAATCAATGCCACACTCTCATTCAATATACATACATCCCATCACTGTCTACAAATGTCACGTAACGTCGTCATGAAATTCCATTTTCTGCAGGTTCAGACGTTACATTTACGTGCCATTTCATTCAGGTAAGCGTTTGCATAGCTTTTCATGCGACAGATTCGATCAGCTGACACATTTACATATACAGTTCTACATTTACAGTCGGGAATTCTGCCTTAAGGCTCAGTTAGCCGACTTTAATGTAATGTAACTGTAACGTAGAAAACAGCTGATCGACATTTTTATATGAAAATTAGGTTACGTTACATTACATCTCTATAACCATTTTCATTATTTTTCACATAACAAAATCGGTCAGCTGTTTCTTACTGTTACAGTTACTTTACATTACAGTCGGCTAACTGAGCCTTTAACTACTATGTACTACATTTAGAGTTTTGTTTTTTATGACTACAAAATTTTGAGGTAGGTAGTATGTTAATAACATTGAGAGTGCTACAATAACATTGAAATTGCATGTTAGTAACGTTGAAGCAGCAATATATTAACATTGAGATAGCAGCAACATTGAGAGGCAGACTGATCTACCACAACCATAAAAGTATTACATTACATTCTATCACATTTTTTTAAAAAGCTACCAAATTTGAACATATAACCACAATTTTAAATAATTTTTTTTTAACTAAAAATCATTAAAATGTATATTAAGGGTCATTGTAATATGAGGCTTATTTGCAGTTTGTAGTTTAAGAATAAGTACAAAAATAAAATAAATATTTTAAATATTAAAAAATGTTCCAAACAACGATCTTAAACTTTTTTTCTCATTACAGAAATGTGGTGAAAATATGTTTTCTTGAAAGAACACTCATAATATAATATTAACTTAGAGAAGAAACGCTTTAATTAAAACCATAATACCAAAAGATTTTATTTTTTTTAATTTATAAGCGTTTTTTTATATTATTGCTGTGTGAAATTTAACAGTTGACATTTGCTGCGAAACATTTTTGATTTCTCTTCTGAAATTGCATTCATGTCCACACTGTGAAGTTTTTGTTTTGCAGCTTAATACATTTTCTCATATATTTCTCATGAGAATGAGACGAGAATGACGTACTCAACAAGTACTGCATGCACATGAAACAAAGTACCCTTTTCCATTCCTCTTTCCCCGTTCATCGATAAACTCAAAAGTTTTGCAGCAAATGTTTCACTGTATTCACGGGGACAAGCAATCGTCGCGACGAGTTACTGATTTTGATTGCCATTGTCATCATTTTACTTTCTAGGCCTGTGGGCATAGAAAAACGCTGTTAATAGTTAATAGTTGAAAATTTTTTTTTAATCTGTATAACTGTGGATCTAAACGAAAAAGTTATATATATATTTTTTTATTTTACAGCTAAATATCATGATATGGCATAAAAAATAAAAAAAAAATTATGCGTTAGACACTTCATACAAAATATTGAGTTTAAGAAAATGAGCATTTTGTGTCCGTCTGCGAGGATAAAATAAAGTCGAAACTGAAACTAAGTGCTGTGCTACTTAGGCCAGGTTCTAATAAATTGGAGAGACATGACAGATTAAGACAGCTTAGAAATAAATACCTGCCGTTCTTGTTTAGGTTAAAAGGAATTTTACAAAATATTGCATATACTAGCTCAACAGTATTTCAAACTAGTGTACAATTTCATCGGAATTGCAACGGCTTTGTTTGTCACAAATTATGGCATTATATTTAAAAAATATGAAAGTTGAAATTTAAGAAAATGAAAACCAAAATATGTAACTGATTAATAAATAATAAAAATTAAAAATTTTAAAAACCCCCGACTTTTTTCAGAAAAGATGTTATATCTTCTAAACGACTGGACCGATTTTTTTCAAACATAGCTAAGAACCCTCTCGATCAAGTCATCTTTCAAACAGAAAAATGAAAATCGGTCCAGCCGTTTGGCCTGTACGTGGACACAGACAGACACACAGATACACAGACACACAGACACACACTACAAACTTATAACACCCCTTTTTTTAGTCGGGGTTAAAAATAAGCAGAATTTGAAAATTTAGTTTATTTTCACTCAAAAATTCTTCGGAAAATTTATTTTAAATCAAGACGAAGTGAATTGAATGAAGCTGAGTACACATTTACGGTCCAATGCACAATGAAAAACTAGCATAAAGTTAGCATGAAAGGCAAAACTACGCATAATGCAGTTTTAACCCACTATTAAATCCTGACGTGATTTTTAATGTATGATTGTATGGCAAAACTTGTTAAGACCATGTTAAATTTTGCCACATATGCTAACTTGATTCTAGTTTGTCATTATGCATAGGGCCGTTAGCATTTAATTTGTTTCTAACGCAATGCCATGCAACAAAAAATATCGGATATGACAAACGTTGCCAATAGTACAAACTATTGTGATGTCACAAATTGCCATAATGTGTGCTCTTCATTACATTCAGTATATTCGTATGTAAGCCTCCTCCTTATTTGATACATACATTTATGAATAAATGTTTCACATATATATATGAACATACAAACAACGTCTCAACGTTGTGTGCGAAAAATGCAAATCAAACTATAATAGTTTAGTGAATGCCTGTATGAACAATCCGAATGGATATTTGAATGACTGCATGAATGAGATAAAGTTTGCATGTGTGTACAAAATACAAAGAACGTATAATATGATTGACATACAAGTTGCTGAGTGCTGCGGATACGATATGGCAGATGTTTTGCGACAAATAATCGTATTTATGTGTTGTATTTAAAAAGAAGAAATATTATAAAGTTTCTTCAACAAAATCACTTCTATCAAACACATTTGAAAATACAAAATGTTGAAATCAAAAGACAAAAATGAATTCGAACTGTGCAGCGCTGAGCTGAAGTGAAAAGAACAGGGCCAAACAAAATGAAACAATACTGAATGCATTTGAATTCTTTATTCTTTTATTGTGCTTTTTTCATATGACTGAATAGCGACAAACAAAAATGCCAAGAAAAAAACGATATTAAATCACACTGAATCGCAGGACGTTTGACGTATTGATAAGAACCGAAAAGCAATGCATGTGTGTTTAGTTCTTTGCAACTGTGTGACTCAAATAAACATTCATTCAAATTCAGGCGAGTACGAATATTTTTCCACAAAAAAAAAAAAAAAAAAAAAAAATAAATGGATTTATGCACGAAATTTAAATAATTAAAAAATATTATTTCAATTCAATTCTTGTACACAACTTAAAAACAAATAAAACACATTACATTACATTAAAAAAGTTAAAGTACTTTTCTAGATAATATGTGTCCGAAAATTATTTCTCCATATTCAAATATTATCTAGGCCAACTTCCGGCCAGTGCACGCAGTGTGTATATTTACAGGAAGCTATTTCAATCTGTTTTACCCCCCTCATAACTTTGTTCCCCGCATTCGTAAAATTAACAAATTTAAAACATAATTAAAATTAATAATAAGCACTGGCCGAAAAAAACTTGAGTTTGGAAAAGTGGTTAGAGATACGCCCATAAAAATTAAAAACTAAAAATTGCGCTAAGGAGCTGAAATTTGATATACAATATGTATAGCTGAAACTGGAACTAGAAAAATCTGAAAATCCAAAATTTTTTAACAGAATGGGCGGGGCCACGCTAATATTGTTCGGAACTTAAAACTTAATATACAGCTTTTAACTCAAGCCATTTTAGTGAAACCTTGCCTACATGTTGCACGTATACAAGACTTTAAACTATCACCTTAAAAAGTGGGCGTCATCACTCCCATAAAATGTTAGCATTGTGTTTAACCTACTTCGCCCTAGCATATTTTAGAAAAAATTAGCATGAATTATAAGCGCTACACACTGGGTGATTTAGAAAAAAAGTGCAGTTTCTAAACGAACCGTCCCATTAATATGAAATTTCATACAGCATTTAAGAAGGTGTTATTAAGCTTGGTTAATTTATCCCTAAAAAGGGCAAAGCCACGAACCCCCAAAGTGGGAAACCTCGGGATAATGAAAAATTCAAACCGATGCCAAGCTGATGTTTTTGATCTGGTAAAAAAGACTTTTGGCAAGTGGGTTTCTCTATCCAAGAGCTAAAAAAAATTTTCCACATTTATGCAGTTTCGTCTACAGCTTAGGAAATATTTGAGAAAAAATATTTAAATTTTGGGTTTTTTACCAACCTTGGTCCACTATTCTTCTAATGGAGAAGTCAAATCTTGTTCGATTTTAAAATATAGACTTGGTGTGAGTTAAAAGCAAGATTTTTAACATTCAAAAAAAATTTGATATCAAAAGCACTACTAAGTCAAAAGTTATACGCAAATTAAATAAAATATTTGAAAAAAGTTGATTTTTAGCTGTTTTTTGCAGAAAAAAATTGGTTAATTATTTCGCTATTATATAAAAATTTTGCTTATACTATAAAAAACATTACGAAAAAGTTTTTTCTTCAACATTTTCGTTATTAAAGGTGCCAGATCGTTTCGAAATTTGTCTATTTTTTTTATAAATATCAAATGTAAGGCCTTTTTTCTCGAACCAAAAAATTTGTTATTTCATCTTACGACATGATATTTTTTTAATATTTCCCAAAGGAGGTAATCACACCGCTAACTACAGAGGTTGTCCTGTGTACTCTTTCGTAAAGAAGACTATGGTGCAAAAACCTAAATTAGCTCCAGCTCAATCATGAAACGCTTACTCTGCCACTTTTGCGCAAATGAGGCAACCAGTTACTTCCCGTGTATCGTATGCAGATGCTGCTAAGACAAATTCAATTCCCACACAAAATGTTTCCCCGCCAAATAATTAAAAAAATACTGACGCAAGCTTTAATTTTAATCGCCTTGAAGCTACTATTGAAAATCTGGTGCAAACTATAAACAATTTTACAACAAATATAACTAGCATGATGCAAGAAATGCTGCGAATGCAGAATACTCTGCTTCAAGCATTAATTAATAAGCCATGAACTCGTTAACAATGTGTTTCTGGAACGCAAACGGCATTCGCCTTCATAAAAATGAACTTGAGCACTTCCTCACGGAAAAAAATATTGATATAATGTTAGTATCTGAGACTCATTTGACTTCGAGAAGTCTTTTTAAAATTTATGGCTACACTATATATGATACAAAGGACCCTAGAGGAAGGGCTTGCGGTGGATCAGCAATTCTAATAAAGTCAAGACTCAAGCACTATGTTCTTGATAACATTTGTGAAGAACACCTACAAGCAACAAATATTGGCATTGAAAGTTTTTGTACAAATTTTGTTATATCATCAATTTACTCCCCTCCCAGATTTTTAATCACTGAGAATCAATATGAGGATTTCTACAAATCTCTTGGACCTTGTTTTGTAGCAGCTGGCGACTACAATGCTAAGCATACGTTCTGGGGTTCGCGTCTTATTACCCCCAGATGTCGAGCATTGTTCAACACTATTTAAAAAATGGGCTTGTATGTCGTTTCGAGTGGGGAGCCCACTTATTGGCCTACTGATATATAAAAAATTCCGGATGTTATAGATTTTGGCGTCATAAAAAATATCTCTAGGGATTTAATTCAAGTTCAAGCTTCTCTTGATCTCTCGTCCGATCACTCTCCGACGATCATTACAATTTCTAGTCCATTAAGAAGTAACTTACCTGACCCATATGTGAAGATGATCAATCGTGTTAATTGGCTGGGGTTCAAAAAATATCTCAGTAGTCATTGTACGGAAAACATTACGCTTAGAACAACCGATGATATTGAATCTAACATTGCCAATCTCAGCGAGAATATTAAACAGGCTGCTGAACATGCCACTATCTCCCTCGTATTGCAATGAGAATCCTATTATTCATATTTAATGCCATTTTACGACTGGAGTATTATCCACACAGCTGGAAGCCTGCCAAGGTTAAAATGATTCCAAAGACGGACAAATATCTAACGAATTCTGAGTCATATAGGCCAATAAGTCTAGTATCAACTATGTCAAAGCTTTTCGAAAAACTGCTCAAAACAAAATTGTCCCCAATTCTAATTAGTAGTGGGTGCATACCTGATCATCAATTTGGTTTTAGAAGTCAGCATAGCACCATTGAACAAACTCACAGATTGGTTCAATTTATAAGAAGAACTTTTGAAGAAAACAAGTATTGTTCTGCGCTGTTTATTAACATTTCCCAGGCATTTGCTAAAGTATGGCATGAAGGCCTAATTTTAAAATTGAAGACTTACTTACCAATAAACATTTTAAATATTTTGGAAAGTTACATTATTTCCCGTAAGTTCACTGTTGTGGAAGGAGACTTTACGAGTAGGCCTGAAACTATTTCATCCGGTGTGCCACAGGGGAGCATACTGGGACCAGTTTTATATTTGATTTATATTTGTGATATGCCTGTGAGCAGTAGTATCCATACTTCCACATTTGCCGACGATACACCTTGCCTTAGTATGCACGAAAACCCTGATGAGGCATCCCGCAAACTCCAGGAACACATTAGCCAGATGGAGCTTTGGTTAAACTAATGGAGAATTAAAGTCAATGAACAAGTGTGTCCATATAACCTTCACTCTAGGAAGAGATACTTGCTCCCCCATTCGGATTAACAATCAAGTTGTTCCTCAACATTCACATGTGAAATATCTTGGTATACACCTTGATCGACGACTTACATGGAAACACCACATTGACTCTAAGTTAACTCAAATGAAACTTAAATTAACTCAGGTACATTGGCTGATTGGTAGAAATTCAACACTTAGCCTAGACTGCAAACTTTTAATATACAAGTCGCTTTTAAAGCCAATATTGTGCTACGGAATTTAACTATGGGGCACTGCTTCAGCTTCAAATGTAGAGAAAATTCAACGAAGGCAAAATAAAATTTTACGCGTGATAACATCGGCTCCATGGTACATCAAAAATTCAAATATACATCGTGATTTGAATATGCCACTAGTGACTGAAGAAATTGCAAAATACGCAGGCAAATATCTAACAAAACTCGAGTCACATCCTAATCCGCCTGCTCGTAATATTTTGAACTTTACTGGACACATCCGCTTAAAAAAGGGAGATACACGGGCTCTAATATTCAACACTCTAGATGATGAAGCTGCTTGATAACGCTTTTTTCTGTTTGTTGCTTATCACTACTTATGTATTATTAATAACTATCACTAATAATATTTTTATAGATTTAAGATTTGAATACTTATTGTTAGTTCATATTTGAAGATATAATAAATAAAGAACATGCATTAAAAAAAAATTCCCAAAATATTATCTCTGCCCGACGAAAGATAATAAAAATACAGCAGAAATACAAAAAAATGTAATTTTTGATGAAATCTTTTTAGGAATTGCCGGGAACTCAAAAAAATTCTACGTGGATTTACTTTTTGTGCATTTATTGCATAATTTTCCACCTAACTGAGAATTTTCAGCAGAAAAAAATATCAATGAAATGCAACCAACAAAACAAATTGTTAATATTTAATTTAAAAATTAACAATCATCATTGTTGATATAACAAATTTAAATTTTTGTAGTCAATTAAATTACTCAACAAAATTATTTGTTAAATTATATCATAACGGAGTGCGCATATGTAGAAGAAACAAGAAATCATATTTTGTTTGTATTCATTATTTGCGTATCTAATAAAGTGTTGCTCTCTAGCTGAGAGGTAAGTGAGTTAGTTTATTAATCCTGAGGTTGCCGGTTCAACTCCGCCCAAAGACATTTAGTGTATTTCGCAGACAAGCAAAAATCGTTTCGAGGATTGTGATTGTGTATAAAAAGCTTGTTAATAAAACAATTATGATACGGAAATTCAATAATTCACATTGTTAATATAACATTAACTTTAATTGAGATAACTTTGAAATCTAACAAAAATAAATGTTGAAAAAATAAACAAATTTCAAAAAATTATTTGTTGATATATTTAATTGAAAATATTTTTAAGATTTGCCTTCAACTTACAATTTCGTTAATTGTATTTACAAAAATCGTTGTAGGTTCAAAATCAATTGACTATTTAATTGATATAACAAAAAATTTAATTGTATTTACAAATCATTTTTCTCTGTGTTTGTGTAAGAAAACTCTGAAAATTCTTTATATGTTGTGAGCAGATGCAGGTAATTAGAAAAAAATTAGTACAAATTTATTTTTATAGGAAAATTAATACTTATTTATTTTTTTATTGTTGCTAGTACGGTACGGAATGGTAAGAGCAAAATCGAAAATTTTTCTTTAAAATTATTTAAAACTAATTAACTTTTTAACCTAAATCATTAGTTTTTAAATTTTTATAAAAATTTTAAAAGTTGAGACATTTTTAGATTTTTAATTGAACTATAGTGAATTTTTAATCAGAAATAATTTTTAGTCAGGCTTGAGTTCAGTAATTTCAATTCTTTTTATTGAATGAAATATTTTATTAATTAATTATTATTAATTTTCTTCTCCTCTTTAGAAACTCACATTATTTATTAAAATATTTCATTCATTAAAAAGAATTGAAATTACTGAACTCAAGCATGACTAAAAATTATTTCTGACTGTAAAAGTTATAAAGCGTTATTTACAAAATTTATGGAAAAATTACGAAAAATTGTAATGTAAGCTACCTAAAAGAACCAATTCACTAAAAATCCATAATTTTTGCACACAAAAATAAAGTTTGGACATTTTTATTTTAAAGTGTGCCATCAAAAGCGAAGAAAATTGTGATAATAGTAAAAGTTATCAAGAAAATACATAAAACGTCCAGCAAACTCGATTTTTTCCAAAAAATTCGGCTTGTGCGACCTCTAAACCTCTTCCGAAATACATATATGAAAAAAATCTCACATACTGCTCATGCTCATGCGATAAGCATGTGTTGGTAAATTTTAAATTTTTGTTAATGTATACGTTACACAGACAATGCAGTATGAAAAATCAAAATAGTTTTGATTTTAAAATGAAATCGTACTGCTGACAGTTTTTCAAATGAACAAAAAATGAGTTTATTAATTTTTTTATATGTATTTTTTTTAAATTTGACGCTTTACTGAAAAAGGGAAGTAAAACAAACAAAAAATAAGTTTTGAAACAAAAATGTGTAAAGAAAATACGCTTTTTCTTAATTTCTTGAATTCTACCAAAAGCATGTTTAGTTAATGAATTTTTATTTTAAAAGATGAATGATAAGTTTGTGGTAAAATATCTATTACACGTGTACCAAGACTTCATCGGCAGTATGTAGCTGCAAACAGTATGTGTCTATGGGCCCCTTAAGGTTTCAAATTATGCTTGTGCCCTAAAATTTTTTTTTTGAGACAGCCTAGTGTACAAGTATAATTACGAGTATTTTCTTAGGTATTTTTCAAAAATAAGCGTAGCTGTATAATTACATACATGCCCAGCAAAAAATTTCAACAAAAGTAATCGAGTTTGGAAGCTGTTCCTTAATGGATTACCAACTTAATGATTTTAACAAGGCGTGAGACTAAAATAACCGATTCTTGAGAAGTTGGTATCTTGTTTATTTTAGGAACTAATTATAATTAAAATTAATTTTTTTTTTTTTGTAATGCATGTATTTATTTATTGTATCTTCATATATGAACTAACAATAAGTATTCAAATCTTAAATCTATAAAAAAAATTATTAGGCCCGACCAGTGTCGGACATAAACTTAGTGGTAGTTATAAATAATAGTGTCCTGCACAAGACTATTTATAAGACCTTTCAAGACATGAGAGATTTTTTCAAATGCTTTACTACAGCGAAATATTCTAAAAGAATCGCTAAGCAACACTGTTGGCAAGTAATTTTTTTCGGTGGTTTGTCTTGCCAACAGTATT
The DNA here is from genome assembly GCA_949987645.1 of Tachina grossa. Lineage (NCBI taxonomy): Eukaryota > Metazoa > Arthropoda > Insecta > Diptera > Tachinidae > Tachina > Tachina grossa. Next base: position 126,541,529 of record OX465275.1, read on the forward strand.
GTTTAGCGATTCTTTTAGAATATTTCGCTGTAGTAAAGCATTTGAAAAAATCTCTCATGTCTTGAAAGGTCTTATAAATAGTCTTGTGCAGGACACTAATAAATAATACATTAGTAGTGATAATCAAAAAAAGGGGGGGGGGGAGTATTTTCAAGTAGTCCCATCTGGAGTGTTAGGTATAAGAGCCTGTATGTCCCTCTTTTTTAAGCGGATGTGTCCAGTAAAGTTCAAAATATTACGAGCAAGCGGATTAGGATGTGATTCGAGTTTTGTTAAATATTTGCTGAGTATTTTGCAATTTCTTCAGTCACTAGTGGCATATTTAAATCACGATGTATAATAGAATTTTGGATGTATCATGGAGCCGATGTTATTAACCGTAAAATTTTGTTTTGCCTTCGTTGGATTCTCTCGACATTGGAAGCTGAAGCAGTGCCCCATAACTGAATTCCGTAGCGCCATATTGGCTTCAAAAGCGACTTGTACAGTAAAAGTTTGCAGTCTAAGCTGAGTGTTGAGTTTCTGCCAATCAACCAATATATTTGAGTTAACTTAAGTTTCATCTGAGTTAACTTAGAGTCAATATGATGTTTCCATGTAAGTCTTCGATCAAGGTGTATACCAAGGTATTTCACTTGGGAATGTTGAGGAATATTATGATTGTTGATTCGAATGGGGGAGCAAGTATCTCTTCTTAGGGTGAACGTTATATGGACACACTTTTGTTCATTGACTTTATTTCTCCATAAGTTCAACCATATTTCCAGCTGAGTGATATGTTCCTGGAGATTGCGGGATGCCTCATAAGGGTTTTCGTGCACACTCATACAGGCTGTATCATCGGCAAAAGTAGAAATATGGATATTATTGCTCACAGGCATATCACAAGTATATATTAAATACAAGACAAGACCCAGAATAATACCCTGGGGCACACCAGAAGATATAGATTCGGGCACACTCGTGAACTCTCCTTCCACAACAGTGAACTTCCTATCAATAATATAACTTTCCAAAAGCTTTTGAATGTTTATTGGCAGATATGTCTTCAATTTTAAAAATAGGCCTTTGTGCCATACTTTATCAAACGCCTGAGAAACATCAATAAAGAGAGCAGAACAATACTTCTTTTCTTCAAATGTTCTTCTTACAACTTGGACCAGTCTATGCGTTTGTTCAATCGTGCTGTGCTGACTTCTAAAGCCAAATTGATGGTCCGGGATGCACCCGTTATCAGTTAAAATTTTGGACAATTTAGTCATGAGCAGCTTTTCGAAAAGCTTTAAGATTGTAGATAGTAAGCTTATAGGCCTATGTGACTCAGTCTTGATCTTTGCCCTCATTTGGAATCATTTTGATCTTGGCCAGTTTCCAGTTATGTGGAAAATACTGCATTCTTAAAATAGCATTAAAAGTAAATAGCAGGATTCTTATTGCAATATGAGGCAAGTTCATGAGCATTTTGTTACTAATGCCATCAATACCTGGAGCTTTCTTCGGGTTGAGTTCAGCAATTACTTTTTGTACTTCACGCATCTTAAACCTTAAGGGACGAGGGGGTAGAGAAACTACACTCGGTAAATCAGCAGCACCCGTACATGAATTGGGAGTGAATACAGATTTTAAATGCTCAGAAAATAAGTTACCTTTCTCACTATCACTTCTTGCCCAGCCTCCGGTCGCAGTACGCAATGGTGATTTAAGATCAACGGGTCGTTTAAGATTTCTAGTAGCGCGCCATAAAGAGTAATTAGATGCGGACGTTACATCAAGACCTTCTAAATACTTTTCCAGTAGTGCAGTTCTTTCCGACGATAGCAGCTCTTTGAGTCGTTTAGTACATTCTTTAAGTCTGATTTTATTTAGGGGTAATCTGTGTTGTTGCCATTCTCTTCTAGCTCTCCTTTTTTCACATACAAGACGTTCAATTTCCGTAGAATAAATTCTGTTAAAGCCGGTCTGCGGATAGGAGGTAGTGGCGTGTTCAGCAGCCTGTTTAATATTTTCGTTAAGATTGGCAATGTTAAATTCAATATCATCGCATGATCTAAGCTGAATGTTTTATATGCAGTGACTACTAAGATATTTTTTGAATGCCAGCCAGTTGATTCCATTAATCATCTTCACATATGAGTTAGTTAAATCACTCCTTAGTGGGTTGGAAATTGTAACTATTGTTGGAGAGTGATCGGAGGACAGATCTAGAGAGGCCTCTACATGAATTAAGTCCCTATGAATATTTTTCGTGACGGCAAAATCTGTAACATCTGGAATTTTTCTTCCGTCAGTAGGCCAGTAAGTAGGCTCCCCACTCGAAATGACATCTAAGCCCATTTTTGAAATTGTATTGAACAAGGCTCGACCTCTAGGTGTAACAAGACGCGATCCCCAGTACGTATGTTTTGCATTGTAGTCACCAGCTGCCACGAAACAAGATCCAAGCGATTTGTAGAACTTCTCATACTGATCTTCGGTAACTGAAAATCTGGGAGGTGAGTAAATTGATGATATCACGAAATTCGCACAAAAATTTTCTACGAAAATATTCGTTGCTTGCAAATATTCTTCACTAACGTTGTCAAGGACATAATGCTTGAGTCTTGATTTAATCAGAATTGCTGATCCACCACATGCTCTCTCTCTCTCTCGGGTCCTTTGTATCATATAAAGTGCAACCATTTATTTTAAATAAGCTTCTTCAGGTCAAATGAGTCTCAGAAACCAACAAAAAAGATGTTATATCTTCTAAATGGCTGGACCGTAGCTAAGAACCCTCTTGATCAAGTCATCTTTCAAACAGAAAAAAAGTAAATGAAAATCGGTCCAGCCGTTTGGCCTGTACGTGTACACGGACAGACACACAGATACTCAGACACACAGACACACACTACAAACTTATAACACCCCTTTTTTTAGTCGGGGGTTAATAATAGTTATTTTTTTCGTTGTGGAAATAGTTATTTTTTTCTTGATGAAACTACTTTTCTTAGTCGAAAAAAGTAATTTTTTTAAATATGCCGTTGTTTGAGTAAATGTGAGATCTTTATTAAAATCTCAGTTCGATAAAATTAATAATAACTTTTTAAGGAAAATATAAATAAATTAACTGCCAGTTTTTACATGACTTCTATAAACTGGCAGTAAAAAAACGATTGTTTTAGTACGAAATTTTGTAAACTTTCTTTTATAAAGTGGGTTACATATTATTCGTATTCATGCCCGTATTGTGTTACTTATAAATACTATATTTAAAAACATTACAATTGTTTTTATTGATGAACCGAAAATGAAAAACATAAGGTCTGTTTAATTACTTTCCCAGCAGAAACTAGCAACGAGAGAGTAAAGCACAAATTTTAAAATTACTCTCCTAAATATGAAAAAGTAAGTGAACGCTTTATACATTAAACACATTCACCACAACATGCGACAAAATCAGCATAGACAACAACCTGCTGCCCTGTTGGCTTGCTATCTTCAAAAGAATCATTGTCATATATACATGTGTATTCTATCCTTGTTATTTGGTAGTCGGTAGCTTTCTGTGGTGAATGTGTTTAATGCATTAAGCATTAAACACATTAACCACAGCAGGCTACACGAACACGCGACTTCAAATGCCGCTAGCAGCATTTGCCGTCTCGTAGCCGGCTATTTAATTATTGTTTTTTGGAGACGGCAGCAGCGCCATCTGCAGCTGATATGTCCCTATTTACACTATGCAAGTCTTATTGCTAAGCTGATTAGTTTATTAGGAGAGAGAGACGGGGGAAAAAGAAACGTTGCTGTTCCCCTCGCCTCTCTCTCCCTGTAACTAATCAGCTTAGCAATAAGACTTGCACAGTGTGATTTGGGACTATTCAAGTACAAATACATTGTTCAGTATTGCCACTTTTATATATTTTTCATTTTATTAAAGTTAATTGCTCTTTTAAAATGAACTTATTTCATGTAAAAGTACAAAAATGAATCAATTTCTTTTTTACATCAATTTTTGGATATTGTTTTTGTTAAATAATATGAAATAATTGTACAAAATCATTCATTCAACATTTTGCCAGTATTACCAGTATATACTGAATTTTCTCATTGTAGCCAACAATATAGAAATTAGTTTAATTGGACTACAACGACAAAATCAGCATAGACAACAACCTTCCGCCATGTTGCCTTGCTGTCTTCAAAAGAATTATTCTCATAAAGGGTGTTTTTTATTGAGGTATAGAACTTTAAGTTGGCATCACTTTTTTAACTGGCGGCCATTTTGTCAGCTGTCAAGTGATTAATATTTAGTTTGGTTTGCCATTTTATCATGAACAGGTTGACAAACAAACAACGCTTGCAAATCGTCCAAATTTATTTCGAAAATAATGGTTCAGTTCGCGAAGTTTACCTCAAGCTCCGTCCATTTTATGGTCGACATAATCGTCCATCAGAGCAATTAATTCGGTTAACCATGGATCGTTTTCGCACTACGTTTACTCTATGTGATAATACGCATCCGCAGAGACGTCGAGCAGAGCGCACCGAAGAAACAATTGCCGCTGTAGAGCAAAGTGTTGAAGAGGACCCGAATGAATCGATTCGCCACCGTGCACAGCAATTGGAGACTAACCGACTATTTTGTTCCCGAATTGGATGGCATGAATGTGGATGAGTTGTGGTTCCAACAAGACGGCGCTACATGCCACACAGCGCACGTCACAATCGATTTATTGAAGGAAACATTCGATGAGCGCATAATTTCGCGGAATGGACCTGTCAATTGGCCACCAAGATCGTGTGATTTGACACCATTGGATTATTTTCTTTGGGGATATGTGAAGTCGCTCGTCTACGCCAACAAACCAGAAACGTTAGGGGACTTGTAAGCCAACATTCGTGGCGTTATTGCCAACATACGGCCCCATATGCTCGAAAAAGTGGTTGAAAATTTGACCTGTAGAATTGGCTTTATTCGAGCCAGCCGCGGCGGCCACATGCCCGAAATCATATTTAAACATTAATGGCATAAAATTATCCTTCCAATAAAGCCAAATTGATGGACATTAAAACTATTTTCTTGTGTTTTATTTCAATTCGAAGTTCTATACCCCTTAAAAAAACACCCTATATAAACATATGTGTATTCTATCCTTGACATTTGGTAGTCGGTAGATTGCTGTGGTGAATGTGTTTAATGCTTTACTTGTAAGAACTTGCAAGAAAATTTTATTCATATCGGAACCATGGATGGTAATCATGATACAATTGCACTTTTTCTGATGTATTTTGTTTGATAATTTATTAATTTGCAAATTTTCTTAGAAATTGACATTTACGGCCCTTTTCACAATGTACAATTAAAAGCTAACAGGGACTTTAACGCCAACTTTTGTATGAAGAACTGTCAGTTAAAGTTCACGTTAACTCTTAATCATACATTGTGAAAAGGGACGTTAATATAAAATGCTTTAAACACTTTCATGTATTTTTACTATTTTTATGGATTTTTCATAATATTTTAATTTACTTATATTAAATAATAACTTTCCAGTATTTATTTTTTAGTTTAAAATAGATAAGTAGACAATTTAGAAATATATATAATTTATTTAAAATAACTACATACACAGAAAAAATATTAGCCAAAATGCTTCCAATTAAATCAATTAATGTTGTTTCAAAAAATTTTATAATTGACCCAATTAAATTTTGTTGATTGAAAACAAAAAAAGTTTAATGTTTGTATGGATGTTAGCAAATATGCAAGCATACAGACGAAGATTAAGCTTTTGTACGCATTATTAAAAATTCGACCAATTCTTTGATTGTTTGAATTAACTTTGTTTAATGAAAAAAAATATATTTTAGTTTGTGTTTGTTTATGTTTTTATGGAAGTGTGTCAGCCTGTTATTTTAGAAGTACCAAGTTCGAAGCATGACAGCACTGTAAGTTAAAAAATAAAATAAAAAAGACGTACCTACATATGTGCAATAATTGAATGAAAAATAATTTGCCACGATAGCCTAGTGGATGTGTGTTAGCCTGTTTGAATGGAGGTACCATGTTCATGTATGTTACGGAATAAAACAAATAAATAAAATAAGTAAGTTAAAATAAATAAATAAAAAAAATTACGTTTTAAAACTTTTTTAATTTTACTTTTTAAAATTTTATACAATTCAATTACTTTTATTAATTCATTCAACGAACAATTTAATTGTTTAAAATCTCTAAATTCAATTATTAATTTAATTGGGTCAATTAATCATTTGTTTAAAATAAACGCGTACTTTAAATTAACTCTATTAATTGATCTCAAACAGCAAGAAAACCTCATCTTTGCAAATTTATTAATTGATATTATCAATTTGTTTCCAGGACGAAAATCAGTACAGGATATAATTAATAGTACAAATTTCTAACTAAAATATTAATTAAAGTTGATTTTAAAATTTTTCTGTGTATATTGGCAATATTTTCACATCACCTTTTAAAACCCAAAGAATATTTTCAAATTCTGCTTCCCATTTTTTTAATTTTACGCAATGTGATTTTTAAGCGAGTGCTTCAATTTGGCAATCTATAAAGTAAGTCATTATATGGCAAGTAGTTCACATGGTATTCACAGTATATTCAATTAACATAGCTACCAGGCTTAAGCTTGGTAACACCTTCTTAAATGCTGTATGAAATTTCATAACAATCGGACGGCTCGTTTACACAGAAAATAATATTCCTGCAATAAACAACTTTAATTCAAAATAAAACCAAAGATTAATTAAAAATATATTTAAGTCAACTAAACTTTTGTTTAAAAATATAAATATTCCTCCAATAAACAACTTTAATTGAAAATAAAACCAAAAATTAATCAGGCGGTGAAGGAAGAGATATGTAGAAGAAAGCTTCATTATTTTACAACTCTGCTTTTTGCACGCTTTTTAATAATGCAGTGTTGCAGCGCCTTCTGCTGTTAAAGGAGGCGTTTTAAATTTTGAAGCTGTGCTTAGTAGCCATTTTATTGTTATTTTACTTCGCCGATGATTTTGCTGATGTTACATTAGGATTAGCATCTCCTGAAGTCGGTATAGTTCAGTGACCAGTGACTTTGCCTTCATCACTTGAACTTTCCTACAACAACTCATGCAAAAGGACTCTAATGCACATCAGAAAAATGCGTGGTGTCGTTTTGATGACTGTCGGATACAGTGATTGAACCCATAATCTTCAGTTTTGTAGTCAGCGTGCTAACTACTTCAGCCAACGCCACACCCTATATAAACAAAACTCGTATTTCACTCAATGATATTTTCTATGGCACAGAAGTTGATCTATATATCGTTACCTTAATATAGAAAGGCCCTAACTCATTATTTTTTTTAAAATCGAGTTTCTTGTATATTTCTATAGAATAACATATAATGTATCGAAAAATGCAAAAATCTCGATTTCAAAAAAAAAAAAAAGAATGAGTTAGGGCTTTTCTATATTAAAGCAACGATATGTATTTATAAACACAAATCATGTTGAATCAACTGCTTTAAATCAGTTTACAGAAAATTGGAAAAATTTTATATTAAATTATGTCAAGTTATAAGGGCAAAAGTGGACTTTACTAATGAAATGTTAGTTTGGTTTAATAAGTTTTCCCCTGAAAATGTTTTATCTGATAAAACCAACAGCATTATACCACTTTTAATTAAAATTTTTCCCAACGAAAAGCAAAATTTTTAAAATATTAACAACCAACAACAAACCGAAACCATTAACAACAGAAAATATATTGAGTTTTTGGTCTACAGTGGCTAAAACTAAAACTGCATTAGATGATATCTCGAGAGTAGCTTACAGGATTTTGTCCACATCTCACTCTTCTGCAAATGTCGAAAAGATTTTCTCTTACCAAAACATCATGAAAACAAAACAAAGGAACATGATTTATGTTCCAACAGTATCAAGTCTTATCAAGGCCAAATATTTATTGAAGTGTAAAAACTCTTCTTGTTATGTACATATGCACATATATATGTATGTATATTCTTTGTGTTCCATTTTTATTTTTTTGTAAACGAGTTTAATATAATTTTTTGTTAATTAAATTTTAATTTAAAAAAAATACTGATTTTTGGCACCCTCGGAATCAAAAATGTACTAAAAATTTTTTTTTGACACCGAAATGGAAATCTTATTTCCCATCACTGGCACAGCTTCAAAAATTTAATGCGCCTCCTTGACATCAGAGGTCCTGCAGCATATCCCAAAAAAATAAAACCGTGTAGCAGAGTTTTCTCTTTCACTATCCCTTTCATTTATTGTCTGCGTGCTACTTCTCTTAATAAAAAAAAATTATTTGAGAGAATAAATCTATGAATCTTCCACACGCAAAGAAAAGATATGGTTGTAGAATGGTTGAGAAAACAATATTATGTTCTCTGAAACAAATGTGTGGTCGTCGAAAACTAGTTATTGTTATTTTAAACATTTATTTCGTTACGATAAACAGAGTAATGTTTGAATTTAATAATTACATTATCACATCCATAAAAAAGTGTGATATGGTTAGAGTTTAACAATATAGTCTTGTTAAAAATTGATGACTACAACATAATTTGTATATTATTTAAAAATAATATGATGTAAATAACAATATAATATTATCCAAAACCATACTATGTAAAGTTTTTAAAAAAATCTTTTTTAGAAACATCTGTCAGTTCAGTATTTAGTTTTTAAGCTATCGGTATTGCACGTGTGGTGTTAAATAAATGAATAAATAAATAAAGTACAAAACAAAAGGTAGAACAATAAAAATATATAAACATTTGTGTATCTCTTTATACAGACATGTCTGTATGTCGTATAAGTATACATTTCTATATATGTATACATTTTATTTCAACAATATTAATTTATTTTTATTTCGAATTTAATGCACTGCTGTTTCTACAATAAATATATGATTAAAAAATAAAATAGTATTATTATATTAAATAATACTGTGGTCGTATTTAACAATATTAATACAATATAAGAACATAGTATGGTGAGTCTCAATTATATTTTAATCACATCTAACAATAGTGTTGTTATATTTAAAATACTAAGATTAGGTGTAACAAAGTTCATTGTTCCTGTAGATAATATTATTATTAACTCAGATAATAATGTTATTAAAGTTTGCTTTTCTATTAACAATAATATGATTTGACTGCAACCATATAATTCAATCATAGTATGTTGCTGTTTGATTATCGTTACCTCAACCATATTTTTTCTTTGCGTGCAGTGGTTAGAGAATGACACGAGCGTGAAGTTCTAGGAATGGCCTGCAAGGTCAATTGTTTACTATTTTCTTTACTAACTTGTGATTTGTCTAAATAAATATATTTATTAGATTTTGAAAATTATATTATTTAAATTGTTTTAAAATTGTTGAATTATATGTTAAAACTTTATTATTTTTTAGCATTACCTATTTAGCTGCAAATTTGTTTTAGATCTGGTAGTTTTTGTGGAAAGACATATTTTAATTGCCGGATGGAAATTGTATTAGTTTTCTGATTTTCTTTTCTAAAAGATGAGTACCAAGGAAGGAAAATGATTTCTTGGATTTTGTACCAACTATAAAAATAAAATGAACTTATTAGACCATGACGGTACCAATTTTTAATTTTTATTAATAAAAACAGAAACGTAAAAAAATGAGTATAAAAATTCAGAAGATTGCAATAAAATACAGAAAGTTAACACAAATGTGTATAAAATTCAGTATACAATAAAAAATAACAAAAAAATATTAAATATTACATTCATAAAGGTACATTCGTAGATTCGACTATTATATTAGAGATTGAAATAAATCAAACACAAAAAATTAAAGAGAACATAGGCAAAATTAATGTTACCATAGCCAAAATAGCTTAAGCGACATAATTTTCGAACTTCAATTTTTGACCAAAATCGATTATTTGCGATCGTAAATAGTCGATTTTCGTCAAAAAATGTGTCGCTTGAGCTATTTTAGCGGTTATGGCTCGATATAGTGAAACATTGACATTTTGAAATTGTACCAAGTAACTCGCGGTAGTACCACGGTACCAACAAGGTTAAAAATGTACCATAAAAAGTACAATTGTACCGTGATTTCCATCCGTTATGAGTACACACAAACAAGTTGCTTGATAAGTTACTGTTTTTTTCCTATTTTATTTTTATACCCTTTACCAAAAAATGGTAAAAGGGTATATATAAGTTTGTCATTCCGTTTGTAATTTCCAGAATATTAATAAGCGAGCCATAAAAAATATATATATATTCTGGATCCTAATGCATAGGGAAGACGAATAAGCGATGTCCGTCTGTCCGTCTGTCTGTACGTGAAATCGGTTTTTGGAAGCTCCCAGAAAAGCTAGAGACTTCGTTCTTGGACTGGTGGGTTAAAAATGGTCCAAAAAATATTGGCATTGAAAATCAGCAAAATCGAGCAGACGGTTTCAGAGCTGGGAGACTTAAACTTCATTTTGCCATACAAAATAATAATAAATAATACCAAAAACTAGTTTTTAATAATTTTTTATTAAATAAACTTATTTTATACTTCAATATAAAAAAATTGATATTTCTAACTAAAAAAAATTTTTTTAAAATTAGAAAGACATTTCCATGGTTGGAAAACCTTAATTTTTTTTTTGTTATGCAAAAGTAACTTACTAAAACAAATTTTTCCTTTTTTTCTATAAACTAAACATATGTAATGTTCTTAAAAGAAGGAGATTGATTTAAAAAATCAGAAAAATAAAAAGGATGATTCCAGAAGGATGATATATAAAATTAACTACCGTAAACTAAGTTTTTATTTATTTTTATTAAATAAACTTATTTTACACTTCACCACGAATAAAATTGGTATTTCAAATAAAAAAAAAAAAAATTAAAACGACGTTTCCAGGGTTGGAAACCTTTGTTTTTTATACCAAAGTAACTTGCTAAAACAAATTTTTTCTTTTTTTACTATAAATTAAACATATGACTTAAAAGGCTTCATATAATTGACCTTCCCTTCCGAAAATAGAAAATTTTAATTTGTCAAATCCTATTTAAATTACAATAGTAAAATTTGATTAAAATTAAACATATCTTATATTCTTAAAGAACAGATGGTGTAAGAAATCAAAAAATATCAAAAAGGAGGATTCCAGGGTTGGGAAACTTACACTCTTTGTAATATAAGAAATTAACTACAGAAAACTAATTTTTATCTATTTTTATTAAATAAACTTATTTTATGCTTGATAACGAATAAAATTGGTATTTCAAATAAAAAAAACATTAAAAAAATTAAAAAGACGATTCCAGGGTTGGAAAACTTTAACTTTTTCTACAAAAGTAAGTTACTAAAACAAATTTTTCCTTTTTTTTATAAATTAAACATTTCTTAAATTCTTAAAAGAAAGAGATTGGTGTAAGAAATCAGAAAAATAAAAAAAGATGAGTTCAGGGTTGGGACACTTACACTTTTTTGATATATAAAAGTAACTAAGTCTAATTAATTTTTATCTTTTCCTTTATAAATTATATGTATTTTACGTTTTGGAAAGAAAAGGTTTGTATAGAAAATTATAAAAATAAAAACCACAGCTCCAGAGCTTTAAACTATGATTTTTTTCTAGACATTAAACTAACTAAATAAAACATTTTTTTTAATTTCCTTTTTTTTCACTTAACACACTTTCTTTATTTTTTTAAGAACCACTAGATTGGTATAAGTAATAAGAAAATTCTAAAATTATGATTCTGGGGTTTGAAAATTATTATTTTTTTCTTTGTACATAAAAGTAACTATGTGCTTATGTATGTATCTCTATAGTACATAAACGCACTTTGGTAAAGGGTTTATAAGATTCGGCACAGGCGAATATAGCACTCTTACTTGTTATTATTTCTTATTTGGCCTTGCTTTTGTATTAACTTGTTATTCATAATTGCATCAATATAATAATATACTGCAAGACAAACCTATAATGGTCTTAGATATACAAAGTGAAACTTGTATAAAATCAAAATATGTTTTGTTTAGAATTTTTTCAGAAATACATATATCTAACATTAGAGAAACAACTTTGATATAAAGCCATTTCAATGCGAAAATTTGAAAGAAATTTCAAAGTTCAGGAAAGACAAAAATTCGTTCAGAGTTTGCAAAGGAAATTCCTTCGAAATTCATATAAAATGCTCTGTGATATGTCGTAAAATTTGTACGAATTTCCTCAGACAGAGATATTTGATTTTTTTTTTTTGACAAATATTTACATGTGTATATAATTTTTTATTTATTTCGTCATCGCCTTCGAATAAGAATTCGACATTTTATGCAAAATTACTGACTGAATTTCGCAAAAAATCTTCTCTGGCTGCATATGTATAAATGTACATCAACTAAATGCGAGTAAGTTTGGCTCTTATAAAATGGAAGGTAATAGGTATCGATAATAACTGGACTCAAGCAGAATAAAATTTATTGGAACTTGTGTAAATTCCCGATAAGTGATAAGAATGTAATATGCGAAAGGTTACCTTATAAGAGAACATTTCAGATTTAGAAGAAAATACTTTGATTTGCATGGTAGTGCTCCAGGCCATGTTCCGGCCTCTGCATACAGTGTGTATATTTACACAAAGCCATTCGACCCTCTCAAATTCTAAATTTAAATCATAATTAGAATTAATTCATGTAACTTTATATGCAAAGTTTGAAAGTTTTACAATGGAAGCTTCCTGAGATATGCAGGTGTAAAAAGTGCATATATAGCTATAGCTAGAGAGCTGAAATGTGGTACACAGGTACACCTAAATAAGAAATTGACTAGAAAAATTTGAAACATCGATGCTTTGAAGCAGAAGGGTGGGGCTACGTCCATAAAAAGTAAAATTTGAGGTAGTGAGTTGAAATCGCACTACAGACTTATAACACACCTTGCTGCTACCAAACTGTGGAGTTCCCGTGGCCAAGTGCGAAATTTGTCAATTGTCTAAACTGCAGTCTTGCTATTATTTTGATATTTAAATCCTAACAGCTTTATTTGTAAAACTTAAAAAGGCTTTATAAAGGCTTTTTGAGAAAAATTTTTTATGAAAATTTGTTATAAAAAACCTTTGTAAAGACTTTTTAAGTTTTATAAATAAGGCTGTAAAAAATTAAGCTATCAAATGTATTTTATTTCAGTAAATTTCCGATATGCATGTATTTTTCCACCAAATTATGAAGGTAATAATTAATAGACGCAAGCCAATGCAAATTATAAAATTTGTACAACACTGGTCGCCAAGCTTTTTTCCCTTGAGAGCCACATTTTTCACATACACCAACCATATATTCCGCTAAATTGCACCAAATAAAAATTTATTTTGGTGTGGGTATTGTTGTTTGAAATATTGCAAAAGATAATAACTGGGGCCTAATTCCTGCACTCGTTATCGGAATTGCATTCGAATAGGAATTAATTCCGATGTCAAGAAATTTTCGGATGATGGCACTCGATACCAAGCGAATTGCGTTTTTGTTTCAGTGTTAAAAAAATGCAAATTGATACTAGAGATGTGCACGTGAGTGTTTTCTGATTTACGACACGCACGCTCACGCAAAAAAATATTTTACTCACGTATTTTCACGCACGAATGATTTTGAAAATTTTCACGATCACGCACGCTCACGAATAAAATATTTTTAATCACGCACGAGTGCTTTACAACTTATCACGATCACGCACGTTCACGAAAAAGTATATGTATAATATAATTTTCATGTTTTTTGGGTTGAAAAATAGGTTCTTACATATACATATTTATGTATATATGTATGATCGTGTTTTTGTAAAATTTACAATGTAAATTAAAATAAAGCAAAGTTAATTTAATATAGTTTTAAAAATTCGTATTCGCGGATATCATTTTAAATATTCGAATTCGAATTCTGGTATATCAAAAATTGACATTCCGCACATATATGTATGTATACATACATAATATAAATGTGAAGGTAAGACGTATGATCAATTAAATAAATGATAATCAAATCATTCAATAATCAATATGAGAAAAGCATATTAAATGAGAAAACATACAAATTACTAAAAATTTTTCTGTTACGTAACAAAGACTCCCCCCACCCCCACAAGCTAATCGCTTTGGAATTGTGTTTGTGTTAAAAAAAACACTGACTAAAAAAAACAAGTCATAACAAAACTCGAACCCCAGCCCTCCCCCCTACAGCGTTAAGTAATATATGGACGGCCCATAAAGCAAAAAACATTTTCTGCGGTACAATTCGTCAGTAGTATTGTTGACAAAGGCACTGTTCAATCAGTAGTGTTTCTCAATTGATACTTCCTACAGGGTATCTAAGAAACATACATACATACTTACAAACTTACTTACAGACTTTAACTTATGTACTCAAAAATTAAAGTTTTAATCCAACAAACCAAAACGCTATGGAACTAGTTTATAACAAACTTACTACCATAAGCCTCAAGCTTAGAAAAGTGTTGTGCATACTCTTGTGAAAGGTTTATTAATAATTATTTTAGAAAGAAAATTGAACCTTTGCGATAATATTGCTAGCCTATAGTATACAACAAGCTTATAATTCTAAATTATAGAATATGCTTCCAGGAAAATAGTTTTCTAAACATGCTTATAGTAGGCATATTTAAAATTAAAATTTATATTCCAATATAATAATTACTATTTTTTAAATGTAAATTTTTGTACACTCAAAAAAAAAACTAACTAAAACTTTGGAAAATTTTCTAAATTTGAGTAAAAAAAAGCTGTCGTATGGCGCCAAAGCTGTTTTTTACTCGAAACCAGTAAAATATTTACTAAATTTTTAGTTCATTAATGAACCAGTTTATAGTAATTATATTTTTATATTTAAATAAAATTTTTCTAAAATTAAGTCAAATTTCTCCATAAAATTCGAAGAATTGCAAAAAAGGTTTTTCATCTTTTATTTCAAATTTAGTAAATTTTTCAAAGTTTTTTTTTGTCTTTAATTTTGGTACTTTTTTGTTTTTAATTAAATTCTATACCACATGGTATGTTTTTTATTATATCTTCTCATATTATATTCTTAATTAATTCACCATACATACGTATTAATTCCTTGAGAGGGGGCAAGTATTGAACCAACAACCTTCTGACTGATAGGCAAGCACTCTAACCAATTGCCTAACAGGGCAGCCTGAATAAGCATTGAAATTGTTGTGTTTTAAAATTTTATTTTATTTTCAAAAAAATTTATTTCAAGTTCAAATATTCGTCGGATTTATGAAAAATGTACTTGAATTTTTTGCTTAATGCAAATAAAAAATATATTCTATAATTTAAAGAAAAAATACTTAAAACTGGTAAATATATTTCTAAAATTTAGAATAACTTTTTATATCTTTCAAGTTAGTCAAATTTGATGAGCTAATTAGTAGTAAGTCATGTCCTAAAATTTATTTTTTGATTTAAAACGAGATTGACTAGTTTTTAGGATACAATTTCCCTAAACTTTTAAACCATTTTCCAATTTTTGGTAAATATTTCCTTTAAACCAGTAAACTTGACCTTGAATGTGAGAATTTTTGTGTGTATTTTTATGAACTACTTTTGAGAATATGAACTTTTTATTTTTTACTCATATTAAGTAATTTTTAATAGATTTTTGTAAAAATTTACTTAAACTTAGAAAAAATTACTTCAACTTAGGAATTGTTTTTACTTTAATTTAGAAAATTTTTTTCCTTAATAATAGTATATGTCTTTTTTTTTTTGAGTGTAGAAACTCCACTTAACTTTAGGACACTGAACTAATTAAACAAGACAAAAAATTACGACTTTAACAAATAATATAAAATTCATGCGTTCAAAATTATAAACAACAAAAAAAACTTGCAAACAGTGATACCACTTACAAGAAAGTGTTTAAGTGATAAAGCTTATTCTCCATTGCAGTTATATTTAGCTTATGGAGTGGTTTATTGGGAATTGTTCAGAGAAACTACCGAAATGTCTTAACGAATTCGGTACGACAAGTCTGACTTCAGAAAAAGTCGAAACATTTTGTTTGGGGGTATTCATTATGTTTGTAAGCTCATACTACCATACATAAATATTACTATACATATATGCATTTATTTATTATTATAAAATAATTTATTTCAAATGATTGAATACAGTTACATATGTATCTATGCAGGAATGTCATCTCGTGATGACACACACTCACGCGTGATTAGTTATAATATTTGATCACGAATCACGTGAATAACGCGTGACTCACGCGTGACACGATAAAATCACGACATTTGCACATCTCTAATTGATACCCATATTGCCCTATTTAACACGAAGGGTTACCACCCCATTGCATTTTTGTCAAAACGCTAACTAGCGCGAATTTAAAAAAAGCTGAGACCCGTATTTAATTAAATCGACCAAAGATTAATATATGTTTATTTGGCATTTTTCAAAAACCGTTTTTTACTGAATATCCTTAAAAAAAGGACATGGATGATCGTACTTGGGCTAATTGTATATACAGTTAAAAAACCTTTCTTACGATACCCATATTGTATATGTTGGTAAGGAAACAGATTCTCAAATTGACAAATCGTAAATAAAAATGAAAAAATGCCTTTTTCTCGAAGCGACGGCGGTGATTTTGAATTGTATGATACCATGCTTATTATTTTCTTATTTTTAAATGCAATTTTAAACTTGAAAGTCTATTTTTTGCCTTCAAATATCAAAGATTTAAATATTGTTAGTAAATGCACTAAAATTACTAAAATTAAATTCTGAACAAAGTACAAAAAATATTAAAACTCACACATACATACGTACATATGGATGTATGTACGTACGAATACTTTCTTTTGTCAAATGTAACTAATAAAGTTTCTGTGCTTTTCTACTTAGTGTACAATTTTTGGATTTACGTCAACTGCCTTCCTTCACTTACCAAAATATTCAAAAATACTAGCAACTTTTATATTGTCGTTCGTATATCTATTTGCATACACGAAAAAGAAAAAAATGGACGGAATAGAATATGGAGGAAAACGGATGAGCAGAAAATGAGCCAGAGTATGTGGAAAAATTTAACAAAATTCATTATTATTTTTGGCCAATGTTGTCGATTATGATATGAAATGTTCAGAAAAGCACACTTGTGTGCTATTTGGTAGAATGGAACCCATGTGGTGATTATTGCTTCAATTCTTGTATACATATTTACATATACATACATATTTATATTTAGATATATGTATGTACACACATAGTACGAGTATCTACTGCCGCACATGCATGAAAATATCTATAAATGTTTGTGATTTTTTTAGTGCTGACAATGCGATTTCCTAACCGGAAAACGATATAGAAGGTGAGAGGGGAAACTGAAATGCTGTTAAACTCACTCACATGTAGAAATAGAGTGCATATAGTATTTGCCTGCATCTGCTTCTTTTTCGTTTTACTATTACTTTTTTAGCTTTTTGTCTAGCTATTGTTTTCGCTGAATATGTGCAATTCTTTTAAATGGATCTTGTCGTGCAACCAGGGCTACCAAGCGCCAGGGATTTTAATTTTTCCATTTAAAGTGATGAATAATGTTAATAAAAAAATACCTTAATTCATTAAATGGTAAATGT
Source organism: Tachina grossa (assembly GCA_949987645.1). Taxonomy (NCBI): domain Eukaryota; kingdom Metazoa; phylum Arthropoda; class Insecta; order Diptera; family Tachinidae; genus Tachina; species Tachina grossa. The sequence continues at coordinate 126,559,214 of OX465275.1, forward strand.
ACTTCTAACGGTAATTAAAGTTACAATTACAGAAAATCACGGCATTAAATTTGGAACAAAATTTGAAAATATATCGAAAGAACTTTTATGTGAATATTTGGAAATTTCAAATTCGGTAATTTGGCCCCATAGCTATAACATTGCATTCTTTTTAAATGGGAAAACTCAATAAGGTGGTACTAGTTGTACCCGGCCAAAGTCACTTTGTTAGCCCGATGCAGAAGTTCTGAAAATTTGTTCTAGGTACGGCCTGTTCCTTTAGCGGAACAGAGATATAAATGAAAAAACTTTTTGCATATGTGAGCTTCTCCGAGGAAAGGGACATAGTGTGTGAAAATGAAGTTTTGAGAAAACCGCATTTAAAGTTTCATAACGCATTATCACTTTGAACGCACCTTCAGTTTTGTACGTTTTTAACTAATTTTATCTTATTCTACACCCTTGTAAGTACCAAAATCCACTCTTAAGTCCGAACACGTTTTTTGACACACTAGGTCCTTTTTCTCGGAGAAGGTCACATACATTTCCAAAAAAAAAAAACAAATAATTTAATAGAGTTTTGCATTGTCAGTTTATACGTAGTCCTTGAATTATCCTGGGACATTCCATCGCAATAGGATTTTTAGGGATTTTATCCCAACCGGATTTTCGGTGCAAATGGGTCAATTTGTCCCATTAGTGACGAAAATATGCAAAAATTCTATATTTATGTTCTGAAAATAATATGAATGGGATATAGGTATAAGCCCAGTGAAAATTCCCAATGGGAAATGTATCCCAAACAAAAAAAAAACCCCAAAAAAATGTATTTAACAAGAACATATTTTTTTGCACACTCGGACCGTAAAGCTTATTGCAAAAAAAAAAACAAACTTAAAAAATTCTTGTTCCAACACGGCTAAAATTACTCTTTTTATTTTAAAAATAGTTATAGAAGCCATGTAAAAATTCTCGCCTGCCTATTTAAATTGAAAGCAAAAACAAAGCACTCAAATTTGTTTTTGTTTTCAATATAAATAGACAGACGTGAATTTTTACATGGCTTGTTTAAACTGGCAGTTGACTTATTTCATAAGTTAAAACTCTAAAGTGCGTCTGGGGCATTTCAAAATACAATTTATTTGCTACATACAGTACAAAGAACTCTTAAAACTTTATCTGGAACGTATTGTTCCAAAAGTACCGAAAGTGTTAATAAGGCCTGGTACCGGACTGTACTTAAGTTTCGTGTATGAAATTTTGCTTTTATACGTGAGGAGATGGCGAACAAAACTAGACATATCCTAACAGATAAAGGGTTTTAGATGTGTAAACATCTATACGCTAGCGGGTAAAAATCTTTTGATTTTGATTTCTTTGCTGAGATTTCTTTGCTTTGTCAAATCGGTGTGAGCTATGTATGAGTGTATTAGTGTTTGAAAGAAGCAATACCAAGCAGAGAAACAAGTCGACCGGCTCGAAGCCGACGGTGCGCCGCCGCCGGTTATTTTTGTGTATATTTCCGTACACCAAATGTGAAAATGAACCGTAAGAGCTATGGACTTGAAATTTGGACACAATATGTAGACATTTGGCCACTACAACAACAAACACATGAGAGATAAAAACTAAAGGGTGTTCCAAAACGAGCAACGAAAAATGTTAAAATCCCATGTTATGTACATACATACAATTGTATGTACATATATAAACTTGAAATTTTAAAAGTTAGTGTATTTTTATACAGACTACAACAATTAACACTAAATTAAAAAAATTTAAATCAATGGGTGTTCCATCAGTTAATGCAATTTTGACTTTGTAATTTTGACAACTTGCTGTATCTTGGAAACCGTAAGAGTAAAAAAAAGTCTTGAAATTTTCAAAAAAGGTAAAACAAAAAATTAAAAAAAAATCGCCAAATATAAAAAATCGCCAAAACGAAAAAAGCACCAAATTAAAAAAAATCTCTAGAACTAAAATAAATCGCGAAAAACCGCAGAATTCGCCAAAATTAAAAAAATCGCTAATATGAAAAAATCGCCAAAATGAAAAAATCGCCTAAATAAAAAAACCCCAAAAAGAGAAAAAATCGCCATAATGAAAAAACCCCAAAAAAAAACAGAAAAAAATCGCCAAAATGAAAAAATCGCCAAAATGAAAAAAAAAATTGCGAAAATTAAAAAAACCCAAAAAGAGAAAAAAACGCCAAAACGAGAAAAAAGCGATAAAACTGAAAAAAATATCGTTTAAACTGAAAAAACTTAAAAAATTAAGAAAGCTAAATCAAAAAAAATTATCAAAACGTATTCGTAATGCGTACACAACAACAAGAACAGCAACAACTAAACGATGAACAACAGGAATTAAAAATTAAAAATAAAAGTAAAGGCATTTACCATAGATGAGCACTGCAGTACCACTAAAGTTTCAGTAAAAACAAAAAAAAAAATTTACTGATTACTAAATTTTTTTTCTACAGTTTTTACAAATTGCCTAAATGATTTGTTATATGATGAGGTGCATTGAATTTTCAGCAATCAGTAATGCCCGTATTCATAATGAAATTCTACCAAGTGGCTAAATGTTTTTCATACAAAAGTTTCAAAATTTGAATGAAAAAACCTTGCCACTTGCTACGGCCCTATGATTTTACTAGTAATGCAAATTAAATTTCATTAGCAGTAAAAATTTACTGAATGTTTTAAGTAATCAGTAAATTTTTGAATGGAGTACATATACATATACATTTACTAACCAAATAAGTTTAATAAAACAAACAAAAACCAACAATTTCATATGTATTTACAATATTGAAAGTTTTAGTACTTTTAATTAATTAATTTAAAAACAGATGCTAAAAGCATAAGTACTTCTAACTTAAAAAAAAATCATTAATAGATGTTTACACATCTCCTCTGTGATCGGACTTACATTGTTTTTTTTTTAATATTTTTGTCAGGCTCTCCAAGTGCACATCTATGAAGTCAGGAAATATTTTTATTCAAAACCACATCCGTCCTACCTTAAAGGAAATAACGAAAACTGACTTTTCCTTCCTAGTCTGTATCTAGGTAGTTCACTTATTTGCCTGTTTTGTCTGATTTTGATTGCCAGCTCCTCACATACATATATACAAGAAAAAAATTATTATGCGGAGTTATGTAGAGGAATATTCTTTATAAGAAAGAAGCAGATACACAGAGAAAAAACTTCAGAATAGAACCAAGAAGTTTTTCTCTATGAATTGTTTTTAAGTTAAGGTGTATTCTAGCAGATAAAAGCGAAGATTTTTCCATAAAGATTCTTTGTTATTTTTATGTAGTAAATCTTTTTAATTTTATCAATGAACAAATTTTATCAATTAATTTTATCAGTTTTTTTACTCAATTTCCGTTATTTTTGACACCAAAAAACATTCCATATATGGAGAAAAACTTTTTGATTCTATTAGGGTTTCTTCCGAATTGTATAAAAAAAGGATTTCTTATTGATTTCATTAGGCTACTTTATTAATTTTTTTTAAGGGTTTCCTTAATGATTTTTTTCAAAAAGGTATTCCTTATAGATTTCTTTAGTATCCTTTCTGATTATGTGCAAATCATTTTCGTAATTTTTTAATAAGAATATATATTTGATTATATTAGCTTATTTGTTATTTCATGTCAATAAATAAAAATAGAGACAATTTTTTCATGAACTTTTTCATTTTTGTATAAGCATGTTTGTATATACAATAATTTCAAAGCTCATTCAGGTTGCCTGTTATCCAATTGGTTAGAGTGCTTGTCTATCAGTCAGAAGGTGACTGGTTCAATACTTGTCTCCTCTCAAGTAATAATATGTACTATGTATGGTCAGTTAATTAAGAATATAATATAATATGTTTATACACATGTATGTATATAAATCAATAACATCTGCATACAAGTATAGAATTTAGGTGAAAATAAGTACAAAAAATAAAGATTTACATTTTTTTCTTTATTTTTTACTGTGTCGCCTAGTAAAAACAAGAAGAAACCCTTTTTGAAAAAATCAAAAAATTACCAGTTTCCTTTTTTTTTTTTTTTTTTTTTTTTTGAAAAAGGTTTTCCTTATTAAATTAATATGATTTCCTTCGTGAAAAAAAACATAGAGATATCTTATTAATTTTGTTCTATTTAATGATGTATTTATTAAGCACTGTTTTCTCTGTGTATCCTCAATTCTGCTGAGCCTTTTTTAATTTTTTTTTTGGAGTTTATTTATTCACAACTTCTTCATTTGGAAGTCGATTTAATTTTTTCTATCAAAGAGGGTATAGCTTCCATCTGGTATCTTTGCCACGCAAGTGGGCACAATAAAGCCTACTACTCATACTTTTATTCAATGTTCTTAATTTTTGCACAAATCTTGGGTGGTTATAATAAAACCATATCTTTATTTTTAAGTGGACAGTGCACACCTACTTTGCATACATACTTAGCTCTAAAAGTAACAAGATGTTGCGTGGGCGTGACCACAGCTATTTATGTTTTCTCTGATGTTTGCATAGGTAAGCAGTTCCACGCCAATTAAAACTGAATATTGAAACTAAAATGCATAAATAAAAAATTTAACCGACTTCAAATATATACACTAAAAACTTAAAGTTCATATGAATTCAGCTTATTTATTAATATGTTTTTATTTGTTTATGGGAAATTCAATGCCTTACATATAAATATTGATATTAATTAAAATTTAGGGCCTATTTAAAAGAATTTAATATCAATTACCAGCAAAAAATTTAAAAAGAGGTAATCGAGTCTGGAATTAAGCGTTTTTGGTGGAAGCACTTCCCTACTGGATTATCAAATTAATGACTTTAACAAGGCGTGAAACTAAAATAATCGATTCTTGAGAAGTACTTCATTTTTTTATTTGGCAACTTTTTCACGTAATCTATTTAATCTAAAAAAAATCATTCTCTTCATTTAGCAACTTGTACATCACTTTTTTACATTTTGGGTAATGTGATTTGTAAGCGAGTAATGAAATTTGGCAAAAGTAAGTCATTGTATGGCAAGTAGTTTTAATGGTAATGTGCAATTTTTTGCTGAATTCATATGTATTATGAATGAATATGACAAACGACTTTTAAATATAAATTGACATTTAAATAGATTTGGTGAAATAGGCCTTTAAGAACATTAATGTGTTAATTATTTTCTATGATTATGTCGTCTTGCTATGGAAAAAAGTCGTAGTTGTGATTCTTAAATTATTTGTAATATCAATTAAAAAATGTTCACCAATAAATAACTTGATATTATAAATTAAGTCTTCCACTCAAATTACTTAATACAATTAAAAATTTAATTGAATCAATTAAATTCTTAATTGAAAACTTTAATTGGTGAATACTTTTTTCTGTGTAAGTTAATTGGATTTTTATGTTTTAAAAACTCAAAATGAATAAGCCGATCGACAGATGCTTTGAATAAAGAAACCCAGTGACAAAAGCTCAGATGGCTTGGCCATGTTGTCAAAATCCTAGAGTACCACATATCACCTACCTATACAACTTATAAAATCCTATTGACCTTATTCTAAGAAGATCAGCATCAGCATAACATTGAAAACTGTTATTGACATAGAAAATAAATTACGGGATGTATCTTGAGGCACATTTAACGAAATTTCGTTCATGAAAAGTCTATGACAGATACCACTTTTGATAATACGAGTATTCCAGAGAAATGTTTCGTTTAGCACGCCACGTTCTGTAGCTTTTTAGAGTAGTTAACTTATTATCCAATTAAATCGTCTTGTCTATGGACAAAAAAAATCGGGGTTGAGATTATTTAAAACAATTATTATTTATGCTCTGTGCTTATGATTATGATTTTATGCCAACATATATTTTTTCATATATTTTTCAAACTATTGTATAATACTTTAATCAAGGTGTATATCACCAGGTGGCAGCGCTGCTTCAGCTAATAATTTTTTGCTCTATGTGATTTGTAGCTGATGAATGTGAGAAACTTCGTTTTGTTTTGGTTTTGGCACAATTATTTTTATGCTTTTGACATTCTTCGGTTCTTTACACAGCTATGGTTGCCGTATTTTTGTATAACAAATCCTTATGCAGTCACTTGTATTATTACATCATGACTTTAATTAAAGTTTTGTTTTAAAAACATGACAATAATATTTTGATTTTCATTATCAAAGGCAACATTATTTAGCTAATTCAAAAACAAGCACTCAAAAATATTTTCAAACAAAAACGTCCTAAATCTTCTTACTGAATTAGGGCATTAATGAGGACAACTGGATTAGAGTAAGAAGGCAAGTTAAATTTGTTAAAACTTGATTCTTGACAATATATAATAAGAATTGTTTTTGCACCGATTCAATTGCATCAGAGCAAATTTGGTAAATGGGGTACCATATTATTGATCCATATACCAGAATCAAAAGCACAATGTTGAATTCAATGTTTTCCCAATATACGGATCATTAAATTTGTTTGAGTTTTTGATTTCAAATGTAATATATGAATATATAAAAATTGGCAAAATTAAGGTCAAACACCGTTTGTTTATTGGCTGATCAAAAATTTCCAAAACCGATTAATCACTCTAGGATTTAATAGTGGGTTAAAACTACATTATGCGCTGATTTATAATGTCAAATTGTATGCAGGAATTCGTTAGCAACTAGTTCGTTCAATGGCGTCACTTAATTTAACTTCATGCGATTTTTTCCTTATACATAGGGCCGTAAATTTATTGAAAAGCAGACAGGAAATTTCGGTGTTTATTAATTCCAAAAATACAATTTTCAGTTCGAAATTTTCGGATTGGCATCCCTACGTTCAACATACTACATACTTAAGTGCGATGGTTTGCAGTTATTCCTTTTTATTCCAGCATATTTATGAACCGTATGTTTTAACATTGTTCTTAGCAGTTGCAGGCAGCTCATGCGTGTTGGCTATTCTTTACACTAGTGCAAAAGGTTTTGGCATAATGCCAATAAATTGATTTGTCACAAAAAGCGCAAAAAACCTCCCGAAAAAAGTGTAATAAAACCAACCTACTTGCGGAAGCCGCAAAACTAAAAACGTTTATGTCGTATAAAAAAAAAAATTTAAAAAAAAGATTAAAAATCCTTTCATATTCCAGACACAGTTCAAAGGAGTATCCCGCTCGAGTCAAGGTTTTTATCAAGTGTGTGGTAAAGTACTGACACACACACAATTAGGTGTACATTTCTTTTCAGTAAATGTGTGTTATTGTACTTGGCTTGTTTGTGGGCGTTTGGGTGTTTAGTTATGAACTTGTTCAATAGTGCTTGTGGATGAAGTACTAAATCTTTTAAAAATCGCTTTTTTCCATTATTTCATTTTTATGTCTTACAGTTGATACGTATATGTAAGTATGTTTGTATGTGTGTATGGACTCATACACACGCACAAGCATTCATAAATAAAATTTCATTTTGGACTCCTTATCCTGGTAAGTACAACTGCTGATTCGATTTAATGTTATTTTCCGCAATAAACTCATCGTATAAGTAAGAAAATGTGTCATATGAGAGTGAAAGAGTAAAGAAAATGTACTACAAAAAATAAAAAGTTTAGCGGCAATTCTTTTTTTCTTCTTCATTGTGTGTGACATTATAAACTCATATTAAACGTACAATAGTTTACGTCTAAAATGCATTAAATTGAACATTTATGTTTTACTTCTTTTTCACTTCAATTTAAGTATATTTCTTATTTGCGATTTTTGTTTTTGCTAAGTAATAGAATAAACTTATAAAAATGTAATTCGTCTTATAAATGTTCTCAGATATAAACTTTTTTTGAGTTTTTTTTTGTTTGTTCTAACAATATGTACATACTAGTGATGTAACGAATGTCAATTTTTGATATTCGCGAATACGAATACGAATATTTGAAACGATATTCGCGAATACGAATACGAATATTATATGCAATATGAAATATTAAAAAATTGTTATGAAAAACGACTTCACACTCTTGTTGGCGTACTCTACAATTAATAAAAAGTACCCAGCTAAAAAAATTATATATGGTCCATATATTTTTAATATATGAATGTAACTATGTATGAATATAACTATATATGAGTATGTATGAATTCATGTATATAAATGTATGGAATTATACATGCGAAAAGTATTATATATGAATTGATATATGGACTAATAATATATGAAATGTATTTTAAGATATGAGCTCATATATGGAAATTTAATCATGAAGCTCTTCGTATGTGGATCCATATATAGAAAAAATATGTAATATATGGAACCATATAAAAATGTATGCATACATGATATCTCACATAAAATCGTTTTAAAAAAGAAAAACTTTGTTACAAAAAAGGACAATTGTATGATTTAATACATTGTGGGCCCATTTAGGGCCATTATTACAACCTAAAACTAGTTAAAAGTAGGATTTTATCGGACATATAAAAAGCTTTCCATTATTGCAAATTGGATTTAACTTACCAGGTAGGATAAACTTGCCTGTAATCTATTGCTAACTTAAGGTTAAAGTAAAATTTTGCAAATGATAAACTTTTTATACGTCCGATAAAATCCTACTTTTAACTATCTTTAACTTGTAATAATGGCTCTTAATATATCAAATAATCAAAAGGATAATTTAGTAATTAATTTTATAAACCAATATGAGTTTTGTATTTTTTTAAATATTCAATTGATTCACCTTTTGACTTAAAATGATGAATTAAATGACTTTTAGTTCGTTTTTCATTATTTGTCCAAACTAGAGTTGTGCAGCTCATGAATGAACTAGTTCAATGGAACGATTCACCTCACTGAGCGCTTTCAGCTCAGTACTGAGTGGTTTCTTGATTTGTATCGAACTATTTCAGTAGCTCGTTTTAGACACAAACATATAATCAAACCCATTTAAATTACATGTAGACTTCCATCAAACTCTTTCAGCAGCTCGTTTTAGACACAAACCTACGTATTTTAGGTGTGTTTGATAATATGTTTGTGTCTAAAACGACCTAATGAAAGAGTTCGATACAAGTCTTGTGGTTTTTAGCAATTTTCTTTTGTCGCACAAGTACATAAAAAAAATTTTATATATATGTATTGTGATAATATTAAAATATCTTTAACCTTAAATAATTTTAATTTTGATTGTACATACATATGTACATAACATAACATAACAAATTCCACTCATTAAACTAAATATGTACTCGTATTTTAGTTTTATTTATTTTTAACCCCCGACTAAAAAAAGGAGTGTTATAAGTTTGTAGTGTGTGTCTGTGTGTCTGTGTATCTGTGTATCTGTGTATCTGTGTGTCTGTCTGTGGCCACGTACAGGCCAAACGGCTGGACCGATTTCATTTAGTTTTTTCTGTTTGAAAGATGACTTGATCGAGAGGGTCCTTAGCTATGTTTGAAGAAAATCTGTCCAGCCGTTTAGAAGATATAACATCTTTTCTGAAAAAAGTCGGGGGTTTTTAAAATTTTTAATTTTTGTTATTTATACATACTTCATCTGCCTTGTTTTGTAATGTATGACCACACACACACACTCACTGTATAAATCGGTCACTTTTTATGCTTCTGTTTTCGCTCTTTCTTTATGCTTGATAAAATGTTTCACTACAAATATACTGAGCTCCTGAGCCAACTGAATGAAATACTTCAGTAAAATGAGCTGAGCTGTAAAGAGTGGTCACTCAAAAGAGCTGATAAGCACAACTCTAGTCCAAACGAATGTTTCATTATATGCAACCTACCTGTTCAAAATCAAAAAAAGTAATTTCAGCAATTTAATTTATTGCACAGCGTGCGCTTTTGTGAATTAAGATTGTATGAATATGAACTTTGCATACTGTAGATGGAATATTTACACATACATGTATGGAAATGTATGAATATATACAATCATATATGCCCATATACCCTCATTTTTCGGACCCGAACCATATATGGGATATCGTATATGCTCCATACACATATTTTTTTTTAGATGGGTACCCAAAATTTTTATGATCGTCATTAAATAATATTTGAAAACGATACAAAGCACAAATTTATATAAAAAAAACTAATGTATGTGTACAAACTAAAATTTTTATTCATTTATTTATTTAATTTCTTTGGAAAAATATTCGTATTCGCCTGAAAATGGCCGAATATTCGACAATTCGAATACAAATACGAATTACCGAATATTCGGCCATTAATAGATATTCGTATTTGCATTCGTATTCGCCACATTCAGGCGAAACGAATACGAATATTTTTGAAATGAAATTTAAATAAATGCCCAGCTAAAAAAATATGTATGGAGCATATATGATATCCCATGTATGGTTCGGATCCGAAAAATGAGAATATATGGGCATATATGATTATATATACTCATACATTTTCATACATGTATGTGTAAATATTCCCTCTACAGTATGCGAAGTTCATATTCATACTCTCTTGATTCATAAAAGCGCACTGCTGTGCAATAAATTAAATTACTAAAATTACTTTTTTTTAGATTTTGAACAGGGAGGTTGTATTTAATAAAACATTTGTTTGGAAAAATAATGAAAAACGAACTAAAAGTCATTTCATTCATCATTTTAAGTCAAAAGATGAATCAATTATTTCAAAAACACAAAACTCATATTTGTACATAAAATTTAATTTAAAAAATCAGATTAAAAACTAATGCAATTAACTATAAAAAAAAATAATCCGTCTAACAATTGTTTTCAATATAATTTTTTGCAGTAATATGAACTTTGTTTCTTATCTAGGGAATTCTTTTATTTTCGATAAAATAAATGACTGGATTATCCTTTTGATTATTTGATCCACAATGTATAAAATCATACAAGAATGGTTTTTTTTGCAACAAAAGTTTTTCTTTTCTAAGCGTTGAGGGTACGCATATCAACTTTGCATACCGTATCTATTTTCCAATGGATTTCCAATTCACCAGTGATAAAATACTAAGCTTTTTTGATTGCAAAAACGATCTTATGTGAGATATCATGTATGCATACATTCTTATATGGCTCCATATATTAAATCCTATATCTATATATGGATCCACATATGAACAGCTTCATAATGAAAATATATGAGCTCATATATTACAATACATTTCATATATTAGTCCATATATTAGTGCATATATAATAGTTTTGCAATGTATAATACCATATATTTCCATACATAATTCATACATACAAAGTTATATACATTCATATATTAAAGATATATGGACCATAAATAATTTTTTTAGCTCGGTGGCTAAAATATTACTTTGTACGAATCCATTAAATTTTTCATAGAAATTTGTGCTTTGTATAATTTTTAAATATTATGTAATTACGATCATTAAGATTTTGGGTAGTTTTTATTAACTTTAAAGTACGCCATCATAAGTATGAAGTTCTTTTTAATAACAATTTTTGAATGTTTCATATTGCAGGCGTAAATAGAACCCCAATTTAATGTCTATAAGTTCCACATATAATATTCGTATTCGTATACGTATTCGCGAATATGAAAAATTGACATTCTTTACATCACTAGTACATACTAACATACATGCATACATATACATACTTGTGTATATATCTCGCATGCCATTGTCTCAATATCAGCAGAATATTTTTAATATTTATTAAACAAGCTAATGTTTGTCAGGATGTTTAAATTTACACACATGTGTACATACGTATGTATGTGCTGAGCATTTTAAACTCATTCGATATGAGTTATTTAAATATTGATTTAAAGTTTTATGTCTTCTTCTTTTTTATGGGTGTCCCAACAAAAAACGCAAGATTTAAATTTTAAATAAAACGCAGATATTTAAAAAAAATCGTGAAACTTTATTATATCGTAAAGTAGACAGAATGAGGTTATGTGTGGAACAACATATCGGGCAGACGGCTGCCGCGGCTTTGCTGGCACACACGCGATCTTTTAATGAAATTTTCAATGGCCGTTTTGCATAAATGCTGCAGTATTTCATTAATGCAGCGTCCAATTTCCTCTTTTAGGGCTTGAGTCGTCGTCGGCTTATTCACGTAAACCATCTACTTCAAAAAAGTCGCAATTACGCAACTTAGACTTCAAGTAGAAATAAGCAACCCAGCAAAAAATGGTGCTTCGCTGGAAGTACCTATATAAGTGCTCTTTTGGTATGCAAGCGCTTACCCGATGCATGAAATTTTGCATGATTTTTATATGAGATTCCTCGCGTAGAAGCTCTGCCACATCGATCTAAAATGTGATTCTTTCATGCCTGCCGGAGTGACCTGAATTCAGCAAAAATATTCGTCTATCTGGAAGCATTTCTTTTTCATATGTATATAATTAAAAAATTTGCTATTTATTTCTTTACTTTTTATTCCTGGAAGCAGGAGTCGATCCCAGGCACTGAACTACCGAAGCACATATTTATTTTTGTACACAATTCAATAAAATAAATAAAAAATAAAAACTCGACGTAAAAATTTCATTCGCGTCCAAATTTTTATACATGTAAGCGAGAGAGGATGATCTATAAAAACTTTGTGAGTTTGAATATAAACAGCTGACTCACTTCGTAGTGTTTGTGTTAAATTTCGTCATTCGCTTACGTTATTGCATACTCATAAGACAGAGGGGATGCACTTTGTGCTTTTCCGTGCTTCAAAAGCGCTTATTTTTGTGTTATATTAAACTACACCTTCCAAAATGTTTTTATGGAAGGGATATAAGAAACTAAAATAGAAAAAACACATAAAAAACGGAAAAAGAAGCTATAAAAATGCAAAAGGCTTTTATTAATAAGCCACTTAGAAGCAATTGCTTCGAAATCTCGATTATTTTTTTTTTTTTTTTGCTGGGAACAGTCATAATTCAAACTTCTGGAATTGATTCAAAGAGGTTATATTTTTCTTATTAGCCAAACTAAGCGTTTCTTGTTTTAATTTTGTATGTTAATTATCTCGTGAAAACTCAGTGCGCCTTATTTTGTATTTCCGGTAAATTTTTTTGATTTTCCCAGGAAAACGGGAATATCTTTATAAAATAACATGTACTATTTTATAAAGATATAGGCGCATAGTCATAGTCACAGTCACAAACAAAGTACACTTTAAGAGTTTAGGGCCACTTTTACAACTTGCCTTTAGCTAAAGGCAGGATTTTGTCTGCCTGATAAATGGCTTCGTATTATTAAACCTGCATTTATTATTTTTGTATCCATTAAATATTATTATTATTTATAATAATAACAATAAAAAATTTAATTAGTAAAAACGCAATTTTTCCATTGTTTTAATATTTATTAATCTTTATATCGATGCAAATTTATCAATATATGTTCTTTCAATATATTGATAAATTTGCATCCTAAGAAAACTTTTTGAAAAAAAAAAATTGGAAATTTCTTTTCAAAAAAATTATTTTTTTTTTAATTTGGATAACAATTAATTAATTTTTTTAATTTTTTTTTTCAAAATTAAATTTTTTAAGCGCTAATATTATGCACCGCTCTCAAATCATTATTAATGATTGATAAAATAAGATTTAAAAAATTTTAAGATAGCAGGAAGAAAAAATCGAAAATCGAAAATTTTTTATTTGTTATTTTTTGTCTGCTTTCGGTTTACTTGGGCTAAAAAAAGTGTAGTAAAAATTTTTATCTCTCAGGCAGCCCATACACGATTCAATTCAATTTTCAATTGAGTCGGTTGTTGTCCAAATCAAAGCGTGTATGGCTTTGTCAATTGATTAGTTTGGCAGTTGTCGAGTTGGTTGAAGAAAAATCAAAAGATTTTGATTTTTCATGTTGACTAGTAAATCTTTCAATTCGATTGTGCTGTGTGTGCTCGAGTCTCTTGATTAGCTGTCAAAATTTATGTTTGTAGCTTTATTTTGTATAGCAAAAGCTATGTATTTTTAAAATTGTTTTTTATTTGATAGAATTCTAAATATAAAATATAAAAATAAATTAATAAATACAATAGAAGTTTTAAATTTTTGAATCTTTATTTGTGAAAAAAATATAAATTTTACAGTTGAATGAGAATCTTTCAATTTAGTTTATGAAGTGTGTGGCCCAGAATCAATTCAATTGAAATACTCAATTCACAACTGAATTGAGACATGAATGGGGTGCTTTAGGAGCTGTCAAAACTTTGACACTTAACTTTGAATGCTTAAAATTCACTTCAAAATTCTTAAAAATTTGTCTTAGAACTGTTTTTGTAATAACGTTTATTTAAAAAGAATATTTATATCAATAAAAACAACTTTTATTTAATAAATATACTTAATTTAGAAAATTAGCTTTTCGCGGGAACACGATTTTTTTATTCCCGTTTCCCGTGATGTGTAAAAGTTTGTTAAATCCTCAAACCTGGTCGTAGTCTATCCATTACAGTGAATAGGATGACACTGTTTATCTGTAAGTTTCATACTAGACTTATAACGACTGATAGATATTAAGGGGGGTTATTATGTCTTTCTATTCGAATCGAAAAATTAACTAATTCGTAAAAATTGGATTACGTAGTGAGATTTTTAAGTTTATTTCCAAACGTTAGTAAATTATTGGAATCTTTTAATCCCTTTATGAAAACAAAAATAAAAATCCCTTTCGAAAGTGCAATTATGTAGTACTAAAGCAAATGTCAAATGTTTTATTAACGTATATAAATTTTTCGAGTGCCATTTTAATTGCGGGAAATTTATAGTTATTGTTTGTTATATACATAAAAAAAGTTAAGAATATTTATTTGAAAATTTAAGTATTTACCATTAATATTTAGTTAATAAAAAGTTTATTAAATGCTTTGATTTTAAAATTATTCAAAGGGAAACGTCTAAAAAGAGTTTATATACGAAGCCAAGGCAATATGAAATAATGGTGGAATTCGTGTCATTGTATGCGGATTTGGCAAAAGGACTCCTAAACGTGTCTAATGCCAAAAGCAAATGCAGGGAGTTATTACAGAGACTATCGCAAGATTTAAATGTTCCACGTCCACATTCACATGAGTTAGAAAAGTGAAAAAAGGTATGTATAATATGCATGCACATACATAAATAAGAATATTTTACCTTAAAATATAACCTTTTTACTCATGCATTCCAAGGTATGGAACTGGATGGGGACCAAGTAATTACTGTTCCCTTTTACTGCTGGAGCAAAAAGTTGCTGAACTGCTGGCAATTAATGAGTGGTACGTGTAGATATGGAGCACAAATAAATATTTCTACTACACAAGTATTAGAGATGATGACTCAACTGAAGAAATTACAATACCATTCAATAACTTAGAAGTGAACAATAGTGTGGCAACCTTAAATACACCATATACTTCACAACGATATACCTGTGGTAGTTTATCCAATAAGAAGACATTATTACAAAAACAATGAGACAATTAAATGAAATATAAACAAAATTCGATACAAATTAAAAAAAAACGGTAAAAAAATATTAGCTGAATTAGAAAAAATAAATATAAATATCTCCACGGCCAATAAATACTTAAATCGGAGCAGTGATTCAATGGAGCGCATGTACACACTACGAAAAGAAAATTTTGAATTTTTCAAAACAGCTGAAATGGAAAAAAGCATAGGAGGAACGTTTGTTTGATTTAAAAAAAAACTCGAATTTTTAAAGAAAAATCAATTGGAAACAACGAAATGTAAAATTGCAAAATTAGAATTCAAAAGAAAATTTTTTAAATTTCAGAACAAGGAAATTTAATTAATGTAAATATTGAGATTTCTTTACTTTCCTTTTATTTTTTACAATACTAATATGAATTATTTTTTGTTATATTTTTTTCTTTTTAATTGTTGTGAACTATTTTTATACCCTTTACCAAAAAATGGTAAAAGGGTATATATAGGTTTGTCATTCCGTTTGAAATTTCTAGAATATTAATAAGCGAGCTATAAAGTATATATATTCTGGATCCTTATGCATAGGGAATACGAATAAGCGATGTCCGTCTTCTATAAGTGAAATCGGTTTTCCGAAGCTCCCAGAAAAGCTAGGGACTTCGTTCTTGGACTGGTGGATCAGAAATTGTCGAAATAAGATTAGTATTGAAAATCAGCAAAATCGAGCAGACGGTTTCAGAGCTGGGAGACTTAAACTTCATTTTGCCATACAAAATAACTACCGAAAACTAGTTTTTAATAATTTTTTATTAAATAAACTTATTTTATACTTCAGTATGAATAATATTGGTATTTCTAACTGAAAAAAAATTTAAAAAAAATTAAAAAAATTAAAAATACGTTTCCAGGGTTGGAAAACCTTAACCTTTTTTGTTATGCAAAAGTAACTTACTAAAACAAATTTTTCCTTTTTTTCTATAAACTAAACATATGTAATGCTCTTAAAAGAAGGAGATTGATGCAAGAAATCAGAAAAACAAAAAGGATGATTCCAGGGTTGGAAAACCTACGATTTTTGTGATATATACAATTAACTACCGTAAACTAATTTTTTAATTATTTTTATTAAATAAACTTATTTTATACTTCACCATGAATAAAATTGGTATTTCAAATAAAAAAAAAATTAAAAAATTTAAAAAGACGTTTCCAGGGTTGGAAAACTTTAACTTTTTTTCTTATCCAAAAGTAACTTACTAAAACAAATTTTTCCTTTTTTTTCTATGAATTAAACATATCTAATGTTTTTAAAAGAAAGCAATTGATGTTAGAAATAGAAAAATCAAAAAGGATGATTCCAGGGTTGGGAAACTGAAACTTTTTTTATACAAAAGTAACTTACTAAAGCAAAATTTTCCTTTTTCTCTATAAATTAAGGATATCTTCTATTCTTAAAAGAAATACATTAGTATAAGAAATCAGAAAAATTAAAAAGTTTGATTTCAGGGTTGGAAAATCCACACTTTTTGTGATATAAAAAATTAGCTACCGAAAACTAATTTTTTTATAAAATAAACTTATTTTATACTTCAGTATTTCAAAATAAAAAAAAATTAAAAACATTAAAACGACGTTTCCAGGGTTGGAAAATCTTATTTTTTATACAAAAGTAACTTACTAAAACAAATTTTTTCCTTTTTTACTATAAATTAAACATATCTTATATTCTTAAAAAAAAGATGGTGTAAGAAATCAAAAAAAAAAAACCAAAAAGGATCCTTTGTGATATAAAAAATTAACTACCGAAAACTAATTTTTATCTATTTTTATTAAATAAAATTATTTTATGCTTGATAACGAATAAAATTGGTATTTCAAATAAAAAAAAAACAATTAAAAAAATTAAAAAGACGATTCCAGGAAAACTTTAACTTTTTCTACAAAAGTAAGTCATTAAAACAAATTTTTCCTTTTTTTCTATAAATTAAACATTTCTTAAATTCTTAAAAGAAAGAGATTGGTATAAGAAATCAGAAAAATTAAAAAAGATGAGTTCAGGGTTGGGACACTCACATTTTTTTGATATATAAAAGTAACTAAGTCTAATTAATTTTTATCTTTTCCTTTATAAATTATATAGATATTTTACGTTTTGGAAAGAAAAGTTTGGTATAGAAAATTATAAAAATAAAAGCCACAGCTCCAGAGCTGGAAACTATGATTTTTTTTCTAGACATTAAAGTAACTAATTAAAACATTTTTTTTTTAATTTCCTTTTTTTCACTTAACACACTTTCCATATTTTTTAAGAACTACTAGATTGGTATAAGTAATCAGAAAAATCTAAAATTATGATTCTAGGGTTTGAAAATTATTATTTTTTTCTTTGTACATAAAAGTAAGTATGTGCTTGAGTATGTATCTCTACACTACATAAACGCACATTGGTAAAGGGTATATAAGATTCGGCACAGCCGAATATAACCCTCTTACTTGTTCTTTTTATGTTTAAATATCTATAGGTATAATATAAAATATAATATAATAAATAAATATAATATAAACTAGCTGTTATGAATAAAAGTGTATTCACGTTTCAAATAAATATTTTTTTTACATCATATAAGTGATTTAAGTTGTGATATAATTATTTTATTCAGTTTCTCATCATATTAGTTTTATTTCATTTCAAATATTCTTGGCTATATTCAGTAAATTTGTCTCCAAATTAATTTCTACATTGCTGTTAGGTAAAGACAAAGATGCATACTATGATTGAATTATATAGTTGCAGTCAAATCATATTATTGTTAATACAAAAGCAAACTTTAATTATATTATTATCTGAGTTAAAAAGAATATCTACAAAAACAATGAACTTTGTTACACCTAATCTTAGTATTTTAAATATGACAACACTATTGTTAGATGTGATTAAAATATAATTGAGACTCACCATACCATGTTCTTATATTGTATTAATATTGTTAAATACGACCACAGTCTTATTTAATATAATAATACTATTTTGTTTTTTAATCATACATTTATTGTAGAAACAGCTGTGCATTAAATTCGAAATAAAAATTAATTAATATTGATGAAATAATATGTATACATATATAGAAATGTATACTTATACGACATACAGACATGTCTGTATAAAGAGATACATAAATGTTTATATATTTTTATTGGTCTGCCATTCTGTTTATTCCTTATATATTTATTCATTTATTTAACACCACCCGTGCACTACCGATAGCTTAAAAACGAAATACTGAGCTGACAGATGTTTCTGAAAAATATTTTTTTTAAAAACTTAACATAGTATGTTTTGGATAACATTTTATTGTTATTTTCATCATATTATTTTTAATTAATAATACAAATTATGTTGTAGTCATACATTTTTAACAAAACTCTATTGTTAAACTCTAACCATATCACACTATTTTATGGATGCGATAATGTAATTATTAAATTCAAACATTACTCTGTTTATCGTAACGAAATAAATGTTTAAAATAACAATAACTAGTTTTCGACGACCACACATTTGTTTCAGAGAACATAATATTTTTTTTCTCAACCGTCCTACAACCATATCTTTTCTTTGCGTGTGGCATTTATGAATGGTGTCAAAATCCATGCTTTTCTAAGCTAATATTATAGTTTAGATAAATATTTTATCACGAATTCTAGTACCAGTATCTCCAGCTTGAAACTTTATCTTCAAATATTGCCTTTTTTCCGACAAATTTCAAATGAGAGAATCGGGACAAGCGCCTTCAAAACGTTTATTGATGATCCTATACATGTACATATAAAGGGTGTCCCAACAAGAACGCAAGATTTAAATTTGGCGCCATTCGAAGTGTCATTGTTTGACATTTGAACAATTGTTGCTGTTTGCTAGTAGAAGGTACGAGGTTAGTAAAAATGGAGCGCTACACGAATGAACAACGCATTCTCATTGTGAAATTCTTTTACCAAAATGGTGAAAGTTTTGCGGCTACAGTTCGCAAATTTGCGATCAATTTGGGGGTCACAATAATGCTCCAAAAGAGACAACTCTAAAGAGATTAATGGATAAATTTGCCGAAACTGGGTCTGTTAGTGATGTAAAGTCAACAACGCGCCTTCGACCAGGTCGGTTAACCGAAAATGTCGCAGCTGTACGTGATGATGTCGCTCAAACGCAGGTCAAGCGTAAACAGTCATTGGTGTTCGGTATCGTGAAATGATAACCAGTTTTTTCGTGCCTAGAATTGAGGAAATGAATGTGGAGGGCATGTGGTTTCAACAAGACGGCGCCACATGGCATATAGCCAGAGAAACAATTCAATTGCTACATCAGTCATTTCCCGGTCGTATTATTTCGCGTTTTGGAGACCAGAATTGGCCGCCTAGATGGAGCGAAAATACCGCATTACCGTGTTAAATTGAATCATATGTACGAATGATTTATGAAAATATGCATATTACTCACGAATTTTTAGTGACATTCATAATATTTGATGTATCTCTTATAAAATTCCTTTGAACTCTCTCTGGAACAAAATCATCTTCATCACTCTCCCACAATAGAACACTTTCCATTTTATTTATTTGTAAATTTTTTAATTTTTAATTTTGACTTTTGTGTAAAACAATACAAAGTGCTGCCAAGTTTTAACATAAAAAATGCCACTTAAAATTTCCCTTAAAATTGTAAACACAACTCTTCAGGCCTTTTGAACATATTACATAATATGATTTTCCTTTCGATTTGAAAGTTCTTTTCGAAAACCCTTTCGGTTCGAATAGAAATATATAATAACCCCCAGTATCCTTAGAGCCGTTCTGATTATATCTGGTTTCACATTGTTGATGCCACCTTCTATACCTAGGAAGGCTGTTATATTTATGTATACATTTTAAGACTGATAGAACAGCACAGGCTTACATTTGATATACCATTGGATAGACCATTACGTCTTCTATTGTGATAACTTATAAACAAGAAACATTTGAAGTAAAGAAAATTAAATCAACAATTTAGGTAAAAAGAAAAATGTATAAAATTTAACTTTATAATCAAAATTCGATTTTAAATATTTCGAAAAGTATTGAAGGTCTGAGAAAAATTTATTTCCAATTTGCAAAGTAAATGTACAATTTTGAACTAGATTGAAATTTTTCCCAATATATAATCTTATTAAACTTTTTTTTTATTGGGAAAAATGGTGTTAGAAAAATTTGAAAAATTTTAGAAAATCCCCTCTCCTGCATACTTAACCCAAGTTATTTAATAACAAAAGTCCACTAAATTTACATAAAAGAGCTTGTATTTTTTTTGCCACATTAGAAAGTAAAATTTTTTGCAAAAAATAAAATGCTAATTCTCGACCAATGCTGAAAGTAGGGTGCACCATCAAAAATCTCTAAAATTTTTATCAGTCTTTCTTAATAGTTACCTCTTTTCTCGAAACCAAAGTTGTTATCAAATACTAAATAATTTTTAAAAAATATTTCAAAAAAATAATAAATGCTTTTTCACAAAATATACAAAATTTTGTCATTATTTTAAAAAATTATTCCTTGCTACAATTTTTGAGATATCAAAACAAAAATTTTTATTATTCATATGAATTGTAATAAAGTTTTCTTCAAAAACAATAAATCCAAATGATATTTGTTAAGTACCCAGCAAAAAATTACACATTACCTTTAGAACTACTTGCCATAAAATGGCTTACTTTTCTGATTGCCAATATTCATTACTCGCTTACAAATCACATTGCCTAAAATTTAAAAAAATTATGTGCAAGTTGCTAACTAAATGAAGAGAATGATTTTTTTAGATGAAATAGATTACGTAAAATGTTGACAAATAAAAAAAAAAGTAAGTACTTCTCAAGAATCGATTATTTTAGTCTCACGCCTTGTTAAAATCATCAAGTTGGTAATCCAGTAGGGAAGTGCTTCCATCAAAAATGCTTAATTCCAAATTCGACTACCTTTTTTTGAAATTTTCGCTGGGTAGTAAAGAAGTTATGTACTAACGATTAAAAAAGGCAGGTCCAAATATAATAAAAAATTCAAGCGAAATAACTTGAAAACGGTATGAGATAAAATGGTACTCTACGCATGTTTCATTTTTGTTTTTAACGTTTATTGTCCCGCTGAAAAAATTATGAAGGTAGGTCGGTCGATATTTACAAAAGTTACAAGCTCAGGAAGAATTTCGACACCAGCAGTTTCCCGTTTTGAGGCTCTTTTCAGCTATCCTGTCTTACAGCAGGGTAACTTCAAGTATATTTGATCAAAAGTTCAACTCTTTTTCTTTCCAAAACAGTTTGTTTCATCGAACTCGGCTCACTAGTTCAAAAGTTGCGGACTTTTTTGCAAAAAGTTTTTGGCACCTTTTTTATTTCACGCCACTGTGCAGCTTAAAAATGTAAATGAAATTGGATATAATTTTGCAGTTTCTACATGGGCCATCTGATTGATTTCATGCATCATTTAAAGCAGCTACGTCCAAGCCATATGCACAATGTGCAAGCTTTTATAAAGAGCTTTTTGTGCTTTCACACCGACGATATTACAACATCCACAACAACAACACAACAGACAGCAATGCTTGCTCTTACTTTGCAACGAAACAAGAACAAATTTAAGATCTTTCAAAGCTGTTTACCTCAAATGCAAATATCAGTGTATGTGAGTTTGGACGTAGCTGATTTAAAGGGATGATATAAAAATTTAAATCTTTGTCAAGCTTATGTTTTTAATGTGATCAAGAAGATTATTTGCAACTAAATTTTCCCATCTGAAATGTGAGTCCGATCACAGAGGAGATGTGTAAACATCTAGTAATGAAAATTTTTTTGATGTGTAAACATCTATACGCTAGGGGGTAAAATTTTTTTGGCTTTGATTCTTTGCTGAGATTTCTTTGCTTTTTGCTTTTGCTTTGCATTGTCAAATCGGTGTGAGCTATGTATGAGTGTATTAGTGTTTGAAAGAAGCAATACCAAGCAGAGAAACAAGTCGACCGGCTCGAAGCCGACGGTATATATTTCCGGTGTATATTTCCGTACACCAAAGGTGAAAATTAACCGTAAGAGTTACGGACTTGAAATTTGGACACAATATGTAGACATTTGGCCACTACAACAACAAATACATGAGAGTTAAAAAATAACGGGTGTTCCAAAACGAGCAACGAAAAATGTTAAAATCCCATGTAATATACATACAATTGTATGTACATATATACACTTGAAATTTGTAAAGTTAGTGTATTTTTATACAGACTACAACAATTAACACTAAATTTAAAAAGTTTAAATTAAAGGGTGTTCCATTAGTTAAAGCAATTTTTACTTTGTAATTTTGACAACTTGCTGTATCTTGGAGACCGTAAGAGCAAAACTCTTGAAATTTTCATAAACGGTAAAACTAAAAAATCAAAAAAAATATAAAATCGCCAAATATAAAAAATCGCCAAAAACAAAAAAAATCGCCTAGTAGAAAAAAAGCACCAAATTAAAAAAATCTTTAGGACTAAAATAAATCGCGAAAAACCGCAAAAATCGCCAAAATGAAAAAAATTCTTCAACAAAAAAATCGCCAATATGAAAAAATCGCCAAAATGAAAAAATCGCCTAAATAAAAAAAACCCCAAAAACAAAAAAAATCGCCAAAATGAAAAAAAACCCCAAAAAAACAGAAAAAAATCGCCAAAATGAAAAAAAATTGCGAAAACTAAAAAAACGCAAAAAGAGAAAAAACGCAAAAACGAGAAAAAAGCGATAAAACTGAAAAAAAAATCGTTTAAACTGAAAAAACTTAAAAAAGGAAGAAAGCTAAATAAAAAAAATAAAAAATCTAAACCGAATGTGCGCGAGTCAAAGTCGCACTTTACGGAATTTATGTTAATTGCAATGCGTACACAACAACAAGAACAGCAACAACTAAACGATGAACAACAGAAATTAAAAATTAAAAAGTAAAAGTAAAGGCATTTACCATAGATGAGCACTGTAGTACCACTAAAGTTTCAGTAAAAACAATAAAAAATGTTTAACTAGTAAATTTTTACTGATTACTAAAATTTTGTTTCTACAATTTTTATAAATTGCCTAAATGACTTGTTATATGATGAGGTAGGTGTATTGAATTTTCAGTAATCAGTAATGCCCGTATTCATAATGAAATTCTACCAAATGGCTAAATGTTTTTCATACAAAAGTTTCAAAATTTGAATGAAAAAACTTTGCCACTTGCTACAATTTTATTATGATTACGGCCCTACGATTTTACTGGTAATGAAAATTAAATTTCATTAGCAGTAAAAATTTACTGAATTTTTTTAGTAATCAGTAAATTTACTGCTTACTGCAATTTTGAATGCAGTACATATACATATACTGCAGTGTGCCCATTTACTAACCAAATAAGTTTAATAAAACAAACAAAAACCAACAAATTCATATGTATTTACAATATTGAAAGTTTTGATACTTTTAATTAATTCATTTAAAAAAAGACACTAAAAGCATAAGTACTTCCAACTTAAAAAAATTTTCATTACTAGATGTTTACACATCTCCTCTGTGATCGGACTCACATTGCTTTTTTTATAAGTTAGACATTTTAGAATTATTTATTGACAATTGAAAATAACTGAACATTTTGACTGCACGAAAATTTTTAATTTTAATTTTGTACTTGTTTTTTAGCAACATACATAAAAAGTTGAAATATAATTTTTTTCGTAGAACAACTGTATTTTCATTTAAGTTTGACTCTACGGTAAACTTCTGATACAACTACAAACAGTAAATGTAAAAGTTTTTTGAGTGTGCGGGCAGCTGAATTTAATTTTATTTGTTGCAAAATAAAATTAATTACTACCTCCAATAGCTTAGAGAGCAGGATCTAGCAAGACAAAAAACATTTCCCTTACTTACGCCCATTTCGTTTGAGAAAATAAAAAAAAGTAGTCCTGACATATCCTTCTCCAACAGTTTACTATTTATAAGTTTAATTTTAAGTTTTAATTTCACTTATTGTGAAATTATTATTAATTCTACTCAGCTGTAGAATACATTTTGTTACATTTAATTTGGTTGATTACAAAAACTTTCACACTTGTTTAACCGAAATATCATTCAGCCCAATCATGAACAAAAATTCCGCGCGAGTTTTTTCACTTTTCCCTTTTCTCCTATTATGAATCTGTTTTTCCCCTGTTTTTACCAAATGCGGGAATAGAAAAACTCCCGGGGGAAAAAAGTAGGTATTATGAACGCAATTGAATTTGTTTTTTCACTAAAAATCTTTTCCTGGCAAAACAGAAGGGAGTTTACATAAAAACATATTTAATACTCCATTAAAACAAAATGTGTATACATAAACTTGTATTTTATAATTATTTTATTTGGATTAACACAAATAATATCCAAATAAATCATTTATAAATTTATTTTTACTTATTTTTTCAAGTTGGTGAATTTTAATAATTTTGTTTACTCTCTCACTCAAAAAAAAAAAAAGGGAGAAACAAAATGTCAACAAACAAGCAAAACAACGAGCTTCGTAATGTGGTGATGCCACATATTACTCTTGTTTGTTCCCAAGGAATTTATGATGGGAGGAATGTTTTCTCGAGAAAATTAATTTCCGTGAGAAATACATTCCGAGGGAATATTCATGATTGGGCTGATTATATGATTTTTCATACCGTAGTATGCTATTCTTGTGAAGGCTTCTTTTAAACTGAAATTATGAAGGGCATTTGAGGAAAGGGACTTTACTTTGAACTTGTTTTCTCTGCTTGCTGCCGCATCGGTATATGGGCGAACTAACTATGAGCCGTTGTCGTAAGTTGTTCATCCGAAACATGAAGAGCAAACAATCCATATTTACTCTGAAGGAAACAACCATATGTGCCCTTTATTATTAAAATTGTCTAAGTCATCAAAAGTAGTGAGATAAAAATGTTGACCAAGTTCTTTGTTGGCACAATACCTATCATGCTAAGCATTATATAAATTTGTAATCGTAAGGGCGTCATATAATTTCTAGATAATCTGCTAATTTGGCAATATTTTTACCTTTCTTAAATGCGAATTTGTTCATTTCTTCATATCAGAAAAAATTTTGCGAAGTGAGCGGATTATCTAGAAATTATATGACACCCTTACGATTACAAATTTATATAATGAGTAGCAAATTATAATATACAAATTATAATATATATAATATATATATATATAATTGTGCCAACCAAGAACTTGGTTCAAAATTTTTTTATCACGACTTTTGATGGCGGAAATTTTGGAAAGGAACTTGGCCTTTTTCCTCATTTATGTTTTGTGGGGATTTTTATTTACTTTTTTCATTGCATATCAGCGTTGCCATGTTTGTTTTTTCTCAAAAATCTTCAAGTCGAACAAATAAAAATTATAAGCACCCAGCAAAAAAATATACATTACCATCAGAAGTACTTGCCACATAATGACTTACTTTTCTGATTGCCAAATTTAATTACTTGCTTACAAATCTCATTACCTAAAATGTACAAAAATAATGTACAAGTTGCTAAATGGAGAGAATGATTTTTTTAGATTAAATAGATTACGTGAACAAGTTTCCAAAGAAAAAAAAAATAAGTAAGTACTTTTCCAGAATCGATTATTTTAGTCTCACGCCTTGTTTAAATCATTAAGTTGGTAATTCAGTAAGGAAAAGCTTCCACCAAAAGTTCTTAATTAATGAAAATTTTTGCTGGGTAGCAACAACTCTGCAAGCTAAATCAGCAAAAATAATTATATTTTTTATGCAATAACTGCGTATGCCACAAAAACTTAAAAAAAAATCATACCGCGCTAGTTTCTAATACAAATCTCATGTCTCTTGTGAAGAGTCCTTTAATACCTGCTGATTTAACAGAAATATTAGAAGAATTTGAAAAAGAGCTTCTAGTTTCCTCAAATCCATCCATGAAAAAAAAAGAACAAGTAAAGTTAGTGTGGCTTGCAAAGTTATTGAGGAAAACAAAATAAAAATATATCATTTTGGAAAAAGTACATTTTATAATAATACCGCCAAAATAATTGAGTTTACTTAAAATCTTTTTAGCATATAAAATGAGGTTTGCAGAGCGATTCGCACCTTTTATTCGTAATCGTATTCGAGCGTTTAATGCCTTCGACTTTTTCCCTTTTTTTAAGCACAGAATTTATGCCAGATAGAGGGCAAATTCAACTCATAATAAATTTAAATGAAATTTTTATTGCAAAATATACACATTTAGAATAAACATTTCTTTATGTTTGCATTTCATTGGCGCTTTAACAAATCATCAGTAGACTTCAACCATACTTTCAAAAATCAATTGAGAACTTACACAAGCTTTTTGGAACTTCTAATAGAATAAAAAAAGTAGGCTCGAAAACTTATACCAACCACAAGAAACGATTTTTTTATATACTTACATATGTGCATCCCTTTTATTTGCCTACACCTTAATATAATAAAAGTATAATATGACAAAATGATAATTGAAATCCAAATTAAGCACTTATTAAATTTATTATATTACTTTATTACAGTCGTAACTTAACTCTGGGTGGGAGAACACCTTTTCGCGTCGTCGTAGTTATTTTTTAAATGCGGCCAGGCATTTTGTTGTTGTCTTGCTTTCGAGAATTTTGCGGCTGTCGCATTGTTTAATGTTTTTTTCTCGAATAACCGTAATTATTTGCTGTTCTTTTTGGAATTTTTCATTGGCATATGCAATCGTTTTGTTTGTTATATATAAATAAATACATATTTATATGTATAACTGTTCGTGACTTGTTACATGTTCAAAGATTTGTTTAAACGCTTTTATTGTATGAATCTACTTGACATATGAAGAAATTTGATGGGAATTTTTAATACATGGACACGACTTATTAAATACTGGAGCAGTGAACTGGTGGAGACCAAATTGAATACTCTAATAAGGAATAAACACTACTTAGCAAATTGTTGAAGACCCTAGTGACCCATATGTAACTCAAGTGATTGGTGAAATTTTTTAGTATTGGACACTGACGTATTAGATATTGGAGCAATAGGGGAGACGAAATTGAAAGCAATCTGTTGAAGAACCTGGTGGAGTACCATATATAACTCAGGTTTAGAGCAGTGGAGTGAATGGAATTGGCAATTTGTTGAAGAACCTGGTGGAAACCAAATAGAATACTAAAGGGTAGATTGTTGAAGAACCTGATGGAGAACCAAATATAACTCAAATTTGAAGAACATTTTGACTGGTGGAGACCATTTGGACTCTAGGATTCTCTGCTTCCTATGTGAAGGCGTGGGTCGAATGAGGCATTGAGAAAACTTCTATTTGTTGAAGAACCTGACACATTGCTCCTGGTAGCTAGCCAAATTATACCAAACCCCCCCAAAAAAAAAAATATTACTTTATTATATTCTCCCAATTTTGTTTCGTATAAAAAATACTAGTTTTATATGAACTTGTTCATTCATTATGATATAAATTCATCAGATATGGATACAAAATTAAATGAGGAATAAATTAAGAAAGTAGAAATATACCTCGTCCTAGAAAAGTTTGCCTATCAAAAGATTGATTTCTTATAATTAGTATTGTTTTTAATACTCATAATTTAATACTCTTACATTTTTTTACAATTTTCTCAAAATAAAAATATAATTTAATTGAAAATCTATATAATTATAAATAGGCAAGTGGAAAAAGTTAAGAACCATTTTAACTGACTTAAACTCAACGTATTCGATTGATTTTTTTTTGTTGATAGATTGTCAATAGGAGCAGTGCATAATGTATTTTTTCTTCTACATTTTTGTGTCTAAGATAGTTAAAAACAGTTAAGAATATTAGCCAATCATAAAGCCATGATCTCTCTTTCTCTCTTAATTTGCTAAAAAATTACAACAAAAAACTCAAAATTAACTAAATTAAATTTGGCTTGGCAACTCCGTAAACACTCAGAAGCAGTGATGGGAAATGAGATTTGCATTTCGGTATCAAAAACAATTTTTTTGAGTAATTTTTTTAACAAAAAATTATACAAAGAAATAAAAATGAAACACAAAGCATATGGATAGGATGATTCTAAAAAAAATCGTTTGTTGTTCTCAGAACCAGGTTTCAAACTTTTGTTAGGTAAAAAATAGGCCTGTTAAAATATCAGCTCATTATATTAATGGTGAGATGGTCCGTTCGATTTCCCATACGATTTACATGGTATAAATTGATTTTATTTATTCTGATTGTCATAAGTAAAGAACGGAATATCCTACAATAAACTTCTTGCAATAACCATAGACAAACATTAAGGTCGGTTCTTTTTAGAGACAACTTAAATTTTAACATCTGTTGTTAGCTTTCTTTCAACTATAGTCAAAATTAGAACCGGTTTTAAGTTGAATCAGCTTTAAGAGGGTGATGAGTAAAATCTTGAAAATTTTGCATGCAATTTGGTATGAGTAATAAGCAAGTGGCATTTTTGAACAGCTGACAGAATAAAAATGACAAAAAGTTAAATGAAATAGAATCCATTTTGGAGAAAAAAAGTTGAAAAACATAAACCGGAGAAAAAAATGAACATCAAAACCGTTTCTATTATTTATTTGGGAAGCTCATATTAATAGATACAACTATTAAAGACTGGAGTAAGTACGGTAATACATTTGATTAGAAATGAAGAAATATATGACATTTTATCTGAGCGGTTTGTATTATTGCAATAATGGTTCAATTTCAACCACTGGGCGAGCACTAGTTTATATTAAAATGCGAACTCAAGACAAAATAATTAAATTTATTTGGCTAAACCCATACCGTTCGACTAAAACTCATGACGAAATTTATTTTGGTTTTTCTTGATTAATCGAGATTAACCGATAATCGCGACTTATCGCATATTTTTTAATCGTAATCGCGATTATGGAAATCTGCGATTATTTGCAAACCCCAATATAAACATAGTACCTAGCAATAGACTGAGCACATAAAATTAACTTTTGATTGCATGTGGCTTACGGAGTTATTGAACTAAGCGTCTCAACTTAAATTCCTAATCATGTTTGTGTATTGGGATGTACATACATATCGCTCATTTGCTTCAATAGTGGCATAACTCAAAAAATTAGTTTTTTGAGTTAATAATGCAGAAAGATGCGGCATTTTGTATTTTATCTTGTGTAAAAATTTCATATAAATAGCTTGTAACATCACCTCCTGAGAGAAGAATTTTTTTTCATTTCTCCATTGAGTTGTATGCAAAATAAAAACTTAAAACGTGTTTTCTGCAAAACTGGTTTTTTTGAGTTGTGCCACTATTGAAGTAAATGAGCGATATGTATATGTATGCAGATGTAGTACACATATTTTATAATACATATTCTTCGAAATGTTAATTTCATTTCACTGCTCTAATTGTGCTTGTATGTGTACTTTGAAATTAAAATTTCTCAAATACGTGATTCATCATGTATTGTAGAGCTAATAGTAACTAAAAATCTAAGCTTATTGATGATTTCCTGTTAACAACTTGAGGAGCTTTGATCGATGAAGTACTAAGCAGTTGCAAGCAAATATCTACTGCGTTTTACTTACTTACCACTTAAGGAGGAGTATGCAATTGTGTGCCTTTATACTTAAGTTTTTTTCATGTTTATTGAAGTTATTATAAAATTATATAGAAAAGATTTATGTTGTCTATCTTTCGAGGTAGAAATATAAAACAATGGCCACAAAATCTGCTATAAGTACATTTGCGAAATGCACAAATTCCAACAACAATACAGCCAAACAAATTTAAGTAAAATCTTATGAAATATTTTATTTGAATATTCATTTATGTACATTTCTGCCTGAAGCGTATATCAGCCGGCATTCATTTATCCCCTTTAGGAAAATGGAAAAGGAATACAAAAGGAAAATATAAAAATTAAACAATAAGAGACAAGTCTTAGTAGATTTTAAAAACAAAAGAAATCTTATAAAACATTTCCATACTTATAAAACATGAAATTCTTCTGAAGGCAGGAATGTGTATATGTGCAAGTAACAACAACAAGAAGAATAAATGTGCAGTTCGCACAGTGTTGTGTGAAGATCAAAAAAAGAGCAAAGTATAATGCTCAAAATGCCACAATATATGTATGTTTGTATACTTCTTAGTAGACTAATAGCGTAGACAAACGACACCGTACATTAGCATTAAAAGCTCATTAATGTGAATTAAAAATTTACACTGGCAGACTACAGTATTTGCATTTAGTAAACAGCTAGCATAACCTGTACATCCCTTTCGTACCAGACACTTCGCTGGAAAGTCTTAAAATAGAAAAAATGTGTTTCGATTTCAATATTTCTTTTGCTAAAAACAATTGAAACAACTTATCTTTCCTGACTTTTAATTTTAATTTTGAAATAGAAGACAATTTGCCAACATTTAATTGATTGTTGACGGTGTTACCATATTGAAATAGCTAAATTCAATATTAATTCACTCCGATTTACGCTGCAGCCACACGTTCAATAAATCGCTTTAAATTTCATCACACATACTGTGTGTCAAAATTCCTTGAAATTGACAGCTGTGACTCAAATTGATAGTCAATTTCATTTTCTAAATGCCACCGATGAAGAAACAACTCAAATTTGTAGCTTCAATTAATTAGTGCTGTGACCACCTGTTCAAATTGAAAATAAAGTTGACATATGAATGGATAGGTGAATTTGAAAGCAAAATAGTTTTCAATTTAAAAAGTTTGATTGTGTTAGTAAAAAACGTGTAAGTGTATTGAAATTAGAATGGAATGGCAAAGATTTAACGTGTGACCCCAAAGTTATTGCATTTATATCAAATCTAATACACATTGGGATGGGTATAATTCACAAATTAATTTTAATTAAGACAGCTACGCTACGCTATAAGAAAAAATAAAAAGAGTTATTTGTTATTAGTTTAGCACGTCCAGATGAAGTTAGTTGCTGATCAGTAACACATCAGTAAAAAGTTAACTGAAATATCTCATTTTAATTTCAAAATAAAAACACATTTTTATAAATATCAATGGTTTTCATGAGAAATCTTTAAATTGCCATTTGTGGAATTGGGCAAATTTGCGAGACTTGTTTCATGAAGCCCCTTTTCAACTTACATACTCGTATATGCAAACAGTAAATGTCGATTTGAAAGAAACACCAAAGAAATTTATCAATAAAAAAAAAATAGAATGTATTTTAAATCTTTTTTAAGAAAATTTTGTGTGAAAAATGTTAAATAAAATACATTTCCTACTCATATTAATATATGAGCACTACAAAAATTAAAACTAAGGCACTTGAAATTTAACTACAAATAAAGTTGAATTCAAGCATTTTTCAAGTAATTTTCAAGTATGAAAATATTTTGAAATAAAAAATTTAACAATTTACATACATATTTTTAAAAAAATTTAAATTGTGATAAAATAAATTAAAAATAAATAAAAAAAGTGAATTAGTTAAAGAAAAACAAAAGGTGATTAAAAGCGTAAAAACAAAAATGTGAAAGTAGATATGCATAAACTTGTTATTAGAAAACAAATGAATTGTATTTTCCATTCTATTTTAAAACATTGTTTTTGAGGCATGAAATATACTGGATTTCAATTGTAATACAAGACTGAACTGAACGGTATTACAATTGAATTGTTCGATTCAATTCAAGTTCCCTTTTCACTGGAGAATGTAATTAAATTAAAGTATAAATCAAGCATAATTCAACCCTTGATATTGATAATGTAACAATTGTTTTACACTTGATTTCAAGCAAAATTGCTTATATGACAATAAGCAAAAAGAGTACAACTTTCCAACAAGTTACAACTTTTTGAAATTTTATAATGGGGTATTACTCTTTTAATGGCTTACAAAGTAATGAGTGATACTTATTCAACAAATTATTTTATGTGCATAATAATGACTGTCCTTGTCAGTTGTAGGACAGTGTAATTCAAGCCTTGAATTATACTACAATGAAGTCTTGTATCTATTACAATTGAATTCAAGTGTATTTCAAGCTTCAAAAACAATGATTTTAAAAAGGCAAGCAAAATGCAATTCATTGGTTTTCTGCACATCTGCCTTAGCTATTGTTTTCACAATTTTACTCACTTTTGTTTTCCAAATTCACTTTTTTATTTATTTATTTCTGATACTTTCATCACAATTTCAGTTTAAATAATAAATAAATCACGTATTTGACAAGGTTTTAATAATATATGTGTGTTGTTGGATTTTTTATTTTACAATATTTTCAAGCTTGAAAATTAGTTGAAAAAATACTTGAATTCAGCTTTGTTTACAGTTAAATTTGAACTGCTTGAATATATTTTTAGTGCTTATTAGGCTTATATCATTACGTGAAAGTATTTACTGTACTACTTTCCCTGCCAGTTTATAGAAGCCATGTAGAAATTCTCGGCTGTCTATTTATAATGAAAACAAAAACAAATTGTGAGTGCTTTGTTTTTATTTTCAATATAAATAGGCAGACGAGAATTTTCACATGGCTTCTATTGGCAGTCCATTTAATAATGAAATTTATCTTGAGAAAAAAATTTTTATCGTGAAAATGAGCTTCGAAAACAATAAAATAACTTTGGTTTGCCATAATTTTGTTTCAAAATTCAAGTATTTTCGCATATTGTTCAATATCCATATTCACATATTTTCCTTGTAAAATTATGTATAATTTTTAACAATCCAAAAATATCTACAAGTTTTATAATTTTGTTGCAAGATTCTATTTATTTTTATTAGAAAAAATTGCCAATTAACTTTTGATTAATTTTAGGCAAAAAGTAATCAACAAAATTTTGCATATTTGTAAGCAAAAAATAAGCCATTAAATTTTAACAGCCTTATTTATAAAAATTATTAAAGCCTTTATAAGCTTTTTAAGAACAATTTTGTATGAAAATTTGTTTTAAAACCCTTAACAAAACCTTAATAAGTTTTATAAATAAGGCTGTAAATATATTAAATAATCATAAAATAATTTTTTTAGGAAATCAGTAATTTATTAACTTTTGGATGTTTGTAGGCAAAAATAATAGGGTACCGCATACTTTTTGAACTTCTCAAACAAAAAGAATGGGCTATTCAGTCAAATAGTAAGTACTTACGACTGGAGAGTAGATACACTTTTCTGCATTCTATTAAGCAAAGCTCTTTGCTGGGTGGTGTCTGAAAATGCATTAAGTAGGTCAAAATACCAAGGTGCTTACATTATTAAAGAAATTATTGCTGAAATGCACAGTTGAATAACTTAAGTTTATGATTTAAGATTGTTGGGCAAATTTCCACGTTTGTGTAAATAATTCTACGCGTACATAAAATGTATCACAGTTTATTAATGAGTGTATTAAACTGCACAACTGCAGTTTACGAGGATTTTTTACTTTTTCATGAATAACCCTTTTGTTTTTTTTTTCTCAACGTTATAGAGCGTCAAAGTTGAATTTTACAAACAAGTTTCACAATTTTTATTATTATATGGAAAGCTTGTGTGTATTTCCACGAATTAGAAAATTAGTTACATATATCGATTTGGGTGACAATTTTGTATTAAACTACTTAGTGCCATATGATTTCAATATGGTAATAATTTTCTAAATTGAAAAATATAACAGCAAATAACACCTTTTTGAGAAAGATAGTAACAGAATTTTTTTGTGGAAAATCACAATTTCAAAAAATCCTTTCGATATATCGCCCTGAACTTTTTTATACATATAATTTAATCACTAGAAGTGCGTATTAAACAAAATTTTATTTTCGTTACTGCATCCTGCTCATTAATTGCATTTCCTTTGTAATCAACTCTTCCGGAAATTAAACTTTTTTCTTGATAATTGGCTTGAAGTGAGCGAAATATTAAATAAATCTGACAATCGGTCGACTTAAATACTATTTCTGAATCTTCCCGCAAGCTCCAGATTTCGGTTAAATTTTCGGCATGGAATAAAGTTTTCAAGTCTATTGAAATAGTGAATATCTAAAATATAATTGACGATGACTTTTAAGGTTATAAGCAAATAAGAAAATATTTTTTCGGGTTAAAACCGAGTAAGTCTTTGTAGCTTAAAAAAAGTTTGTGAAAATTTTCAAATTCTACCAAATCGAACCCTTTTACTATCTTACGACATCTTTCTTACGTTTCTTTCGTACGAGTTAAATATTCGTGTATCTGTCCTATAACGGGTTTATGATGACCAACGTCGTCTCCAACTCCTCGCTCTGGTGACGTTACATACTTCTCTTTTCTTCTTCGAGAGTTGTTACACTCAGACTGATTACGGTTAGCGTATTTCGATTACGTTTAGTACAAGACTAAATAAAAAACAGCAATATATATTTTTAATCTGATACTAATCGTAGTCAAAATACGCCAACCGTAATCAAGCTGATTATTGTATCCAAAAAAGGTGCGACAAAAGCGGCGAAATATGGTTTCCTTGTTTTACAGTTTTACAAGTCCAAGAACATATAATCCGGCATTTTCTTCGACCTGCAGTCCACCACAGAAAATAATGTTCCTCAAAAGCTCTACAATATCTCCTAGCCCAGGATCTTTAATTTCACTTTTTGGACATAATTTGCAAGAAATTCCATTACATATGTATGTATTCATAACAAAGTCGTACGAAAAATATGTACTGGGTGATAGCCAATTGAAAATTATGGAGGATTGGCTAGGAAAGCGAAGCAACTAAATACTCAGTGAAAAATGTGTGCAAACGCATTCTGTTTGGAATTCTACAAAGAAAAACATGCTTTATTTTATTATTTTATATACTTAAAGCACTAATTTTTTTCTATGAATAAAAACAGCTTTTGAAAGTGATTTTTTATACATATATTTAATGTTTTTTCCACCGACTAACGGGGTTTTCTTTTCTAGAAAATATTTTTACGTTTGTTGCACTTTTCAAACAATGTTCGCTATAAAATGTTTTTTTTTTTTTTTTGAAACAAAGATTTTATTAGAAATTGTTATATCATTCCTTCCTAGCACAAATGTTTACTCTAGATGAACGATAAATATCATTTTTCTTACTAAAAATGTTTGCGCTTTTTCTAGAAAAGAAAACGGCATTAGAGGAAACTTTTAGGAAAGAGATTTTTCATTGGTATGTAGTGTTTACACTTGCTTGGGCAAATGTTTGCCAAGTGTAACCGTACATTTAACAATACAAAATGTTATTTACGTACGTAGAGAGTTATTTCTATTTTTCATCCTCTTTATATGAATTTACTGCACTGTGCAACGTAGTCATACGTACATAAATAAGTAAGTACATAACAAATAGCAAAGTTTATTCCTTTTAAGTAGAGTCTCTTGTGTAAATAAAATGCTTGTTAATGCTGTGATTACCTGTAGCTTATTTACGAAATAATAAGACAACGAGAAACTAATTGAAAAGAACTTAAATTTGTGCTTCAAAAAAAAAGACGTTTAAATGTTTAGTGACTTTATTTCCGCATTCATTCGTATTCCAATTAAATAATTCAAAATATTGAAGTTTTGGTTGGGATTTAAGTTTTAACCCTAAAGCTGGAGTCACACGATTGGCACAATGTACCAATTTTCGTCGGCTCACTGAGATAGAGTCATAAGTAATAAGCCAAAATGACATTATTAGTTAATTAATTCTTAAATAAGTCTATATGGCTTCATTACTAATGCAATGTGGTGCAGTTGTGTAATTATATTTCAGTTAGTTGAGAAATAAGACAAATTTACTTTGTTACTTATGAATTTATTTCAGTGAGCCGACGAAAATTGGTACATTGTGACAATCGTGTAACCCCGGCTTAAGAAAGAGTAAAAGCAATAAATAAATGTCAGTGATGCCAACTTTCTGAAAGCGTAAATCAAATGGGAGAAGAAAGAGACACTTAAAGGCATCGTCGACAATTTAGCGAGTTCAGCGCTAGGTTTATTTAGCTCGTTTGAACTATGCCAAACGTGCTTTTTAAGGTTCCGTACACTAAAGGTGAAAAGGAACCCTATTGTTTTCGCTACGCTGTCCGTCTGTCCATGTGTCCGTCACACGCTATTTTCTCAGGAACCGTAAGAGCTACGGACCTGAAATTTGGACAGAGTATGTAGAACATTGGCCGCTACAACAAAAAATACATGAGAATTAAAACGAGCAACGAAATATGTTAAAATCCAATGTAATATACATACAATTGTATGTACATTAGGCCAATAACTTTTTAAATTTTTTTTGAAATATCAGAATTGGCATAGCACAGTCCGATAGAGCATAAAAAAACTATAAGGGAACGTGTATTTATTTTTTCGCTAAGACCAAAAAAGTTCACGCACCAACCGCGATGGAGTTTTTTTCTTTTTGATTAAGAAAAATTAATAATATCGAGAGCCTATACTCAAAATATGT
The DNA here is from genome assembly GCA_949987645.1 of Tachina grossa. Classification (NCBI taxonomy): domain Eukaryota; kingdom Metazoa; phylum Arthropoda; class Insecta; order Diptera; family Tachinidae; genus Tachina; species Tachina grossa. The sequence continues at coordinate 126,596,114 of OX465275.1, forward strand.
CAACCCAGAAAAGCGTACTTTTCAGTAGAGCGAAAAAACTAGTTTATACGCTCATTATTGTAAAAATAAATGATGTGCCTTCCATAATATGGTTTAACTATGCTTACTGATTTATAGGTCTGCAAAAACTATTTTATTTTGCACTGGTTTGCGTATTTTTGCGAGATATCATATTTTAGTCGATCCAAAAACAAATATTTTCTTAGAGTTAGCATATTTTGTCAGAAAAAATATATGATTTTTTTGAATATATTTATTTTTTAATCAATTTGTGAATTCTTTTACCCAAAACTAGATATAAGAGTTGAAAAGCTACAAGAAGAAAACTTAAAATACCATAAAAAATAACTGAAGCCTGACTGAAAGCCTCTTCAATCTCGAGGTGGTAATTTTTAGAACTCTCTAGCTCACTCTCTAGTGTAACAGGGTCACTCCAAATTATCAATTGCGAAAGCTTATGTCATTGACTGTAATCAGTCCATACATAATGTTTTTATTCGACCAACAATTTAAAACTTATACATACATTACCAATCTTTTTTTTATCGGAAAACCTATGTACTAATATATTAAAAGTGAACATATCTAAAAACTAGACATAGTATATGAAAATCCTTACCAAATTCGTGTTCAGCATGCCAAATGCAATAAGATATGAGGTAGATTTATATAAATTACTAATTTTTTAGAGATATTGGAAATTTACATGGGAGTTGGCATTTATTTTCACCAAAAAAAGTTATACTTTGAGATAAACGGAATAAGAAAAATTGATATAAAACGGGGAAAAATCTATTTTTTGATTATGAATATTGCATAGGGGAGCTGTTTGCCATCGGAAACTCATTTTGACCAAGTTTGAGTTGACGTGTTTTGAATATAGGCTCTCGATATGTTTATTTAAAACAAAAAATAAATAAAAAACACCATATAAAATTATGAGTATTCAATATTGTAAAAGGCATGGAAATAATCTTAGATTATTTAAAATAATATTTTTGTTAGTTCAAGTCCGTGCTTTAAGTGTTAAGAAAAACCAATTGGTGCGTGAACTTTTTTGAGAAAAATTAAAAAAGATTATGATTTTCTTGGTTACTAGGACATGGTTGACCTCGTGGTACTACGCCAAAAAATTGTTTATACCCCTAATGTACACTTGACACTTGAAATTTGTAAAATTAGTGTATTTTTATATAGACTACAACAATTAACAATAAAATCTGTGGTGCCTTCAAAATAAATACTTAATAGAAAACCACTTGTTGAACAAATAATATTTAAAAACAAAAATATTTAAAGCAATCAATTACTCACTGCTTTTTTTTAATATTTTTAAAAATAGCAAAAATTATCTTAATTGTAATTTGAATTCGTAATATTAAATACATTCTATTTGTAAAAAATAAAATTGTTGATTTTATTACAATTTATACTAACAAATTGGTGACACCGCGTTTATGCAAGAAGGATGTCAACATCGGAACCACCCTCAACATCAGGAAGCTATTCTTCTGCTGTATCGAACATTGGAGATTTCAACAGTTGCTGTTAAAGCACCACCATTTTGGCGTTCAGATCCAATGCTGTGGTTTAAGCAAATGGAGTCGCAGTTTATAATGGCTGGTGTCACCCAAGATTCAACGAAATTCCACACTATTGTGGCATCAATTGAGAGCCATATTCTCGAAAAAGTGCATGCCGTCATTATAAGCCCATCAGAGTACGGCACTTTGAAAGAAAAATTAATATGCTCCTTTTCTGACTCTGAAGAAAAAGGACTGAAGAAGCTTTTAACGGAAGTCGACCTGTCGGACAGAAAACCTTCAGAATTATTGGGTCAAATGCATTCGGTTCTCGTTGAACCTTAATAGTGAAGAGACATTAAAGCGTATTTTTTTTACATACATACAAACGAAACAAATATAAAAAACAACAAAATCAAAAATCATACAAAAAATATTCGTAATACATATTCACCTTGATAAATAAGCTTATTGGCTTTACTAATATTTTTTACATAGCAAGAAATAGCAAAAACAAAAAAAAAAGAAAAAAAAACCGTAAACACAAACAAAGTTCCCTTGAGGAATAATACTCTGTATGAGTACCTCAAAGGAAAAAAATTTTGAAGTGAGTTCTAACGGCAGAAATGCTTATTTTACTGTGAGTTCTGAAACTCTTAATGAAAAAATTATAAATAATAAATCTGATGAAAATCTTTTTTTAACGGCAAAGCCAATTTTTCGTCAGCGATCAACTTCGCTTTGTCCAATGCCAACTAGTGAATCGTTAACATTACCATTGCCTAGTACTTCTTCATTTAAGTCTGCGATATCATCCGCATCGGGCTCGCGTTCATCACTAAACCAAGTTATCACTACAGAAGACAGTAGCTCAAAACCCAAGGTACAAGTGGGAATGGACAGATATATAACAGTGGTAAAGCGTGGGTGAAGCCCAAATTCTTCAAAAATTTCATCTGCCCCAAAGATGTCTAGGGATAACAGCGCATCATCTACCAATCGTCAAAATCGTTTTTCATTATTGCAAGACACCGACGACAAGCCCTCTACATCATCGCAAAAGTCTTTTAAGCCACCACCTATTTATCTGAGAGAAAAAATTCTAACGCGCTTATAAAAAAACTACTGTCGACCATTGGTGAAAATACTTTTCACATCGTTCCAATTAAACCAGGTAATATTGATGAAACTAAAATACAAATTTATAATGAAAAACATTTCCGAAAAATTGTTAGTGAATTCGAAAAAAATAAAACAAATTTTTACACATACCAACTTAAGAGTGCTAAAGGCCTACTGATAGTATTAAAGGGCATAGATTCATATGTTGAGCCCGAAGAAGTAAAATGTGCACTTGTCGACCAAGGATTCAAAGTAAAAAATGTTACCAACATATTTAATAGAGAAAAGGTCCCCCAGCCCCTATTTCGGGTTGAACTGGAGCCGAATGACATACAATTAAAAAAAATGAAACCCATCCAGTTTATAACATAAAGTATCTCTTACATCGAAAAATCTGCGTGTTATCTGCGGTGAATTGCATGGTACTGCTAGCTGCACTAAGCCAAAACATCAAGCAGAAAAAAATGTAGTAATTGTGGAGGTAATCACACAGCTAACTATAGAGGGTGCCCTGTATTTTCTTTCGTTAAACAGGCTATGGGTCAAAAACCCAAGTTAACTCCAGCTCTACAAGTAAACGCGAACTCCGACAGTTTTGCTCAAATCAGCCAACCAGTTACTTCACGTGTATCGTATGCTGATGCTGCTAAGACTAGTTCAATTCCCACGCAAAATGTTCCACCGCCAAATAATTCAACGAATTCAATTTCAAGCTTTAACTTTAGTCGCCTTGAAGCTACTATTGAGAATCTGGTGCTAACTATAAGCAACTTTACTACAAATATGACAAGTATGATGCAAGAAATGCTGCGAATGCAGAATACACTGCTTCAAGCATTATTTAATAAACCATGAACACGTTAAAAATATGTTTCTGGAACGCAAACGGCATTCGCCAACATAAAAACGAACTTGAGCACTTCCTCATGGAAAAAAATATTGATATAATGTTGGTTTCTGAGACTCATTTGACCTCAAGAAGCTTATTTAAAATAAATGGTTACACTTTATATGATACAAAGAACCCAAGAGAGAGAGCATGTGGTGGATCAGCAATTCTGATTAAGTCAAGACTCAAGCACTATGTCCTTGACAACGTTAGTGAAGAATATTTGCAATATCATCATATTTGTGATATCATCAATTTACTCACCTCCCAGATTTGCAGTTACCGAAGATCAGCATGAGAAGTTCTACAAATCGCTTGGATCTTGTTTCGTGGCAGCTGGTGACTACAATGCAAAACATACGTACTGGGGATCGCGTCTTGTTACACCTAGAGGTCGAGCCTTGTTCAATACAATTTCAAAAATGGGCTTAGATGTCATTTCGAGTGAGGAGCCTACTTACTGGCCTACTGACGTAAGAAAAATTCCAGATGTTATAGATTTTGCCGTCACGAAAAATATTCATAGGGACTTAATTCATGTAGAGGCCTCTCTAGATCTGTCTTCCGATCACTCTCCAACAATAGTTACAATTTTCAACCCACTCATATGTGAAGATGATTAATGGAATCAACTGGCTGGCATTCAAAAAATATCTTAGTAGTCACTGCGTAGAAAACATTCAGCTTAGATCATGCGATGATATTGAATTTAACATTGCCAATCTTAACGAAAATATTAAACAGGCTGCTGAACACGCCACTACCTCCTATCCGCAGACCGGCTTTAACAGAATTTATTCTACGGAAATTGAACGTCTTGTATGTGAAAAAAGGAGAGCTAGAAGAGAATGGCAGCAACACAGATCACCCCTAAATAAAATCAGACTTAAAGAATGTACTAAACGACTCAAAGAGCTGCTATCGTCGGAAAAAACTGCACTACTGGAAAAGTATTTAGAAGGTCTTGATGTAACGTCCGCATCTAATTACTCTTTATGGCGCGCTACTAGAAATCTTAAACGACCCGTTGATCTTAAATCACCATTGCGTACTGCGACCGGAGGCTGGGCAAGAAGTGATAGTGAGAAAGTTAACTTATTTTCTGAGCATTTAAAATCTGTATTCACTCCCAATTCATGTACGCGTGCTGCTGATTTACCGAGTGTAGTTTCTCTACCCCCTCGTCCCTTAAGGTTTAAGATGCGTGAAGTACAAAAAGTAATTGCTGAACTCAACCCGAAGAAAGCTCCAGGTATTGATGGCATTAGTAACAAAATGCTCATGAACTTGCCTCATATTGAAATAAGAATCCTGCTATTTACTATTAATGCTATTCTAAGAATGCAGTATTTTCCACATAACTGGAAACTGGCCAAGATCAAAATGATTCCAAAGGCGGGCAAAGATCTTACCAAGACTGAGTCATATAGGTCTATAAGCTTACTATCTACAATCTCAAAGCTTTTCGAAAAGCTGCTCATGACTAAATTGTCCAAAATTTTAACTGATAATGGGTGCATCCCGGACCATCAATTTGGCTTTAGAAGTCAGCACAGCACGATTGAACAAACGCATAGACTGGTCCAAGTTGTAAGAAGAACATTTGAAGAAAAGAAGTATTGTTCTGCTCTCTTTATTGATGTTTCTCAGGCGTTTGATAAAGTATGGCACGAAGGCCTAGTTTTAAAATTGAAGACATATCTGCCAATAAATATTCAAAAGCTTTTGGAAAGTTATATTATTGATAGGAAGTTCACTGTTGTGGAAGGATAGTTCACGAGTGTGCCCGAATCTATATCTTCTGGTGTGCCCCAGGGTAGTATTCTGGGTCTTGTCTTGTATTTAATATATACTTGTGATATGCCTGTGAGCAATAATATCCATATTTCTACTTTTGCCGATGATACAGCCTGTATGAGTGTGCACGAAAACCCTTATGAGGCATCCCGCAATCTCCAGGAACATATCACTCAGCTGGAAATATGGTTGAACTTATGGAGAATTAAAGTCAATGAACAAAAGTGTGTCCATATAACGTTCACCCTAAGAAGAGATACTTGCTCCCCCATTCGAATCAACAATCAAAATATTCCTCAACATTCCCAAGTGAAATATCTTGGTATACACCTTGATCGAAGACTTACATGGAAACATCATATTGACTCTAAGTTAACTCAGATGAAACTTAAGTTAACTCAAATATATTGGTTGATTGGCAGAAACTCAACACTCAGCTTAGACTGCAAACTTTTACTGTACAAGTCGCTTTTGAAGCCAATATGGCGCTACGGAATTCAGTTATGGGGCACTGCTTCAGCTTCCAATGTCGAGAGAATCCAACGAAGGCAAAACAAAATTTTACGGTTAATAACATCGGCTCCATGGTACATCCAAAATTCTATTATACATCGTGATTTAAATATGCCACTAGTGACTGAAGAAATTGCAAAATACGCAGGCAAATATTTAACAAAACTCGAATCACATCCTAATCCGCTTGTTCGTAATATTTTGAACTTTACTGGACACGTCCGCTTAAAAAAGAGGGACACACGGGCTCTTATACCTAACACTCCAGATGGGACTACTTGAAAATACTTTCCCCCCCCCCCCCTTTTTTTTGATTATCACTACTAATGTATTATTTATAACTACCACTAAGTTTATGTCCGACACTGGTCGGGCCTAATAATTTTTTTTATAGATTTAAGATTTGAATACTTATTGTTAGTTCATATATGAAGATACAATAAATAAATAAATACATGCATTACAAAAAAAAAAAAAAAAAAAATGCATTCTTTAGCTCAAGATAAAGTATCTGATGATATCTCAAAACAGTTATGGATGCAACGACTGCCATCTCATACGAAAGCTATTTTGTCCGTTAGCGAGGATCGCTTAGATAAACTCGCCACAATGGCAGATAAAATCTGTGATTGCTCTGAAAGAGAAATCCATGTGGTTTCTTCAACATCAGAAAAACGTACAAGCAAATTGAACAATATTGAACATCAATTGGAAAGTCTTGGCAAGAAAGTTGAATCTTTAGGAAGTTCAAGGAGCAAAAGTAGGTCCACGGGTAAAAATAGTCGTTCCAAATCAAGCAAACCTTTATGCTGGCATCATTTTAAATTTGGAAACAAAGCAAGGAAATGTGTTAGCCCGTTCGATTTCAACCAATCAAATCAGGAAAAGTAATTGGCGCTTCATCTTAAGCGACGGACGGGAGCAGCCAATATCAAGCGACAAACTGTTTATTCGAGATATCAAATCGAAATCAAGATTTTTAGTAGATTCTGGAGCTGATGTATCTGTAACATCAATAAAAGACAAGCAACAACCAACTTCACTTGTTTTATATGCAGCCAATCAATCTACAATACGAACATTTGACACCAAAACTCTCATTATCGATTTAGTACGCAAGCGAAATTTCACATGGGATTTCGTCGTTGCCGATATACAGAAACCAATTATTGGATCAGACTTCTTAGGTAACTATGGTATCCTTATTGATATAAAAAATAATTGTCTAGTTGATTCAAAAACGAACCAAAGCTCAAAAGATATTATTGTTAATACTGAGCATTTTTCAATAAAAACTTTATCACCTTCGTCTTCATTTTATTCACTTTTAATGAAATTTAACGATTTATCAAAAATAAATTTCCATTCCGAAGCGAAGCACTCAGTTCATCATTTTATAGAAACTACTAACGGTCCACCGGTATTTTGCAAACCAAGACGTCTTTCCCCTGAAAAATTAATAGTGGTAAAAAAGAATTTAATGAAATGGTCCGCCTTGGAATATGTCGTCCTTCCAATAGCAACTGGGCAAGTCCTCTACATATGGTAAAGAAAAAAAATGGTGAGTGGCGACCCTGCGGAGATTACCGTAATCTGAATTCTCGCACCATACCTGATTGCTTTGCTGTTCCACATATCCACGACTTTGGAATGCTATTAGATGGTAAGAAAGTATTCAGTAAAGTAGATTTAGTGAAAGCGTACCATCATATTCCTGTCGCAGAAGACGATATAAGAAAAACTGCAATAACAACGCCGATATGCAGTGAAGAAGCCACTTCAGCCACCGTATAATGGTCCTTATAAAGTTATTTCACAAACGGATAAATTTTTCAAGCTTTTAATAAATGAAAAAGAAAATGTTGTAACCATAGATAGACTAAAACCTTGTTTGAATTTTACAGATTTTCCCGATGATATTCCCAAGAAAACAAAAAAGTCAGATTCGCTGTATAACAACGCTGGGGGGGGGGGAGAACTTGGTGCCTTCAAAATAAATACTTGATAGAAAACCACTTGTTGAACAAATAATATTTAAAAACAAAAATATTTAAAGCACTGCTTTTTTAATATTTTTAAAAATAGAAAAAATTATTTTAATTGTAATTTGAATTAGTAATATTAAATACATTCTTTTTGCAAAAAATAAAATTGTTGGTTTTATTACAATTTATATGTACTAACAAATCTTAAAAAATTTAAATTAAAGGGTGGTCCATCAGTTAATGCAATTTTGACTATGTAATTTTGACAATTTGCTATATCTTGGAAACCGTAAGAGGAAAATTCTTGAAATCTTCAAAAACGGTAAAACTAAAAAATCCGAAAATTATAAAAACGCCAAACTCAAAAAAATCTCCAGAAACCAAAAAAAAAAATCGCTAAAACGAAAAAAGCACCAAATTAAAAAAAAATTCTTACACTAAAATAAATCGGCAAAACCGAAAAAATCGACAAAATGAAAAACTCGCCAAAATAAAAAAAAACGCCAATAACCGAAAATATCACAAAACCAAAAAAAGCGCCAAAACTAAAAAAAATCGCTCAAATGAAAAAAAGTCTCAAAATGAAAAAAAAATGCCAAAATGAAAAAAATCGCCAAATTGAAAAAAACGTCAAAAACCGGAAAAAATCAGCAAAACGCGAAAAAGGCGCCAAAAATAAAAAAAAATATTCATGAAAATCATGCCGTTACAAGTACGAATTCGTTCTTCGTTTTGGCATTTTTTTAAGTTTATATTCAAATGGTTTAAAACATATAAAATCAACTGACGCTTTGACCTCACCCCTTCCGATTTGATAAAATTTTTTACTGCACAGAAGAAAAAAACGTAGCCTTGGCAAATTATTTTAACCTTACCACAAATAGAATTTGCATTAAAATTATTCTAAATAGCAACTGCTATTTGTTGCAACTATAAAAGTGCTGTTACCTCAAATACCATTCGGCAAATGCAGAAATTTTTTACCAAACGCAATTGTCTTTGCCCTAAATACAATTTGGCAAATACAAAAAATGTCTCAACAAATGCAATTGCCTTTGTCCCAAATACAATTTTCCAAATACACTTCGATGAACGTCGAAATTCCGAATTTCATGAGTACATCAGAGTGTGGAAATGTTTCTTTTTCTCTTGTCTCACTTGTCTACAAAATGTGAAGCTGATGCATAAGACTTACGAGTATATCGTCCAAACATAGGCTTTCTTATGAAAACATAGCCATGTTTAATATATAAATGAAATAATTAGTTAGGCAATTCAAAGCAGTTTAATTTCATATTTCATATTATTACGAATTAATAAAACTTTATTTAAAATTAAAAAAAAAATTATGAAATAAAAAAAGCAATGTGAGTCCGATCACAGAAGAGATGTGTAAACATCTAGTAATGAAGATGGAAGTTGGAAGTACTTATGCTTTTAGTATCTTTTTTTAAATTAATTAATTAAAAGTATAAAAAGTTTCAATATTGTAAATACATATGAATGTGTTGGTTTTTGTTTGTTTTATTAAACTTATTTGGTTAGTAAATGGGCACACTGCAGTATAGGTATATGTACTGCATTAAAAATTGCAGTAAGCAGTAAATTTACTGATTATTAAAAAAATTCAGTAAATTTTTACTGCTAATGAAATTTAATTTGCATTACCAGTAATGCCGTAATCATAATAAAATTGTAGCAAGTGGCAAAGGTTTTTTCATTCAAATTTTGAAACTTTTGTATGAAAAACATTTAGCCACTTGGTAGAATTTCATTATGAATACGGGCATTACTGATTACTGAAAATTCAATGCACCTCATCATATAACAAATCATTTAGGCAATTTATAAAAATTGTAGAAAAAAATTTTTAGTAATCAGTAAAAATTTATTTCTTAAACATTTTTTATTGTTTTTACTGAAACCTTAGTGGTACTGCAGTGCTCATCTATGGTAAATGCCTTTACTTTTACTTTTTAATTTTAAATTCCTGTTGTTCATCGTTTTGTTGCTGTGTGCGCATTGCAATTAAAATAAATTCAGTGCGACTTTGACACGCTCACATTCGGTTTTGATCATTTTTTTTTTTATATTTAGCTTTCTTACTTTTTTAAGTTTTTTTTAGTTTAAACGATTTTTTTCAGTTTTATCGCTTTTTTCTCGTTTTGGCGTTTTTTTCTTTTTTTGGGTTTTTTTAATTTTCGCAATTTTTTTTCATTTTGGCGATTTTTTCATTTTGGCGATTTTTTTCTGTTTTTTTTGGGGTTTTTTTCATTTTGGCGATTTTTTCTGTTCTTGGGGTTTTTTTATTTAGGCGATTTTTTCCTTTTGGCGATTTTTTCATATTGGCGAATTTTTTGTTTAAGGATTTTTTTAATTTTGGCGATTTTTCCTGTTTTTCGCGATTTATTTTAGTCCTAGAGATTTTTTTAATTTGGTGCTTTTTTTCGTTTTGGCGATTTTTTTTTGTTTTTGGCGATTTTTTTATATTTGGCGATTTTATATTTTTTTGATTTTATAGTTTTACCTTTTTTGAAAATTTCAAGACTTTTTTTTACTCTTACGGTTTCCAAGATACAGCAAGTTGTCAAAATTACAAAGTCAAAATTGCATTAACTGATGGAACACCCATTGATTTAAATTTTTTAAATTTAGTGTTAATTGCTGTAGTCTGTATAAAAAACACTAACTTTTAAAATTTCAAGTGTATATATGTACATACAATTGTATGTATATTACATGGGATTTTAACATTTTTCGTTGCTTGTTTTGGAACACCCTTTAGTTTTTAACTCTCATGTATTTGTTGTTGTAGTGGCCAAATGTCTACATATTGTGTCCAAATTTCAAGTCCGTAGCTCTTACGGTTCATTTTCACCTTTGGTGTACGGAAATATACAGAAAAATAACCGGCGGCGGCGCACCGTCGGCTTCGAGCCGGTCGACTTGTTTCTCTGCTTGGTATTGCTTCTTTCAAACACTAATACACTCATACATAGCTCACACCGATTTGACAATGCAAAGCAAAAGCAAAAAGCAAAGAAATCTCAGCAAAGAAATCAAAGTCAAAAGATTTTTACCCCCTAGCGTATAGATGTTTACACATCAAAAATATTATAGCCGTTTTGAAAAATAAGTTGTTGAAAATAGCAAGTAATATATATATACATGAGTAGATACATACAAATTGAGGAATAGAACAATATACAAGTATTCAAATGAGCTTCTGTATCATTAGGGAAATTGTGTACCAACCATTTTTTTTTCGCTTCGAATTCACTGACTTCCATCGGATTGTCTCGACAATATCACTCACCCTATACAATTTAGCTGAATGTGGGTTTTCAATATTTTGCCTTTTATTTCTTTGGATATAGTACCGGTTGTACACTTTACCAGAGGAGTTCTTCATAGATCGTGGTATATAATATCGCATTTAGTTGGTAAAAGCTTTGTTATGGACATTGCTATATTTTGTATAGATTTGGCGTCCAATTTAGTATTGTGGAAAATACAGTGGTCCACAATTATTCGAACTATTGAAGTTTGATCCAGCTCGCTTAATGAGTTTACGGCAAAATACTTTGAAATAATATTCTTTCCATCTGGTGTTTTTTTTTTAATATTTCCTTCACATTGAAGTTCAAAGTTGTTCATGCAGGGGAATAACCCATTCTTGTCTGTTGGTTTAACTTATACAAAGTCGATTGGATGCACTACAGTTCGTACTAAAAGAATAATTCAACATTATTTGAAATAGGTTATATGTAAATAATTTTTTTTATAATGGTTTAATAAATCTAATTATTTACATATGTATGAATATACACACTCACTAAACTACGAACATTATACTCCATGCGCCACTTATTGAGATTGAACCGAAAAATAATTTATTCGCCAATTAGGCTTCCTTTATTTAAAACTTCATTAATGTCACTTAGTTTCATCATTTTTAATTTTTCGTATTTGCTTACACCACGTCCTACTAAATTCAATACCGTTTTATCACTTACCTAGAGTTTGCTTAAAACTGATAAAATGAAAAACCCTGACTTCGGTTTAAAATTTACTTAAACCGACAGGTTTCGGTTCTTTGGGTGGGGTCTATTTTGTAATTCGATTCGAAAGCAAAAATGTTTGAATTTGTATGGTTTTAACATAGAAATTCGAAATTTTTTTCTCTGCCTTATGAATTAGAGATTGGAGATATGTATTTCCATACCTGTTACTTTTTCACAACGATTGAAAAATCATTAATCACAACTGCGACTTAATTTTTTAAATAATAAGAATTGGAAATATAGTTCTTTCATACGAACTGTGAATGTGTTGTATGCTTACTTTACAGTAAATAAAGCCACCACAATAATTCTTTTTTATATCTTCAGCTTTTGTCGAGAAAAAATCGTAAAATCCTGTCAAATCGTCTTTTCTGGCAACTATGTATATTTCTTACATTTTTGTATTTACAATTTTGTTGTCTCTTTTACGACAATATGTCATGTTTTAGACTTGGCAGTTTCTCTTGGAGCAGTTATCTGCAATTCTCTTTTAAAACTGCTAGTTTGTTTACACTCAGACGGCTTCTTGTTCAATTTTCCTATTGTTTTAATGCGGCGAATGAAATAACAAAAAAGAATTGAAGTAACTTTTCTGTACAGTCAGTACCCCTCTTCTTTCTTAATTCCTTTCTTTCCCATAAACTCAGACTTGCTTCAAGAAAAACTGCCGGGTCTAAAACATGAGTATGCAATATTTGGAAAGGATGGCCCAATTCACAATCTTGTGCAAATGGTCCTGCATCGTAGCATGTGTAAAATGGTATGGTATATTGATACTCACCACTAAGAATTGTTAAGTGGCGAGTTTCAATATAATTACTATACCATTCTGCAAGACCATTTGCACAGATCTGCTAAAAACAAAATACTGCTAAGTCGTGATCACAGTCGCAGTTTAAAAGAAGAGTGATTCAGAAATAACATTCACTTGGAACAATATTATTAAAAAATCACGGGATAAACACGGAAATTTTACCATAATGGGTGGGGCCACTCTAATATTGTTTGGAACTAAAAACTTAATATACAGCTTTTAACTCAAACAAATTTAGTGAAACCTTGTATACGCGCTGCACGTATACAATACTTTAAAGTATCACCTTAAAAAGTGGACGTGATCACTCCTATAAAATGTTAGCCCTGTGTTTAATCTACTTCGGTCTAGCATATTTTAGAAGAAAATTATCATGAATTATAAGCGCTGCTCACAACAAAGCTCATAAAATTTAATTCTCGCTAGAGAGCTGAAATTTTATATATAAGTAAGTGTAGAATAAGCCAATAGGAAAATCTTAAAACCAAGAAGTTTTTTCCGGTATGCGGGCTACGCCTTTAAAACTCCAATTCGCACTAAAGAGCTGAAATTAGATACACAAATAAATCTAGATCAGAGATCACTAACAAGCACTTTTAATTCAAAATTAAGATAAATTTTATTGAATGAAGCCTTTCATACACATTGCATTTATTCAAAATAAAAATTTCCTATTTTGAAAAGTAGCCGTGACTTCACTCATAAATCTTAGCTTTTTCTTTCAGGTACTTCGTTTGGCCTAGCAGTTTTTAATTTAATGCTCAGGTATTTCTCATTAACTTTTTAATACCAAACTTTGCATGAACCATGAGCACAAGGAGATATAAAAGTTAGCGGGGACAGGCCCATAAAAATTTTACGTAATATTATACTGTAGAGAGCTGACATTTTGTAGACAAATAGTCCTAATTGATCAATCGGAAAATCCAAAAATAAAGCATCAGCTACCCTATTGAAACTTTGCACATACATTGGGCATATCCTTTTGATTTATGTACTTCGGCTAAGCAAACTTTATTTAACATGTAAATATATTGAGAAAATAGGCGGGGTCATGCCCAGTAAAATTCACGCTGTATTTAACATGTTTCTTTCCAGAGGACTCTTACCAAATTGCGTACACACAAGCGACCCGTTTTAATGACACTATAGTGTATTTTTAAGGTCAACAATCCAACACCCATCACGCTCTAACCAATTATTTTATGCAGCTATGCCATTTTCAACTGGCACAGTGATACACTAGAAATTTTAAGTTTAAAAATTGTTATCACAGAAAATTTTTCAAAAAGTAGTCAGATCCTTAGAAAAACATAAATGTGAAAAAAGGCCAAGTTCCTATCCAAAATTTCGGCCATTTAAAGTAGTGAGATATAAATGTTGACCAAGTTCTTGTTTGCCACAATACCTAACACAGAAATATGCTATACGTTATATAAATTTGTAATCGTAAGAGTGTCATATAATTTCTAGATAGTCTGCTTACTTGGCAATATTTTCACCTTTCTAAAATGGAGCGAATAATGCGTATTTGTTCATTTCTTTATATCGGTAAAAATGTTGTCAAGTTTCATCTCTAAAACACATTTTTGTTCCATACATCAAACCAGAAACCAACCCACGCAATGGCACCTCCGTAATCTGAATATTTGAAAGAACCACTGTTTGTAAATTAAGGTAGTGATTTCTTACTAATTAGTACATCTTATACAGTCTACTTTTCTTTTTGTATGTTTCACACTTATTTTTCCTGTATGTATAAAGGCCGGTCTAGACGCTCCGTTTTGCACAATGTTTAGTCTGCACAGTTCAACACGTTGCATATAAAACGTTGCGTGTGGACTTGAAAACTCTGCAGTTTTGAATCCGTTGCGAAGATGGTACGGTTTTATTAAAACTTAGCAGAAGAGCTCAGATTTCCTTGAACTGCGCAAACAACGCGCATGTGGACGGCAGCACCGTTCTCCGATTCATTTTGCTACTCAGTTTCAATTCGTCAGGTGACAGTGGCAGACCTTCGGCAATGTTCTCGGGTGTTTTTAACCAAATTTATTGCTCTATATGAAAGTTTCCCTTGCATTTGGCGTATTAAACCAAAGGAATACAGTGCCTCCTCCATGACAATCTCATACAAAACTGAGCAAATTATACAGATATGTCTCTGCCGTGTGAACGCTATAAAAATAACAACGTTTTCACTCCGTCTTGAAACTGCGCAGACAAAACATTGTGTAAAAGGGAGCGTGTAGACCGGCCTTAACATAAAGCCTGACCCACGATAATGACAGCGTCCGACAGCACACTTACATTTAAAGCAACAAAAAATATTAAATGTTTTGAATGTAAGTGTGCGACAAGTCGAACGTTGTCGACATCGTGGGTTTGTCCCATAGGACTCTGTTGTATTAAATAAAAGAAATAACACTATGCAACAAAAAAAAAAGTGAATTTCTAAAATGAGATGTTTTCTTAGCCAATTTAGGGTCCCTGAACAGGAATATGACACTCATTTATCTTTCTTAAGAAGCGTTTTCGAGATATTCGAGAAAAAAGTGTTTTTTCCAGTTTACAAAGATATATCCAAAAGTCTTGAGAACTGTTTATTAAAATTAAACAAATTTAACGCCGTTGAAAAGATGTGTTTTTCTTTTATCAGCCCATATTTTAAATGTTACGGTCCCTTAGATTTTAAAAAAATAAGTTTTTAGTTTTTTTTTTAATTCAGTGTTTTAATTTGCACCCTTAAGCAAATAAAATATAAAATTTTTTTAAACCTGTGTATCTAAATAATATTTTGAAGCCAAATTTGAATTTTTAAATGTTTTCACTAAAAATTTTAATTTTTTTTAATCTAAAGAGCCGTAACTCAGTCAATTTTTATCCGATCAACACACTATAAACATGGGGAGATAAAGGAACAACTTATATTTTCAGCAGTGTCAAATCTGCTTAATTTTAATAAGCAGGTCCCAAGATTTTTGGAAATATCTTTGAAAATTTCAAAATAAACAGGTTTTTCACGAATATATCGAAAACGTTTCTCAAGAAAAATAAATGAAAGCCATATTCGTTTTTTACAGCCCCAATTAAGCGAAAAACACATATAATTTTAGTGGTTAATTTTTTTGTGGCATATAGCAGTAATCACCCATTATGGACGGAACTTTTTAATTTTTTGTCCGATGATAACAATTTACCGCTTTATAAGTTTGGCACAAAATTTTATTTAAGATACATGCTTAAAAAAATTTTAGAATTCATGTTTGGCTTAAGGGTGCAACTTAAAATAATGAATCTGAGAACAAAACCCTTAAAACTTAAATTTTTTTTAAGTCTCAGTGGCCGTAACTTAGTAAATTTTTATCCGATTGACATATTTAAAACATGAACTGATAAAACAAAACATATATTTGCAATGGTGTTAAATTTGCTACATTTTAATAAACAGTTCTCAGGATTTGTGGAAATATCTTTGTAAACTGCAAAAAACACGTTTTTCGCGAATATCTCGAAAACGCTTCTTAAGAAAAATAAATTAATGCCATATTCGTGCTCAGCGACCCTAAGTTATAAATTAGAAAGTTACCTTACTGAATATTATTTAAAAAAAGCTATTGTTGTAAACAATATAAGATCGATGTTTTATTTTAGAATAGTAACTAAATCACATTTTTTATCTTCATACAATGTACATATGTACATATGTGTGTAAATATATACCGTTCATTTAATAAAACAACGTCATAACTCAATAATTGTAATTTTTAAGGTAATGATACAGAAAAATTTCATACAAATATCTTGTTTATTCAACTGTTGAAAGCAAAATTAAATTTTCTTTCTCGATTAAGTTGTGTGTAAATTGAAAACTTTAAACTAGTGTTCTGCGAACTAGTTTTTTTGAGTTATGACATTAAGTAAATGAGCGATATGTTTCGAATATGAATAGAAATTCTGCACGACTCATATGAGAGCCCGTTCATCTCATGTTGAGATGATGTGAATATCGTAAACGTGCCACTTAGCAAAGCCGCGTTTGACATATAAATATATATATTTATATGTATTCCATACATATTTGCACCGATAGACATTCCAAACGAGTAAAAAATTTTAATGATGTCTCTACACATTTTTTAATTTAAATTTAGAGATATAAAGCGCTTAATCTAATACCCAATACCTTGATAGATAAAAATTCTTTTACATATATCAATGTCTGGTTTCAAGAAATGCAGTAGTGCTAAGTTCAATGACCAAGGTACCTTAATAGAAAATAAAAAATTAAATACTATACAATTGGAAAGTGGTGCTTGTACTTGTTTAATTATTTCATGTCCTTTAGCATATTTTCGGTGTTTTCTGAAAGAATTTAATTTAAGCAGAAGGAATGCATTTAAAGTCAAATGATTTCCTCCAACATAATATATTTTCAACGCAATATAAACGGTCAAAGTGGACAAATGACTTGTCTAGATTAAGTCCGAAGCTTAATTTTCTGCAAAGTTATTTCTCATGAACAAAATGTAAGTTGGCATTTTCTTTCAAGTCCCCAATTTTAATTACTACATTAAGTAAACAAGCGTTCAACAATATACTCGTATGTAAATTTAATCATTCTTGAATAGTTAATTAGTGTTATGTTAAGTTAAGCATTGCGCTATCAGTATGTAGAAATGCAATGTTATGCATAAAACTGACATTTTAATAGTCCTTGTCATATATATGATCACGATTCCCCATTAACTGCATAATAAAGGTAAAATTTTATACTTATTGTCTGAGTTCATAAAAAGAACCCATTATCAGTGCTAATAATGTTATGAATTCCTGCGCCAAAATGACATTTTTATTAATATGCAAAATGCTGAAATATTTCGATGGCTTTGGGTACATATTTTCGTGCATCCACGAATAATATATTTAGACGTTCATAAATGGTATTCACACTTACAACAAACAAAATCACAAATACATATATGAACATATGGCTGACAGACATTTTTAAGTATGAACATTACACCCACGTAATCAATAACATTCGATTTCCTTCGAATATAAAACTTAAAACAAAATTAACCGACTTAAAAAGTAAGCACTAAAAAATTGAAAATAATTTAGATATATGTTTCTACGTAGAAAGTTGCCAAGTAAACCAGTAACACACAGGGGAAATCGTAACGAAATGAGAGTTTATATATACACTTATATTACGTATAAGATGATGATAATCTTCTTTCCTTAAATATATTTAGATACAGGACCTCATAATAATAATTAAAAATTTTTAATTTCAATACAAATGTGTTTCACACGCAGAAGTTTTTATATATGCGCACTAGACCACCCAAATATGTATAGGATGCCAAAAACTATTTTTTATTCGTTCTATCGTCAGTTTTCAATGGAGTTGGACATAAAAAATGTAATGTTTGCGAAACTTGCACCGATTGCGTGCGCATTGCACTTTTGACCCAAAAAATTAAATATCTTCATTATAAACACTTTTGCACCACAACTTTCAAATGCGGCGTTTTTCTAAAAAAATTAGATAGCCATATTTATTAGAAGAGATAGCGCAAATTTTTTTTTTTTTGTATATAATCTTGCTTAAAATAGATAGCGCATTTTTTACATAATTTCGCCCACACAGTTCTCGTTGAACAGACAGACAGTGAACAGACAGACAATGAACAGAAAGACGTCTTAGCGGAGTTTTTCTTACATTAAAACTAAACATAAAAAAAAATCGTACAAAAAAAATCGTAGTACATAATAGTCGTAATACATATTGACTTCACTAAATAAGCTTTATTTGCTTTGCTAATATTTTTACATAAACAGAAATAACAAAAAAAAAAAAACAAAAAAAAAAAACTGCAAGCAATGTGACATTGAGGAATACTCTATATGAGTACCTCAAAAACAAAAAATTGTGGAGTGAGTTTTAACGGCAGAAATGCGTTTTTTACTATGAGTTCTAAAGCTGAAAGCAATAAAAATAAAAAATTTGATGATAGTCTTTTTCTAACGGCAAAGCCACTTTTTAGCTATTGTCAACTTCGCTTTGTCCAATGCAATATAGTAGCGGTATTCGATGTTTGATGCAAATGTTTTTGCGTTAGTGCAAATACAAAATATCGTAGCTTTGATTTAGGTTATGAGTGGATTTTAAAGAAAAGCTACGATATTTTGTATTTGCACTAACGCAAGAACATTTGCGTCAAACATCGAATACCGCCAGTGATTCGTTAACATTGCAGCTGCACAAAAATTCAAATATATTAAAAAAAAGATTTCCTAACATTAATACTGAATTGGAAAAAAAAGTTTTTATACGTACAAGCCTCCACATAGTTCTGAAAGGCATAGATTCGTATATTGCTCCCGAAGAAATAAAAGATGCACTCGTCCTCCAGGGATTTAAGGTCAAAAATGTATGCTATATAATTAATAGGCAGAAGATCCCCTATCCTCTATTTTGCGTTGAACTGGAACCAAATGAAACAAATAGAAGAAAAATGAGACCCATCCAATTTATAGCTAAAAATATCTCTTATACCGAAAAATCAAAGTTCAAGAAGCACACAAGCGTTCAAGACCCGTATAGTAACATAATTATCACACAAAAACTTATCGTAAGTTACCTACTATCTGTGTTGTGTGCGGTGAATTACACGGTACTGCTGGTTGCATAAAAATGCAGTAATTGTGGAGGTAATTACACAGCTAAGTACAGAGGTTGTCCTGCGTAGACAGACAGTGAGGCAAAAACCTAAAGTAACCCCAGCTCAAACAGAAAACACGTACTCCGCTACTTCTCCTTAAATGATTTAACCAATTACTACAGATGTATTGTATGCCGACGCTGTGAAGATCAATTCTGTTCCCACGCAAAAAGTGTCCTCACCAAGTAATTCAACAAATGCTAAGACAAGCTTTAATATCTCAGAGTTGGCAGCCCTTTGAGCTACTCCTACATTTTAACCGTGTTTGAAACGTAGTTAAAAAAAACTAAATTTCTCTCTTATAAAGCCTTATTAAAAAACAATAACAATTTGTAACAGGTAAAACATATCAAAAAGTACTGAAAATAAATCAAGTATGTCCAAAAAAAGTGGTCGCCGTAGTATTGCATGAATGTGAAAATCAAATCAAAGAAGAAGCTGATAATTATATAAAATCCGAAAAGTGCGCGAAAAGTTTTCACTCACAATGTCCGAATTTGAGCAGAAGAGAGTTTGAGAGGCTACTCAAACTTTCAACTGTCTTTTATGTAAAGAAGAAGGAGGTGAAATAAGACTAGAATTAAACTCAATTAAAACAGAACTTGAAAAGCTTGAGAAATTAGATCAGCTGAGTGAGTCTATTATTACCTAGTTTACATTAAAAATTTTTTTCATGAAATTAGTTGCATGAAAATTTTTTATTTGTCAGTAGGAGGCATGGAGAAGCATCTTATATCAAAAAAGCTGCCAAAAATGCATCAGAGATTTATTCTATGTCCTGTTTTATATAAAATTCTCTTCTATAGCACTGCAATTAGCAAATAGAAAAAGTTGCGTGCAACAAAATTCATGAAATTTCATGAAAAAATGCTTAATGTAAATCAGGTATATGTTTATGTCAGCTAAATTTGATGAATTATTCAAAGATGTGGCTGAGAATGAAAGAAAATTAACTGAAGTTGAAAAATAAAATAAAAGACTAAAAACAGAAATTAATGAGTTAAAATCTTCAGTAAAAATTTTAAATTTTCATCCGTTTAGAAACGATTGTGGATTAAAAGTGACTGAAAATATGAGTGATTTTGATGCAGTAGAAATAATTTCTAAGAATACTGGCGTTTCGTTACAAAAAAATGCTTTGGAAGATGCTTTTTTCTAATAAATAAGAATAAGAGGAATGGTAAAAAACAATTGTTATTAAATTTACATCAAAAGCTAATAATGAAGAATTTATGTCATTCAAAGCAAAAGTTAAAAAAAATGAAAAAACAAAAAATGTATATGTAAATAACTTCGACAGCCAGGAAACCATGAACCTTTCTATTGGTTGTTACCAGTATATCTTTATAAGAAGTGGAAGAGTTAATTGCAAGAAAAATTAAACTTCCACACAGCAGTTAATATATCGAGCCATAACCGCTAAAATAGCATAAGCGACACATTTTTTGGACTTCGTTTTTTTTTTTTTTTGACGAAAATCGACTATTTACGATCGCAAATAATCGATTTTGGTCAAAAATTGAAGTTCGAAAATTATGTCGCTTAAGCTATTTTGGCGGTTATGGCGCGATATGATGAAGATGATTTAGATAACATGTGGCTGAATGCTACAACTAATAAGAATTGGGGTAGAAGATCTTTGGGTATTTCCCAATCAGTTGAAAATTATGATTCTAGTGAATATTGATATGTTGAAGACAGTGCTCCATATATATTTTTTTCATAAATCATTATTTTTATACAATAAAGATTAAAAATTGTTAATTGAACTTATTTAAAATTCTTTTTATTCTCTTTATGATTAAAAATCAGTATTTTAGTAGTCTTTCATATCTTAAAAATTATATTAATAGTTTAAACTGTAATATTTTAAATATTATCAGTATTAACATAAGAAGCGTTTCGTCCATAGAAAAATTAATAATTCTAAATCGCTGATAACTCAATTTCCAAAACTGCCTGATATAATACGAATTCAAGAAACTTGGTTCAAAAAAGATATTATACAGACATAAGAAATACCTGGTCTTGCTGGTATTCATTCCTGTAGAAGAGATGGGTATGGTGGTACATCGTTGTACATTAACAAATACCTTGAATATAGTGACAAAGTTTGCAAAAGTGAAAGTTTTATTGAGTTCTTGGCTGTTACTTTAAGTAACCTAAAAATTGAATGAAAAACTTTACAAATTGTGTCATATTATCGCTCACAAATATATAGTGATGTGAATTTCATTAACTTTCTCGATGCTTTGTTAG
Source organism: Tachina grossa (assembly GCA_949987645.1). Lineage (NCBI taxonomy): Eukaryota > Metazoa > Arthropoda > Insecta > Diptera > Tachinidae > Tachina > Tachina grossa. The sequence continues at coordinate 126,617,808 of OX465275.1, forward strand.
ATAAATAAGCTGAAACCCCAGTAATAGTTGTTGGGCACTCAAATATTAATATTTTTATTACCTCTTTATATGCTGATCTGGTCTAACTATTTGAAAACTATGATTATTTTATCGCAAGACCTAGAAGTAAAATGTGCATTCACCATGTATTTAGCAATTGGTCTGATGACATTTTTGTTGATTCTGTTGAGTGCACACTTTAAGATCATAAAATGTTTTCATGTAAATTAATAAATAACTTTAAAATTAGTAAATACATTACTATATCAAAAACTTATTGTTATTAAGGCTAAATCTTACTTAACAATTATACTACCCCTTAACAACAGTCGTTACAAAGTTAAAAAAACCGTGGATAAACAAAAATCTTAAAGAATTAACTTGCTTTAAACATAAGTTATTAAGGCAAAGACGTAGATAAAAAACAATGAAAATATTAACAAAGCTTTGAAAACATTAAGTCGGGTTATTAAACTGGCTTTAAAAACATGCAGAGATAACTTTTATATTGATGGTTTGTATAAAGCTGGTAGTGATCCTAAGAAGTGTTGGAAATTTATCAAACAATACACTAGGCCGATCAAAAATTAATGGTGTTAAGCTCACTGACTTGTAGGGTAGGATCATTGCAGATGATGCAATAAAAGTAGATTATTTAAATAATTATTTTATTTCTGTCTTAAAAGAACTCAACCAAAGAATCGCTATATTGCCAGGTGATTCCTTTAACTCTTTAGGAACACTCACAGCTGCACGATGTTGGTTTTATTTTCAATAATATAAACACAAATGATATTCACGAAATAGTGTGCAATATCAAATCTCCAGGTTTTGATAATGAAATTATAAGGTTTATAACGGAATACTTTGGTGAAATTTCTCATATCTTAGCTAAAATCTTCAACAAAATGATTACCACTTCACTTTATCCAGATATTTTAAAAAAATCATAAAATAGTGCCCATTCTGAAAAGCGCTCATGCACCTACTATAGATAAATATAGATCAATTGCTGTGCTTTCGGCTAAAGATGAAATTTTTGAAAAACTCTTCTACGATAAGCTATTAGATCATCTTAAACAGAATAAACTTTTTTTTTTAGTTAATTTTAATTATTATTCGAACTCCATTTGTTTCTATATTTGTGATTTGAATGGGCTAAAGTTTGTATCGCTTTTTAAGCCAAATTGCATGTGATAATTATTAATGAACAAATAACACCAAAGTCTGTTGTAAATATTCTGACTAACAACACATAGTTGAACGGAACAGCCAGCCGTTTTCGAAGGCCACTAAACCTTCAGCATCAGCGTTCTTTTGTGTTTGGTCCACTGTGTGTGGTGTCAGTTGATGTAGATTTCTGCTTTATATACTTAGCATTTTATTGCAAATGGAATATGTGAATTGTTTTGATTCATCGTATTTCAATTTGCTGAAAGCTTTTTTGTATTGTAAGCTCAATTTTACCATCACTATATTTACAACAGGCTTACCATTGTCGTTTTGTTTTTTTTAGTAATTATACACATGTTACTTAATTTGCTTATTGTTTTGTTCTACTTAAGACAAACTTTTTTGGTTTGTTACTATTAAGCATATTTTTCTTTAACTTTTGCCACAGGCCCATGGCTATTAATTTTTAGTTAATTTTAATTATTATTCGAACTCCATTTGTTTCTATATTTGTGATTTGAACGGGCTAAAGTTCGTATCGCTTTTTAAGCCAAATCAACTGACACCACACACAGTGGACCAAACACAGAAGAACGCTGATGATGAAGGTTGATGCATTTTTGTATATATGTATTAATATCCTGCACGAGACACCTTACAAGAACTTTTAAGACATGAGGAATTTTTCAAATGCTCTTCTAAAACAAATGTAAACAACACTGCTTGCAAGAAATTTGTTTCAGTATTGTTGGTATAGTAAAGAAGAAAATACTTCGTCACTGAAGAATTTTTGATGCTTGCTTGGGCGCGTATACAAACATAATGCATGTATGTGTGTATGATCTTTCATTTGGCTGCTTACCCTGCAAATAATATTGGAGTACGTGGTCGAATCTAGATGAAATACACAAGTTACATCATGGTCCCATGTAATGCAGTCATGGATCATGTCGTTTTCATACAAGCATTCAATGCTGTACGATAAGTGTTCGTGTTTAAACGAATATGATCGTTCTTTTTAAGCACTCACAAATTGTATGCGAGTAGTTAGTCTATAACTACTCCATATGGAGTAGTTTTGGGGTTAGTCCGATGTAATGCAAAGTTGGGCCACGTGGTCCAACCCTAGGACATCGCAATGTTAAATCGACCACCTTTTTTTCATATATTTGGAGTAGTTTTGTGGTACTCCTACTCCTCTTTGGACTAGTCTTTACATGCATGTAGGGACTAGTCGTATTATTTGCACGATACATGCTAACACACACACATGCATTGACATTAGTTGTGTGCGCTTAAACACAGCTTCTAAAAGGCCACTGTACTCCTTCTTTTGGATGTACAAGACCTGCTCGCCCCATCCCAACTGCTGGAGCATATATCTCAAAACTTACAAGTGTTGAAATACAAGTAAAATAGTTGTGAAAATATATTATTTATATGAATATGAATTATTTTTCCAACAGTTTTACTTGTATTACAGTACTTGTAAGTTTTGAGAAACAGGCCAAAGGTATTCAATATACACATCCATATGCATATATGTGACCTTCTCCAAGAAGAGGGACCTAGTGTGTCAAAAAACAGGCTTGGACTTAAGAGTGGATTCTCGTACCTAAAAGGGTGTAGAATAAGATGAAATGAGTTAGACTTCTAATAAAAATTTATTTACCCCATAAAAACGTACTAAACGAACTTGGAAAAATCGATAAAAATGAGAAAACCATTAAAATTTTATTTTTTAAATGAGTTTTTCTGAAAACTTCACTTTCACACACTATGTCCCTTTTCTCGGAAAAGTGTTTTGAGGTTTATTTTGTGATACAAAGGGTCGAACATATTGAAAGGAAACTTCTGGAAATAAGAATCCATATAGTATTTATATAATTACATACATAATATTGGTCGAACAAAACAACTGTCTTATTCAACGTACAAAACTCAACTAAAATGATCTACGTTTTCTTTTCTTTAATCCTTTTGCATTTAGTATTTGTATATGGAATTTCGCTTTTCATAACGGCATCTGAATTCTCTTGCTTTTACTTTGGCAAAAAAAATCAAAGCAAAGTACTTTACTCCTTCTGTTCTCCCTTCTTCCCTTCTTATAGAAGGGAATGTGGAATGTGTTTCTCATATTTTATTTACTTAAGAGCTAAAGTTTTCTATAAGACCTTCTTTAGAAGTTACGTACGAATATTAAGTGACCCAAAAACATGAATTCGTTTGCTTTTGTTTTGGCAAAATAACAAATCAAAAAGTGTTAAACCTTCTCCCCTCCTTTTTCATAGATGGGAAAAGCCGAGGTCTTCTATAACGCCTTTTTTTAGCAGTTTGATAAGAAAAAAATCCTAAGCAGGCCTGAATCAAGAAGGTATTCAAGCAAACACTCATCAACCCTACTTCCTTTGATTGTTTGTAACGAACAAAAATCTTTGCGACATCACTTGTTAACACTCATATGCACGTATACCAATACATCCATAGTGCTTTGCTTATTAAATGACACTATTTATTATTGGTTTAGTATAATACATGCTACAATAATACATTTAAAAACAAGATGTATTTACATTTAAAGACTGTTTACGCAGGTCTCTAACATCGGTGGCAAAAAGGAAAAAGTGTTTAAATCAAGATAAGCTGATTTTGAATTAATGGTACCTCCATAGTCACAAGCACCCCTGGTCATAACCTCAATTTTGATTTTTCAGTTATAGCACTACACGCAAAGAAAAATATGGTTGAGGCAACCATAATCAAACAGCAACATACTATGATTGAATTATATGGTTGCAGTGAAATCATATTATTGTTAATAGAAAAGCAAACTTTAATTATATTATTATCTGAGTTAATAATAATATTATCTACAAGAACAATTGACTTTGTTGTACCTAGTCTTTTTATTGTTAATATGACAACACTATTGTAAGATGTGACTAAAATATAAATGAGACTCACCATACCATTACCTAATATTATATTAATATTGTTAAATACGACCACAGTATTATTTAATGTAATAATACTATTTTGTTTTTCAATTATATTTTTGTTGTAGAAACAGCTGTGCGTTAAATTCGAAATAAAAATAAATTAATATTATTGACATAAAATGTATATATAGAAATATATACTTAGACGACATACAGATATATCTGTATAAAGAGATACACAAATGTTTATCTATTTTTATTGGCCAACCCTTTTGTTTATACTTTATTTATCTTTTAATTTATTTAACACCACCCGTGCACTACCGATAGCTTACAAACGAAATACCGAACTGACAGATGTTTCTGAAATTTTTTTTTTTAAACTTGAAATAGTATGGTTTTGGATAACATTATATTTTTATTTACATCATATGATTTTTAAATAATAATACAAATTATGTTGTGGTCATAAATTTTTAACCAAACTGTATTGTTAAACTCTAACCATATCACACTTTTTATGGATGTGATAATGTAATTATTAAATTCAAACATTAATCTGTTTATCGTAACGAAATAAATGTTTAAAATAACAATAACTAGTTTGCAACGACCACACATTTGTTTCAGAGAACATAATATTGTTTTCTCAACCATTCTACAACCATATCTTTTCTTTGCGTGTAGGACTTGCGATTTATCTTTTTTAGACTACTAACCTCATTTGGATTAATAGCTTAATTTAGGTTATACTTTGGCATATTTCAAATTAAATGTATTATTTATAGGCCCAAACCCATGACGTCGACAACGTTCGACTTGTCGCACACTTACATCAAAACAAAAACAAATTTTAATATTTTGTTGTTGTTTCAAATGTAAGTGTGCGACAAGTCGAACGTTGTCGATATCGTGGGTAAGGCCTATAGTGTGTAGAATGATGTTTGCTTAAAAAATAAAGTTAAACAGAGAATTTCCCAATTTAACTGTAAAAGAAAAAAATGTCTGAAAATCTACTTGGACGCTTAAAAGTACTCTCCTGCAAAACAGTAAAATATGACTTGAAACACTTTTTCCTTATTGATACAGATATGTATGTGTATGCAGCATGTATCTAGATATGTATATGTGTGTGTACATGTATACATATGTATATAAATCTATGTTAATATATATATAACATATCTGTATTTGTATATAACCGGAATTTTGTATTTTTACTTATATTTTTGCTATATTTTATGTTAGTACATTAAGTGCTTAAGTAACTGCCAACTCAAAATGCCTCCATGGTGCTGAGGTCTAAATTGAAAGCAATTTTAATTGTATGTACAACTATCTTCAAAGAAAGAAAAAATTCAGCCGCCTTGAAGCCACTATTATAATCTAGTGCAAACTATAAACAACTTTACTAAAAATATGACTACTTTGATGCAAAAAATGCTGCGAATGCAGAATACACTGCTTCAAGCATGAACATTTAAAAGTATGTTTCTGGAACGCCAACGGCATTCGCCATCAGAAAAATGAACTTGAGCACTTCCTCATAAAAAAAATATAATATATATTATGTTGGTATCTGAGAATCATTTGGCTTCAAGAAGTCTTTTCAAAATTAATGGCTACACCTTATACATATGATTCAAAAGACCATTGAGAAAGAGCAAGGGGTGGATCATTGCAGAGGGTGGCATTGGATAAAGCAGTTAGCACGTTGACTACAAAACCAAGGATCCTGGCTTCAATGCCTGTATCCGACTGTCATTAAAATAACAACACCACGCATATGAAGTGGTAAGGTTCATAGAGAGATCCCTGGAACACAAACAATATACCCTGGCTACCTTCCTAGACATTGTAGGCGCTTTCAATAATGTATCGGTGACAGCCATCCAAAATGTTCTCCAGGATGCTGATGTTGAGGATTACATCCGCAACTGCATAAAAACCATGCTGGGGGCAAGAAATGTCAATGCTAAACTAGGCAACAGTGAGAGGTCGAGATGGGCATACCGAGGGACACCGCAAGGTGGGGTGATCTCACCTTTGCTCTGGCTTCTTGTAGTTAACAAAATACTTTTCAGATTAGATGCCTTGGAGGTTAAAGTTGTATCGTACGCGGACGATGTGGTAATAATGGTCTCGGGGATGTTCATGGATGTGATATCATGTCCAATGCCTTGGGCATACTGATCAACTGGGCTACAGACTGTGGACTGGGAGTGGATCCAAATAAAATGGAACTGGTGCTATTTACCACAGAGACCAAGGTACAGAACTTTAGACTTCCTCGGTTGAATAATCATGAATTGACGCTATCAGACAACGAAAAATATCTAGGAGTTATACTGGACCAAAAACTTTCATGGAAACTGAATATTCATCACAGGGTTAGAAAGGCAACGGTAGCATACTACTCCTGTCGTAGGATGTTTGGATCTACATGGGGCTTAAGCCCCAAAATGCTTAAATGGATGTATACAGCAATTGTGCGTCCTATACTAATTTGCGGCTCTGTAGTTTGATGGCCTGCCACAAGTAAGAAATACGTGGTAGATCAGCTTCATAGAATACAGAGATCCGCTTGCGTAGGAATAACAGGATGTTTACGTAATAGTCCTTCGGCTGCTCTGAATACTAAACTCAACCTTCCGATCGACCTTCATATATTGGCGGTATCCTCAAGTAATGCGGCAAGATTACCGGCATATGGGCTGTGGAGATCAAGCTCCTATGGCCATGCCAGAATCCTGGATCAGCTACCCCCTATGCTGAGGAAATGTACTGATTACATGGTGGAAGGGAGGCAAAATATTAAGGGATTTTGACGTCGGTATATACACTGATGGATCAAGAATGATCTGCGGTGTCGGCTCTGGAGTGTTTTCAGGTGATTTTGGTATAGAATGCTTCTTTCGTCTCCCTATTGAAGCAACTGTATTTCAGGCTGAAATTTTGGCAGTTAGGGAAGTAGCTAGAATGTTGATTGATAAGCAGGTACAGGGTAAAGTTGGTATCTTTGTCGACAGCCAGGCAGCACTACTATCCCTAAGATCACATATCACCTCATCTATTCTAGTCGGGCAATGCAAGAGTTTGCTATCTAGACTGGGTGGTCAGACTGACCTCACCCTCATCTCGGTTCCAACACACAGCAAATTTTTAGGCAACGAACGGGCGGTCGAGCTGGCTAGAGCGGGCTCTGCTGTGAATGCTTCCAATGTCGAATCGGAAGCCATGCCGTTTGGTGCTATTAGAAGCAGTATTTTCAAGCACTATCCCTATAAGGCTGAAAGTAGATGACACAATATAGTCACGTGCAACGTTGCTAAGAAAATGTTGCCTTGCTACAACGATAGGCGCTCAATACAATTAACAAATAGAAATCGCAGGGACATCTCCAGACTCGTTGCAGTTATGACGGTGCACTGGACGGTTGGCAGACATGATAGTAGGATAGGTCTGTCCTATAATGAGTTCTGCCGAAGTTGTTGGCAAAGAAGAAACAATCTTTCACTTTCTTTGTGAATGCCCAGCTTTGCATCTCTCGAGACACAAATTTTTAGGCAGTCATGTACTAGCTGATCTTTCAGATCCATCTGAGATTGGGTTAAATGACCTTATCAGATATCTCAATGCGATCTAGTAACAATCACCATATCAGAGTACTTAGATACGGTTCTACATAGGTTGACAGCGATGAGGGTAGTGGTCCTTTCAAAAAGGAATCATCTAGATTCTACTTGAACCAACCAACACAACGCATTTTTCTGATTTACATTAGTGTCTCTTTGTATTAGTTGTTATAGGAAAGTTCAAGTCACTGGTCACTGAACTATACCGACTTTAGCAGTTTCTAATCCTAATGTAACATCAGAGCGCCCTCCTTCTTCGGTATTGTGTAGCAAAAATCATCGGCGAAGTAAAATAACCAATAAAATGGCTACTAAACACAGCTTTAACATTTAATTAATTTAAATTTAATTTAAATTAAAAAGCGTGCAAAAAGCAGATTTGTAAAAGAATGAAGCTTTCTTCTATCTCTTCCTTCACAACCTGACTTCTACCACTATACCTTTCCTAAAGAAGGTAACATCTAGTTATAGTAGTAGGCATTAATTGCCTGAGCGTTACTTCTCTTTATAAAAAAAGAAGGCGATGCAAAAAGCAGAGCTGTGAGAGGATAAAGCTTTCTTCTATCTCTTCCCTCAACACCTTTAAGCAACAAATATTTGTGTCGAAAATTTTGGTACAAATTTTGTGATATCATCAATTTACTCCTCTCCCAGATTCGCAATTACTGAGAATCAATACGGAAATTTCTACAAATTTCTTGTTTCAGAGCAGCTGGTGAATTAATTATTAAACGGATATTGAACGTCTCGTTTGTGAAAAAATAAGAAGTAGAAGGGGATGGCAACAGCACAGGTTACATCAATATAAAATCAGACTTAAGGAGTGCACAAAACGACTTCAATAGTTGTTAGCATCTGAAAAAACTGCGTATCCCAAAAGCTAACTGGAAGGTCTCGATGTAAAACCAGCATCTATCTAATTACTCTTTGTGGTGCGTTGCTAGAAATCTTAAAAGTCCCATTGAGTTTAAACTACCTCTGCGCACTTTGAGCGGAGGTTGGACAAGAAGCGATACTGAAAAGGTAACATATTTGCTGAGCATTTACAATCCGTATTTACCCCAAACACATGTACTGGTGTTGCTGATTTTTTCAGTGAAATTGCTTTACTCCCTCTATCCTTAAACTGTAAGATGCGTGATATACAGGATTTAATTGTCGAGCTCAAACCAAAGCCAGCAAAGATCTTACCAAGGCTGAGTCGTACAGGCCAATAAGTCTACTATCAACAATATAAGCACTTTTCGAAAAACTGCTCATTCCGGAGCATCAATTTTGTTTTAGAAGTCAGCATAGCACCATTGAACAAACGCATTGATTGGTTCAATCTATAAGAATAACATTTGAAGAAAGTCAGTATTGTTCTGTTCTGCTTAATGATGTTTCTCAGGCATTTCATAAAGTGTGGCATAAAGGCCTAATTTTAAAATTGAAATCATATCTACCAATAAATTTTCTAAAGCTATTGGAAAATTACATTATTGCCAGGCAGTTCACTGTTGTAGAAGGGGACTTCATGAGTGTGCCCAAATTTATATCATCTGCTGACAGTTTTGTATTGGATTATACATCTGAAACGCCATTGAGCAGTAATATCCATACATCTACATTTGCTGATGATACATAATGCATGCTTTAGTATGCACCTTCACGAGGCCTTCCGATATCTTCAGGAATATATATTTCCCAGCTCTAATTATGGCTAAACCTATGGAAAATTTAAGTAAATGAACGCGAGTGCATTCAGGTAACATTTACCCTGAGAAAAGATACTTGTTCCCTCTTTCGAATCAACAATCAAGTTGTTCCTCAACCCACTTTCAATATAGAGAGAATCCAATGAAGGCAAACCAAAATATTACGGTTAATAGCATCGGCGCCGTATTGCATAAAAAACTAAAATTTACATCGCGATTTAAGTATGCCACAAGTATCTGAAGAAACTGCAAAATACACAGGCAAATACGAGTATTTAACAAAACTGGAGTCCTATCCTAATCCCCTAGCTCATAACACTTCGGTTTACAAAATAAGGATACTACTGCTCTAACACGCAACGCTCCAGATGAAATTTCTTGAAAATATTTTTGTGCGTAATACGACATTTATGTAATATTAATTAATATTGCTAAATTTATGTGCAACACTGCTTTGGCCTCATAACTATATTTAGATATAACATTTCAATACTTATTGTTAGTTCATTTTTGAAGATACAATAAATAAAAATATGCATTAAAAAATAATAATAGTTTAGCCATAATTATAGTCCTCATGGTCCCATAATGAAACTATCTTTTTTGAAAAGGATTTTTTCAATGGCGCTCGCCAAAATCAGGTTAGCCTTAATTATAATCAGACCTAGTGGAAGTTTTAGGCCTTGGTGAGGACATACACGCAAAGAAAAAATATGGTTGAGGTAACCATAATCAAACAGCAACATACTATGATTGAATTATATGGTTGCAGTCAAATCATATTATTGTTAATAGAAAAAAAAACTTTAACAATATTATTATCTGAGTTAATTATAATATTATCGGAGTTAATTATAATATTATCTGAGTTAATTATATTATAATCTTAGTATTGTAAATATGACAACACTATTGTTAGATGTGACTAAAATATAATTGAGACTCACCATACCATGTTCTAATATTATATTAATATTGCTAAATACGACCACAGTATTATTTAATATAATAATACTATTTTATTTTTTAATCATATATTTATTGTAGAAACAGCTGTGCGTCAAAATCTAAATAAAAATAATTTAATATATAATTTAATAATTTAATATATATAATAAATAAAATGTATACATATATATAAATGTATACTTACACAACATACTGACATGTCTGTATAAAGAGATACACAAATGTTTATATATTTTTATTGGTCTACCCTTTTGTTTATTCTTTATTTATTTATTTATTTATTTATTTATTTATTTATTTATTTAATACCACCCGTGCAATACCGATAGCTTACAAACGAAATACTGAACTGACTGATGTTTCTGAAAAAGATTTTTTTTTAAAGCTTAACATAGTATGGTTTTGGTTAACATTACATTGTTATTTACATCATGTTATTTTTAAATAATAATACAAATTATGTTGTAGTCATAAATTTTTAACAAGACTATATTGTTAAACTCTAACCATATCACAATTTTTTATGGATGTGAGAATGTAATTATTAAATTCAAACATTACTCTGTTTATCGTAACGAAATAAATGTTTAAAATAACAATAACTAGTTTTCGACGACCACACATTTGTTTCATAGAACATAATATTGTTTTCAAAACTATTCTACAACCATATCTTTTCTTTGCGTGTACAAAAACCGTTTTCAAAGATTTTGAAACACCCTCAAAAATTCGAGTTATTTTGAAAAAATTGTTTTAGGGTAATACTTTAGTACATCTAACTCACACATTTTTCGACCAATTTAAAAATTTTAAATAGTTTGGAAGGGCAAAAAATTAGGTATTTAGAAACTGTATGCATTTATTGCATGTTCTAAGAAATTGGGTAAGTTTTTATCAAACATTTCGATTTTTTTTTGATTTTTTTACGTAATTTTTCAAATTCAACAATTGTTATTTTAATTTTTTTCTATACAGATATTTTATTTTTTGTAAATAACCTTAAAGGAAATTTTATACACAAAAAAATAAGATATTAATTGTTACAATCGATTTATATTTGCAAAAGTTATTAAACTTTTTCTAAACTACAAATATTGCAATTGCAGACTTTTTTTGTTAAGCACTTCACACAAATAACAGTAACATTGACAAAGATAATGGTAATGAGCGGCTTATAAACTCTTCAGACTTAGTTTTCTTAAGTACACTGAAACAGCTTGTACAAGTACTTTCGGGTTAATACCATTTGCTAGAACTATATTAGCAGTCAAAAGCTGTTTTGAAGGCATCGTTTGCGCGGTTGTCCGCTTCCAGTAGAATTAAAGTCACCAAATAAACCGCAAACATAAACAAGTAAGAGTGCTATATTCGGCTGTGCCGAATCTTATATACCCTTTACCAAAGTGCTTTTATGTAGTATAGAGATACATACATAAGCACATACATAAAGTATAAACAAAAAAAAAAAAGAAAAAATAATTTGACCTAGTTACTTTTATGTACAAAAAAAAGTTAATTTTCTAACCCAAGAATCATCATATTAGATTTTTCTGATTCCTTATATCAGTATAGTAGTCCTTAAAAAAATATAGAAAGTGTGTTAAGTGAAAAAAGAAAAAAGGATATTCAAAAAAATGTTTTATTTAGTTACTTTAATATCCAGAAAAAAAGTTAAAAGTTTCCAGTTCTGGAGCTGTTGTTTTTATTTTTATAATTTTCGACACAAAACTTTTCTTTCCAAAACGTAATAGTTATATATATAATTTATAAAGGAAAAGATAAAAACTAATAAGATTTAGTTCCTTTTATATATCACAAAAAGTGTAAGTTTCCCAACCCTGAAATCATCCTTTTTGATTTATCTGATTTCTTTCACCAATCTCTTTCTTTTAAGAATTTAAGATATGTTTAATTTATAGAACAAAAAGGAAAAATTTGTTTTAGTAAGTTACTTTTGTACAAAAAAAGTTAAAAATTTCCCACCCTGGAATCGTCTTTTTAATTCTTATTTTTTATTTGAAATACAAATTTTATTCGTACTCAAGCATAAAATAAGTTTATTAATAAAAAAAGAAAAATTAATTTTCGGTAGTTAATTTTGTATATCATAAAGAGTGTAGTAAGTTTCCCAACCCTGGAATCCTCCTTTTTGATTTTTCTGATTTCTTACACCAATATCTTTTTTTTTTAAAGAATACAAGATATGTTTAATTTATAGTAAAAAAGAAAAATTTGTTTTAGTAAAATACTTTTGTATACAAATAAGGTTTTCCAACCCTGGAGACGTCGTTTAAATTTTGTTTATTTTTTTTTAATACCAAATTCATTCGTACTGCAGTATAAAATAAGTTTATTTTATAAAAAAATAAAAATTAGTTTTCGGTAGCTAATTTATATATCACAAAAAGTGTAAGTTTTCCAACCCTGAAATAATACTTTTTGATTTTTGTAATTTCTTTTACTAATATTTTTCTTTTAAGAATATAAGATGTCTTTAATTTATAGAGCAAAAGAAAAATTTGCTTTAGTAAGTTAATTTTGTATAAAAAACGTTAACGTTTTCCAACCCTGGAAACATGTTTTAATTTTTTTCAAATTGAAATACCAATTTTATTCGAGCTATAGCATTAAATAAGTTTATTTATTTAAAAAAACTCAAATCTAGTTTTCGGTAGTTAATATTTTATATCACAAAAAGAGTAAGTTTCCCAACCCTGAAATCATCCTTTTTGATTTTTCTGATTTCTTACACCAATCTCTTTCTTTTCAGAATATAAGACATCTTTAATTTATAGAAAAAAAAGGAAAAATTTGTTTTAGTAAGTTTCTTTTGTATAAAAAAAAGTTAAAGTTTTCCAACCCTGGAAACATCTTTTTAATTTTTTTAAGCTGAATTTTTAATTTCAAATACCAATTTTATTCATACTGAAGTATAAAATATGTTTATTTAATAAAAAAATTAAAATTAATTGTTGGTAGTTAATTTTTTATATCAGAAAAAGTTTCAGCTGTTCAACCCTGGAATCATCCTTTTTGATTTTTCTGATTTCTTACACCAATCTTTTTCTGTTAAGAATATAAGATATGTTTAATTTGTAAAGAAAAGGAAAAAAATTGTTTTAGTAAGTTACTTTTGTATAAGAAAAAAAAATAAAGTTTTCCAACCCTGGAAACGTCTTTTTAAATTTTTTAATTTTTTTTTTATTTGAAATACCAATTTTATTCGTGGTGAAGTATAAAATAAGTTTATTTAATAAAAATAAATAAAAATTTAGTTTACGGTAGTTAATGGAATCATCCTGTTTTTTCAGATTTCTTATATCAATCTCTGTCTTTTAAGAACATAACATAGGTTTAATTTGTAGAAAAATAGGAAAAATTAGTTTTATAAAGTATACAATAAGATTATTTAATAAAAAAATAATAATAACTAGTTTTCGGTAGTTATTTTGTATTGCAAAATGAAGTTTAAGTTTCCCAGCTCTGAAACCGTCTGCTCGATTTCGCTGATTTTCAATACCAATCTTATTTCGACAATTTCTGATCCACCAGTCCAAGAACGAAGTCCCTAGCTTTTCTGGGAGCTTCGGAAAACCGATTTCACGTACAGACAGACGGACAGACGGACATCGCTTATTCGTCTTCCCTATGCATAAGGATCCAGAATATATATACTTTATGGCTCGCTTATTAATATTCTGGAAATTACAAACGGAATGACAAACCTATATTTACCCTTTTACCATTTTTTGGTAAAGGGTATAAAAACAATTATTATGCATATCACACACTGCATAATGATTACAAATCTACAAAATTTCTTATTTTAATTAAAATAAATAATAATAGCACTTCACATGTCAACAATTTTAATTTAGTTACACTTTTTTACTTTTTTCTAAAAACAATAAACCTTCACCAAACTTTGGCATTATGTTGGTACTCGTATAAAATTCGATTATTTTATGTGTTTATCCAAATATATATAACAGAAAATTACATAAATATAAGAACATTCTAAACTTTTTTAATGATTAAAAAAAATAGGACAAAACAACCCCCATTCGTCGGTATTATCTTCCAGTTTAATTTTTTCAAATTAAGACTAATTGACAATAAAGAAGAGTGTATTTATTTCTGCATTACCGAATATAATAACTTTACTTATTAACAACATTATACATAAAGAGAAACTGGCATAAGCGACAAAACTAAACATGGTCTTAACAAATTTTGCCATATAATTTTACATTAAAATTCAGACTAGGATTTAATAGTGGGTTAAAACTAGTTACATTATGCACCGATTTCTAATGTCAAATAGTTTGAAACTCGTTAAGAAAATTTTGTCACTTATGCTAACTGCTATGAAGCTTTTTGTTATATATAAGGCTTGAAGTATATACAAAAAAATTACTGTAAGATTACTAAAAAAAACAAAATAATTTGCATAATTAAATTGATGAATTTGTTTCTTTCGTTAATTGTCTTTTTATTCAAAATTTTGGCGCTGGAGGAGAAAATGCTAAAAAAGGGTGTTAATGAAAAGTTTAATAACTTTTATAACTTTTATCCGATTTAGAAAATTAAAACCATATTTTGTTGAGAACTAAATTTGCTTAATACGTTGCTATAAACTTTTATAAGCTTACATATAAGAATAAGCAATGAAAAGCTACTCAAATCAAAAGAGTTGATACATTTTATAATTTTTTTTGGATATTCTTAAAAAAAAACAATGCTCAAAATTTACAAATATATCAAGATATACACATCGTTGTAAAGCGTAAAAAAATTTAGATCTAACAAAAACTGACTTATCTACAGTTCGATAAGTTGACAAACATCACTGAAATCGGTATTTTCAGAATAACTTCTGAATTTGAGGGTGTTTCTGAAAATTTTTGACACAATTTGTAATGTACTCAACAAGACCTACAACTCACGCTAGGTCGTTTTCCAAGTTTTTTTTTCACTGTAACACCGTGTTATAGACCATATATGTATAATGTAATAACATAAGGATAAAAACATCGAGCACCAGTTTATTTTAAATGCCCATTAAATTTGCTATGTCTTTGAAAATCAACGAATCAAATAAATTGGATTAGCAAAATATAGTTTTTCGAAGAAAATTTAAAAATGACGAGTAAAAAAAGTAAATTATACACAGAGAGAACAGATTTATTAAAAATCTGTTGGGGCAATATATAATTAACTATGTATTCCAATGTTCCACATTTGATATGAATTGTCAGTTAATTATACTTATATATTTAAAAAAAATAATTACAAAAGAAACACATCCACAAAAAAGATTGGTTGGAAAATGGTTTGGCCAATAAAATATCATTTTATCATATTATTTTATCATAAACTATATCATCACAAAAATATAAATGTGAAAAAAAGGTCAAGTTCCTATCCAAAATTTCGGCAATTAAAAGTGGTGAGATATAAATTTTGACCAAGTTCTTGTTTGGCAATACACCTTTCACTGAAATATGCTGTACGTTATACAAATTTGTAATCGTAAGGGTGTCATATAATTTCTAGATAATCTGCTAACTTGGCAATATTAATAGTAAATTTTTCGTTTTGTTTCGTCCATTTTCTACTGGCTCGTGCTAAACATCAATTTTTGTTAGTGCTTCGCGATCGTTTAATTCAAGTGTCTGAAGTTTTTATTCCAAATTAAGATTTATTGGCCCCAAAAAAAATATTTACATTTAATACATATACTAAAAAAGGACGAACGCAAATATCCCAATATGACAACTATCAGTATAAAGCCATATTATATCACTTTACTTTAAAAAAGATTGGTCTTTGAAATTATATTACAATTCAAAGATTTTTAAATTTTTTTAGATGTTGTCCAAATTCTATATTTTGTCCGCTTATCCCACTTCAAGGGCGAACGAATGTTCCATTCTAGATCCTTTAAATGTCCATATATATTTCCATATACTTTTCTGTTTTTTGTGGCAATTTATCCAGTGTTTCTTTTTGAAGTTCATTAAACTGTTCATGGAAGAAAAAGTTTTTATACTGGCAAATATTCAATGAATCCGTGAAGACTTTTACACAATTAAAACCAAAAACAAAAAAAATTATATTAAATAAAATTAAATACTATGGTATATATATTGTTATATGCATTTACATACGAGGACTAGTTGTGCATGACAAAATAAGAAAACTAAAGGAAAACTTATAAACAAGGATAC
Organism: Tachina grossa; assembly: GCA_949987645.1. Taxonomy (NCBI): domain Eukaryota; kingdom Metazoa; phylum Arthropoda; class Insecta; order Diptera; family Tachinidae; genus Tachina; species Tachina grossa. The sequence goes on from OX465275.1 coordinate 126,634,451, forward strand.
ATACATGTGTATTTAAATATTTTTGTAAACAACATCACTCACACACATTAACAAAGTATAATAACAACTTCCTTTTTTTTGCATATACGAAATTATTCTTATTATTTTTACTCACACACACGCAAACCCACATTTCCAAGTACCCAATTGTACGGGTGGCTGTGGATGTTATTTTTTATAGACGATGCTTTCCAGACAATTTGAAATTTTACGTGTTGTGGACCTCTTTGCTTCTCAAATTTTTTGTAAACGGTGCGCAATTTTGCCTATTTTGTCATTCCTGTATATAAACAGAGCTCAAATCGTCACATCCGTGATCGTATCGGCAATTGTACGAAAGAAAATTAAGTGATACGTCAATCGTATAAACTGAACGAGATTTCAGCACGCTCATGTAAGTCATAATCCGAAAATTGCGTTTTTACGTGACGAGTTGTACGTTCACGGATGTGACGATTCGATCCCAGTTTTCATCGAAGATGTTGTACATAGCGTTTTGAAAAGTTGTTCTTTCTGCTCGTTTGGCAGTTTTGTGTCTGAGATCTAGATGTCGTGTGTGTACATGACACACATCGTTTCGTTCCTTAATTTATATTTCCTGGTTTTTTACGGCTACTATTCTTACATACTTTGAAGTTATGAGTGCATGTAGCGGTTGTCAGGATCCTTTGCTAAAATGCCGAGTTCGTCCTACCCCACGGGGCTTAAGGGATGATTTTGGTATGTTTGGAGTTGGAATTGGATTTTTGGCGACACAGGCATGCGTTCATCTCGGATGAGTGGTTGAGCTGTGCCAGCAATGGTTGAAGAATTCTCTTGGGGAACTCGCTCTGGGTGTATACACAACACCTTAGCGTAGAAGCCGGAGAATTATCGTGGTGGCAGTGGTTGCTACCAAAATCGCTGGGAGAATAGTCTTGGCTTCCCAGTATGAAATCAGTGCTAGTGGTTGGTCTGACGCGGTCAGCCAGACACTATTCTAGGTGCTTTTGCCATTCAGCAGAAGCTGCTATGGGAACGGACATAGCAGCAGAGTTTAGATAGCTCAAATTACCTCAGCAAGGTAATTGAATATAGTACAGGGATAACTATATTAAAGATTGCAACCTATGTGCCTTGAGGAGTGGGCCTTAGGTTCATTCTAAAAGGGTGCATGGGGCGATGGTCTGGCGTTTTACCTGCACCCGGTTCTTTGGCACCCGTGAGATAAGGCCGTAATGGCAGGTGCTCACGGAAAGCTATTGCACATCTGTCCTAATACTTTCATTATTAGGTTTTGTTCGTTTGTATAAGTAATCTTCTGCTGGTCATCGACAAAGAGGTTGCGACACTTTTGCAGGTCATACGTCGTACCTTACATAAGGATTGAGTTGTCCGCACTTGCAGACCTGTTTTGGTTCCAAGTTTTCAGTAATCTCGCTAGCAGGTTTTCATTATTTATTTACATAATTTGACGACACCATCGAGTAGTATAATAAAAAGGTATAGGCTCAGCATATCTCCATGTCTAAAAATTAGTGTTGTATTGAATTCCTACGAGGAATTATTTCCAGCTCTGTCGTACTCTCGTAAGCCAAATACGAGTTTTCTCTTCCTTGTTCTGACTACCTTCCATATTTCGGTCTAGTTTACAGTGTTAAAATGGTTGGTTAGCATGTTGACTACAATACCGAAGGTCCTAGATTCAGCCCGGTTCTGACAGTCATTAAAAATAGCAACACCACGCATTTTACTAATGTGCATTAGTGTTCCTTTTATCAGTTGTTGTAGGAAAATTCAAGTGATAAAGGCATAGACACTGGCAACTGAACTACTCCTGTTTCAGCTGATACTAATGCTTATGTAACATCACAGCGCCCTCCTTCGCCCGGTATTGTATAAATAAAAAGGCTGCTAAACAAAGCTTTGAAAATAATACGCCGCATTGACACCAGAGTCGCTGCAACACTGCATTATTAAAAACGTGCAAAAAGCAGAGTTATAAACGGATGAAGCTTTCTTCTATCTCTTTCTTCACTACCTGTCTTCTCTTTCAGTATCGCTTTCATAAATAGGGTAACACTTAAGGCGGTTTCAGACTATAATACAAGTATTAATACTTTTGTGGAAAATGCAACTCTGACATGTTGAGTTGTTCTTGTTTTTTGAAATTTATTAAACAGAAATTTGATCAGGGAAACATTTTCGTCAAAAGTATTAATACTGGTATTATAGTCTGAAACCGCCTTTAGTAATAGTAGTACGCCTTCATTGTCTGTGTGTTTCTGCTCTTTAAAAAAATCCATTTTCAGATCAATCGTTTATAATAGAAACCAGATTGATTTTCTTTTAACTGATTATCCACTCTAAACCAGATTGATTTTCTTTTAACTGATTATCCACTCTGGCCTGGTCTGTCTCTTTATTTTAATAGAACTCATTACTACTATATATATATATATGAAACGTCCGATATTTTTATATGTGTGTTTTCAATTTGAATCGTTAAAATTAGTTATTTTTACATAAAACATTTATCAACGCTTCCTTACCTACGAGGTAAGAAATCTACTGTAATGTTACTTTGCAGATGACATAGACGAAGTTTAATGCTTCAAGAAAGTGAAATTTTACAGACGCAAATAGAAGCATCACTCCTCACAAGATTTCTTCAACAAAGCTTAAGTGAGGGTAAGCAAAGCTTTCAGATATTTTATTTCAATTTAGTCATGGAAAAAATATAGACAGCACTCTTACTTATGTTGTTTATCTAAGCATGAGTTTTCTGAAAATATCGCTGAAATTGGCATACTTAGTAGTCAGTGCGTGGTGGAATACATAGTATCCAACTGTGACGCTTCCTGAATGGTGTCTGGCACAAATGGCCAACAGGATAGTTGCTCGTGCAGTCACAAACACATTTTTGTATTCACATACACAAAAATATGTGTGTCGATTGAAAGACAATGCACAAATACAAAAACGTATGGATGTATACTTTTTATTTGCCTTGCGTATGTGGGTGTTAATTTATAGAAGTGCATGTGTGGGTGAGTGTATATTTATATACACATTTGGATAATAATTGCAACATTGTTTTATATTTTACTTCGATGCAAATGTAGACGTGTGTGTTTAAGTGTAGTTTTATAAGCAATGGCGTTTGTTGAATTTTACACAAACTCTTTGCACAAAAACGTGCAAATTATTGTAGCGGTGGAACGAGAGGATATACAGAAAGTGAATGTTTATTATTTCTGCATAAAATTCTTAATGAGAATTTTCGAAATTGTTTTCGCATTATTAAAAAGTGAATTTTAATTGAACCGAACATTGTTTTTATTATTTCGTTTTTTATTTTATTTTTATCATTATCATTATTTTTTATTATAAATGTTGCACATCCTTGTATATATGTTTGTACTTAAGTTGATATTACGAAACGCACCTACATAATAATACTCGTATTTATATTAAAAGTAGTATAAAGCCTTGCTCTGGCGATTACAGTGGGATCCCTTACCGTATCTAAACCAGAACAATTATATTTTTTGGTGACACTTTATATAATTCTAGTTGTTATTTATTTCTTCTACTTTGACTGCACAGAAAAATGCTCATCTTATGTGGCATTACGACAAATATATTATGGTCAAGACAACGTTACATTTAAAAAATAAGTCAGGTCATGATATTAAAGTTCTTTTAACATCCCATTTAGCTAAAATAAGCAAATTATTGTTTTCATTTGAAATGCATCTAGACGTGCTAAGTCAACAATAAACTAATTTGTTTAAATTATATTATGAATTTGTTATGATCCAATAATTATAACGATATTTTAAATAGTGATACAAAAATGCAATGTTTAACAGAAAAATTTCTTAAATTTCTTGTGTCTCCATTCACAACAATGTTATATTTCTTAAGGTATAGCTTTAAATATTTCTTAAAATAAAGAAGTTTTTTTGTTATTAGTAAGAATGCCTAACTGCATTTTGATTTTGTCTGTTTCACGTAGATTGTCTCCTAGGGCTATGTAGTTTCAAATCAGCAGCGGTAAATCAGTGCATCATATATTATGTATAGTTTAAAAAATTATATTGTGACAACACTAGACAAAATATAAAAAAGAAGCGTTTTGCAACAGGCTTTCATTTCCTGAGTCCATGTTTATACGATGAGAGATTTGCTGTGATATTTTTGAATTTATGGATCAAAGGGAAATGACGAATGGAAAAATGTAGTTTGTCTCACTTACATGATTTGTTTGTTGAGTTTCTTTCTCATTATCATGAGGAATATATGAGAAAATATATTAACATGCGTAATAAAAACTTATTATAAAATACATTTTTTATAACAATGTAGGTATATTTAAATAGATAGTTAAATAAATAACAAATGACGAATGTAAAAAGGTAGTTCGTCTCACGTAAATGATGTTTTTGTTGATTTTCTCATTATCATGAGGAATAATATATCAGAAAATATATTAACATGCAAAGTAAAAACTTATTATAAAATAAATTTTTTTTTTAATAAATATACATATATATTAAAATAAATAATTAAATAAATAACAAACAATTATTTGTTTTCGCAAAATCCGCAAACGTATGCTATAATTTTTATATTGCTTAAGATAATCCACTGCGTATGACTAATGAATGAAATAATTCATTAATCATACGCACACAACTTGCAACTTGAACGGATCATCAAATTTACTACGGTTTGCTTAAAACCGCAGTTTCCGGTTTTAAGCTACTAAAACCGGTCGGTTTCGGTTCGGTTTCGGCTGTTAAAATATGCATGTATATAAATATGTATGTATGCTGGAAAGATAAATAATGATTTTAAAATATTCATCCCCATCGTGAAAAACAAATGGAATTTTTCTTCATGTGAAATTTTCATTCCCTTCGAAGAGAAAAATGCTACATATCTTGAATATCCCATGAAATTTTTCCCCGCTATCAGTCCATGTGAATGTAAAAAAGGAAGAATTTTTGTAAAGCTTAAAAATTAATTGAATAAAAAAAATCACACACATTTTAGGTTATAAATGAAACTTATTTAACTTTAAAGTTTTAGTCATGGAGGTGCTTCTGTTGATTTAGCTATTTTTTCCTTAAGTATACCACCGTGGTGCACCACCAAAGAGATTCATACTATATGAAAAAATGTGCTTTAGGGAATTATTGTTCTAAAAATAAATAATTACATATAATTCGAAGAAAAATATCGAAATTATTCGATCTAATAATTCAGTTCGCCTGCAAAAATAAAGTAAATAAAACCAAGGGAAAAGTGAAAAAATTCACGTGAAAAATATTCTGCCTTATCGTGGTTGGCGTATTTCAAATACGACTACGACTGTTTGGTAATAGATTAATGAAGACAATTTTCTTTAATATATTGCCAAGCAGTCGTAGTTGTATTTGAAATACGCCAACCACGATAAGGCAGATTATTCATGATAAGGGGAACCAAAAAAGGGAAAATATTTCTGGGAAAAATTTTTCGAAGAAGAAATAGTTACTATAGGGGTGATAGAGTTTCAATGGTTTGTATTCAATTCAGGTACTTATATTAGAAAAGGAACATTTAGTAGTGAGTATGTGTATAAAAAGCTTAAGAATAAAAGATTTATATTTAATTATCCAAGTAATAAAATTTCAGAAACGTTAAAGCGTTCAATGTAGAGTCGTTTAAACGAAATCTTATTCTTGTGCAGAAGTTACCAACGACAGAAAACACTCTTTCGCTTTCAGTTGAAGAGGGCTTTATTGTATTATTGCCTTGTGAAGCAATAATATGTTGGTTGTTTTGTTGTTCGTTTTTTTATAAAGTAAAAATTCTTGTCGAAGAACGTTAAAATTATCGTCTTTTTCCTTTACATCTGCTAGAGATTTTTTGATAACAGATTATAATTCTTCCTGCAAAGAATTGTTATAATTTTTTTTGAAATTCTACAATTTTCCAACCTTTCATTGTTACAGAATGCTTAGTAATATATGAAAGTCTTGAATGTAAAGTACATTTGCTGTATTTTTAACAAGATAATAATGTTAAAGTAAAACTTAAAAACCGACGCTTTTTTGTCGGTTTCGGTTTTTATGTGTTAAAAACCGCCGTTCCGGTTTCGGTTAAAAGCGAATGGCAATCCCTAAAATTTACCATATATTGCTCAATGCAGCATTAGGTTAAGATCACACGGTTGCCGAAAATAAACCAATCTGATCCAATTTTTATTGTGCTGAATTGGTGTAAAATTACAAAATTGTCCCAACCAAATATGCTGCAGTCATGCAATTGCGCCATTTTATAAAAATTTGGTTTCCGCAGATTGGCGAATAATGAATTTGTGGCAATAATTACCGAAACTTGCGGCAACACCTACAAAAAGCAGTTGTAATAGTTTTTAGTTCGCTTTGCTTTACGTGCAAACGGGTTGCTTTAAAAAAGAAGGAATTTGTTATATATTTTTTGTTAAATTTTGTTCGGGAAAATTGTTTATTCTTTCAAAAAACAGAAAATTACATCTGCTTTATATATTTTGTGCGCATTATATATACAAAAAAGTTAAAAGACAAAAAATTAATATTAAAAAAACAAAGTATATATGACCTTCTCCGATAAAAGGGACCTAGTGCGTGAAAATGAAGTTTTGAGAAAAACTCATTTCATCTTATTCTACACCGTTTTATGTGCCAGAATCCACTCTTAAGTCCAAACAATTTTTTCGACACATTAGGTCTCTTTTCTCGGGGAAGGTCACATATGGGTAAAAGATGAGGGTGGTGTTGGCTAAAGTGGTTAGTACGTTGACTACAAAACCAAAGCTTGAACCTGGTCTCCGACAGTCATTAAATAGCAACACCACACATTTTCTGATGTGCATTAGAGTCCTTTGTAACAGTTGTTGTGAGAAAAGTCCTAGCGATGCAGGCATAAAACAATGGTCACTACAAACTGCACTGGCCGCAGCGGCTCCTAATCCTAATGTAACATCAGAGCGCCTTCCTTCGTCTTTATTGTGTAACAGAATGGCTATTGAACACAGCTTCAAAACTTAATACGCCTCATTGACACCAGAGCCGCTACAATACTCCATTATTAAAAAAGAGTGCAAAAAAGCAGAGTCATAAAATAATGGAGCTTTCCTCTATCTCCTCCTTCACCACCTGTATTCTCTATCAGGGTTGTCAGATTTTTTCCGACCTATTTCACCAAATTGATTTTTAAAATCGCCAAAAGTTGCCAAAAATCAGTTTTATGTTGTTTTTCTTGGTAAAGATTGGCTTTTAAATTTATTTTTATATAACACTTTTTTAATATAAATTTTTATAAAATGATCGTATCAAAATTTACCAGAAAATCGTCAAAACTAGAAATAAAATCGCCAAAAATAATTTCTTGTAAATTTTTCTCATCCAAATTCAAAACGTAATAATTTCTATAAGTAATATAAGAAAAATTCTCAAAATCAAATGGTTTTAACTTTTTGCAGTAGAGTTTTGGAAGGATTTATTTTTGAAACTACTCCTTCAACAAACTAATTTTTCTCAATTAGAAAAATTTTGAAGATAAATTTTGTTGAGAAATAATAATCGCCAACAAATTTATTTATCGCCCGAAAAATCGCCATATCTGACAGGCCTGTTCTCTATCACTACCCTTTCCCTATTACCCTTTCTCATTATCTTCCCTTCATCCCACAGGTAGAATAAAGGGATCGTTGTATTGGACCCAAGTGAACTGGACTCTAAATTTCACTCTTCTCTTTGGATCATAAAAAGGTGCATTGACGGCGTATATGAGAAGACATTGAGGGAATTTAGAGAAGTTGGCAACATAAATTCTTTATTTAAAAACTTTATCGTAGAATGGTAATACATTTGATGGAACACACATGAAAAATTTAACTAATTTAAAAGACTGCTGCGTATTGGCTACTTTGATTGCCATACGAGAACACAATAAATATTGGTACATTTTCAACATTTATATTGACGCACAGTTGCACATAAACCATTCACACGAGTGCCGCATCAGAGTTGCATTTGAATGCGTCAAATCAGCACAATATTATTATCGGTTAGGGGCTGTCCATATATTACGTAACGCTCTATAGGGTGGGGGGCTCGAATTTTGCTACGATTTGTTATGGTGTAGGGGGAGGGGGTATTTGAAAATGTTACGTAACAGAAAAAATTACTAATTTTATACAAAAATACGTATGTTTTTCTCATTTACTTATTTAATTGATCATACGTGTTGCCTACATATATTATGTACGAGTATGCATGCTACATACATCTGCCGAATGGCAACTTATGATATTCTCGAATTCGAATATTTAAAACGATATTCGCAAATACGAATATCTATTGTATGTGAAATTTATGGACATTTAATTGGGGGTCTATTTTGTTCTGCAAAATTATATAAAAAAATGTGTATGGAAACGAACTTCATAATTCTGTCCGCGTACATTAAAGTTTATGAAAACTATCCAAAAATTTAAATAACATTTGAAAATTATACAAAGTTTTTATAATAAATTAAATAAATTGTAGTCAAACTGAACATACATGGTTCTGAATTCCTCGTCTTTCTTTATCCATTTACATTTTTAAATATTCTTAATATATGTAGTATGTACATAAAAACATCTTTCCATATTAAACTGCAAAATATATTAACATTAAATCCAGCAAATACATAGAAGGAAATGGTATTTGCATAAGCTTAGTAAAATATTTCTTTGTTACAATCGGTTACTAGGGGGAGGTAGGGGTGTCATGAATCGGGGGAAATAGCGTTCGTAATATATGGACAATCCCTTATCGCATGTGGTAGTAAAAAAAGCAACGTAAGTCCAATCACAGAGGAGATGTGTAAACATCTAGTAATGAAAAATTTTTTTAAGTTGGAAGTACTTATGCTTTTAGTATATGTTTTTTTAATTAATTCATTAAAAGTATCAAAACTTTCAATATTGTAAATACATATGAATTTGTTGGTTTTTGTTTGTTTTATTAAACTTATTTGGTTAGTAAATGGGCACACTGCAGTATATATGTACTGCATTAAAAAAATGCAGTAAGCGGTATTTTTACTGCTAATGAAATTTAATTTGCATTACCAGTACAATCGTAGGGCCGTATTCATAATAAAATTGTAGCAAGTGGCAAAGTTTTTTTCATTCAAATTTTGAAACTTTTGAGTGAAAAACATTTAGCCACTTGGTAGAATTTCATTATGAATACGGGCATTACTGATTACTGAAAATTCAATTCACCTCATCATATAATAAATCATTTAGGCGCTTGTAGAAAATTGTAGAAAAAATTTTTAGTAATCAGTAAAAATTTACTGGTTAAAATTTGTTTATTATTTTTACTGAAACTTTAGTGGTACTGCAGTGCTCATCTATGGTAATGGCTTTACTTTTACTTTTTAATTCCTGTTGTTCATCGTTTAGTTGTTGCTGTTCTTGTTGTTGTATACGCATTGCAATTAATATAAATTCAGTAAATTGCGACTTTGACTCGCGCACGACGGGTTCCGTACATTCGGTTTGAGCATTTTTTTGATGTGGCTTTTTTCCTTTTTTGAAGTTTTGGCGGTTTTTTCTCTTTTTGGTTTTTTTTTCATTTTCGAAATTTTTTCTTTTTGACGATTTTTTTTTCATTTTGCGAGTTTTTTCTAAATTTGGGGTTTTTTTCATTTCGGCGATTTTTTTCATTTTGGCGATTTTTTGTCTGTTTTTGGGTTTTTTTATTTTGGCGATTTTTTTTTGTTTTTTTTTTTAATTTTGGCTATTTTCCCCGTTTTTTGCGATTTATTTTAGTCTTAGAAATTTTTTTTAATTTGGTGCTTTTGTCGTTTTGGGGATTTTTTAGATATAACGATTTTTTCTGAATTTGGGGTTTATTTTCATTTCGGCCATTTTTTTTCATTTTGGCGATTTTTGGCTGTTTTTGGGTTTTTTTTATTTTGTCGTTTTTTTTTTGGCGATTTTTTTTTTTTGTTAAAGGTTTTTTTTTAATTTTGGCGATTTTTCCGGTTTTTCGCGATTTATTTTAGTCCTAGAATTTTTTTTTAATTTGGTGCTTTTGTCGTTTTGGCGATTTCTTTTTGTTTTTGGGCGATTTTTTAGATTTGGCGATTTTATAATTTTTTGATTTTTTAGTTTTACCGTTTTTTTTTAAATTTCAAGTGTTTTGCTTTTACGATTTCCAAGATACAGCAAGTTGTCAAAATTACAAAGTCAAAATTGCATTAACTGATGGAACACCCTTTAATCTAAATTTTTAAATTGAGTGTTAATTGTTGTAGTCTGTATAAAAATACACTAACCTTACAAATTTCAAGTGTATAGATATATGTGCATACAATTGTATGTATATTACATGGGATTTTAAAATGTTTAGTTGCTCGTTTTGCAACGCCCTTTAATTTTTAACTCTCATGTATTTGTTGTTGTAGCAGGTCCGCAGCTCTTGCGGTTCTCGAGAAAATACCCTGTGACTGACGGACGGACATCGTAGCGAAAACAATAGGGTTCATTTTCAGCTTTGGTGTATGGAACCCTAATAAAGCAATTATCATTTTCGCCTTTGGTGTGCGGAACCCTAATAAAGCAATTATCAAGTTAAATAAAACAAACAAAAACCAGCAAATTCCTATGTATTTACAATATTTTAAATAAAATTGTATTGCTTCTTTCAAGCACTAATACACTCATATATAGCTCACACCGATTTGACAACGCGGTGTGAATCTCAGTCAAAATTTGTGACTGTATTGTGAAAAAGAATTTTACCCCCTAGCGTATAGATGTTTACACATCAAAAATAGACCAATAAATGGAGCATTGAGGCAATCGTGTGATCTTTATCTATAATAAGTGCAAAAATATAATACAAATCACTTAAACAAGAAATTAAATTTTACAAATTTAGAATGAACATATTGAGCCAAAGCTGGTGAAAGTTGTAGTATGTTTTTTTTCATTTATAATGAATTAAGAGCCTTATTTTATAATACACAACATCAAGCATTGACAAAAACTTAAGGACCTAAATCTGTGGTTTTTATACATAACAGCGTGTGTCCAAAAATCTAATTTTTGCAGTAGAGCCAACAAAACTATAATATATATATATATATATATATGTATAAATACAATAAAAGTATTTATAAGGCAAAACTAAAAATAAAATCCTAATTAAACATTAAAAAAATTTATTATTCGACATATTGTCATATATTTACGAGTATTATAAGTAAAATTTATTTGCTGGTGTTAAGCATTGCATATATACATTTTATTGTTGTGTGGTTTAATTCTACCGACGATTTGTAAAAGCAGCAATGTACTAGCTATGTCTTGGAGAAAATAAGCATTCAAGCAAATTTTTGGAACATTATTGTGGCCCATTCGCGAGATATAGCGACTAGAAAATTTAAAAATTCACAAAAATGTGCTAGTATAGATTTATAAATAAATTTTTTTCGGAATTTCTTAAGCAGTACTCTTCGTTGTAGGGCAAAATTAAAGAGGAAAGAATAAGCTTTTAAGAAGCCTAAATTGTAAATTTTAAATTTAAAGGTTATTATGATTATTTTCCTAAAAAACTATATTTTTAAAATTATAAAAAAATATATGTTAAAGAACAATGTTTCGGCTACAATTCCCCTAATATGAAATAGTTAATAAAATATGAGATATTAAAAGAAATATGTGAAGTTTTAAAACTAAATTAAAAATACTGTAAATATTCCATAAAAGGAATATAATTTATTAATTTTAGACATGTAACATATGGATTCATATATGTATGTGTTAATAAGTTGATTGAAAAAATATAGTTGTATCTTTATATCAATCATTCGATTATGGTTTATATGTTATCATTAAAGAAGAAACATTAAAAGTTTATTATTTATAAAGATATTCAATGAGAAATTTATCTTCGGCAGAATAGTGTTTGATTCTTAGTTTATCAATGCCTACAGGAATAAAACAATGCCTTTTTTTAGTTCCGGGTACTGTCCGCAATTCCTGATATCTTATTTTTAATAAATCTTCTCCTTTTTGGTGATCTGTATCTGCTAAAAATACGATATTACAATTTATAAGGTTTGTACGACACCAGTCATATAGCTCGCGTGGCTCAGTAATTTGATATTTATTTTAGAATAATAAACATTAAAGTATTGATTCGATAGTATTTAAACTTTGTTTAACTTTACTTATTACCGGTTTAATTCTAAATTCTAATCAACATCGTTTTCGTTGAACTTGTCAGGTGCAGAAACTTGCTACTATTGACTTCTTCAGTATACGAACCCCAGTCTAACTGGTAATATGTTTTACGAAGCTTTCATCCTTGAAATGAGAGAAATTTCATTCATTTGACAAATAAAACTACTTCATTGACTTTTCTTCACTGTGGGAAGGAACGGTTTTACTAATGCAATGAAAATATAGTTTCTAAAATATTTTTTTTATTTGATTGAAAAAAAAATATATATTTTCCCAATAAAGAAATTATTGAATCAATCAATGGCTTGATAAAATTAAGATACTACATCAAAGAACCTTGGTAACTGAACACAAAAATCGATCATAGAGTTTCATTTAAATTGTCATAGTGAAATTTCAATATTAATCCACCAAAGTTTCTGTTTGAAAAATTTTTACTGTGTAACAACGTATGCACGTGAATATATACTCAGTTGACTGCATGTTGCATAATATAAATAATAAATAAAATACTTATAAAGACACTATATGTTATTTGCATTTGTACTGCTTGTGTAAGTGTTTGAAATTATTATTAAATGAAGCATCAAATTCTATAGTTATTGTTGGAAAAGCAATTGCTAAAACTTTAGTATTGCTTTCGTATACCCGCACACATACAATTACATACACATATAATCAAATACACTTATGTTTAAATATTTCAGTTCATCTATGCAAATATGTTTGATACTGCTGTTGTATACTTGAGAAAATTTCGTAGGAATTTTGATATTCTGTTAATTCAAAGTCAGAATGCCACAAGTTTAAGAAGAACAGTTTGCAGTTTATTAAAAGCATTCATTCATTGTCTCAACTCACTCTATGAATAAAACAACGCAGCTTGGTTAATGTAACGGGTTGGCAGCCGAGTATGATTGAAGACAATTCAAATACATTTTGCAAATACTTTATGTAACAGTCCATTAGAGGAATATCGTGTGCTAGTGTTTATTTTTAAATTTTCCTTATGCTTAATTTGCAACAATGACTTGAACCTTTTACTTTTTATATGTTTTTTTAGCTGACATTGATGGGGAAACTTAAATGCAATAACTGACAGCATGCATTTTTTTAGAATATTTATTCTAGGTCAAGTTAAATTTAAAATTTAAAGTTAACTAAAGCTAGTGTTCTAATTTAGTGTGAGGAATTAACTATGATACATTTATTGACATTGTGGAAATTGTATAATAATATTCATAATAAAGTCAGACTTTATCTTAGTTTAGCTACAACTTGGAATACATTTTTTTACATTTCAATTGAAAAAGCTAAATTATCATTGAAAAGCTAGGTAAGCTATTGAAGATGAAGAATTTTCTTACACTACAAAAAAAATGTTAAAAGGGTATATATAGGTTTGTCATTCCATTTGTAATTTCCAGAATATTAATAAGCGAGCCATAAAGTATATATATTTTGCATCCTTATGCACAGGGAAGACCAATAAGCGATGTCCGTCTGTCCGGCTGTCCGTCTGTCTGTACGTGAAATCGTCGTGTGTCAGAAATGGTTCGATAAAGATTGGTATTGAAAATCAGCAAAATCGAGCAGACGGTTTCAGAGCTGGAAAACTTAAACTTTATTTTGCCACACAAAATAACTACCGAAAACTAGTTATTATTATTTTTTTTTTTTATTAAATAAACTTATTTTATACTTCAGTATGAATAAAATTCGTATTTCGAATTTAGAAAAAATTAAAAAAATTAAAAAGACGTTTCCAGGGTTAGAAAACTTTAATTTTTTTTCTTATAATTAATAGTAATAAATATAATAAATAATATAATTAATTAAGTAATTTACTAAAACAAATTTTTTCTTTTTTTCTATAACTTAAACGTATCTTATGTTCTTAAAGAAATAAGATTGATGTATGAAATCAGAAAAATCAAAAAGGAGGATTCCAGGGTTGGGAAACGTACACTCTTTGTGATATAAAAAATTAACTACCGAAAACAAATTTTTATTATTTTTTATGAAATAAACTTATTTTATGCTTCAGTGCGAATAAATTTGGTATTTCGAATAAAAAAAATTTAAAAGATGTTACCAGGGTTGGAAAACTTTAACTTTTTTTTATACAATAGTAACTTACTGAAACAAAAAGATATTGGTGTAAGAAATCAGAAAAATCAAAAAGGATGATTCCAGGGTTGGGGAACTTACACTTTTTGTGGTATTTTATATACCATATAACTAGGTCTAATTAATTTTTTTTTTCTTTATAAATTATATATATTTTACGTTTTGGAAAGAAAAGTTTGGTGTAGAAAATTAAAGAATTAAAACCATAGCTCCAGTGCTGGAAACTTTGAACTTTTTTTTTGGATATTAAAGTTACTAAATGAAACTATTTTGTTAGTATGATTTTTTAATATTGTATGACGTCACGTCGTTTTGACAACTGTAATAAGGGTGAATGTAAAATATTTCTTAAATACAGAGTGTAGAATAAAATATTCAACTTATTGCTAATATAGAAAAAAAATAGTTAACCGAAAAATACCGCGAGGTCACGTACTAAAAATTGCACTGTAGCAAAAAATTATAAATTTTTTCACAAAACATACACCCAGAGAAAAGATTGGTTGGAAAACGGATAGTCCAATAAAATATCATTTGCATTAACTATATTTCAGTTCACGCTATCAATTTTCTGCTTATCCAAAAAACAATCCATGTTCATTGCCATAAGGGCATAATTGTAAAAAAGATATGATTGTGACAATACTTAAATTGATTGCATCAACCGAGAGTATGCTTTTGTCATGACTAATTAACTAATTGGTTTACCCAACCGAATAAAATATTGCGAATTGGATTTTACTACCAACTTTTGGTATTAGCAACTAAAAAATTGTCGTTCTATATTAAAATTAAAATAAAAACTTTCAATCAGTTGCTGCAACTAACTAGAGTTTGTGTTTACTATCATAGTTTATAGCAGCAAATTAAAAAATTAACTTCTGTGACTTTGAAAGATATTATGATTTGTAAATCCTCAAATAGTTTTTGAAAGTATGTGCATAAGATAACAGGTTTGTGGCTTTTCAAAATTTGTGGTTGAAGAAATGTATATAGACATGTTTCACCATTAGGAAATAAATTTCAATTAAAATAAACTTATGACAATATGTCAAATAATAAATTTTTTAAATTGTGTATTTTTATCTGCGTTTATTGTTTATTTTTATTTCAGCAATGAATGCCAATTTTGCTTTTGCAGGTACCAATTATGATATTGTTTTAATTATATTAACCAAATTTTCGGTAGCAAGAATAATATTTATTTCAAATTTCATACTGCCAACCAATTTTTTCTGTTGCTGCAACTATTGGGTTTAGGGTTATAATTAAAATATTGTGGTACTACAAGAAAATTTCAGTCGCTATAGCAGAATTCTATGATAGTTGCTGCAACCGCCAAAATTCAATTGGCAACAAATTCGGTTGTCACAAGGAAACTGTTTTCTCTGTGTGTGCATATGTACGGATGTGCTTATGAGTGTATATACTTTATATACGCACTTTGGTAAAGGGTATATAAGATTCGGCACAGCCGAATATAGCACTCATGCTTGTTTTTTCTAAACTTAGATAAAAAAAATAATAAGCTTGGGTAAATATTTATAAATGTAAGTAATGTATAACAGAAGGAAGCATTGCATAACTCGGGAAGGGCAAGAGCAAATTCAAAAATTATTTTTTTAATTATTTAGAACCAATTGACCTTTCAACCTACATCATTGTTTTTTTTTAATGTTTATAAAAATTTTAAAAGTTATAAAGCGTTATTTACAAAATGTATGCAAAAATTACGAAAAATTCTAACATCAGCTACCCAAATAAGTAAATTCATTCCAAAAACTAAAATTTCTTGCACACAAAAATTAAGCTTCGACATTTTTCTTTTATATTGTTTCCTCAAAAGTGAAGAATATCGTGGTTATGGTTAAAGTTATGAAGAAAATGCAAAAAAGAGCAGTTAAACTCGATTTTTGGCGGAAATTCGACTTGTGTGACCTATAAGCCTTTTCCGAAAAACCTAAGAGAAATCTCAAAAATATTTGACTCTATAAGCTTTTAAATTATGCTTGAGCTTCCATGAAAATACAAAAAAAAATATTTTGGGACACACTAATGTATATGTATGTAAATGAATTTCATATGGTATAGCTTTATTTAAAACTAAGTAATAGAAAAAATTACTTAATTTGACAATACATACATATATTGTTACGAAAATGGCCGCGAACAGAGAGTAAATGATTTTACAATTAAAAAGAACTATCTATCTATGTACAGATACACATGTTATTCAGCGTTGCTATTACTACCCTGTCGGAGAATAGGTGGTTGACTACAAAAATAGTTAACTTATAGTTAACTTTTCTTAGACCAAATAAAAGCTAACTGCAATGTCATCCAGAACAAAGCCAAAATTAATTCTTGAGGTGAGTACGTAATCGAATTTATGAGAGCCAATAAATTTATTCTCAGCTACTTTGAAACTCATTTCAGTTTTATATTAACATTTTGCTGTTTGTTATTTTAGATGGTACCTTAGCTGAGTGGTAGCGCGTTTAGTACACAACCATCACACATGTTTTTTAATTTACTGACTACCAGGTGTTTAAAAAAAATCAACTTTTAGTTGAAAAGTAATGCAGAGTAAGACAATTGACTACCGCCTAGGACATCGCAATGTTAAAATAGTCAGTTGATTACATTCAAAAGTATTCCAAGTGTCAATCAGTACTAGTTGCGAAATAGTTCGAAATAGTTAGCTTTAAAGTTAACGTAATTTATGACAGGGTACTCATGTTTTTATTCAATCAAGTCTGAGCTTATGGGAGAGAGAGGAAAGAAAAAAGAAGAGGTGTACTAATTAGCTTGTACCGATAAGTTATGACTAGTAACAGAAACGTTTAATAACATTTGTGTCTGTACATGCCAGAACCAACACACGCAAAAATGGTGCCAACTAGGGTTTGCAAATAATCGCAGATTTTCATAATCGCGATTACGATTAAAAAATATGCGATTAATCGCGATTATCGGTTAAACGCGTTTAATCAAGAAAATATACTATTACAATTTTTTCTAAAACCTAAAAAAATTGCGTCATGACTCATGAGTTTAGTCGAACTGTACGGGTTTATCCATAGAAATTTATTTATTTTGTCAAGAGTTCACGTTTTAATTTAATTTTTCAATTAAATTATGTTTTTATTTTGAAAAAATTATGAAGGATGTAAAATGAAGTCCGTAAATCAGATCTTGTGAGTATCCAAAACAATACGAATTATGAGAAATCAATCTTTTGATAGGAAACTGTTTCTAGGACGAACCTTCTTAATATATTTTTTATTTAATTTTGTATTCTCATCTGATGAATTCATATCATAATGAATGAACAAGTTCATACCGATGTTCCCATTCCAAAACATGCTAAGTCGACGTAACATATTATGCTGGGAATAGCATTTCGGAATTCATTGTTTATTAACTTATTTCTAGTAAACTTGCAGAACATGGTTGCTATTGTTTTAGTATTTTTTTTTTTAATGAGACATTTTTAGATTTAGTTGAAGTGTGGTGAATTTTAATCCGAAATAATTTCTTATTCGGGCTTATAGTGTTTTCACACTGACATGGTTGTAATTAAAGTTGATTTTAACGTCAAAACCAACAGTTAAAACCTGGTTTTACCATACAAATTGTTTTTGTTAAAACCAAATTAAAACCATTTTTGAATTGGTTTTAAGTTGGTTTTATGAAATGCAACCTTGTTTTCGCTGTGATAAATTCAGTGCTGCCAAGTTGAAATGACCGACAGCAGCTGATAATGTTGTGTCAGTGAATAACAATAGATGGCGCTTGAAAATTTCTCAACTTAAAAATAGATACAGCAGCAACAATAATCAAAAAATTATGGAAAAAAATTTTTTTTTGCAAGGAAAACAACGAAAATGTTTTAAATTGAACTGTGGAAAGTGAAAATAGACAATATGACTTACATTCAATAATTTCTATTTTAGAGCGCATTGTGAAATATCTCAGTTTTCCATACAAACAAAAACAGTTGAACAGTATGTCCAACAAGTGTTATTAAAAAGCAGAAAAAATGCAACAACAAATACACGCATTTCGGCAGGAGATTTATTTTATTTTGAGTAAATTTATTAGACAGCCTGTGAGTTAAAATCTGAATTTAACAAACTTGCAGTGTGAAAGCAAAATCATCTGTTTGTGGTTTTAACGTTAAAACCACTTTTTAGGGTTCCGTACACAAAAGGTGAAAAGGAACCCTATTGTTTTCGCTACGCTGTCCGTCTGTCCGTCACACGGTATTTTCTCAGGAACCGTAAGAGCTACGGACCTGAAATTTGGACACAGTATGTAGAACCTTGGCCGCTACAACAACAAATACATGAGAATTAAAATTAAAGGGTGTTCCAAAACGAGCAATGAAATGTGTTAAAATCCCATGTAATATACATACAATTTTATGAATATATGTATATTGAAACTTGAAATTTGTAAAATTAGTGTATTTTTATACAGACTACAACAATTAACACTAAAATTAAAAAAAATTAAATTAAAGGGTGGTCCAATTTTGACTATGTAATTTTGATAATTTGCTATATCTTGGAAAGCGTAAGAGGCAAACACTTGAAATTTTCAAAAACGGTAAAACTATAAAATCCCAAAATTATAAAATCGCCAAACCGAAAAAATAGCCAAAAATTTAAAAAAATCGCCAGAACGAAAAAATCGACAAAATTAAAAAAAAAAAATTTTAACACTAAAATAAATCGCCAAATTCGAAAACATCGCTAAAATGAAAAAAATCGCCAAAATGAAAAAAAAATTGCCGAAAACCGAAAAAAATCACAAAAACGCGAAAATGTCGCCAAAACTAAAAAAATTGTTTATATGAAAAAAATATAAAAAAAAATCGCCAAAATGAAAAAACGCCAAAAATCGCCAAAACGAGAAAAAAGTGTCAAAACTAAAAAATGCGCCAAAACTTAGAAAAATCGCCAAAACCGAAAAAAACGCCAAAAACGACAAAACAAAAAAACCGAAAAGACCCCAAAAACGAAAAAAATGCCAAAACTATATATTATATAGGATGAAGTTTGCATTAAATTACATATCTAGTGTTCGTACGGAACCCTATGTGCGCGAGTCATAGTCGGACTTTACTGAATTTATTAACTTTCAGTGTGAAAACACTATTAAGTTCAGTAATTTCATTTCTTATTGAGTGAAATATTTTTATTAATTAATGTGAGTTTCTAAAGAAGAGAAGAAAAATTAAATTAAATTTTTAAGCTGGGGGAAATACCGATATTTTTCTGTGTAGCAACGCACTTCATCAGCACCTTAGTCTATCTAATAACTAACGTAAATTCTAATGAAACGGAATGTGAGAAATGATTGTTGTGTACAATTATTGATTTACCTTTGGTAAATACATATGTAAGTATCACTATTCATTTCCCCTGTTTTTCCATTTTTTAATTTTTCTATTTAGGTTAGCACGTAGTTATATTACTCTACCTACGTATGTTTAACTATTCTTGCTTATCTTTTACGATCATGACATTATTTTTTTTTTACTTATTCGATGTACCGTCGGTACATACATGTAAAGGCTGTGTTAGCCGAACGTTTCTGTTGCTGTACCGTACCGTATCGTACTGTTAGCACGTTGGTGCACTTATAGAACATTTAAAAACGTGCGTATGCTTTACTTCGTTTTGTTGGTTTTAATATTAAAAAGGAACAGCTGTTCACAAAACAGTGATGGGAAATAAAAAAGTTCAAATGGTGAATGTAGCGAAGAAAAAGTACCTAAAATATGTAAACGCTACTAAAACTGTCATACATACATACATATCGATGGACACAAGTACACCTCGTCACAAAAATTTATTGCAATATCGTAAAAATAACACTTTTAAAAGCAGTTTAACAAAGCAGTTGTGCTGTTTAATATTATGTTCTTATCTTCACCTGTAAAATTACAATTATTTGAGTTAGGGTCTTTCTACTTGTGACCAACGATATGTATGCAACATGAAATAATTTTTACATGTGTGCATACACAATAAGAAGTTTTGATACCATTTAACCCTAGACACATAACCTTCGTCGAAACGACGAACACCGGACGAAAAATTAGCTATTTCTTTTTAACACGTGCACCGATCGCCGCTAAATTTCTTGCCAACTTAGTTTTCGCTGAGCTTTTGCAGGAGACAACCAAATTCGGCGCGTGAGCACGTAATTATTGAGATATGATAAACTTGTTCGTCGCTTTCACGAGTGTTGGCGAGCATAAAGTTGATTTCTGCACACAATGCGCTTCAAAAAATTAATTTTATATATTTTTTTAAATGACAATAGTGTTATAGTTAAGTTTTGCCAAAGAGAAAAAGGCTTTTTTGTTTTGTTCGTTTATATAAATTTTATAACAATGTGATCTCAAAAAAAAAAATGCTTTTTGGAAAAATGGATTATAATAAATATCCTTGTAACAGAATAGAAATATATAGTTGTATTTACTAAAAAAGTACTTGCTAAAGGTATGTATGTGTTGCAAGTACAAAAATATATATGTTTAGAACCGATATTATACGCCCCAAAAAGTGCTCGTCGAAACGACGAATGGTTAGGTTTAGAGGGATACGTTCGAAGGTTATGTGTGCAGGGTTAAATCCTTTAATACATATCACATTTACATTATGCTCATACATATTTATGCATTTCTTTATTATATATATAAGTATATATACATACACATGCAAGTATATATTTGTGTAAATAAGTATGTATATATGTACATTCCCAAATATTTATTTATATATTTATGTTTTTTCACACAGATATTATTAACAAAAGTACCAAAAAACAAAGCCAAAATACCCCTATTCCATTTAAATTACAATGGTACCATCACTGGCTTACAAACGTCACTTAACAACTTTAGGAAATTCTATTTTATACAGGTTGAGACGTGCCGTCAACGTTGCACCAAATTTCGGTAAGCGTTTGGATTGTTTTCAATCAACAAAAACGATCAGCTGTTTTGTTAGCTTACGTGGATGTTCGGCTAATTCTACCTTAAGTATTATAGTAGGGGACATTATGTTACATTGTTTTTGCTTTCAACAGTTGATTTTGCTTTCCAGCATTATTAACTGTGTTGCCCAGTAAGCATATTTCAGTCAAGTGCCCATATATTTTAAATTTCAACTTAAACAGGTGTAAACATATGCTTTAACATCCTAACTTACAAGCAAATTTCTGAAAACGATTCGGTAGCCAGAACAAAGTCTATTATTTTAATAAAAACAAATAAAAATATGTTATTTTAACTAAAAAATTCTTTTAGTACAAATAAGGGCATAAAAGTAAAAATTTTGAAAATTGTTGGTACAGTTTTAAAATTCTCAATGGCTTCCCTGAGAAAAATACTATAACCACACACACACACTCATGTTTTATTTCTTTTTTACTTGTAAGATAATAAATGCGTGTTTAATATGTGTGCATGTACATAGTAGTAGCAACTTTAAACGCTTATAACTCTCAAAATACTAAACCAATTTCAATGAAATATAAATTTTGCACATCTGTACAAAAAGTCCTTTAAAAGCATATAAATCTTTTTAAAATCGGTGCAGTGGTACCAGCGTAAAAGGGATTACAAAGAACATGTTTGCCTATTAATTATATAGATTACTTTTTTGCAACCTTGTGATGTGTACAATGTGTTTAAGAAATGTTTTCCAAATGTTCAGTAGAAGTTTCAAGGAATAGTTTTAACAAAAAAGCTTTTTAAATTAAAAATTGTTGTTTTGCAGTTCTTATATTACAAAATTATTTTTAGCTGCCGATTCCATGAAAGAAAATGTTGTCGTAAAAATAAAGGTTTGTACAAACATTTGAACATTTGGAAATAAGATTTGCTTAAAAATAATTTTAAAGTAAACATATGTAACTCAATGCTGGCGGCATTAAATTTAATATACAAAGATATAGAAGACTGAATTCCAAGAAAGTAATATTTATGCATGTTGAAGTATAAATACATTCACCCAAAAAATAGGATAAATCGCGCTAAGATAAAACGAATAGAATTAAAGTAAAAAGCTCACGGGATTTTGGTTCGAAATGTTCTTTTTTTTTAAAGTCCTACTCCTTTGACCTCGACAGCATACGACAGCCAAATTTATTAAACTTAAGTCGATTTCTTCAGAACATATAGAAGAAAATATGTATTGAAGCACATACAATAATGCAACTGTATATGTTATGAAATATGTCTTTTGTTTTGATTCAATAATCTTTTTTAATAAAAAACAAACGTTTAAATATATGTGTAACTTTAATTTTTTCGCTCGTCTTTTTTGTGCGACTTTATTTTTATAAAACGATCTTTTATGCGACTTTTCCAAAATTCCCAGCGGTAACCCTGGACATAATGTATGTTTTTCTCTTCTTGTAATAAAACTTAGGCCGGGTTTCCATCTGTGTGCCATGTGCCACACAAGCGTAAAAAAAGCGTAACCAACTAATTACTAATGAAAAACAGTTTGAAGGTATACAATTTTTGACTTCAGTTGTATACACATACTTGGTTGCATGTTTATGTAGCCACATTTTTTTAATGAGCGCAGCTAACTTAAATTTTTCATATGAGAATAATTCAAAACTGCAAAAAAAATATGTTAAATGCGCAGGTATACAAAGAGAAAAAAGAATAAGAAAGAATTTTGAACAATAATTACAGAAAAAATATATTTTGTGCAGTTATGTAAGTCAATGTGCAGCTATTTTTTGGATGAAAATAGTTTAAAATTACCAAGATCTTAGGGCACTTATCTTATGTATAGAAAGTGTACTTAAAAACGAATTTGTATGGGATTTTAAAGAATAGTGACAGAAATTTATCATTTTAGGCAGTTAAGTCCAAAGTACACTTAAACAAAAGGCAGCCAAATCAAAACTACTGTATCGAATCGTATTGTCTGTGAACATTTTTTTATACATCACAAATCATTTGCCCTGATTTGAAGCTGACGTTTTGCATACAGATAACGGTTTTTTTCGTGGATATGTGCTGCGACTGAGCTGCAGTCTTTATTTGTGTTTGCTACACTCAAAAAAAAAAGACATATACTATTATTAAGGAAAAAATTTTTCTAAATTAAATTAAAAAAAATTTCTAAGTTCAAGTAAGTTTTTCTAAGTTTAAATAAATTTTTACAAAAATCTAGTAAAAATTACTTAATATGAGTAAAAAATAAAAAGTTCATGTTCTCAAAAGTAGTTCATAAAAATACACACAAAAATTCTCACATTCAAGGTCAAGTTTACTGGTTTAAAGGAAATATTTACCAAAAATTGGAAAATTGTTTAAAAGTTTAGGGAAATTGTATCCTAAAAACTAGTCAATCTCGTTATAAATCAAAAAATAAATTTTAGGACATGACTTACTCCTAATTAGTTCATCAAATTTGACTAACTTGAAAGATATAAAAAGGTATTCTAAATTTTAGAAAAACATTTACCAGTTTTAAGTATTTTTTTTTTAAATTATAGAATATATTTTTTATTTGCATTAAGCAAAAAATTCAAGTACATTTTTCATATATCCGACGAATATTTGAACTTGATATAAATTTTTTTGAAAATAAAATAAAATTGTAAAACACAAAAATTTCAATGCTTATTCAGGCTGCCTGTTAGGCAATTGGTTAGAGTGCTTGCCTATAAGTCAGAAGGTTGTTGGTTCAATACTTGCCCCCTCTCAAGGAATTAATACGTATGTATGGTGAATTAATAAAGAATATAATATGAAGATATAATAAAAAACATACCATGTGGTATAGAATTTAATTAAAAACAAAAAAGTACCAAAATTAAAGACAAAAAAAAAACTTTGAAAAATTTACTAAATTTGAAATAAAAGATGAAACACCTATTTTGCAATTCTCCGAATTTTATGGAGAAATTTGACTTAATTTTAGAAAAATTTTATTTAAATATAAAAATATAATTACTATAAACTAATTCATTAGTGAACTAAAAATTTAGTAAATATTTTACTGGTTTCGAGTAAAAAACAGCTTCGGCGCCATACAACAACTTTTTTTTACTCAAATTTAGAAAATTTTTCAAAGTTTTAGTTAGTTTTTTTTTTGAGTGTATATTTTCACAATCTTCACGACTTTCACAAGTCGTTAACGTAGCAAGAAGTGCAAATTAATAATCAACCATTAAGTAAATAAAAAATATAGTCAATTGATCCCGTTAGCAATATTAGTTCAAAAGTGATATGAAAAATAAACCTACAATCTGATGAAGATAGTTTTCTAGTGAGAAAATAAGCAATATTTTAGGAGCCAAGCTGCCATCAATAAGGCAAGTGCTTCAGTTACTTTTTTTTACAAAATTCGAGTAGAAAATAGTTCTTTTACGACCATATGGATATATTTGAACCAAGGATTCACTAGTACACTCAAAAAAAAAAACTAACTAAAACTTTGGAAAATTTTCTAAATTTGAGTCATAAAAAGTTGTCGTATGGCGCCAAAGCAGTTTTTACTTGAAACCAGTAAAATATTTACTAAATTTCTAGTTCATGAATGAAGTAGTTTATAGTAATTATATTTTTATATTTGAGTAAAGTTTTTCTAAAATTAAGTAAAATTTTCCCATAAAATTCGGAGCTTTGCAAAAAAATTTTTTCATCTTTGATCTCAAATTTAATAAATCTTTCAAAGTTTTTTTATGTCTTTAATTCTGGTACTTTTTTATTTTTTATTAAATTCTATATCACATGGTATGTTTTTTATTATGTCTTCATATTATATTCTAAATTAATTCACCATACATACGTATTAATTCCTTGAGAGGAAGTATTGAACCAACAACCTTCTGACTGATAGGCAAGCACTCTAACCAACTGCCTAGCAGGGCAGCCTGAATAAGCATTGAAATTTTTGAGTTTTCAAATTTTATCTTATTTAAAAAAAATATATTTCAAGTTCAAATATTCCTCGGAAATATGAAACATTTAGGGTTAATGCAAATAAAAAATATATTCTAAAATTTAAAGAAAAAATACTTAAAACTGGTAAATATTTTTCTAAAATTTAGAAAACCTTTTTATATCTTTCAAGTTAGTCAAATTTGATGAACTAATCAGGAGTAAGTCATTTCCTAAAATTTATTTTTTGATTTAAGACGATATTGACTAGTTCTTAGGATACATTTTCCCTAAACTTTTAAACCATTTTCTAATATTTGGTACATATTTCCTTTAAGCCAGTAAACTTGTCCTTGAATGTGAGAATTTTTTGTAGTTATTTTTATGAACTACTTTTAAGGATATGAACTTTTTATTTTTTACTCATATTATCTAATTTTTACTAGATTTTTGTAAAAATTTACTTAAACTTAGAAAAAATTACTTAAAATTAGAAGTTTTTTTTACTTAAATTTAGAAACTTTCTTTCCTCAATAATAGTACATGTCTTTTTTTGAGTGTAGATTTTAGTGACCCCCTTCTACATATGTATGTATGTATATATATATATATATATATATATATATATATATATATATATATATATATATAGGGTGTTTTTTTGAGGGGTATAGAACTTCGAATTGAAAGAAAACACAAGAAAATCGTTTTAATGTCCATCAATTTGGCTTTATTGGAAGGATAATTTTATGCCATTAATGTTTAAATATGATTTCGGGCATGTGGCTACCGCAGCTGGCTCGAATAAAGCCAATTCTACAGGTCCAATTTTCAACCACTTTTTCGAGCATAAGGGGCCGTATGTTGGCAATAACGCCACGAATGTTGGCTTCCAAGTCCCCTAACGTTTCTGGTTTGTTGGCGTAGACGAGCGACTTCACATATCCCCAAAGAAAATAACCCAATGGTGTCAAATCACACGATCTTGGTGGCCAATTGACAGGTCCATTCCGCGAAATAATGCGCTCATCGAATGTTTCCTTCAATAAATCGATTGTGACGTGCTCTGTGTGGCATGTAGCGCCGTCTTGTTGGAACCACAACTCATCCACATTCATGCCATCCAATTCGGGAACAAAATAGTCGGTTAGTCGGCTCCAATTGCTGTGCACGGTGGCGAATCGATTCATTCGGGTCCTCTTCAACACTTTGCTCTACAGCGGCAATTGTTTCTTCGGTGCGCACTGTTCGACGTCTCTGCGGATGCGTATTATCACATAGAGTAAACGTAGTGCGAAAACGATCCATGGTTAACCGAATTAATTGCTCTGATGGACGATTATGTCGACCATAAAATGGACGGAGCTTGCGGTAAACTTCGCGAACTGAACCATTATTTTCGAAATAAATTTGCACGATTTGCAAGCGTTGTTCTTTTGTCAACCTGTTCATGATGAAATGGCAAACCAAACTAAATATTAATCACTTGACAGCTGACAAAATGGCCGCCAGTTAAAAAAGTGATGCCAACTTAAAGTTCTATACCTCAATAAAAAACACCCTTTATATATATATTTATTTATTTATTTAATATTAGTGCACAGCATAATAAAAAAGAAAAACAAACTATTGACGCGTTCATTGACAATGTCACCAGAAATGCACTAGAACTATTGTCTCTAACGTATCTCTACATATTAGGGATGTAACGAATACCAGTTTAGCGAATGCGAATGCGAACGCGAATAATACATTTTAATTTCTGCTAAAGCGAATGCGAATTCGAAAGCAAATGCAAATATTTCAATACGTTAAAAATCACATAAAAATAAATTTATATAAGAACATGACGTTGTATTATATACATAGATGTACTACATATGTATATCATTTTATTTAAATTTAGCTTTTAATTGAGCAAATATTTGTTAATTTATTAAAAATACAAATTCTTAAAACAGAAAGACACAGAAAGATATATGAAATTATATTTAAATAAGTATAGATAATAATTAAAAATGATAGACAATCAACCCATTCGTACTTTGCCCTAAAGGTATATACCAACAGACGACATGTTTTTTACATGTGTTTTTTAAGTTTTCGACTCGTATGTTTTTCTTTATGCTTGTCAATATTGGTTAATTTACATAAGGTTTATAATTTTTGGTCACAAACGTATATGTAGTATCACTTCTTCTTTTTCAGTACATAAATATCCGCGTAGTTTGTTTTATAAGTGGCTTGCAGCCGTCGAAATATTTTTGGTTTTTTAAACAAGACGTTGAGGTTGTATCTAAAAATCTATACATTTTTGGACTTATTTTAATAAAACGACAACATTAAATTAAAAAAAAATATATAATTAATTTGTCTTGCAAAATACTTCATTCAGACTGCTAATGATAGTGCACATAATCAACCGCCGACAAATTTGTTCGCATGACATAGACATTTGGAGCTGTATGTTTAACATAAGAAAGTAGAGCACGCTCTATTTCAAATAATGTCTTATGTTTTTTGTCATGTTTGTTACACAAGCAATGTTTTAAAGGTAACACACGACATGTTTTCGTTTACATATGTAAATTCTGGCACATACAATGTGAAAAACATGTCGTCTGTTGGTACCTTAAGGCATTCTACTATGTTCAACAATTCATGTGAAGTGCTGTCATATTAAGTAAAATTGGAATGAATTGTTCATAAAGAAATGTTGCAAAAGTAGTACTCTGGTCATCTTGGGAGAAACATATCAAATATATCTTCAACATTTTAAGTTTCATGCGACTAGTTAAAATTGCTTGCATTTCGAATTTTTTGTACGATGTAATGAATGGTGTTCAAAATTTTTCAAAAGTTTGAGCAGACTAGTCTTAAGTAGAAAATATGTTCACGCAAACGAAGAAACACTGCCTTTTCTTTTTCAAAAGGTTAAAAATATTTCCATACACCGCTGAATTTTTGTTTCACTTTTATACTTATGAGAACTTGTTTATAGAAACGTTTTTCGCTAAAATTTTAAAGCTTTGATTAGAATGCTGTACTTGTCAGTATATGTATCTTTTTCATGCTGGCTTATAAAAAATTTTCGAGTTTTTGACGTTTTTTAATAGCAAACTATTTTCGTAAAAGGAGTACAAAAGTTTTTTGTCTTTAGTATTCGCGTAAAAGTAAGCGAATAATTTGCGAATGTGAACATTCGTTACATCCCTACTACATATCATACACGCATCAACATTACTTCTTTGGAATCTTTTTTCGAACAAGAAGTCTTCGCGGAATTGCTTGTAAACATTCATATACACGGACACCAATACTTCCATCGTACTTCGCTTATTAAACGACATATTTTATTATTGGCTTAGTATAATACACGTTACGACAATACATTTAACAAGTATTTATACAAAAAATAAAAAAAACCCGACTGCGACCATCTTTGAGCCGTTCAATATCCTAAATGGTCATTCGAAATGAAAAATCATAAAAGGAAGCTAAAGATGTCTTTAAAATACCTGTCGAATGGTATCCATAGGGCGTCTTTGCGCTTCTGTAATCGTTTGAATTTAGGAAGATTGACTAATTAGGCCAAAGCTTCCGATCCTAGAGTTGGAGATGCCAACATACCGCTAGGCCGGCTAGATACAGTTGAGTTTGAGCGAATAATTGTTATGGGATTGTCACCAACCAACCAACCCTATTTACAATTACTTTATGTTAAGGGATAACCATTAATATTACCATTTGTGAAATTGTGCAAATATGCGAGAGACTTATTTCATAAAGCCCTTAGCTCCTTTTGCGCAATCAGTTAGATCAATTTGAATGAAATATCATAAAATTAATTTAGACATTTTTAGATTTTTAATTGAACTATAGTGAATTTTTAATCAGAAATAATTTTTAGTCAGGCTTAAGTTCAGTAATTTCAATTCTTTTTATTGAATGAAATATTTTATTAATTAATGTGAGTTTCTAAAGGAGAGAAGAAAAATTAAATTAGACTTTTAAGCTGGGGGAAATACCGATATTTTTCTGTGTAGCAACGCACTTCATCAGCACCCTAGTCTATCTACTTAAAATTAAAATTAAAAATTAATTTAATAAAAATAAAACAAGAGAATTTCAAGCAGTTTTAATTTAAATCAGCTACGTCCAAGCCATATGCACAATGTGCAAACTTTTATATAGAGCTTTTTGTGCTTTCACAACGACGAGAGTACAACATCAACAGTGCTCAGCTAAAGTTTACGAGTCAAAATTATTGGGCAAACTTTTTGTGTAAATAACTTTCCATACAATTTTTGACATTTTATTTACGAGAGTGTAAAATGCACAATTGCATAGTTTGCGAGACTTTTGAACATTCTCATGTAAATCCTTATTATTTAATAGAAATAACATGCCAAAATTCATGTAAGGTCATAAATTGATTTAACTTTATATTTTACGAGTAATTTAATTTTTATAAATGTGAAATATCTACATATATGAAGGTGACACAACTGATTTATATATTTATAGTTGAATATCAGCTGCTTATGGTGCTGCTGACGTCTTCAAAATAACTAAATAGCTGGCTACAATGCGTCAAGTGAAGATAGCGACATTTGAAGTCGTGTATACATGTAGCCTATTGTGTTAAACGCTTTTAATGCAGTAGGCAGAAATACAGTATATAGAAATACAGAAAGAAAACTCTGTCAGATGAAAATTATATAAAACAGTGTTTCTAAAAGTTATAAAACATAATAAAAGAATAAGGGTCTTATGCAAAAAACTTAATAAAGCTTTGCCAAGCAATGTTAAGTAAAGTTGTATTCAAAAAAAATTATTGTATAAAAATTCTAAAGTAGGCACCCACGTTTGTTAAGACTACTTTAAGTTGATATTTCCAAAATGTGTATTTTGTACCTCAAATATTTTTAATAATATAGCACATACTGTTTCATGTTACATCTGAAAATGAAGCTAGAAGTGCCTGCTCTTATCTTAAATTTATTATTTCTGTCATGTAAGGGGAAACATCACCAAATTAACCAACTGATTCGAAATACATAGCAAAATCCATAAAAAAAAATATTAAAATAAATACAATTATACAAAAATATTTTAGTGATGTACGTACAATCAAAACAAATCGAAAAAAGCTGGATATTCAAATACTCGTTTCATTCGAATAAAACAAATTGTGATAATTTTTCACATTTTTTTACTTTTACGTCATGGTTGTGTTTATCTGTTTTCCTATTAAGTCAGAAGCTCATTTTTTTTAAATTAGGTTGCCTTACTTCAAGATAATAAAAATTTATTTAATAAAATAAAAAAAATATTTGAATACCCGAATGAAATTGTATTCAATTTTGTACATCATAAGCTGTGAAGTGGTTGTTGAACACGGTGGTGTTACCAGTATTTATTATTAAATCACAAAATATTTAAAGTTGTCTTTTGCATATGATTTTTTAATAAAGCTATGTTAGCCTTAAAGTGCTTATCAACTACTATGAACTTTAAAGCTAAAGCAAAATATTTTTTTGCATAAGGGGGTAAATTTTAAAGGAATGCATAGAAGATGTTATAAATGCCTAAGAGTCGTTAAAATTTGAAACATCTATCATCTTCCATATCTTCTGTTTCGTAATTATTGTTTGATATGTACAAACTAAGTAGCAAATGAAAAATATAAAAATAATAATAATAAAAAACGGTATGGAAATTAAATAAAAAATAAAAATAAGAAAGGTTTAATTTTTGCGACATATTTTAAGTAATTTTCCAGTGATGATGTCGAAGATGTCGAGTGAAACAAACTGAAATGTTGAAAGATGATAAGTCATTTCTTTATACATTTTGAATGAAAGATGTTATCATATTGCCAAATTTATCAAATATGTACGCAATTGTAAGCAGACCATAATGTTTACTTGAAGTTTTTTCGCATCTTGGCACAGTTGTCCTAATTATATCTACATATTTTCATATTATCTCGGATGTATTGTTTTTTTTCCTTATTTTTTACTGAGTTTCTTTAATGATATTGGTTTCCAAAAAAGTAAGTTGTGTTCAAAAAACTCACATTCCGCATTTTCAATGTTGGTTATATTCAGTAAAAGCGGATTTTTCGTTTGATTTGTATGCAAAATTAAATGTAAAATCATCTTGGTTTTTAAATCACTTAAATTGCCCATCAATTGACATTTCCGCTTTATTGTAATTTTTTTTCACATTTTTAATAACAGAATTCGCTATTTGTAAAGGTTGAAATAATCGTGATAAAATATTTCAAAAAAATAAAAAAAATTAATCTAGGGAAAGAGGAAAATATACAAGAATATAAACGCAAATAAAATTCAAACCTCAATTGTTGAAGGGACCACAAACATACTGGCGGTGGTACAGTTCAGCATGTTGCTGCTTTCGTTTATTCCTTTTTTTACCATTCGAATATTATTCTTGTAATGCCTTGCAACAGCAACATCGGCAGTAACAACAACAGTAAAAATAACATACAAACAGCAGCAGAAGTGTAAAATTAAAGAGCAGATAAAGGGCAACAATTTACATGTTTTTCACCGCTTTTTTATCTGCAATTTTTTACTGCACTTTCATTTGGTGGAATGTATGAGAATGATTTAATTCCTTAGCCGTGAAAACTACCACTTTTATATGTTGTTTTAAATTACAAACCAACAGAAATGAACAAACAAAAGCTACGGTTGAATGACTGCTGCCTGAATGAAGTTTGGGGTGGACGTTACGAAAGTTGGAAAAACTAACGCTAAACAGTGGTGATGAAGGTAAAAAATCAAGTGAACAAAACAACAAGCATTCACATGACTTAAACTACCAAGTTTTTCCCACATACCCTGTAACTCAGCTATTTTTTAAACGATCAAAACTAATTATATATATGATTTGACCAGGATAAAGTTCGTATCGTACTGTAAGCCAAATTACATGTAGGTTAAAATTTTTATAACCGACGAACGGATTTTCCCGACCACCTTCGAATCTTATGAAACTTAGTTGTCTTTTTGCACGTTACTTAACTAAGATAATTATAAAATTTTGGACTTCCAGCTTCTGTTTTTCCTGATATATGGCGCGTCAAAAAATTAAAAAATCATTAAGAACATATATATAAGTGGTCCGCCATTATTGCTCATTTCTTCAAAAGTTGTTAAGATGCTGGGTCGAAATTGGTCTCGTTTAATAGGTCCTGAGAATAGTTTTTAAACTGCATTTAGTTTAACTTTTTTCTGAAAGGTCAAAGATCACTGTCACATGATTTAAAGTTTGGGGAGCTATATCTCAAAAAATGAAATTTTTAAAATTAAAAAAAAAAAATATATATATATGTTAATCCTGATAGTCTCTTCTGCATTTTGTGTCAAAAAATTTCAATGAGCTATTATTAGTTTTTGAGATATAGTTCCCCAAACCTTAAATCAAATCATCTTTGACCTTTCAAAAAAAAAAAAAAAAAGTTAAACTAAATGCAGTTTTAAAGCTATTCAAATACCTATTAAACGGGATCAATTTCGACCAGGTATCTTAAAAAATTTTGAAGATATGAGCAATAATGGCAGACCACTTATATGTATTTTTAATGAATTCCTTACTTTTCGAAGCGCCATATTTCGGGAAGCACAAAAGCTAGATACCCACAATTTTTGAAGATATATTATTTTAGTACTGTAGAACATTTGTGCAAATTTTTGTACAATTCTAAGATGGTTTTTTTTCGTTGATTTAAAATGGAATTACACATGTGTTAATTATTTATGAACTAATAACACCAAAGTTAATTTAAAATTTTCTGAGAAGCACTAGTAGAGCGGAACTACTAGCAGTTTTCGAAGGTCACTGCACCTTCATCAGTAGCGTTCTTTGTGTTTGGTCCACTGTGTGTGGTTTCAGTTGATGTAGATTTCTGCTTTATATAGTCAAATTTGCAGTGCAAATGGAATATGTGAACTGTTTTGATTCATCGTACTATAATTGGCTGAAAGTTGTTTTTTTTTTTTGACGAAAGCTCAGTTTTACCATTTCTAAACTTCAAACAGTCTTGCCAATGTCGTTTGTTCTTTACTAGTTATGCACATGATAGTTAATTTGCTTAGTTTTGTTCTGCTTAAATAAACTTTTTTGCTCCTTCACTAATAAGTATATTTATTTTTAATTTTTACCGCAAGCCCATTAATAAAAAATAATAATAATAATCTACAGTATATTATTAGAGATTATTTTTTGATTATTTTTAAAAATTATGACCATCTTACCAAAAATAATAATTATAAATACAAAAAATGCAGCATATTCTCCACCTAAGTTTAGTTTAATTTTTCTTGCCTTCTTCTTTGTAACAGCACATTAATTAACAAAATATTTCATTCTATAATTAGACTCATTTTACACTATCAGAAGTGAGAACTCGCAAATTTGCATTGCTGTTCTCTCGTTTCAAGGTAAAGGAAATTTTGCGTGTGCAAAAGTGAAAGAAAACTTAAAAGAAAATCAAATAGGCTTTGTCAAAGCAAATTGTGCGTGTGCAAAAGTAGTCTAATAATAAAAAATATCAAAATTTATTAAAAATTTCACAAAATATAAACATATATATGAAAGATGAATTTAAACTAATTATATTAACTTATTTAGGTTATTCGACAAAAATGGTTTATTCAGCCAAATTGCATCAATTTGCTATTGACTAGGTTTAGTTTTTTCAGCTGAATATATTTGTGAGATTAACCAAGATTGTATTTACATAAAAGTTTTCTATCAACAATGCCAAAACTTTTCGAAAAACTACTCATGTCAAAATTTTCCCCGATTCTAATTAATAGTGGTTGCATCCCGGACCATCAATTTGGTCTTCGAAGTCAGCATAGCACCATTGAAAAAACACATATATTGGTGCAATTTATAAGAAAAACATTTGAAGAAAATAAGTATTTTTAATCAGAAAATAAGTACTGTTCTGCCCTGTTTATTGACGTTTCTCAAGCATTTGATAAAGTGTGACATGAAGGCTTAATATTAAAAATTAAAATCTTATCTACCAATAAATTTTCTAGAGCTATTGGTAAGATACATTATTGACCGGAAGTTCACTGTTGTAGAAGGAGACTTCATGAGTGTGTGATTATACTTGTGATATCCCTTTACTAACCGTTTACACATGCAAGTACAAGTGCAAGTAACTCAATACATCGACATATTTTTACTAATACAATCATAATGCTACAAGTTGTAGGCTCACTGGCAAGAGATTTTCATTACCAGTAATTTTTTCACTTGCATGTAGGAGAATTGTCAAAAATAAAAACAGTGTTACCCTTTAAGGATTTTATTTTAATTTTAATGGATAGCTTACATGGAATAATTTTTAAAATGTTATTATTTCAACTTATATACAGAAAAAATAAAACAAAAAGTAAGAACATGTAATCAAATATGACTTATTATTGATTTGCAATATAAATTTATCATTTATTTTGGTACAAAGTTGATCACTAAATTCGTTTCCCTGTAATGATCCTATACCAAAAATTTGGCAGCCCACACATTAAGAACTAATATAGACAAAAACAGTACAAACAACGCACAGAAGAAAGATAAAAATGAAATTTTCAAATATTTATAGTAAAATATAGAAAAATTAAAATAAACTTGCACTTGACTGTGTAAACAATCAAGCAAGTTGCTAGTGTTTTTATTATTTCATTCAATGTATTGGTTGTTAATACGTACACGCAACTTGTAACATCCCAGCAAAAAATTAGACATTACAATCTGAACTACTTGCCATATAATGACTTACTTTTTTGATTGCCAAATTGAAGTACTCGCTTACAAATCTCATTATGTACAATATTAAAAATAGGAAGCTGAAGTTGAAGATATTCTTTGAGTTTCAAAAGATGACGTGAAAAAATTGCCAAAATATGTCGTTATTTTAAATAAATTATATAGATTTCTAAATTGTCTACTTAATTATTTTAAACTAAAAAATAATTGTAAGTAATTAAATTTTTGGAAAATTATTATTTAAATATAAGTAGTTCCAATTGAAATTTGTCTAAATATAGTAATTATAAGTAACAATACAGGCACGCTTACGAATAAGATGTGATCCACTTCAATTGAGTTTATAAAAGAAAATTTACAAAATGGTTCATTTCATAATAGCAAAATAGTTTTTTTTTAAATTTAAACTGAGTTTTTAATCAAGATCTTCCATTTACTCAAACAACGTCATATTTAAAAATAATAAATAATAGTAATTTTTTTTGACTGAAAAAAGTAGTTCCATCAAGAAAAAAATAACTACTTCCCACAAAGAAA
Source organism: Tachina grossa (assembly GCA_949987645.1). Lineage (NCBI taxonomy): Eukaryota > Metazoa > Arthropoda > Insecta > Diptera > Tachinidae > Tachina > Tachina grossa. The sequence continues at coordinate 126,670,123 of OX465275.1, forward strand.
AAAATAATTAGTTCCTACAATAAACAACATAACTACTTCTTAAGAATCGATTATTTTAGTCTCACGCCTTGTTAAAATCATTAAGTTGGCAATCCAGTAAGGAAAAGATTCCACCAAAAATGCCTAATGCCGAACTCGATTACCTTTTTGGAAATTTTTTGTTTTCCCATTCGAATCAACAATCAAGTTGTTCTTCAACATTTCCAACATTCCTTGTTATACACCTTGATCGACGGCTACATGAAAGCACCATATTGACTCAAACGTTCCACAAATCAAAACTTAACATGCCGACCACACGAGCAATAGTCTTGGCAGTTATTGCCGTGGCAACTGTCAAATTCGATTGCCGACACAAGATATTAGCGTGTGGACCGTATGAATATGTGTTCAAATATATATTCAGCAACAAATGTTAAAATACATTGCTGAGCAACAATCTCTTAACACATGCTGTCAAATACAAATTATACAAAATTTTTTTCAACGTAAATGTAGAAAACAGAAGTTTTAACTAAATAAAACCAATAAAAGTTCAATTTAAAATTAAAAAAAGAATAAAATGATTGATAATTGAAGTATTTATGTGAATAAAGCAAATATATTTGAATATATGTGTTCACCACCTCTAGATGCATTGTTGAACACAAGCAATTTGACGTCATCATTCTGCCGGCGTTATTGCTTGTGTTAAGACACATCAAATTGCTAGTGTGGTCGTAGTGTAAATTAACTCAGATACATTGGTTGTAGTGTTGTCAAAAAAAAAAAAAATTCGAATATTTGAACAACTTTTTATAATTTTTTTTTTTTTTTTGAACGAACAAAATTATTTAATTTAGAACAAAAATTATTAGAATCATTTATGTCGAATACTCGAATAATATCCTTAACTACTTTGTATAAAAAGTATTTTACCAAGCCGATAGCCTTTGCCGCTAGTGCTTTATAGTTAAAGATTTATTATAATTATAATTGTAATAGTATTTAAGTTAAATAAAATAAAATAAGCATACATTTCATGACTTTTTAATTTGTTAACAATAGGATGTAAAGTAATCAAACTAATTATATCAAATTATAAATACTAACCCCCTTATGCAAAAAAATATTTTAATTTAGCTTTAAAGTTCATAGTAGTTGATAAGCACTTTAAGGCTAACATAGCTTTATTAAAAAATTATATGCAAAAGACAACTTTAAATATTTTGTGATTTAATAATAAATACTGGTAACACCACCGTGTTCAACAACCACTTCACAGCTTATGATGTACAAAATTGAATACAATTTCATTCGGGTATTCAAATATTTTTTTTATTTTATTAAATAAATTTTTATTATCTTGAAGTAAAGCAACCTAATTTAAAAAATATGAGCTTCTGACTTAATAGGAAAACAGATAAACACAACCATGAAGTAAAAGTAAAAAAATGTGAAAAATTATCACAATTTGTTTTATTCGAATGAAACGAATATTTGAATATCCAGCTTTTTTCGATTTGTTTTGATTGTATGTACATCACTAAAACATTTTTGTATAATTGTATTTATTTTAATATTTTTTTATGGATTTTGCTATATATTTCGAAGCAGTTGGATAATTTGGTGATGTTTCCCATTACATGACAGAAATAATAAATTTAAAATAAAAAAAAGTAAAAATATTTGAGGTACAAAATACACATTTTGGAAATATCAACTTAAAGTAGTCTTAACAAACGTGGGTGCCTACTTTAGAATTTTTATACAATAATTTTTTTAGAATACAACTTTACTTAACATTGCTTGGCAAAGCTTTATTAAGTTTTTTTGCATAAGACCCTAAATACTTGTGTAAGCTTGTTTGTATGTATGTATATATGAATATGTTCGCTAAACGCTTCTTTTGTTTTCTTGCTGGGAAAATATAATGCTTCTTTAATGGAATTAGGAGGTATCTTGCAATTCCTGATAACATGTTTAGAAAAATAACCGCTTTTCTCTAATCAAAAGCATAAAGAATCCAATTAGTAAACGAAGTAAAAACGCATTAGATGCCTTAATGTTATTCCTCAGTTTTCCTATCCAACACTAACTTTTTAAAATACGGCACAAAAAGCGCAAAAAAGAGTACGCAAATACTTTATTTTCATGATTATTTTGTAATAAAAATATCGAAAATAATCTCAAGTACGATGACATATTATATCATATTTCTAAAGTAACTGAGCATATTTTATTAACTGATCTAAAAAATTGTATGAATAAAGTAGGAGGTTGATTTAAATTATTTGTATTTAAATATCAAAGAAAGGATTACTTTAACTGTATATATTTTTAAATGGTATTTTTAAAATGAAACTTTTCTACTTATTCTTTTATTAAATGTAAAAAAAAGAATAGGCTGCAAGCTACGAGTGAAACGTGGGATTATATGGGGTATTTAATTGATTTTTTAAAAGAAATCAATGATATATTCAAAAATATTTCAAAATGTGTATAAATACCTATACTTTTTAACTAATTTCGTTTCGGTTTTCAACCTCCAAGAAAAAAATGGGTGTTATAAGTTTGTAGTGTGTGTATGTGTATCTATTTGTATGTACGAGTCCACGTACAGACTAAACTGTTGGACAGATTTTAATTTATTTTCTCTGTTTGAAAGGTAATTTTATCGAGAGTGTTCTTAGTTATGTTTGAAGAAAATTGGTTTAGTTCAGAAGATATCACATGTTTTTTAAATATATTCTGTTGAATCTGTGTATCTTTGACGCTGTAGCTACCAAACGGCTTGGCCGATTTTAATTGATTTTTTTTCATTTGAAAGCTGACATTATCGTATATATTTTAGTTTATACCTGAAGAAAATCGGTCTAGTCGATTGAAAATTATCATAAATTTTCTATATATTAATTTACTCTTTTCTTTTTTGCGAGTCTGTTACTTCAATAATATTAGTGGAACATAGAGTTCTTAACTTATGCTACAGCATAATTTAATTTTTGCTATTAATATTTTTATTTGCGTATTAATATTTCTAAATTTGTTATTAAAATTATTTGGTTTTCTGTGTAATGAATTATATTTCGTTTGTTAATAAAAATAATTAAATAACTACCTGCACGTCTCCACGCGCAATATTTATTTCTGAACATAAGAAATAACGTCGGCAGCATGACGTCACAAATATGTTCATGTACAAGCCTATGTTCTGGGCTATAGAACACGCATTGTGGTATTGGACATAAATTTAAAAAATTCACTGTGTATATATCGATGTTTTTTATATTTATTTTATTTTGTTTTATTTTATTTAAAACTAATTTATTTATATTCGTTTTATTCAAAATGCTGCATTTTTACAACAGTCACAAGTTTATTATATTTAATTCTCATTAACAACAAATGTCTATGAAATTTGACAGCTTATGTTCAATATTATTTCTTTGAAATAAGTTTGAACAACTATTTCGCAATTTATTTGCAAATAAATTTCTATTCGGTCCACACGTGGACATATGGTGTTGAAAATAGAATTTGACAGTTGAGAACATAATTATTTCCAAGTTTATTGCGCGTTGGAGACCCCCAGTAATATACATGCGTATAGTGTTTTGCAAACTTTTTTAAAATTATTCGAATACATTTTATGTATAAAATTTCATTCCAACAAATATAAAAGATGAATAATTAACAACTCTAGTTGGCTGATAGGTAGAAATTCAACCCTCAGTATAGATTGTAAGGTTTTAATATAAAAGTAGCTTTCGAAACAAATATGGTGCTACTAAATTTAGCTGTGGGACACTGCTTCAGCTTCCAATGTAGAGAGAATCCAATGAAGGCAAAACAAGATTTCAAGGCTAATAACATGGGTTCCATGGTACACCAAAAATTTAAATTGACATCGTGATTTAAATATATGTACCACTTGTGACTGCTGAAATTGCAAAATACGCAGGCAAATACATATTAAACAAAACTTGAGTCACATATAGGTTATTTCTTTTCCCGTACCTCTTCATTTCCCGGGAAAGAGGGAACGACTTTTCAGTTTCCAGGGAATTGCCGGCCAGTGCAAAATAATACAAAATATTTTTAATTCAATTTATTTCAACAAAAATCAAATTATAAGTCATGAGATCGATTAAATAACAACGTTTTATAAGCACATTAGTAAAAAAAAATTAATAACTTTTCAGTTCTTTATATAATAGTAATAAACAAATACAATATTATAAAAAAGACGATTGTTATTAAAAAAATATTACAAAATATTTCTTTGGAAATATGACTTTAGTACAGAATAAGCATTAACAGAATCGTACTTTTTACCAAAGCGAATCTTTAATTATTTTGTAATTTTTCTTTTATTTTCTTGCTCATTTATGTTTTCCACTTTTATGAATTATTGTAGAATTAAATTTTAAACGTCGCGTTTATATTTTTGGCAAATAAAGGCCTCTAAGTCTTAGAGTATATGTGTCCCAGATGTAAACTCGGGTTGTAATGCTTTATCTATTGTCCTAGTACCATCACCTTATTATTGCAAGATCACATTCATAAACTGAATGACAACATTTATCACGAAATGTTTACATACAAACTAAGGTTGCCTTAATAAAATATATAAAAATCCCGGGAAGCCCCGCACAAATTTCCTGGGATTTCTTTCCGGGAAAATGTGCGGGATCCCGGAAAATTGTTCCCGTATGAAAAACACTAGTCACATCCTAATCCTCTTGCTCGTAATATATTGAACTTCACTGGATACATCCGCTTAAAAAGAAAGGTACACGAGGGCTCTAATACTCAACACTCCACATGAAACTGCTTGAAAATATTTGTTGCTTAGCACGACTCTTATGTATTGTTAATTACTATCACTAAGTTTATGTCCGATGCTGGTTGGGCCAAATAATTATATTTAGATTTAAGATTTGAATATTTACTGTTAGTTCATTATGAAGATAAAATAAATAAATATATGGGTTAAAAAATTTGTATTTAAACTATAAACTGAATATCAACATCAACTTGGAATCATACTACATATACATATTTATAACTAAAATCTATAAGATAAACCACTGAAATAAGTTATAAAGGGTGTTTTTTATTGAGGTATAGAACTTTAAGTTGGCATCACTTTTTGAAATGGCGGCCATTTTGTCAGCTGTCAAGTGATTAATATTTAGTTTGGTTTGCCATTTTATCATTAAAAGGTTGACAAAAGAACAACGCTTGGAAATCGTGCAAATTTATTTCGAAAATAATGGTTCAGTTCGCGAAGTTTACCGCAAGCTCCGTCCATTTTATGGTCGACATAATCGTCCATCAGAGCAATTAATTCGGTTAACCATGGATCGTTTTCGCACTACGTTTACTCTATGTGATAATACGCATCCGCAGAGACGTCGAACAGTGCGCACCGAAGAAACAATTGCCGCTGTAGAGCAAAGTGTTGAAGAGGACCCGAATGAATCGATTCGCCACCGTGCACAGCAATTGGAGCCGACTAACCGACTTTTTTGTTCCCGAATTGGATGGCATGAATGTGGATGAGTTGTGGTTCCAACAAGACGGCGCTACATGCCACGCAGCGCACGTCACAATCGATTTATTGAAGGAAACATTCGATGAGCGCATAATTTCGCGGAATGGACCTGTCAATTGGCCACCAAGATCGTGTGATTTGACACCATTGGATTATTTTCTTTGGGGATATGTGAAGTCGCTCGTCTACGCCAACAAACCAGAAACGTTAGGGGACTTGGAAGCCAACATTCGTGGCGTTATTTCCAACATACGGCCCCATATGCTCGAAAAAGTGGTTGAAAATTGGACCTGTAGAATTGGCTTTATTCGAGCCAGCCGCGGCGGCCACATGCCCGAAATCATATTTAAACATTAATGGCATAAAATTATCCTTCCAATAAAGCCAAATTGATGGACATTAAAACGATTTTCTTGTGTTTTATTTCAATTTGAAGTTCTATACCCCTGAAAAAAACACCCTATATATGTTAATTTAAACCAGAAAATAGTGAATTTTATAAAATTGCTTATTAAATAATGAACAAATTAAAATAGTAATTTACTGCAATATAATTGTCTGTTTATTTTGATAATAAAAGAAATAAAATTAATAATTTCGAAGTTGCTTTAACTAAAAGTTTTTTTGACTTCCCGCTATAAGAACCTACTGATTCTACTCCAATTTTCCAAAATTGGGATTTTATATTCTGACGTTCTGAGGTCCTCAGAGTCCATTTTGACCATTTTCGCGATGATTTCCGAATCGATGTACTTGTTTGTGCATTTATCATATTGAGTGCCGGTTTTGAATTTTTTTTTTTTTGTGTAGTGAGTGTATTAGTGATAAAAACGATTTCTGAGATATGCCTAGTCCATTCTGCCCCTTGCTTTTTATTTTATATAGCCTTTTTAAATTTTTTTAAATTTTTAACTTTATAAAACCTTTTTGATTTTGCAAAAATGTTCAGTAAACGATTCTTTATTTAAAAATCACAACAAATTTCACTCAGTGTCGTATATAAAACAACTGCAGGACCTACCCTGCAAATAATGCGACTAGTCCATACATGCATGTAAAGACTAGTCCAAAGAAGAGTAGGAGTACCACAAAACTACTCCAAATATATGAAAAAAGGACGTCCTAGGTTTGGACCACATGGTCCAACTTTGCAAATAATATTTATAATATATAAATAATGATAATACAAATAATATTAGAGTACGTGGTCCAATCTAGATGAAACAGACTAGTTACATCATGGTACCATGTAATGCAGTCATGGATCATGTCGTTTTCATACAAGCATTCAATGATATATGATAAGTGTTCGTGTTTAAACGAATATGATCGTTCTTCTTAAGCACTCAAAAATTGTATGCGAGTAGTTAGTCTATAGTCTAGTCCATATGGAGTATTTTTGGGGTTAGTCCGATGTAATGCAAAGTTGGACCATGTGGTCCAACCCTAGAACATCGCAATGTTAAATCGACTACCTTTTTTTTCATATATTTGGAGTAGTTTTGTGGTACGCCTACTCCTCTTTGGACTAATCTCTACATGCATGTATGGATTAGTCGCATTATTTGCAGGGTAAGTACACACAATTACAGTTGTACGGAAACGTACGACTAGGCACTCAACGTGTTATATATATATATATATATATATATATATATATATATATATATGTGTCTATGTTTATCTCTTATAACTTACGAACGGATCGGGAAAAAGTTTGCCGCATTCGAAAAATTTTGAGCTCACTTATGTAGATGTCGTAAAATAATGAATCTATTCGGCTTGGTGGATTTCAGAAATTTTCGATCAAGCCTATTAAAATCTAATCAGCTCTTCTCCTCAAAGAGACATGTGGATTGCTATCGATTTGACTTAAATCGGGTACTTCGTACGAATATTCGTTTTTTTCTAATAACTTCAAAAGTCTTCGCCAAATCTATTTTAGATATTCTATGATTTTTAAAGACTTAAAAAGTGTTGTGGATGCCGCAAAATTTATCAACATCTTTAGCTTGAAAGTAAGTTTCATGTATGGCCTGCAATGCTAACTGATACTCATATTTTTTTTTATTTTTCAACAACAATTAGCACTATCAAATCGGTAATTACTTAAAATTAGTTATTTCAATCAGAATAATAGTAAGTTACCTGTGATCGTCCCTACTGTACAGCATGATTGTGAATACAGATGTATGTAAGTGTGAGTATGTGTGCATGTGTGCACGTGTGTGTATTTGATGCAGAGAAAGTTGAGGATGCTTACTACAAATGAATTCACAATTCATAGATGTTTGCTCTTTTTTTGTGTTGCTATTGCTGGCTTAATTTTCATTTTTATATTTGTATGCGCTGATAATGAATACGGTGGCCCTGTAGAGGGGGATGTTGCCGCTAATGATGATGATGATGACAATGATCATTACATATGAATCTACATTCGTTCCTGTTCCTATATTTTTACGTCGAATTTTTTTTATATTTACATATATAAACATCAGTTCGTATTGTGTGGTATTATTCAACAAACAATTGCAAAATTCCATGGGCATGACCTCGGGAGTTGGAGATTTTTTCTCGCCGCAATCATACAGTATTAAATGAATGAATAAATGAATGAATTGAAAACGTGCATATATCTGTAAGTAATTGTACAACACGTATACGAGGTTTAGGCAAACAAGTAACTTTTGAGCCTTTTCAAATTAAAATTATCTGTTCGTCTATAGTTCATTAAGTATGCCTTTGCGCAAGCACAACTGGCGTGGTATTTAACTACGAGTACTTAATGTTGGAAATAAATAGCAATGCACTTCAAGCTTTCTGATCCGAAGAATGTTCCGAAAAACAAGATGTGTCAATAACTTAGGAATAAATTAAGCAGGAGCGTATTGTTACCATTATATAAACACACCTCGCCTGAAGTACGAACAGGTTGTCCTAAAATGCCAATAAAACCAGAAAGCGGCATTTTGTTGGCAGTTAAAAGTACATTAAAAGTCGGCTTGAATTGAAATTCTACCTGATCCTTTTTGCAAGATGAGTGGATTTTCGCTTTTTCGAAATTTTTCATCATAATAAAGGTATATTGTTCGGTGCTATTATAATAGCTTGTTTGTGGGTCCATATCAGGGATACGAAATCAGATTTACAAATTGTACTAATTTTCAAAAAAAAATTTACTTTTTTCAGTACTAATATCTTTTTATTTTTTTTAATACTATTTTTTAATACTTTTTTAAATTAATTTAAAACGTAAGTAATATTCATTTGTACGTACATACATACATATGTTTTTAAAAGCTTAAGAATGATCAAAAGGGCACTTTGCAGTTCAATTATTGTAATATTATTAATTAATATTAAATTTAAATTTCAGAAGGTACACAAAAGACTATTAGATTTGAATATAAAAGTAACATTTAGGTTATATTTTTCCATTCTTTATTTTGATAAATCAACTTCATAGATTTTTAGTGATAAAAATTAATTAAGGTTTAATTAAAAAGTATGTTAACAATCAGTTTGATGCGTTTTATTCTAAATTTGCTCTTGGCATTTCTAGTACTTGTCGAAAAACTGTAATGGAATGAAAGAAGAGTGTAATGCAAAGAGGCCCCTTCCAACAATGAAGTTAGCAAAAGAAACCATAACAACTTATGATTGCATATTATATGTCACTCTAAAAGAGTTAAGGGCAAATATATTGTACGTACTTTTCATACCATATTAGATGAAAATTGTGATCCTTATGGAGCTGCTTCAAAAATATTATGCTGTTTTCCGGTAGCCCATTCAGCACTGAATGTTATTTCTGCAACTGGGTCTACTCCAATTGGTTATAATTTAATTCGTTCTAGTACTGCGAAAAAGATTCAACCTGCTTGTTCTGAAGAATATTGACCAATTAGCATCCTGAAACTTCTGTTGAAAGTTTTTGGAAAATTAGCTTCTAACCAAATAAATCAATTGCAATGTCAAATGATCTGAGAATCAACCAAGTTACCGATCTTCTTATCGTTATTAATTCTGAACTTAATTGCAAGGATTATGTTAGTTACTCTAAAACTATGTGGTAAAAACGTTTCTATGTAGTATATAATATTATCTAAGATTCTGGAATGTATTTTGACTTCGTATTTGAATGTTCAAAATTTGTTGAATAATTTCTCAATACCAATAACAAACTATAGCGTTAAAGTGTGACAGTTGATTGGCTTTGACTGATATTTTTGCTTGTTTTATTTGTTCTAAAATTTTATACCTATTTTCATTAATAATATACATTTTTAATTTCAGCCCTTTATGACTCAACATCGTAAAACAAATTTTATTTAAAATTCTTTGAGAGCTCGTAGCATGAGTAAAACATTTCCTCTAAGAAGAGAGAAGGGATAAGAGCTTCAAATTAAAAATTTTTCACTCGCAATATTTTAGAAATAAAAACAATAATTGAATTGGACATTCAAAAAATTTAATAAAGTGAAAAAATTATTAATTTAGTTTTGCAAAATTATTTTTAAACGTTCAATATTTTTCGAGATATCAAAGTTCAAATTTCGATTAAAAAACAACATATAATAACAATAAAAGAATGGTATACATATAACAAAAATACAACTGCTGTTATAAGGGGTGATTTTTAAGAGCTTTCGGATTTTGTTAAAAAAAAACATGAAATTTAAAGATATCTATAAAATCATTATTTGAGTCGGTAGAAAGATCTACATAATTCAATTTTTAAAGATAGTTTCATGTAAAATTTGACCGCGGATATGTCTGAGATGGTTCATACGCTGGGTCCAATTCGAAAAATTTTCTCCATCACATCTCCATCATATCGCTGGGTCCAATTTGTAAAAATTTCTCCATCATATCACCGGTATATCTCACGAATAAATTCTTCAAAATTTTTTCCAGTACTTTAACCGTTGCGTGCTTGTCCCTATACACAGAAAAAAATTTTCCCGACAAATTTTCAAACAAACGTGTGTTTTGAAATATAACTTAGTTTCAGTAAATATTTTTTACTGTTCCAGTAAATTATTTGTTCCAATTTTATTTTATGTAAAAAAAAACTGTATAAAATGAAAATTATCTATTAAAAGTAAAATTTGTAAAAAAGAAATTTAGATATATTTTTTTACATTTAATTTTGTTATTTTCAGTTAAATTTTTTTTAAACTGCAAAAAAAAATTGTCTGATTTTTTTTTAATTTTTTCTACAAATTCTTTTATATATGTATATAAAAACATTTTATTTCTTTTTAATTTTTGTTTGCGGTTTTCAAACTTATTATGTTTGTATATTGTGATTCTCAATATAGTATTCAGAGTCTTACTATAAACATACGGAGTTTGTTAGCTAAATTCAAAAATGTTTTGGGTTGAAGTCTACTGACGAGTTCCAAAAGCGGGAACGAAATGCTTAACCATAAAAACAAGCCAATTTTTGAGAGTAAAAAAAAAATAGTTGAACCTTTTATTTGATTCAGTTATTTTTTTTTCAAATAAGACTTACTAATTAAAAAAAATGGTAAAAATTATTACTGATTCAGTTAATTTATTTTCTGATAATACGAAAAATTTTAGTGAATATGTTTGCAAATTATAAAAAAAATTTGCTGAATAATACAAAGAAAATCTGCAAATATGTTTTTCTGTTCCTATTAATACATTTTACTGAAAATATTTTGAGTTTCATTTAACTTTTTTCACTAATGCCATAATAAGTTATTTAAAAATAAAAAATTTTTTTCCGGTTAAATTTTTACAAAATTGTTATCAGAATCTACAAATTTCTTTGTGAGTCCGCATTCATACAAAATATTTACTGATTCAATGAATTTGGTTACTGAAAACGAAATTTAGTTTTTTCTGTGTAGACATGAGCTTACACATAGCCCCACAAAAATAGTCCAAAGGCTTTAAATCGCACGATATAGGTGGCCAATTGACCGGCCCCAAAACGTGCAATAAACTGTTCACCGAACTCGCCTCTCAATCGGGCCTTTGTTTCGCGTGATGTGTGGCATGTGGCACCGTCTTGCTGAAACCGCATGTCAGCCAAGTCAAGCTCTTCCATTTTGGGCAAAAAAAAGTAACAGAGGACCAATTGCTGCGAATGGCGCCAAATCGATAATTCACGGTCATCAGCAACACTGACGGATACAGACAGCTACGATATTTTCCTTTTTCCGGATTCTAAGTATGCGTGTTGGTGGTTTGATGTTCAATAATATAATTTTGGTGCTAAATTTAATCACAACATTCTAAACAGCTGCCTTAGGTCGCCCCGCTCCAACTGACTATAAAATGGAAGAAGTGCATCGAAGCACTTTCTTAACCGATCACTAATTTCGATACTAAAATTTAATAATCTGCAATCGTTGCTCATTTGTAAGTCGATTCATGCACAGAGAGAATAGATTGGATAAAAATCTGTTGGAGCAACAAATATTTAATTATATATACTAATGTTCCATATGTGCTACACAGAAAAAACAGATTTTTTATGATAACCGAATTTGTAACCAACCGAATTTTACCGGTTCCAACAACTAAGGCATCTGGCATTTCTTGTGTGTCATTTGTCCAAAAAAGCGTAACCAACTAATTACTAATGAAAAACGTTTAATTCAGACAAATAGTTATTGATTTAAACAGTTTCCGATCATGTTATATTCTATAAAATTGTCTATTAGTTATCTATGAAACCGTTTAACTTAATAAATACGTGTCTGAATAAAATAACACACAATTCTGTTGTTATTAAGGAATATAGCTTTTGTAAGCACCAATTTACCATAAGCGATATGTTAATTTTTAGAATGAAATGGTTATTGCAAGAGAAAACTGTACATGTTTAACAGTAATATGATACACGAAAACAGCTGAGTTTCCAATCACAGTGTTGCCAAAAAGATTCTTGCTAAAAAATCACCCTTTATCAATCTTAAAATGTATAGACAAACATAATATGGGTACCACAGGTAAAAATCTTAGAACTTCTCTATGATTTAAACGAACGCACATAATTTTTTATAACCTCTTAAGACTGTTATTGAATATTTGTATAATAAATTATTTATATAATATATTTTTGCATATTATATATATTTTAGGTTTAGTAGACTTTTATTTGACAAATTTCCCATAAAAACATGTCAAATAAGCGCTTAATAAACCTGAAATATTTTTTATGAATAAGTAGAGATGTGCACGTGAGTGTTTTATAACTCACAACACGCACGCTCACGCAGAAAAATATTTTACTCACGCACTTTCACGCACGAATGATTTTGAAAATTTTCATGATCCCGCACGCTCACGAATAAAATATTTTTAATCACGCACGAGTGCCTTACAACTTATCACGATCACGCACGCTCACGAAAAAGTATATGTATAATATAATTTTCAGGTTTTTTGGGTTGAAAAATAGGTTCTTAGATATACATATGTGTGTATATACATATCTATGTATGTATATATGTGTGCTCGTGTTTTTGTAAAATTTACAATATAAATTAAAATAAAGCAAAGTTAATTTAATATAGTTTTAAATATTCGTATTCGCGGATATCATTTTAAATATTCGAATTCGAATTCTCCTATATCAAAAATTTACATTCCGCACATGTATGTATGTATACATACATAATATAAATGTGAAGGTAAGACGTATGATCAATTAAATAAATGATAATCAAATAAATGAGAAAAGCATATTAAATAAGAAAACATAGAAATTACTAAAATTTTTTTGTTCCGTAACAAAGACTCCCCCCACCAGATAAGCTAATCGCTTTGCGAATTGTGTTTTTGTTAAAAAAAACTTACTCTTAAAAAAAAAACAAATCATAACAAAACTCGAACCCCACCCCTCCCCTCTACAGCGTTACGTAATATATGGACGGGCCCTAAAGCAAAAAATATTTTCTGCGGTATAATTCGTCTGTAGTATTGTTCACAAAGGCACTGTTGAATCAGTAGTATTTCTCAATTGATACTTCCTACAGGGTATCTAAGAAATATACATACATACTTACAAACTCACTCAAAAATCAAAGTTTTAATGTTTAAAAAAAATTTTTCACAGAAACTACCGAAATGTCTTAACGAATTCGGTACGACAAGTCTGACTTCAGAAAAAGTCGAAACATTTTGTTCTGGGGTATTCATTATGTTTGTAAGCTCATACTACCATACATATTACTACACAAATATGCATTTATTATTATAAAATAATTGAAATTTATTTGCTGGTAGTTTAGCATGTCTATATACGTATTTCATTGGCGCTTGAACCAAATCATCAGTAGACTTTAACCGCAAATTTTAAACAGTCACAAACCTCTTACTTTACGCACAGACTTTCAAAAACTATATGAGAATTCATAAAATAACAATACTTTTGAAAATCGAAAATAAAACGGTCAATTAGGTATCGGCGCGAGGCAGCAAACGCGAAATTAAACCTTTTGAATTAAGATGAAAGTCATTTGAGAATAACTAGCGTTTGAAAGTAAGGTAAGGATAAATAATTATTTCAATTTGAAAATACTTTTCCCTTTTTGAGAGGAGGCTATTATTTAAAATTGTTTTCAAATCACTTTTAAGCGTTTGTCGCTTGAAAAAGTTCTGATTTAATTTGAAATTAAGTTTGTGTGTTTCCATTTTAGTATTTCGCATTATTAACTGTGTATCTCTCTGTTTCAACTGATAACAGTTTAACTGAGCTCGTGCAAAGTGCCATAACAGGTCATGAGCAAAAATTTTAGCGGCTAACTGCTAAAATGGACGATACTCGTAAAGTATCAACAAGCTAATCTTAATAACATTTTCTATAATTTTCTTATGTTTTGCTGAAATTTGTAAGAAGGAATGAATTAAAATATTTTTTTTAGTAGCTATTTAAGAAACTTACAGCCTTTTTTATAAAAATTATCAAGGCGTTATAGAAAATAATCTGTATGAAAATCTTTTTAATAAACCATTTATAAAGCAGTAACGTATTTTATAAAAATAATGCTGTAAATTTTTATTAATTTATTGTATAATTTTTTTCTTATATGCAGTTAGCATGCCGCGTTATGGCCATTTCTGATATAAATTGTATTTTTTTTTCTAAACTGAAATGTGCACTATTAGGCTGTTCGACGTAAAATACTTTTTCTTGGAACGTGAAATTTTTTTTCATGGTACATCCTTCTCGGTTATTGTAATTATCATCAATATCCTCACAAAATGTCAACTCGTTTAGTATGCGAGGTAACTGGACAATATCGACTGGCTCCCCCTGAGATAAATATTCATAGCAAGCTTCGCCTAAGCATTGTTTCAAAGTAAGAAATCTATGCGATGTCACAATGTACCCCTGTGGCTGAATGGTCCCCCAGGGGAGTCTATTTTTGACTACGGGTGTGGCAACCCCGGGGCCCCAGCTGGGGTGATGTGCCTTTTTCCATTGATGTACCTGTAGTACGTTACCCATAGAACTTATGTGCTACTACCCGATCTCTGACAACAGAGCAAAGCATGTGCACATTTTTATAAAAGGAAGACAGGTTCCTGTTGATGTCAGTTAGGTGCAGCGTCACCTAGAACTGCCCCTGAGTTCAAAAGACGATAGAGGTCAAGACCTTGTGGTGGAACTTCGAAGTCTGACGAGAGGCTACTTCTGGTGCCACGGGTGCCGGTTGCCCGACAGTCGAGCTGCTTTGAAGTTATGAGTGCATGTAGCGGTCGTCAGGATCCTTTGCTAAAATGCCGAGTTCGTCCTACCCCACGGTGCTTAAGGAATGATTTTGGTATGTGTGGAGTAGGCACTGGATTTTTGGCGACACAGGCGTGCGTTCATCTCGGATAAGTGGCTGAGCTGTGCCGGCAATGGTTGAGGAATTCTCTTGGGGACCTCGCTATGGGTGTATACACAACACCTTAGCGTGGAAACCGGAGAATTATCGTGTTGGCTGTAGTTGCTACCAAAATCGCTGCGAGAATAGTCTTGGCTTCCCAGTATGAAATCAGTGCTAGTGGTTGGTCTGACGCGGTCAGCTAGACACTATTCTAGGTGATGTTGCCATTCAGCAGAAGCTGCTATGGGCACGGACATAGCAGCAGAATTTAGATAGCTCAAATTACCTCAGCAAGGTAATTGAATATAGTACACGGATAACTATATCAAAGATTGCAACCTATGTGCCTTGAGGATTGGCCCTTAGGTTCAATTTAAAAGGGTGCATGGGGGCGATGGTCTGGCGTCTTACCTTCACCCGGTGCTTTGGCACCCGTGAGATAAGGCCGTAATGGCAGGTGCTCACGGAAAGCTATTGGTTCGTGGTTTCGATTTTCGCCATAGACCCTGGGAGTTTTTCGCAGACAAGCTAATCGCATTGCGAGTTGTGTTTGTAAAAAAGAAACCGAGGTTAGTTAAAACGAAAATATTTTTTATTTTCAGAATATGACAAACAAGCTATTATTTAGATACCATATAATGCATTATATGTATTTTATGTAATATAACATTATAATGTTATATTACAGTAAAAATATGAATACTTATTTCGAACTATAGAATAATCAAACTACAAGGAACAATTGCAATGTTCAAAACTCGGCACAGTCAGTACCACAAAGTATAGAGGCTAGTGATGAAAGTAATGGGTTAAATATTGCCGGTAAACAAGAGTTAATCGATTAAGTTTAGCTTCTTCCAAGTGGGAATACGTGTATTTAATGGATTTTTAGTTCACCATCTGTCCCCTATTCGCTATACTAAAGAAGATAAATCATATAAAAATTAATGTAATTAAAATTAATTCTTTAAAAGAAGAACAGTACCTAACAGGATCCAAGAGAGCGGTTACTCGTGAAACTGGCTGCCAGAAAAACTTGCTATTCATTAAAAAAAATTTGTGTACTATTATATTTAAAAGAAACCTATATTGGGGATATCTCAACCATCAAGCAAATAAGAAGAAAAACGAATACACATTTTATGAAATTTGAATGGAGTTCTGGGGGAGAACACCAATCAACTATTGTGTTTGATTTTTCGAACACACCTCGTTTATGAATATGTACTAACTTACAAAGTTGCATGCCTATACATATGTATGTACGTGCTGCTGTTAATACTGAGCTGAGCTTGCATCGGCTCTTCGGAATATAATTTTATATTTGCATACGGGTAGGGAATTAAAAACCTGACAATATTAGCCGTCGCTTGAAAAATCATGCCATCTACCAAACCAAGAATTTAACCCAACAGTCAGTAATCTACTTTGGCTGACTGGCTCGAAGGCTGGCTGAGAGTTTGTTTGGTTGGCTGGCCTAGTAGGTGAGCAATAACCAGCCAAACAAATATTCATCTCCCCTCAATTCTATGGTTATTAATGTATGTACATATGTACCAACATTTTATCTACATTTAGTTAGAAAGAAACTACGTACGTTTTTGCAAATTCTCTCTTTGTTTACTCTGAATGTTTGCTTGTCCATATGTATGTTTGTACAAGAGTGTAGCCTCAGCATAACATTTCTTTCCTTTTTTTTATGGAAATGCCAGGAAAGTAGCAGCAATAATTGCAATTGTTTTACCACACATACCAACATTAGTGGATCATGTTTTATATGGATTCGAAAACATAAATAAATGTATATTTAATCATGTGTGCACATGGGAGTTTCTGTTCATGTTTTTATAAATAAAGGGTGTTTTTTATTGAGGTATAGAACTTTAAGTTGACATCACTTTTTTAACTGGCGGCCATTTTGTAAGCTGTCAAGTGATTAATATTTAGTTTGGTTTGCCATTTTATAATGAACAGGTTGACAAAAGAACAACGCTTGCAAATCGTGCAAATTTATTTCGAAAATAATGGTTCAGTTCGCGAAGTTTACCGCAAGCTCCGTCCATTTTATGGTCGACATAATCGTCCATCAGAGCAATTAATTCGGTTAACCATGGATCGTTTTCGCACTACGTTTACTCTATGTGATAATACGCATCCGCAGAGACGTCGAACAGTGCGCACCGAAGAAACAATTGCCGCTGTAGAGCAAAGTGTTGAAGAGGACCCGAATGAATCGATTCGCCACCGTGCACAGCAATTGGAGCCGACTAACCGACTATTTTGTTTCCGAATTGGATGGCATGAATGTGGATGAGTTGTGGTTCTAACAAGACGGCGCTACATGCCACACAGCACACGTCACAATCGATTTATTGAAGGAAACATTCGATGAGCGCATAATTTCGCGGAATGGACCTGTCAATTGGCCACCAAGATCGTGTGATTTGACACCATTGGATTATTTTCTTTGGGGATATGTGAAGTTGCTCGTCTACGCCAACAAACCAGAAACGTTAGGGGACTTGGAAGCCAACATTCGTGGCGTTATTGCCAACATACGGCCCCATATGCTCGAAAAATTGGTTGAAAATTGGACCTGTAGAATTGGCTTTATTCGAGCCAGCTGCGGTAGCCATATGCCCGAAATCATATTTAAACATTAATGGCATAAAATTATCCTTCCAATAAAGCCAAATTGATGGACATTAAAACGATTTTCTTGTGTTTTATTTCAATTCAAAGTTCTATACCTCTTAAAAAAACATCCTATATTTCCATGTGTAGGCAGGATTTTTTTTCTCATAACTTTTAAATTTTTTACGCAACGTCACGTACTTTTTAGAAATCAGCTAGTGTATTCATCACCACGTATGGACCGGACCGTATTTATTGTTGCTATACGTCATTTACATATTGAATAATTGGCCTTACTTGTGAAGCACTTTTTTCATTCATCATGTAAAATTTTAAATGGCCGATCGTAAAATAGTATTTTTAACAACTGCATTACTGGTTTTGTTACATCTGCATTCATATTATTTTTCAAATTATTTTCATTTTTAGGCAATTGGCAGTTGACAGGATGATTTTATTTCCAAGTCAATATGAGAATCAGCTTTCGTTTTTTTGTTGATACTAATAACGCTATTTAACCAAAAATATATACATAAAAGACAAAAATACAGATAACAAGCTGACAATGTATTCTGATTTGCAGAACAAGAAAAAATGCAAGTGCATACGATTTGTAAAAGTTATTTCTTCGTTTATTTATAAGCAATCGTATTTTGGGAGAAGAGAGTGGGTTAATGTAGCCCCATTTTTCAAATTATAATGGTAGGTTGCAACAGAAAAAAATATTTATTTTTATATGTACATATGTATGTATGAAATTTAGATTCTTGGTTTAATTGAGGACAAATCAGTACTTAAGTTTATTTTGATATTTTTCTCTTTCATATTATAAACGAAATTATCAAATAATAAAAACAATTAAGTAACGAAATATTCTATTACTCTCCAGTTAAGCACGTTGAATTTATTCAATTTACAGAGTATTCATAATTTTTAAATAATATACATATCATAATACTTAACATATTTAATTATATAAGTTACCAGCTACACCCGGTGTGCTTCGCTACCCCCACCGTGTTACCGAATGATGTAAATATTTTGTAAATAAACCGAAAACTCGGATTTCTTAATGCAACATTTCGAAAGTTTTAAGCCTTTGATATTGGATCATTATTAACATAGGTTTTTTGTAAATATCTTAAGAACTACATAACCGATTTAAGAGTTTGATATCTCGTTTTGAAAAACATGACAACAGAAAATAAAATAAAATAAAATAAAAAAAGCAAAAAAAAAATAAATAAATATATATAATGGGTGTTTTTTATTGAGGTATAGAACTTTAAGTTGGCATCACTTTTTAACTGGCGGCCATTTTGTCAGCTGTCAAGTGATTAATATTTAGTTTGGTTTGCCATTTCATCATGAACAGGTTGACAAAAGAACAACGCTTGCAAATCGTGCAAATTTATTTCGACAATAATGGTTCAGTTCGCGAAGTTTACCGCAAGCTCAGTCCATTTTATGGTCGACATAATCGTCCATCAGAGCAATTAATTCGGTTAACCATGGATCGTTTTCGCACTACGTTTACTCTATGTGATAATACGCATCCGCAGAGACGTCGAACAGTGCGCACCGAAGAAACAATTGCCGCTGTAGAGCAAAGTGTTGAAGAGGACCCGAATGAATCGATTCGCCACCGTGCACAGCAATTGGAGCTTTGTCCATCAACTTTATGGAAGATTTTGCGCAAAGATCTTGGCTTGCGACCTTACAAGATCCAGCTTGTGCAAGAATTAAAGCCGCGAGACCATGCAATGCGTCGTGATTTTGGTGTATGGGCCAAAAATGAGATTGATCTCGATGCTGATTTTCATCGCAAAATTTTGTTCAGTGATGAGGCTCATTTTTGGTTGAATGGCTACGTCAACAAGCCAAATTGCCGCATTTGGAGTGAAGAGAATCCACTTGAGACCCTTGAGACGCCATTACATCCACAAAAACTGACTGTTTGGTGTGCTCTATGGGCTGGTGGAGTCATTGGGTCATACTTCTTCCGAAATAATGCTGGAGAGTCAGTTACCGTTAATGGAGACCGGTATAGAGCCATGATAACCGACTATTTTGTTCCCGAATTGGATGGCATGAATGTGGATGAGTTGTGGTTCCAACAAGATGGCGCTACATGCCACACAGCGCACGTCACAATCGATTTATTGAAGGAAACATTCGATGAGCGCATAATTTCGCGGAATGGACCTGTCAATTGGCCACCAAGATCGTGTGATTTGACACCATTGGATTATTTTCTTTGGAGATATGTGAAGTCGCTCGTCTACGCCAACAAACCAGAAACGTTAGGGGACTTGGAAGCCAACATTCGTGGCGTTATTGCCAACATACGGCCCCATATGCTCGAAAAAGTGGTTGAAAATTGGACCTGTAGAATTGGCTTTATTCGAGGCAGCCGCGGCGGCCACATGCCCGAAATCATATTTAAACATTAATGGCATAAAATTATCGTTCCAATAAAGCTAAATTGATGGACATTAAAACGATTTTCTTGTGTTTTATTTCAATTTGAAGTTCTATACCTCTAAAAAAAACACCCTGTATATATGGCATTGTTGGTGCAATATGAAAAATGTATTTTGCCACGCCCCTCTGCCCGCAGACCGAAAATCAGAAATCAGACTTCACAGTGTCACCCGCCTGAATTTTCTAAAGATTTCCTGAAAATTTCATCAAAATCGGCCCAGCCGTTTTGGAGTACATACGTTACATACATACATACATACACACATCCTCTTTTATATATAGATTAACGGTAAAAATATTTGTAAGGAATTTATGCTTGTTTTTTTGGTTAATATGCATTTCGTTCCTGCTTCTAGAGCTCATCCCCTTATGCGAAAGCAATTGAGTTTTAAAGTTGATGTATTCATTAAAAGCGTTTTCACATACAGAACGTATTTATTAAACTAACTTCCAGTTAAACAATAGTTTTTGCATAAGTGGCAGTGGTAGGGTTGTTAGATATAACGATTCTACGTAATTTTTGAGATTTTTATTAACTATCTTCCCATACTTTGACGATTTGTTAAAATAACTAGTAACATAGCATCCTAAAAAAAAAACAAATGTGAAAAAAGGCCAAGTTTCCATCCAAAATTTCGGACATCAAAAGTAGTGAGACAAAAATTTTGACCAAGCTCTTGTTTGCCACAATACCTTTCATTGAAATATGCTATGTTTTATATAAATTTGTAATCGTAAGGATGTCATATAATTTCTAAATAATTTGATTACTTCACAACATTTTTCCGATATAAAGTAATGAATAAATCTATATAATTAATAGGCAAAAATGTCTTTTGTAATCCCTTTTACGCTGTCACTACTGTACCGATTTTAAAAAGATGTATGTGATTTTAAAGGGTTTTCTGTACAAATGTGCAGAACTTATATTTTATTGAAATCGGTTTAGTATTTTGGGACCTATAAGCTTTTAAAGTTGCTACTACTACATGCAAAAAAAGGAAACAAAACATGAGTGTGTGTGTGTTTGTACCCTGCAGTCAGACTTGGGCCAAGTGTCTCTATGTCAACACTAAAATTCTAGTAGTAGTTACATTGTCTACAATTTCTCTTCTATTCGTCAGTATAAAAGAAATAGAGAAAACAGTTGTGGTGTATTTCTGGTGGATTTTGCAACAACTTGTCAATATACATGTCAATATACATAAATTTGTATGTACGTAAGGTATAGAAATGTACTAGTAAATGTCTGGTTGGTATGTCTCCATGTTCCCATAAGAACTATGAATTCACTACCTAGTCAATTGTTTTAGTGTTACTAGTAGATTTGCAATGACAAGCACATGCTAAATGTCTATAGCATAAAGTATTGTATGGGGAATAATTGTAGAGTAGTACTGGTGACAAAGTCAAAAGCGACTCAGTACATTTTCACTATTCGCACTTTCTGTAGGGTAATATTTCTCTTGATTTTTTCTCTCTTATTTGTGATTATATGAAAACAATAATACTTAAGGAAGGAAAGAAAGGAAGAGAGTTCAATAAATTCAACCAGCTTGGTTAAAGGGATTTTGTTTATGTTTTTTTTTTTCTAATTTTTGTATTATTGAATTATGGTTTCATATGTATGTAAGTATGTGTGTGAGTATGCTTTAATGATTTTTTTATGACGTTTAGATAAATTTTCTTTAGATCGTAATAAAATTATTTACATTTAGATTCTAGGATACGTACAATTGTGTCGTCCGTTTGGTGTATCTAGTATACATTATTCTTTCGTCTCTTAGAAAGGTAAAAATATTGCAAAAGTTAGCAGATTATCTAGAAATGATACGAAAACCTGATGATTACAAATATATATCATGCATAGCAGATTGTAGTGGTAGGTATTTTGTCAAACATGAACTTGGTTAACATTTTTATCTCACTTGGAACTTGGCCCTTTTTCACATTTATATTTTTGTGAGGATCTGACTGCATTTTAAAAGGGTTTCTTTAATAAAATTAAAATTTCAAGTGTGCTATATTTCTATTCATAATGACTGCATCAGTGGAAAGGGGCATATTTACATAAAATAATGGGTTAGAGGGTGATGGGTGCACTATCGTGCTTAGACGAAATACTTTTGAAAACGCAAAATTAAAGGTTAGCATAAGTGCAATGTGCGTGCAATGTATCAATTGAGTAGCTTATGTTTTAATTTTTACTAGTTGGTAACTTACTTAAGCCTATTTGTTTGCAAGAATTCAGTTCTCTACCGTATAATATTACGTTAACTTTTTATGAACGTGGCCCTACCTCCCTAATATAACAATCGGTGCTTTCGTATTTTTCCAGTTCGTAACTCACCCCTTAACTTAAATTCTTAATTTTGAGTTTAAAGTGCGTGCCCATGCCCCCTAATTTAAATCGGATTTAAATTTGTTTGTGTATCGAATTAAGCTCTATAGTGCAAATTCAAGCTTTAAGTGTAATGTGTGTTACACCTCCATCACTTTTTTAAGCTGAAGATTTTCTTGTGAGCAGCGCTTATTTATCACCGTCCAATTTTCAAGATCATAGTTTCAAGCCTTACATACGTGCATACAAGTTTCAATAAAATGGCTCCAGTTAAAATTTGTATATTTAGTTTTCAAATCAGTGCAATATTAGCGTGGCTCTGTCACTCCTGGTTGAAATGTTTGGGTTTTAAAATTTTTCTAGTTGGTTTCTAATAATGATCTACTTGCGTATCCAACTTCAGACCTCTTGCGCAAATTAAATTTTTTTTATTTATGGGCGTATTCCCGCCCACTTTTTAAAAGAAAAATTTTTTTGGCCGGTGCTTATTATTCGTGTCCAGTTTCATTGGAAACGGATAATAATAAATACATAAATAATAGGAGCATTACACTGTCACGTACAGACAAATTCAACTATTTCTAGGTGCATATATTTATTACATATACATATGTAGTTCTTAAATGAAAACACAATTATATAATTTTTTTCTGTTATGTAATAGACTGCATACTAGTCCTAGTCCTCAATCCTATATTGTAAGATTTTCAATGATTTACGAATTAATGAAGATAAAAGTAAAATACACTCCGTCACGTGTGGGACAGCTCGAGTCAACCAACATTGCACATTAGTGCAAATTCCAGTGAAACTTTGACACATGGAGAAAAAGTGTGTAAGAATCAAATTATAACTAAGAAGTAAGCTTGGTGTTGGCGAAAAAATAAATTAAAATACATATTTATAATTAAAAATTAGTTTCTATATTTTGTCCAGAACAGACAAATACCGTCACGTACGGGACACAGTTGAATTTTTATATATAAAATAAAAAAACATCAGTAGTTAAATACAGTTTTATCTGCAGGTTAGCTATTTTTCTTCTTTTCTACGACTTTTTCATTTCATCACCATATTCTATCTAACTAATCTTTTTCTATTTTCGTCAATTCCATCTAGCATACCGAGAGCCTATATTCAAAATATGTCAACTGAAATTTGGTCAAAATGAGTTTCCGATGGCAAATAGCTCCTCTATGCAATATTCATCTGTAGTATAAATTTTTAATCAAACAATGATTTTTTTCCCGTTTTATATAATTTTTTTTTCTTCTGCTATCTCAAAGTATAATTTTTTTTAATGAAAATAAATGCTAACTCCCATGTAAATTTCAAATATTTTTAAAAAATTAGTAATTTATTATAAATCTACCTCATAGCTTATTGCATTTGGCATGCTGAACACGAATCTGGTAAGGATTTTGATATCCTATGGCTAGTTTTTGAGTTATTGTCACTTTTAATATGTTACTACAGAGGGGTTCCGATAAAAAAAATTTGTAATGTATGTATAACTTTTGAACTGTTAATCGAATATAAACATCATGGATGGACCGATTATAGTCAATAACATAAGCTTTCAAAATTGATAATCTGGAGTGACCCTGTTACACTAGAGAGTGAGTTAGAGAGTGCTTAAGCTGACCACCTCGAAATGAAAGATGCTTTCAGATAGGCTTAAGTTAGTTTTTTATGGTAATTTAAGTTTTTTCTTGTAGCTTTTCAATTCTTATATCTAAAATTGAGTAAGAAATTTCACAAATTGATTAAAAAATAAATATATTCTTAAAAAAACCTATTTTTTCCCTGACGAAATCTGCTAACTCTAAAAAAATATTTGGTTTTTGATCGACTAAAATATGCTATCTCATAAAAATACGCAAACCAGTGCATATATTTTTTTATAATATTTTTTGCATACCTATAGATTAATAAGCATATTTAAACCATATTATGGAAGGCACATCATTTATTTTTACAATAATGAGCGAATTAACTAGCTTTTTCGCTCTACTGAAAAGGTAGCTTTTTTGAGTTGACGTATTTTGAATATAGGCTCTCGATACCTATTACGTGATATACAAATTTTTTTTCGCAACTTTCATTCAAGATTGGGTTAGTTTTGCTACACAACGGTTCTTAAATTCTGATGAAGGACCATCGCTGCAAGTTACTTATTTGCCCTGATCTGAAGGACTGTCTTTCATAAGCAACACCTTTTTCGGTCTCAGACTACAAAACTTTGAAAATCTTATCGCTTAATCTTCATTTTATGCGCTAGTTTGATTACCCCCTCTATTTACTTTCTTTGTGATTGGAACATTTTGAGCAACTTTAGATAAAGTTTTTCCAACTAAAGTGGAGATTCGGTAGTTACAGAATGTCCAGCAACATTTTGATATTGAAACCGCTTCTATGCTCTTTGCAATGCCTTCTTATATATTTCCCTAATTTTCATTGCATTGGCTAATACGATAGGTTATTTATATATTTATTTTTAAATGTGCTAAGCCGAAGTACACGAAATAGGAGGCTTAAACTTTATAGGGGTGTTAACGCCCACGCCTTGCATTATTGCAACATGTATGCCAATTTTTTTTTTAAAATTGTGTAAGTTAAATGCCTTGGATTTTTTTTAATTCTGAGCTTTACGGGTGTAGCCCCGCCCCTGGCTATAATTTCCGGATTTTCAGATTTTTCTAGCTAGTTGCTAAACTATTTGTTTATCAAATTTCAGCTAACTACCGCAAATTTAAATTTTTTATTCTTATGGGAATGATCCCTCCACTTTTTAACTCAAGATTTTCTTTCGCCAGGGTTTATCTTTCCTGTTTAGTTTCGTTGGAAACTTATAATAGTAAATATATAAATACTACATTTAAATGTGCTAACCCGAAGTTAATGAAATAGGAGGTTTTTTCAACGAAAATTTATAACCTTGTAACGGGTCCGCCATCTAACGTTTTTTTTTCAACTAGTGCTTATTTCGTGAATTATAACACTTAGCTCATGTCTGATTTGACAGATAATTAGTTTTATCCTTCCGCTGAACAAGCCAACTGACCATCCAATGCGTTTTCGCTTCGCTAAGTGGGCCTGCGATCGACTTACAGAAGATGCCGATTTTGCCAAAAAAAAAAAAAATCATCTTTTCAGATGAAGCTCATTTTGATCTTGGCGAATATGTAAACAAGCAAAATTGTCGCATTTGGGGCACAGAAAACCCGCACGCATACATTGAAAAGCCGACGCACCCAAAACAAGTCACTGTTTGGTGCGGATTTTGGTCCAGAGGCATAATTTCGAAAATGAGCAAGGAGTGGCCGTTACAGTCAATGGCGATCGTTATCGGGCCATGTTGAACGAATTTTTGTTCACAAAAATAGAAGAGGAGGATATTGGCAACATTTTGTTTCAACAAGACGGCGCTAAGTGCTACACAGCCGAAGCTTCAGTAGTTTTTTTTATAGCATTTTCAAAAAAAAGTAATCTGTCGGACCCTATATTACTGAAACATGTGTGCCAAATTTCAATAAAATCGCTTGAGTTTAGCACATTAGTTTTGTTTTTTAATTCTGAGATTTATGGGCGTAGCTCCTCCTTCTTGGTTAAAATGTTCGTGTTTTCAAATCTTTCTGGGTGGTTACTTATCTGGGTCTACTGGTGTACAAAACTTCAGCTCACTAGGTAAAAAGGAGGTGCTTCATAATACTGATGAGTGAGTCAGTCAGTCAGTTAGTCAGTGAATCAGTGAGTATGTCTTAAAATAAGCCCTTTTTGCACCTCCATATGTCAGGAAACTTTTGTTCTTAAACTTTCAAACTTCGCAAATTTTAGGATTTCGCAATTGCGGGGAACAAAGCTATCAGCGCACAGTGTTCGATTTAAGAATTTAGGTCGACAAAAATCATAAATTTGTAAATAATTAACATACGAGTCCTAATTTTTTGTATTTTCATATTAAAATTGTTCTTATTAAATTTATTTATATATTTGGTGTATTCACAAAATATGTACTTTTAACTTATTTTCACAGATATTTTACATACATATATAGAAGTAAAAGAAATTTCTTAAATTACCAATAATATTACAAACTTATTTATATATTTGTGATATTCACAAAGTATGTACTCTAAATTTATGTTCACACATATTCTACAATAAAAAAAGTAAAAGAAATTTCATAAATTAACAATAATATAAAAATAAGAATAACTTATTCTGAGTTGCTGCTCAAATTGTACTTTTGAAAAAAAATTTAATGGGGCAGCTTGAGGCAGGACTTTTATGTAAAGTCTATAAAAGTAAGGTTGAACGATTACAGAAACGTTTATGGATGTGGTGAAACGGATGGATATCAAAATATTTCGTCTGACAAAGTTAATTTCTTTGGTAATAATTGTAAAAAAAACTCACTTTGCTTAACACTTAATAAAAAAGTTGCCATATATTAGAAAATAATGTGTTTTTGTGTGTTAGTTAAAAAGAAGTCAAAAGTTACAATACCGCAGATAAAACATTTGATTTGAATTTTCTCATAACAACATACGGGGCCTAAGATCGAATTTTTTCTATGTATATGCAAACATTTGTCTCCAACGACCGGATGTTTCCGCCTTATGTGAGACCCAGGTGTCTGAGAATGCTGATCCACAGGATTTTCAGCTACCTGGTTATCAACTTCTATCGCTTTTTAACTTTCATCGGGGACTCGCAATGTACATTCGCAATACAGTTGTGTACCAATGCCAGCAATCACTAGGCATATCTGATGCTGAATTTAGCTGTCTCTGGGTTAAATTCCAAATCAGGGCACACTGTTTACATTTCGGAATTGTCTACAGAAGTCCAAACGCAGAAAGGGATACTACCATTTCTGGCTTCGATGCCCTTTCTGACTCCATATCAAAGATCCTAAAGAGTTGTCCGAACAGTGAAATCGTTATTGCTGGTGATTTCAATGTTCACAATTCAACTTGGCTTCGCCATTCGAGCCGTAGAACTACGGAAGGCCAATATGTTGAGTTATTCGCAGCTCATAACCATCTTGTGCAACTTGTGAATAAGCCAACACATATTCCGTGTGTTGAAGGGCACCAATAAAATACACTCGACCTCTTTCTCACTTCACACCCTGATAAGTATGAAGTAAGTGCTAATGCACCTCTCGGTAATTCAGATCACTGTACCATTTTGGCCTCCTTTTCGCTCTCAGCACTTCATATCGTTTCACCTACAGCTACGAAACGACTAAAATACATGTACGAAAAGGCTCGTTGGGCTCAGTTCAACGAATTTTTTCAGGACTTTAATTGCAAGCTATGTTTCCTAGACAATGATGTCAATGCCATGGCTAAAATGGTCGAAAGTATAATTTTGATGGGCATGAAAGTTTTCATACCATCAAAAAAAAATTCGATTAAGCTGAAAGAGAAACTCTGGTTTAATCAGACATGCAAAAGCGCAGTCAGATCTAGAGAGGAAGCATTCAGTATTTGGCGAAGTAATCAAAATGCCGATACTGATTTGCTACGCAAAAGGGCGAAATCTTCGTGTGCCAAAGTACTGAGGCGTGAAAAAGCTCTTTACGAGAATCGTCTCCGTGCTAAAGTTCTTGCTGCCCCTCGGGGTAGTAAGAGCTTCTGGTCATTCGTTAAAAGAGTAAAGAATAATGCTAGTTCTTCAAATCTGACTCTTTTAAAGGATGACTTAATATTCACTGACCCGGCCGATAAAGCTAACCTACTAGCTGAAATATTTGCAAGTAATTTCTACTTTCCGGAAAGCAATCAGCCTCTGCCTATGCCAAAGAGAGTATCCACTACTATGCCTAAGATATTCTTTCGAGCTCGGAACTCAACATAAACAAGTCTCCCGGGCCGGATGGCATTCCAGCACTGGTCTTGAAACAGTGCTCCTCGACGCTAGCACGTCCATTAGCTAACCTCTTCAGCACGTTTTACCATGTTGGTGAGTTCCCAGTGTGTTGGAAAATAGCTAATGTTACGCCAATCCCTAAAAAAGGAGAAGCTACTATCCCTGAAAATTATCGCCCAATCGCAATATGCTCTGCACTTTTCAAAGTGATGGAAAGTATGGTAAATTTCCATCTTTTAAGGTATTTGGAGTACAACAGCTTACTCAACGACCGGCAGTATGGATTTCGTAGAGGCCGCTCTACGGGAGACCTACTAGCCCTCCTCTCGGAGAAATGGTGTAATTCAGTCCACCATTTTGGGGAAAGGAAGTTGGTGGCTCTAGATATCTCGAAGGCGTTTGATAGAGTGTGGCGTGGTGCACTTTTGTCAAAATGTATTGCCATTGGTGTCGGTGATAATTTCTCTCGTTTCTTATCGAGTTTCCTCAGGGATCGCACTATAAGAGTTGTTATAGATTGGATCTCATCAAATGAGTTCAAGTTAAATTCAGGGGTACCGCAAGGTTCCGTTCTTTCACAAACTCTATTCCTTATCTTTACAAAACCTTCTATGTAAAACTTTCAACACTATCTACTCTTTCGCGGACAACAGCAGCATTTGTCATTCTTTCTCATTCAGCAATAGACCTAGTCTGCCGCAGGTTGAGGCCATGCGCCAAACAATGAATGAGACTTTAAACTATGATTTAGAAAAAAATTTCAGAATGGGGTCATGCGAACAGGGTCGACTTTAACGCCAGTAAGACCCAATGTTGCATGGTTACACATAGACGCATGACCGAATATGCTGTTGCCTTAGTAACTATGGGCGGCATAAGTATTAAGGAATCAGATGCTCTTGATGTTCTTGGCATGAAAATACAGTGTGATGTTTGATACGATATTTCACCCCATCTGATCTCCTTACTATTTATACCACTTATAACCGTCCGAAAATGAAATACAACTCTCATATATGGGCCGGCGCTTCAAAGTCTATTTTGGGGCTGCTCGATCGCGTACAGGAGAGGGCGAAGATGCTCATCGGTGACAGTAGGGTATCCAACTCTATTGATTCATTGGCACATCGACGCAATATGGGGTGCATTTGATTGTTCTATCGTTACTACAACAAAATGTGTTCCAATGAAATTAGGGAACTTGTTCCTGAGACCCGCACGTTTATACGTACAACACGTGCCTCATTCAGAGGACATCCCTTTGTGGTCGATTGGCCAATGCATCGCACTACGCATTACAGAGAAAATTTCTTTTTTAGCCGCACTGTTCGTATGTGGAATCAACTACCTGCGGAGGTCTATCCTGTCACTACCAGCGTGGGAAGGTTTAACTCGAATGTCCACAGACACTACTCCCTCCATCTTCCTTCCCTATAAACTATTTTCCTAGTTCTATCACAATGCATTGCATGAGTAGGGGTTACCCTCTGAGTCCCCTCGTCCTATTTAAAAAAAATTGAATTAAAAAAAAATTAATATCGCATCTACAACGCCTTTTATTTACTTTTGAAATAGTACAAAATACCAATAGCATTTCTTTGTTTTTCTTTTTTTCTTTTAACATCTCATTTAGAGTACCGTTACAAGCATGCAAATTGAAAGATATACAATCATCATATAGTTTTAAGCTAGTCTGGTTCTTCGTTTGCAAATAGTGTGGTCAATTTAAATTTTTAATTAACTTTATTTTTTTATTTTTGTCGTCCTATTTTCTGAAATCGAACACTGCAGCGGGGTAAAAACAAGACCAATGGCTTCCTGTAAATATACACACTGTGTGCATTGGCCGGAACTTGGAATGGCGCACTACCGTGAGCATAGATACATCGTTACCTCAATATAGAAAGATCCTAACTCCTGCTTTTATGAAATCTAGTTTTTTGTATATTTCGAAAACAGAACATCTAGTGTTTCAAAAAATGCAAAAATCTCGATTCAAAAAAAAAAAAAAAATAAAGAGTAAGGGCTTTTTTTCTATATTAAGGTAACGATATGTATGCATAAGTGTTTTGTATTTATTACGTGTAGACACCTTTTTAAACAAAAGGTTTTTGTTATATTTTTATGTGAGGTACACAATATTATTAGGCCGGGTATACATCTGTGTGATGTGCCCAAAAATGCGTAACCACTAATTACTAATGAAAAACTGTTTGATTCAGACATTTATTAATTGATTTAAGCAGTTTTTAATCATGTTGGATTCTATAAAATTGTCCATTAGTTATGTATGAAACTGTGTGAAAAAACTCTCTAAACTCATGATAAATTTTCCACTTATGTCAACTTATTGCTAGTTTCATATTATACATGGTGCTTCAATTTTTCTCTTCTAAAATGTGACTGCGAATTGATAAATATGCATTTAAATTTTTTATCTCCGTCCATAAAGTTGATGAATAATTTTTTATTACATAAAATATTCTTTTATTTCTAATGTAATATATTACTTGCTTAACAAAACTGATAGTTCTTATAAAACCATTTTCTCTGAATATTATGGTGACTTTGATGATTTTATTTTTAACATCTGACGATTTTTAGAAAACATTGTCTAATAACACTGACTGTACCGAAAAATTACTTCAAACCCCTAAGCCCCTCAATAATCAATTTCAATGTATTTTTAATAAAAGAAATATATTTTACTTAATAAGTAAAATACTAATTTGGGATTACTAGTTCGTTTAAAAAATTTTAAACTTAAATTTTAACAATTCCCATAAAAAATCACTAATTATTAAATTGACTGCACCAGGTCAAAAAATACTTGTGTGGCAACACTCTATTCTTAAATAGTTGTTGTTGTTATTTACATTTATTTTCTTTTTTACACAAAAGTCAGCCAATGTAGTAATGGTAAAGAAAATAAAAAACATGTTGATTATTGAATTCTTTTTTCCACTTTGTTATTTGTTTTAAGCTTCTCATTTGTTTAAATGAAAGTTTATAACTATATTTGTGATTTTAACAGGCTAAAGTTCGTATCGCTTTTTAAGCCAAATAACATACGATAATTATTAATGAACAAATAACACCAAAGTCTGTTGTAAATATTCTGACTAACAACACATAGTTGAACGGAACAGCCAGCCGTTTTCGAAGGCAACTAAACCTTCATCATCAGCGTTCTTTTGTGTTTGGTCCACTGTGTGTGGTGTCAGTTGATGTAGATTTCTGCTTTATATACTTAGCATTATTGCAAATGGAATATGTGAATTGTTTGATTCATCGTATTTCAATTTGCTGAAAGCTTTTTTGTATTGTAAGCTCAATTTTACCATCTCTATATTTACAACAGTCTTGCCATTGTCGTTTTGTTCTTTTACTAATTATACACATGTTAGTTAATTTGCTTATTTTTTGTTCTACATACTTAAGACAAACTTTTTTGGTTTCTTACTATTAAGTATATTTTTATTTAATTTTTGCCACAGGCCCATGGCTATTAATTTTACTTAATTTTAATTATTATTTGAACTCCATTTGTTTCTATATTTGTGATTTTAACAGGCTAAAGTTCGTATCGCTTTTTAAGCTAAATTACATGTGATAATTATTAATGAACAAGTAACACCAAAGTTAGTTGTAAATATTCTGACAACACATAGTTTATAACATAATAACTCTAGTTGTTCTAAGAAACTTTGGGTAAAGGTTCCCTGATGATCTGCATTAGCAACAGTGAAATGCGCATAGGATCCAGCTAAACCCCTCAATAATCAAATTCAATGTATTTTAAATTAAAAAAAATATTTTACTTAATAAGGAAAATATTAATTTGGGATTATTAGTGCGTTTAAAAAATTTTAAACTTAAATTTTAACAATTCCCATAAAAATCACTAATTACTTCAATTCTCTTTTGTTATTTTATTCGCTGCTTTAAAACAATAGGAAAAATGAGCAAGCAGACTGTTTGTGTATAAGTAAATGGGCATTTTTAAAGGAGAATTGAAAAGACTTGCTTCAAGAAAAACCGATGCCTGTAAAACATGACTAATGGATATATTATGGATGGCAACCCATCTTAAATTAAAATTGGTTTTATGTGCCAAAGTTTTCGTATATACAATTATGACAGATTGGTAACTGAAACTAACGTAAACAAAGCTTCACAATATAAGCAATATAAATAGCAACAACATTGTAATATTTATTTATATTTTTTTTATTTATAACTACTGCCTACTTTATAGGCCCTTGAGATATTTTTGTGTTAAACGGTTTTTTTATGTAACGTTTTAAAAACAATTTGCAATTTCAAGCCACCAGAATATATAGAGTTACAAATATATTGACTAAAGTGTGTGCATTGATGGAATGATTGCACCACTAGCAAAGTGTTTGCAATCATGTTACGCTTTCAACTATTTCATTTCATTTCATTTCATTTCATTTCAACAATATTTTGATTGAAAATAAATCACGCAAATTGCGGTTGATGTTTCAGTAGTTTTACATGTTTTTCTGTTGGTTTAATTTTTACTTATTTTCTGATTTTTTTTTAATCAGACGCTCATTTTAAATAAATAAGTTGTACATAAATAAAATTAAATTCCTTTCATTATGTATGTTTGTTTATCGTTTTTAAGTGTTAATTTATTATGATGTTAAATGTAATGTAAATGTAGTGTAAAGGCTCAGTTAGCCGACTGTAATGTAAAGTAACTGCAACAATAGTAAACAGCTGATCGATATTGGTATGTGAAAAGTAATGAAAATGATTATGGAGATGTAATGTAACGTAACCTACTTTTCATATAAAAATATCGATCAGCTGTTTTCTACGTTACAGTTACATTACTGTAATAGTCGGCTAACTGAGCCTTAAAGCAGAGTAACAAGTAAATAAAAAAATGTATATGCTTAAGAGAAATTGTTATCTAACTTAAACTAAATTAAGACAGCTATTTAGACTTTATTTTCTTTAACGCTTCATGAAATATCTGATGGATCCCTATAAAAACGTTCACAAGTTTTGCAAACTGTGCAATTGTGGTTTTTGACACCTCATAACTATAATGTCAAAAATTTTTTGGAAATTTATTTACACAAACCTGTTAAGTTTGCCCAACAATTTTGACTCGTAACCTTAAGCTGTGTTAAGTCGTGCATTTTGTAAACATCAACTTCTTGGTTTTTTTTGTAGTCCTTTTTAAACACACTTAAACATTTTTATAAAACTGCCTGTTTTGTTAGCTTTGCCAAGGATATTTAAATTTCTTGTCCTGCATATATCTTACAAATGTATCTTTTACATTTTTTTTACACAAAATTTGTTGGTTGCTATAAGAATCGTAGATATTCGTAACAAAAAATATTGCTCATTTCAATAGGTTACAATAACCAAAATGAAATATCTCTTACGATAATGGTTAAAAGTAACCCAAGCCAAATTAAACACATTTTACAGTAACCTTTTCATTTGAAATAAAAAAATAACAATAATTCGGGCCCTGGTTAAAAATATTAATAATTGTTAGCTATATTTCTAAACCAACTAAGATTCTGTCGATATAGCAGAATTTGTACGGTTTTTGTTAATTTAGCATTTTATATACATATATTACTATTATAGCAAGACATATTGTTAGACTTCAAAAAGTCTTTACCATGTATTAAAAGATGCTAAGGTTTCTAATTGCACTCTATTTAACATTTTACTTTTTATCAAATTTCGAACTGTTGTCAACATCGAAGTCACGTCAATACAATACCAATAAGTTAAGGCTTGTTTACTCGCTCTCGAGAACAATTATTCGATTTGTAAAGTATTTCTGTTCCCTCAGTTCTAGAAAATAGCGTAAGTTTGTTAACAGCAATAAGTTGTTTTCGACGACTTGTAGAAAAACCTCAACTTTTAAGTACTGTATTGTCATGACTTTGACAGATGGAATAAGGGTGATTATATCCACCCTTAATGAAGAGTGGAAAATAGAAGGACTACCTTGAACGATTCCATTTTAATTAAAAATTTTTCACTGAAACTACTTTTAACGTCTCCGATATCTTTCCAAAACTCATTCGCGCTCAAGCTTGTGAACTTTTCTCAGCGTATTTTGTTATGTTTGGATACATTTGTGTAACAAAAGGAACAATTTTATTTGTGCCTCCACTTAGAAAATGTTCTGCTGCAAACTTTGCAACCAATTGAAATAATAGTCGTTGAAGTTATGCTTAGTTTTCAAATATGACAAAAAGAATGGTAAAAAGACTTTATTCTATTTTTGAATTCTACAACTTTTGGTTATTAATGGTTCAATTCCTGCTCCGCAATAAATTTCTTCTCTTGGAAAAGGATGAAAATTTCGATCTAAATTATTTAGTAAGATGAAGATTATCAATATATTTGTTTACCCAAAAAATTTAGACATAACTAATGAAATTAAAAATTGCTTAAAATTTTCTTGATATATTGTTATTAAATTAATTTTTTTATATTTGATTCAAATTGTAATTTAAAGAGTTCTTATGCAAACCCTTATTATGATTGTTTACGATAAGAGAGCAGTTCCCAGCTAAGGCGTAAGAAATCCAAAATCAATCGGCCAACTTTGTTGCAGGGAGAACCGATATCACCCTACACACCTACAAAGTCTTGGTAGTTATGTACTCTCAGAAGTCTCTGCGCTTTTTGCAATATCTATCTATTTCCCAAAAAGTCTGTTTTAAGAATCTAATAAATTAATAAATATTTGCTCAATTTATATAAAATGGTATATGTAGTACATCTATGTATATAATACAACTTCTTGTTCTTAAACAAATTTAGTTTCATGTAATTTTTTTTACCGTATTGTTAGTATGTATTTGCATTCGCAAAAATTCAAATGCATTATTAGTTTTCGCATTCGCATTCGCTAAACTGGTATTTATTACATCCCTGGTTTTAGTCAAGGACAAATGTTAAAGATTTCTGAACCATTTTTGAAACAAGTAAATTGTTTCTTAAATATTTGAGATGGAGTATGAATAATACATTATGCTTTATCAGTATTACTCATACGTACCCATTTGCAAGGGTAAATGGTGAATAAAATGTATAATACTCGTAGGAACATACGAGACCCTTAATAATAATACATATTATTACGTAACATATAATCAAGTGCATTGTAGTTTTTGATATGTAAACATCTATACGCTAGGGGGTAAAAATCTTTTGACTTTGATTTCTTTGCTGAGATTTCTTTGGTTTTTGCTTTTGCTTTGCATTGTCAAATCGGTGTGAGCTATGTATGAGTATATTAGTGTTTGAAAGAAGCAATACCAAGCAGAGAAACAAGTCGACCGGCTCGAGGCCGACGGTGCGCCGCCGCCGGTCATTTTTCTGTATATTTCCGTACACCAAAGGTGAAAATGAACCGTAAGAGATACGGACTTGAAATTTGGACACAATATGTAGAAATTTGGCCAATACAACAACAAATACATGAGAGTTAAAAACTAAAGGGTGTTCCAAAACGAGCAACGAAAAATGTTAAAATCCCATGTAATATAAATACATACAATTGTATATATATATACACTTGAAATTTTAAAAGTTAGTGTATTTTTATAAAGAATACAACAATTAACACTAAATTTAAAAAATTTATATCAATGGGTGTTCCATCAGTTAATGCAATTTTGACTTTGTAATTTTGACAACTTGCTGTATCTTGGAAACCGTAAGAGTAAAACTCTTGAAATTTTCAAAAAAGGTAAAACTAAAAAATCAAAAAAATATAAAATCGCCAAATATAAAAAAATCGCCAAAACGAAAAAAGCACCAAATTAAAAAAAATCTCTAGGACTAAAATAAATCGAGAAAAACCGCAAAAATCGCCAAAATTGAAAAAATCCGTAAACAAAAAAATCGCCAATATGAAATAATCGCCAAAAAAATAAACAGAAAAAATCGCCAAAATGAAAAAAAAATTCCGAAAATTAAAAAAACCCAAAGTGAGAACGAAAACGCCAAAACGAGAAAAAAGCGATAAAACTGAAAAAAATCGTTTAAACTGAAAAAACTTAAAAAATTAAGAAAGCTAAATCAAAAAAAAATGATCAAAACCGAATGTGCGCTAGTCAAGGTCGCACTTTACTGAATTTATTTTAATTGCAATGCGTACACAACAACAAGAACAGCAACAACTAAAGGATGAACAACAGGAATTAAAAATTAAAAAGTAAAAGTAAAGGCATTTACCATAGATGAGCACTGCAGTACCACGAAAGTTTCAGTAAAAACAAAAAAAAAAAAAAAAATTACTGATTACTAAAAATTTTTTCTACAATTTTTATAAATTGCCTAAATGATTTGTTATATGATGAGGTGCATTGAAATACAAAAGTTTCAAAATTTGAATGAAAAAGCTTTGCCACTTGCTGCGGTCCTACGATTTTACTAGTAATGCAAATTAAATTTTATTAGCAGTAAAAATTTACTGAATTTTTTTAGTAATCAGTAAATTTACTGCTTACTGCAATTTTGAATGCAGTACATATACATATGCTGCAGTGTGCCCATTTACTTACCAAATAAGTTTAATAAAACAAACAAAAACCAACAAATTCATATGTATTTACAATATTGAAAGTTTTGATACTTTTAATTAATTAATTTAAAAAAAGATACTAAAAGCATAAGTACTTCCAACTTAAAAAAAATTTCATTACTAGATGTTTACACATCTCCTCTGTGAGCGGACTCACATTGCTTTTTTTCATAAAATTGTAGCCATATGTGGAGAAACAATATTAATTTTGGTTCTAAAAATACTAAAAATTTTTTAATCATGTAATCTCCATTTTTATTTCAAATTTAATAATTACTTAAAAAATTATTTTTTGCAGGTACAATAAGGCATTTGTGTAATAACAAAACTAAATATTTTACGCAATTACAATTAAAAATTATTAGAAAAACTTTTGTGTGTTAAAGTTTTTGAGCAAATTGAATTGAACTTTTCAACGAAATCTTCTACCGCAACCAGTGTACACACTTAACTTTTTTTAAATTCGGTAGAATCGACGAAAAAATTGGTAGATTTTAATGAAATTCGGTAGAAAATTTTTTTTATTCAGAGAAACATCAAAAATAACAATTCAAAGAAACATAAAAATAACATAATATATGTACTTATATATAAATGTTAAGTGCAAGGAGTATCAAGCTAAACAGGTTTCAAAAGCGCATTTAAAACCTCACATGTGATTGGAAATTAAACTGCCATAAACAATGAAGCATTTCCATTAAAAAAAAAACAATGAGTGTTCGAACTCACGGGCGATGTGTTAACACCTTTTTGTTACACGGTACCTGTTCGTTTTCTATGAACACAGACCCACAAACCCGGTGGTAGAGTTAATATAAAGTATTTAATGAAAAAGAATAGTTTATTGAATTTAATTTTACTTTGTATAATTTATTAATGTTATGTTTTCAGCACAGTTAATATATATAATATATATATATATATATATATATATATATATATATATATATATATATATATATATAAATTTAGTTGATGCACTCAAAATGAAAAAAATTAAACAGAAGTGCTAATGATTTCATTATTTTCTTGCTTAATACATACTTTTTATTTATTTTATATTAAACCCACAAAAAACAAAGAGAATGCAAAGCAACAGACAAATGTACATACATACATTGTTATATTTGTACATAAGCTACATACGTTGCTGTCTTGCTATCTCATTTTTATATATGTACGTATAACCACGTCACTATTCTTTTTGCTATGCATAAGACAAAACCGAAGATCAACATAAAACACTTTTTTAATATTACTCCAAATTAATACTCCAAATTAAAACACTTAAATCTCGGCTCGCCGATATCGGATCGCCTTAATTTTTGGCCTAAACTCTTCGTCGAAACCCGCACTAGCTTTTTAATCCAAAAATTAATAAAATCGGCTATGAAATACGGACAAAATCGCGTGGGAAAATTATATGAAAATCGCCCAATAATCACTTTCAATACCGACTGCCAAGCAACGAACAAACAACAAACTTACATGCCTAACACTTGCGTATGTATTGAAACTGATAGTTTACTGCCCTAGAGGCGCGCGTATAGATGTTAACACATCAAAAAAATGTGTTATCCCCAGTTAGTTGCTCTTAACCTTTATATATATATATAAAATATACATAAATAACAGGAATTCAGTTTTTGTACATAGGTTTTATAAAGCTACTAAAATAACTTTTATTTGACAAACATTTGTAACTACAAAGATTATACTTATAGATACTTATAGTTTCAGTTTTTAACCTATTTATTTATTCTGTTTTAATGATTTTCATGATAGAAAATAACCGCTCTACGGCCGCGCTGCTATGTGGAAAAATAGGCAATTTACACATATATCGACTTAAATTACTAAATAACAATATTCGGTAGATTTCAGGCCTTGTTCGGTAAAATTGGTAGATTCTTAAATTCACAAACATATTCGGTAGAAGTGTACACACTGACCGCAACTACATTTTTCGAAAAGTGTACTCACTTCTTGTGCACATTTAAGTAAAATTTTAGAAATTTAATTTTGCATAGATTTAGAATAAATTCAGTAGAGTGCGACTCCGACTCGCGCACGAAGGGATCCGTACGAACACTAGATATATAACTTAATACAAACTTCATCCTGTATAATATATAGTTTTGGCATTTTTTTTTTCGTTTTTGGGGTTATTTTGTTTTGGCGTTTTTTCGGTTTTGGCGATTTTTTTAGTTCTGACACTTTATTTTCTCGTTTTGGCGATTTTTTTCGGTTTTTGGTGTTTATTCATTTTGGCGGTTTTTTTTTATTTTTGGCGATTTTTTCAATTTTGCGATTTTTTTTTATGAAATTTTTTTTAGTTTTGGCGACATTTTCGTGTTTTGGCGATTTTTTTCGATTTTTGGAGTTTTTTTCATTTTGGCGATTTCTTTATTTTGGCGATTTTTTCGAATTTGGCGATTTATTTTAGTGTTAGAAATTTTTTTTATAATTTTGGCGATTTTTTTTTTGTTTTGGCGATTTTTTTTAATTTTTGGCGATTTTTTCTTTGGTTTGGCGATTTTATAATATTCGGTTTTATTAGTTTTACCGTTTTTGAAAATTTCAAGTGTTTGCCAAATTGTTAAAATTGCATTAACTGATGGACCACCCTTTAATTTAAATTTTTTTAAATTTTAGTGTTAATTGTTGTAGTCTGTATAAAAATACACTAATTTTACAAATTTCAAGTTTCAATATAATTACATATGTTCATACAATTGTATGTATATTACGTGGGATTTTAACATTTTTCGTTGCTCGTTTTGGAGCACCCTTTAATTTTTAATTCTCATGTATTGGTTGTTGTAGCGGCCAAGGTTCTACATACTCTGTCCAAATTTCAGGTCCGTAGCTCTTGCGGTTCCTGAGAAAATACCGTGTGACGGACAGATGGAGAGACGGACAGACGGACAGACGGACAGCGTAGCGAAAACAATAGGGTTCCTTTGCACCTTTGGTGTACGGAACCCTAAAAATCAGTGCGACGTTTTTTCCTTCATCAATTACTTCGAATTTACAAAAGTACTGTTTTCGACTGCAGGATGTTGGATGCAAATATATAACAATCCAAATTTTCTTCGATAATATTTTTGTAGTCCATTCTTTTTAACTATTTAAGAAAAAAATTATGCTTGCTTCAAAAATCTTCAAAAAGTTAGAAAAAAAATTAATACCATAAATTAACGGCCCTATGTATAATCAAAAATTGGAATGAAGTTAGCATAAGTGGCAAAACGTGTTTTGCTATAAAATTTTACATTAAAAATCATGCTAGGATATAATTGTGTGTTAAAACTACATTATGCGTTGATTTTTAATGTCAAATTGTATAGATGAACTCGTCAACACGTAGTTCACTTTTCTCACTTGTGTTTATTTCATGCCAATTTTTGATTATAGATATCAGTTATATCACTTATATTATCCTACCAATAATCTATTGTTCGTTCTCCCACAGTGCATTGCACGATTGGGATCCATTATCTAACTGTTGGTTCCAATTTGAAATAAATTTGTTTAGCATTGAAATTCATTAAATTTTATTCCTACTTAAAGCTATCCAACCACTCAAATGTATAAATATTAAATCATTCGTAATGGTGTTGTTCATATGAAGTATGGGAGAACTAATTTTTACGTCTAACATATAACAAATCTGATTTGGTCCTTGTAGTAACTCCGTGTATTGTTTTGATTTTATTTTATTTTCTCACATATTTGCACGAAAACTATAGAATCGACCGAACAGATACACGAACTGCTTGATGTGAATATATAGATACTAAAACCACAAAAACAACAAGCAGCCAATGCTCAACAGCTTATATTTTTGTTCCAAAAAGTTTGTTAGTTTGCATGCACAGTCATGCTCTTTAGGCTGTTGGTATTATAAACTAAAAAACAAAGCATGCTACAAATGTTCAAAGTAATTACTGCATTTTCACACCTCGCAACTATTTCCGAAAATATTCGTACATGTGTGAATGACGTTTGTCGCCCTTGAGCTAACGTTCTTTGGATTTGAATGATAATAGTCTTATGTTTATGAAAGCTTGGTCTGTTTTGTAAAAGAAGCCACTACGATTAATTTTTTTTTTGCAAAATGTATACGATTATTTTCAGTATAGGAACAGGTTTGCAAGTGGTAATTCTTTGGTATGCTAATATTATCATCACAAATAAATAAGTTGTACTTCCCTTGCAAATTGTTCGAAGACTCGTGTTACTAACACTAATAAAATAATTACTTTTGTTCAAAATTCCTTACAAAATACGTAAATTTGTTATCACATAGCGAATATGCAAAGTTTTTCACATATACATATGTAGCTAAAAATAACACATTCAAGTTTGTTGAGAACCAGTTAAAAAATTCATTTTCTAGTTTAAAAAACTAATTGGAAAATTCTCTATCAATGTTATATTTACTAATTTTCTGCTTTTCTTATTGCACTTGAAACGGATTTGGGAAATATTATTATTTTATTTTTTTTTTTTTGGCTTTTTGCTGTTTTAATAAAGAAATTCTACATTTTTGCATGTGGTGCACAACTCTCTTTTGGCTTTTTCTGTTCTTAAAAGACATCAGTTCTGCCACATTTTTTTCTGCATATCAAAAAAATCAAAATGTTAAGGACGAATATATAAAAACTCTTCTTAAAATATGTCAAACAGTTTGTGTGACATAACATTTTTTTTTTAAGAATGAATAAAAGAGCAATTAAAGTCATACTAACCTAAATACAGGCAAGAAAGAGGTGGGCGCCGTTCACACGATGATCACTCATAAGCACTCATAGACGTGATTCATTAGAAAATTCTGAAATAAAAAAGAAACTATCAGCTATTTACCACAATTCTTTAAAATAAAGTTCTGCTAATCTTTGACAGTAAAAACAAGTATTTAAGGAATTTATTAATTGACATATTGTCATAAGTTTATTTGAATTTAAATTTATTTGATGGTGGTTAGCCATTATCTATATATTTCATTGGTGTTTTGCCAAAATATGTCCTTGAAGTCTATTGATAATTTGGCAAAGAACCAATGAAATATATAAACAATGCTTTACCACTAGCAAATAAATTTCAATTAAATTAAAAACAGGCAAATAATGTCGTTATTTCAAAAAACAATTAAAAACATTTAAGTTTTTCGTGAGCGTGTGCGTAAAAGAGAATATCTAGGAAAAAAATTATTATGAGCGTACGTGACTTCATGATAAAGCTATTCACCGTCCCACTTCTAATGCCAGCAAAATACAAGGAATGCAAATATTTTGCAAGCATATGCAAACATG
Organism: Tachina grossa; assembly: GCA_949987645.1. NCBI lineage: Eukaryota > Metazoa > Arthropoda > Insecta > Diptera > Tachinidae > Tachina > Tachina grossa. The sequence goes on from OX465275.1 coordinate 126,712,778, forward strand.
AGTTAGAGAATGCATTTATATAAATATGTATTTTCATGTGTGTGTTAGAGATGCCAATCGCGGAATCCCTATCCTGAAAATTCTAAAAATGTTCGGTGTCGTGATATCTCAAAATCTACGAACTTTCTTACTTAAAATCAATATTTTTCATATACATATGTCCTTCAAAGGGAGTTATTAAATTAACACTTTGTTTGCTAACTCAACAAAAACATTATGCATAAATTGAATTATCTGTCGTTGAGACTTGCTTCAATTAAATGTTAGTAAGCGTAATAAATAAACATGTATTCTAATATATTAATAATTAATCAATTGGTTTACCACTACGGTGTCCATCCTGTCAACTCTTACGGCTGCGCTTACACTCTGCCACCCAATGTTTAATAGTCATAAATGAAGGAACAGACTCCCAGAGGAAAAAATCTAGCTCATCTTTAATATTAAGTAGACCGAGACTTTTCAACTGAAAGTATACAAGTTCAGTGAGATCGTTTTTTATGGCTAAAAATAGCCAAAATAACGAGGAATAAAAAAATTTGGTCAAAATCGCGAAAATTATAAAAATTGGCAAAATCTTACTAACAACGGTATGATAACAAAGTCTAATACTGTTTTAAAATAGGCAAAACTACCTGGAAGTTGAAAGCATGCAAACTACGCTTTTAATGTAAACTTTGAAAAAATTTGCTAGAAGTTGGAAAATCGAAAGCAAGCCCTAAAATTGATTAGAAATAGCCGAAGCCATTAAAAATATAAAAAGTTTAGAAAAAACGCGAAAAAATTGCAAGTTAACAAAAAATTGGTAAATGTATTGAAGAAATTACAAAATTTGTAAATAGTAAAATTGGAAAAAACATTGTTTTTATATTATTTAAATGTGAAATATTTGAAAGCGGCACCACTGAAATATTTATTTATACTTCAATATCAGGTTTTGGTTATGCTGCTATCGTCTTAAAAAAATTAAAAAGCTGGCTACGAAGCGAAGTCGTGCGGCATTTGAAGTTGTGTGTTTATGAAGCCTGCTGCGATGAATGAGTTTAATGCATTAATGTTGTCAACGGTAACTTTGTACGGGAATGTGAAGCTGCTTTGACTTTCAAAACTGTTTACATATGACATGATATTTGTTCGCTATGTCCTACTTTAGAGCATTTTATTTTAAGAGCTTATTTCAGTGCAATTAGTACGTAGTGAACTCATGGAATATTGAAGTTCGTTACACTTCGTCAAATTATAATTTTAATCATCGCCATGCATAAGAGCCTTAGTGATAACTAACTTTTTGTTCATCAAAGTTATCAAAGAATTTTAATCAGAAATAATTTCTTATTCGGGCTTAAGTTCAGTAATTTCAATTCTTATTGAATGAAATATTTTTATTAATTAATGCGAGTTTCTAAAGAATACAGAAAAAATGATTTGTAAATACAATTAATTTCTTTGTTATATCAATTAAATAATTAATTGATTTTGAACCTACAACGATTTTTGTAAATACAATTAACGAAATTGTAAGTTAAAGGAAAATCTTAAAAATATTTTCAATTAAATATATCTATCAACAAATAATTTGTTGAAATTTACCCCCTGTTTGTGTAAGACGTTTAAGTTAGAAATCTTATCGTTTCTATAATAGATTAAACAAAAGTTGTACAAGTTTCCTTTAGTCTATTACAAAAACGCCAAGATTTTTAACTCAAACGTTTTACACAAACAGGGGGTTATTTATTTTTTCAACATTTATTTTTGTTAGATTTCAAAGTTATTTCAATTAGAGTTATTGTTATATTAACAATGTGAATTGTTGAATTTCCGTATGATATTTGTGATATTACCCTGTGGGGATTTGAGCTAACTTAAAAGTAACTAATGGTTAATCAGAGACGAGTGATAACTTACTCAAAAGTTAACTCATTTTACATGTTAAACGCTATTCAGTTTTGAACCTACAACGATTTTTGTAAATACAATTAGCGAAGTTGTAAGTTATAGGAAAATCTGAAAAATATTTTCAATTAAATATATCAACAAATATTTTGTTGAAATTGATTCATTTTTTCAACATTAATTTTTTTTACATTTCAAAGTTATTTCAATTAAAGTTATTGTTATATTAACAATGCGAATTGTTGAGTTTTTGTTACAATTTTGATTATCATAATTGTTAAATGTCTTTGGGCGGAGTTGAACCGGCAACCTCAAAACTAATAAACAAACTTACTTACCTCTCAGCTAGAGAGAATATGATTTCTTGTTTCTTCTACATGTGCGCACTCCGTTCTGATATAATTTAACAAATAATTTTGTTAAGTAATTTAATTGAATACAAAAATTAAAATTTGTTATATCAACAATGATCATTGTTAATTTTTAAATTAAATAATAACAATTTGTTTTGTTGGTTTTCGATGATATTTTTTTCTGTGTAGAGACGAGAGAATTGGTATCGAACCGTGATGACTTTGTTTGTCAGCCATCATACTTAACACTTTGCTATTGCGCCATATAAAATAAAGATGGCACAGAGTTAACATAAACATGAATTTTACTTTGACATATTCTCGATAAACTTTGACTCATCTCTACATCAGCTTTGAGTTAGCTACATGTTAGTTCAAAACTTATCGAGAAGATGTTAGTTGTACAAGCACAACTCACTAATCTCAGCATCACTTTTGAGTTAGCTTAAAGTTAGTTCAATACTTATCGGGAAGAAGACAGTTCTACAAAAAGCTACTGAATCACATCTGCATTATTTATAAGTTAGTTTAGAAGCTAGTTGTAAATGAGTTAGCAAAAAGTCACCTATATTTTGAGCTAGCTAATAAAAATCCGACAGGATAGGTAGGATAACAACATTAACAATGTTCTTTTATACACAATCTCAATATTTGAAACGATTTTTGCTTGTCTGCGAAAAACACTAAATGTCTTTGGGTGGAGTTGAACCGGCACCCTCAGGACTGATTAACTAATCTACTTACCTCTCAGCTAAAAAGCAACACTTCATTGAATACACAAATGATGAATACACACAAAACATGATAGCCCAATTCACAATCTTGTGCAAATGGTCTTGCATAGGTGCATATGCAAAGTGGTATAGTATATTGATACTCACCACCAAGAATTGTTAAGTGGTGAGTATCAATATATTATACCCAGGGATGATAAAGTTAGTACAATTGTACTTTTTTTGGTACAATTCAAACCCAAAAAGTACATTGGTACCCCCGTGACTTATTTAGTACTATTTGAAAAATTTGCGAGAGACTATCGCTTGTTCTTTTCACACAAAAAATAAATCGCGATCAATAAAGAATTTCCAATTTGAGAGAAAAGTGGCGAATTTCATTTGTTGATGAGAGTATCTACCTTGTTAGATATGCATTATACTTGTTTGGCGTTTCGTTTTCAATGTGAAAGCATTGTCTCCATTTATTTTATCTATTGTATAATTATAAAATTTATATGAAACAAACAGCTTGCTATATTAATATCGTATCAATCGTTTAAATGATAAAAATAAATGAAGCTGGGTATACATATGTAAACGATTAGAATTTACTTTGAAATGAAAAACTTTATTTATTTTATCTAGAAATAAAATTAAAAGTTGTATAGTTACGGATTTTAAAAGAAATGTTAGACGGTTCTAATTATATAACCTCTGGCGAAACTAAATAAAGTTAATTTTCATAACGAAATTTTAACCTGACTAACAAAATTCACTTCCGAAAATGTGAGTAGTATCGTAGTACCATTAAAAATATTCCCAAAAGAAAATTTAAATTATGATAATATTAATAACGAGTTTCACGCTTACAAAAATTAATTGGATGTGCTAATGTTTCCGTAGCTTTCAAAAGTTGAAATGGCATAACTCGCATTTTTTACGAAATTTAGTTTTTCAGTGATTTCAATACATTTCACAAAAGTACAGCTCGCCCCAAAAATGTATTGCAATAGTTAAAAAAAATAACGCTTTTACAATCAGTTGTACAAAAATATTACAGAAAGAATATTACAGTTTCTATTGTGTTTTTATCTTCCCCTGTAAAATAACAATTATTTGTGTTACAGCCCTTTTACTTGAGACCAATCATATGTATTTACTGCCTATTCCACTGTCTTTAAATCTAATAATAAGTTTTCATTTTAGAGCTAATGACGCAGATTAATCTTCATATCGTTCTTTCTTAAAAACAAATACAAAATGTTCATTTTTCATTAAGTCGTGTGTAAATTGAAAACTTTAAATTTGTGTTCTGGCAAACTATTTTTATGAGTTATGAAGTTATTTAATTAAATGAGCGATAGGTTCTAAAAATATAATAAAAAAAAGTTAAAACACAAAGAAAAAGAAAAAGTTTAGTACTATTGGGGTGGAAAAAGTACAATTCTAAGAGTAAATTGGTAAGAAATTGGTTTTCTCATTTATCATCACTGATTATACCATTTTGCACATGCAACGACGCAAGACCATTTGCACAAGATTGTGAATTGGGCCGATATCTTGTTTCTTCTACATGTGCGCATTCCGTTATGATATAATTTAACAAATAATTTTCATTCATTAGAATTTACGTTAAATAGCTGATGTCAATAACAATCTCTACCCAAGTAGACAGAGTAGGGTGCTGCACAGAAAAATATCGATATTTCCCCAGCTAAAAAGTCTAGTTTAATTTTTCTTCTCTGCTTTAGAAACTCACATTAATTAACAAAAATATTTCATTCAATAGGAATTGAAACTACTGAACTTAAGCCCGAATAAGAAATTATTTCTGATTAAAATTCACTACAGTTCAACTAAATCTAAAAATTTCTTGTTATCAAAGAATTTCACATTTTCTGACATTTGGCAAGGTACACAGAAAAAGTTATTGTTAAATTTTTATCAGTTAATTGATTGCTTAGAAAATATAATATTTTTTAGCCATATCAAAAAAGTGTTATCAAAAGAGCTTAACTGAGAACACTATGATATGGTAAATAATAATTACGTAAGCCACATTATTTTGAAATAATATTTTCAATTAAAATACTCAATTAATCGTTTAATTGGTCTTGAAATATTTTTACGGCAAAAAAACTACTTAGCTTAAATTTTATTATTCGTAGTAATTTTGACACGCTTTGAATAAAAATAAAATATTACAATAAAAACAGAAATTCATTTGGTTTGTTTTCTCTTATTTTTCAACAATCAAAACTTTTTAAAGTTATTATATTGGTGTTATTCTTTTTCGATGAAAATGATTTTGCGTAAGTGTAAATGCAAAATATCGGTGCCTTTCTTAAAAATCCAGTCACAAAATGCACACACAATCCAAAGAAAGGCTGCAACATTCTGTATTTACACTAGAGTGCTGCGTACACAGTCTTGAAATGTAAAAACGTCAAGATTTTTAAATGTATTCACGTCGCATGTATTATACTAAACCAATAACAAATGCTGTCGTACTATAAGCGAAGCACGATGGATGTATTGGTGTATGTGTATATCAGTTGTAACAAGCGATGTCGCACGACAGCTTGTTTGTAACAAACACTCAAAAGAAGTACTGTTGATTAGTGTATGCTTGTTATTTTTCATATTGTACGTTTGAGTGTGTGTGTGTGTAATATGTATATGGTAAGCTATTATGTGATTAACCGCATACAACTACCCTGCAGAAAGTGCGAATAGTGAAATTGTGGTGATTTACTAGTGTACCCCAGCCAATGGTATCATCTATTGACATTTGACATTAGCTTGTCATTGAAAATCCACTACTAGACTGTAACACTACTGACTAAGTAGTTCTTTTGGACAACGTGGAGACATTGACACCAAAGAGTCACTGGTAAATTTTAGGGGCTCTAGTCTACAAAATCGATATTTCCTCGCTCATTGTCAATAGTAATATTATAGTGATTTTCTAGTGACATTGTCAATTGTGCTACTGACTAGGTGCACCCCAGTCAATGTAATCGCGTATTGACATATAACATAGGGTTGTCATTGAAAATCTGCCAGAAGACTTTAGCACTATTGAGAAGGTAGTTCTTTTACGCCCATATGGAAATATTTGAACCAAAGATTCACTAGTAGATTTAAGCAACCCTCGTCTACATATATTTTTTTAATATTATTCCACAGCATAATAAAAAAAAAACAATCTATTGACAATATCAGCAGAAATATACCAGAACTGTTGTGTCTAACGTATCCCTACTCGCGCATAAGAGGAAAGCTGTCGACATTTTAACTAGTGCAATTGTCGCTGGAGAAAGAGTATTGACATAGAGACATATAGTTCTAGGCTGACTAGAGGGTAATGTTAATGCATGTGTGTGCCTTTGCATGTGCGCAGAAAAATAAAAGATCATACACACATACATGCATGACGTTTGTACACGCGCTTATGCGCACAAATTCTTCTGTCACGAAGTGTTTTCTTTTTTACTCCTATACCTACAATACTCAAAAAAATTTCTTGCAAACAATGTTGTTAACGTTTGTTTTACAATATTTCGCTGTAGTAAAGCATTTGAAAAATCACTTATGTCTTAAAAGTTCTTATAAGATATCTTGTGCAGGAGACTAATTTACACCCAGAGAAAAATTTCAAATAAGGTAATCCAGTTTGGAATTAAGCATTTTTGGTGAAAGCGCTTCCCTACTGGATTACCAAATTAATGATTTTAACAAGGCGTGAGACTAAAATCATCGATTCTTGAGAAGTACTTACTTTTACATTTGGCAACTTGTTCACGTAATCTATTTAATCTAAAAAAGTCATTCTGATCATATAGCAACTTGTACATCATTTTTAAAAATTTTAGGTAATGTGATTTGTAAGCGTGTAATGAAATTTGTCAATCAGAAAATTAAGTCATTATATGGCAAATAGTTCTAATGGTAACGTGTAATTTTTTGCTGGGCACTTACGCAAGATCGTAAAACACCACCGAATTTGGCCTTTGTATTTTCGTGTACCATTCTAACTCCAAAAGCAATACCATTTCCATTTTTTTCTTAATTTTTTTTTATTCAAATATTATTGGATTTTTTTTTAATATTTGAATTGAGTAATAAGAATTTATCAATAAATTTTTTAATTGAATCATATAAAATATAATGCTTGGTTAATATAATATTTTTTTAATTGAAAAAAAATCAAACAAAATTCAATTAAAGTGGTTGTGTTAATACTACAATTTCCATGATTGGTTGAAAACTAATTAATTTTTTAATTGAATCTTTATTTTTTTAATTGAATCCCGTTTAATTTAGATTTTATTTTTCATTTTGCTCTATAATTACTTTTATTGTTATCTAATGGATTTCTTATTGTATAAAAGTGTAGAAAAATAAAATAGATTCATATCGAATAAAAATTATTTGCTGGGTTTTGTATAAGTTTTTAAGCCTACTATGCTTATTTTTCTTTTGTAATTTTCAAAAATATTATTATTTGTGAATTTTCAAATAATTTTTGAAAGTCTTTGCATAAGACAAGAGGTTTGTGACTGTTCGGAATGTGTGGTTGGGGTCTATTGATGATGTGTTACAGCAACAATGAAATGCATATAGACAACGCTGAACCGCCAGCAAATGAATTTAAAATTAAAATAAACTTCTGACAATATGTCGATTAGTAAATTTCGTAATTTATACATACATGAATTGTATTTCATTTAAATTCACATAATTTTAGATTAGTCGATTTTTTTCATTGAAAGTGATGTTTCAATGGAAAAAGTTTTATTTTTATCGGTTTAAAAAATTTCCAATATCCCAAAAATGTTCCAAATCCCTAAAATCCAACTGATATACAAGTACAGGCATTGAAAAAACCAGCTACACTTTGCATCCCTAGAATTTGTGTTAATACATATGTATATTAATATTATGAAAATGACAGAATTTTCAAATAGATGACGGATTGGTTTATTTCCATTAAAACAATCATGGAAAATGTTAAACCAATTTATCGGTTGAATTTCTATAGTTTTAGATGTATTATTTATTATTCGTATGAATGCAAATATGTATGTATGTATGTCTCTATGCATTTTAATTTGATTTTTTTATTTTTCAAATAAATTGTTGTTTGTTTATCAAGGCATTGAATGTTTAATCTTTCCTTTCATTTTCAACACATCAATACATTTTGCAGTCATCGAGAAAGTTCACCATGAACAATGTCCTTGAAATATCACACTATAACCGCCAAAATAGTTTAAGCGACATAATTTTCGAACTTCAATTTTTGACCACAATTGATTATTTGCGATCGTATTGTCAAAAAAAAAAAAAAAAAAAAACGAAGTCCGAAAAATGTGTCGCTTAAGCTATTTTAGCGGTTATGGCTCAATATGCTTGTTCTTATGGCAAGTTTTCATGTGTTTGCAATCAAAAAAATTTTCGTCTTTTATTTTAAATGCTTTTATTTAATGATACAGACTAATATTTTTTAAGTGGAGTAAATTTACCCAAAATACAAAGAATGACTTTTTCCATGGTTTTTGGAGCTCGGTTTTTGGTGTTTCTATGTGAATGGAGCACAAAGGTAAAAATGCCCATTTAGCGGCGAAAGTATAAAAGCATGATTGAATTACAAACAAAAATCAGAACAGCATTAAAGGAAACACTGATTTTGATATCATGACATTTAGTGAAATTTTTTAGCAATTGTGACCTTGGTTTGTTGTTAATTAATATTTATATTTATTGGCTAGTGCCACCGTGTGTTCAGCAATAATAAGAAAAAAAAAATGAGGACAATATAAAAAAGCGGAGGAAAAAGTGGTGGAAAAGACCAGATCTTAATATGCGCACACCAAATGTTTATATGTATAGTACTCTGCATTCCAGTTTACGAAAGCAGTATGCAAATTGGTTTAAAAATTTCGTGCGTACGAAGCCCTTATGCAATCGAAATTTCTACTCATGCAGTTTCCTTTGAATCCCTATCTCTATATATAAGTGCAACATGGATGATTTCATACAGCATCACTAACCTCTACAAGCTGCATTAGCTGTGTCGTCATGTCATGCGTCCAGGACGCTCAAATTTTTTTACACGCTTCTGTGCTTTTTAACTTTTTTTTTTTTTGTTTTCCATAATATGAGGTAGACGACGATTGCTACGAAAAGCAAATTTTACAAATTTCTTCTGAATTCTTCCAATTCTGTCCGTATGGACACGGTAAATGGGATTCCAAACAAAGAAAAGTGGAAAGGGGTACATATAGCTCATAATTCTTGTCATGCTAAGATTTAAGAAGATCATCAAATGTGCAAAATATAAAGGGTGTCCCAACAAGAACGCAAGATTTAAATTTTAAATAAAACACAGATATACCTAATTTACATTAAGCATTTTTTTCATGATATTAGTTGCATGAAAATTTTTTATTTGTCAATAGCAGGCCTCGAGGAGCAACTTATTTCAAAAAAGTTGTCAAAAATGCATCAGAGATTCAATCTACGCCCTTTTTTATATAAAATTCTCCTTTATAGCGATGCAATTAGCAAATAGAAAAAGTTGCGTGCAACAGAATTCATGAAATTTCATGAAAAAACGCTTAATGTAGATCATGTAATATTTAAAAAAAAAATCTTGAAACTTTATTATATCGTAAAGTAGACAAAATGAGGTTATGTGTGGAACAACAAATCGGGCAGATGGCCGCCGCGGCTTTGCTGGCACACACGCGATCTTCTAATGAAATTTTCAATGGCCGTTTTGCATAAATGCTGCGGTATTTTATTAATGCAGCGTCCAATTTCCTCTCTTAAGGCTTGAGTCGTCGTCGGCTTATTCGCGTAAACCATCGACTTCAAAAAACCCCAAAGAAAAAAGTCTAATGGTATTAAGTCGCACGATCTAGGCGGCGAATTCTGGTCTCCAAAACGCGAAATAACACGACCGGGAAATGACTGATGTAGCAATTGAATTGTTTCTCTGGCTGTATGACATGTGGCGCCGTCTTTTTGAAACCACATGCCGTCCACATTCATTTCTTCAATTCTAGGCACGAAAAAACTGGTTATCATTTCACGATACCCAGCACCATTGACTGTTTGCGCTTGACCTGCGCTTGAGCGACATCATCACGTACAGCTGCGACATTTTCGGTCGATCGACCTGGTCGAAGGCGCGTTGTTGTCTTTACATCACTAACAGACCCAGTTTCGGCAAATTTATCCATTAATGTCTTTACAGTTGACTCTTTTGGAGCATTATTGTGACCCCAAAATTGATCGCAAATTTGCGAACTGTAGCCGCAAAACTTTCACCATTTTGGTAAAACAATTTCACAATGAGAATGCGTTGTTCATTCGTGTAGCGCTCCATTTTTACTAACCTCGTACCTTATACTAGCAAACAATAACAATTGTTCAAATGTCAAACAATGACATTTCGAATGGCGCCAAATTTAAATCTTGAGTTCTTGTTGGCACACCCTTTATTTGGATGGATTGAGATGTGTGCTGTAACATTTAAAAAAAGGAAAAAACGTCCAAGTTACTTTCGATTATCGCGGTGGTGAACAAAAAATTGTCGGTGTACTTGCTTTTTAAAAAGAACATAACATTTTACTATCATATCAAGCATTAGTTTAAAGAACTTTAAATTTGTCAAATAATGGCTTTGCTGAGTAAATATTTATGCGCAGCTAGCCGCTTGTTGAAATTAAGGCCTGACAAAGGTTTTCTTCGGCAAAGGCTAAAAGTAATATAAAAAAGGCTTTTCTCGGCACAGCCACTATTCCACTTTTAAGCCCAGCAAAAGACGTGCAAGGACAATTCCTACCGAAGGAGCAAATAATAACTCCAAGGGTTTGATGCAAACTTTTACCCGAATTCTGCTTGTGACGGTGGTGAGGAAGATGCAATGAACCCTGCAATTGGAAGCGTAAATTTTACCTAATCTATAATAAAAAAGAGAAAATATTAAGTTTATCTCTGTAACGTTAAGCTATTGAAATTTTTTTTAGCGAGTTCCTTGCAAACTGTACATTAATAATTGGTTTGTTCATTTACTAAAAATTGATACGAATTTGTAACAATTGTTACTGGAAAGTGCTTATTAATTCAAAAAGTTTGCAAGGAGAGAGCGCCAAAAGAGAGAAAAAATTGAGAGACAAAAAAATTTCTACTCAGCGTTGTCAACTTTTAAATTTCAAAAAGCACTGAAAGCAGGAAAAATACGCGTAATTTAAATAAAAAAGCACTAAATTAACATTTTTTTGTTTTATAAAAAAAATTTTGTATATAAAAAAATATAGAAATCGGTTGAACTTGCATTTTATCCCTAAAACTTCAAATTTGAAGCATCCGATACACATTTTGATTCTATGAGAATCAGTGAATTCTAAAATCAATTTGATGAAACCTTTTTAAGTTATTATAAAAAATTTAATTTTTTTCGTCAACAAAGAAACAAATCACATGAAATTAGTCAAATTAGCAACAATTGGCAAGTCATTTTGACTTGCTGATTAGATTTTGAACTCGATGGGAGTAGTAGTAAATTTTTTAAAGTCAAGACTTTCAAAATTTAATTATTATTAAACAATGCTGTGGAAACATTCTTTCACAGCAAACGCAATATTGTTATTAATACATAACAATAATATAATATACAAAATTAAAAAAAAAGTAATTTGCAAGTTAACCAAGTTATATAAACTTAAATTATATGTACTATTATTTTTGAAAAAAGGAACGAAGTAGATTATAAATATGTAACCTAAAACGGCAGCTCTATTAGCAACACAATTTTCTCGTTTCAGACCGCTTTTATATAAAGCCAAGTATATAGACAATTTTTTACGTATTTGAGACTTAAATAAAGTAATAAAGTTAAAAACGTGTTCAACTTCTGCTTTTAAACATTGAAGTTTGATGGGAATGCAATTTCGATAATGCCCCAAACGAGTTTATATCAAATGAATCGTTATAAGACTTTATTTCTGCCTAAAACTCGATAGGGAAATCAAAGTTTCTACATTGCACTAAGTGAATTATTCTCTATTTACAGTATATAATAGAAAATATTTCGCTATTAGGCTATACTTGCATTATGTCTTCTTTGTCGTGTGGCAAAACACTGTTTCCATTAATTATGCTTAAAATGTGAAAGTTTCATCAACCAAGTTTTGTACAATCTTATTAGAATATTTTGAAATATTCCGTTTAACTTCAGTGCTTATGTTTTTTAAATGATAGACTTCTTCACACAAAAATATATACATATGTTATATACGGAAAATTCTCTTTGAATTTTGGGTTTAGTGCCACCGCCAAGAAATAAGAAGCATTTATGTTACAACCGCAGTGACCAATGAGGTTTCCACCTAGCTCTGGGCGGTGCATTTTATCTCAGCGGGTTCCAACCCTCTCATTGGGTACGTTGCACATAAAAATTTTAATGAACTCAAATCAAAAATAACGAAAAAGATTTTACAATACAAAAAAAAAAAACAAAACTACACATTAAACGCGCCATATTACAAATATTATTTAGTGTAATGGAAAGATGTTTTGTTCCATTAAATGCCCTCCCAACCATGCCACGACTTGTCCTCTTCAACTTTTCTTTCGTGAACCCATAATCCAAAAATTAGTTTAAAAAAGCACCGAGCACTAACTTCAACATTTTTCGCGTCGAAAATTTCAAAAAGCACTAAAAAGGTGCGAAAAGCACCGAGTTGGCAACGCTGTTTCTACTAATTATTACTAGTAAAATTTTTATTTGCAAGAATTATCCAACCATCTGTTGTGTGTTTTTTTTCAAATTAATTATTTTAAAAATATCTGAAAAAGGGAAAATGAAAAATGTGCATTTCTTTGTTAAAAAAATATGTATACGTATATAAAAAGAAAACATGTTTTGTTAATTTATTATTTTTTTTTTTTTTGATTCAGCCATGTCACAGAGCTCAATTCCATTCGGAAACGGAATTCAATCCGTATTTTGGTGATTTAGAAAACAAAAAAATTAAAAAGATTTTCCGAATAAGTCACTTTCAATTTCATGGACGGAATTATCATTTTCTGCATGTTAAAGTAAAAAAAAATATTTTAAACAACTTTTTTCAATAAAGAATACTATTTTTCATTTATTTATTCAAAGCTGGATTACAACTAATTAGTTTTTATTTATTTATTGTGTAAATTTCTCAATACAAATCAACAAACCAAAATGTACCGAGTTGGTTTCTTTGGTATTGCCATACCATTTTTGTATGTACTTTATCGAAATCTTCATATTGGCAGCACTCAAAACAAAAAAAAAATACAAGGCATAATTAAAATTTGCATACAAAAAAAATTTAAAACGCCTAAACATATGCCACATTATCATTTGCTACAAAATTATATTGCCACACTTGTAAGATTTAGGGCCATTATTACAACTTAAAGATAGTTAAAAGTAGGATTTTATCGGACGTATAAAAAGCTTTCCATTATTGCAAATTGGATTTAACTTACCAGGTAGAATAAACTTTCCTGTAATTTATCGCTAACTTTAGGTTAAAGTAAAATTTTGCAAATGATAAAGTTTTTATACCTCCGATAAAATCCTACTTTTAACTATCTTTAAGTTGTAATAATGGCCCTTAGCATTTTTTTCGGATTGATGAAAACGATCGGAATCTGAAGCACCAAAATGAATTTTGAACGGAATGGTTAATACGGAATCAAACCATTCCGAACCAAATCTGTGACACAGCTGATAAAATTGATCCGAATTCATCACACGTTTTCCATCACATACCTTCAAAATACGATAGTACCAAAATTAACGAAGTATTGTGTATATCAGTAACATGTGAAATGGACAATCAGATAAGGAATATTTTAAATGATCAGATATAATATCAAGTCAAGAATGCGGTTTAAATTATTTCTGAATGAATTAAATTTTAAAGGCCAAGACTTAAAAACAAATCCACAAGGTTTATTTCATGTTCTTTATTAACATTTTCAGGCGCCAGGTTAACCTCATTAAATAAATTACTCCAAATAATTTCATAAAGATTAAAATCACCAAGTGCACAGAGATTTTCAGAACCAACAGTATCACATAAGTGAACAGCATTCAAAACATGAGCAGCATAGATAGAATTATTACTTTTAGGAGGGATTATGAAGCGCAAATAAACAAGCTTTTGAAGCCAGAAATGCACACACAGAGTTGGTCCAAAGTAGGGATGGTATCGCACAAACTAATAATTTTTGTATTTAAAGTTCTTTTAACAACAGCAAAAAGATCGCCACGCTGACGAGTCATTGCTGAGACTTACAGGTGGATCCAAGGTCATGAAGTTTACGAAATAATTGATACTGTTGTAAATCGCAAAATTTTCCATCACCTATGTTAGTATTTAATCATGTTTCCACAATTACAATAACAGTAAACTTAAATACGTCAATCAGCTGGTTTAATGCGAATTCCAGAAGCATTTTGAAAGAAAACTTTTAACTTATCATGGGGAGAACGGGGTAAAAGGCAGCTACTTGAAACATAATCATTATTAGTATTTAGTTTAGCAGGCGAACAACTCTTCTTAGATTTACAGGCCAAAAATTAGCATCAACTTATATATTTAAATAATTCATTAGCTACAGTAACTTTAATAGATGTTATTGTTATTGGACGAGAGTATATGACTTTGTATACAGAAATCGCGCTAATCATTTTTAATTTGGATTCTATGTAGTGTTGCCATATGTACCGCTTTTCGCGTGATTGTCCCGCTTTTTTAAATTAAGTCAAGCGTACCGCGTGGGATTTACAAATCCCGCTTTTTTAAGTTTTATTTTTTTAATTTAACACCAGCGATTTTCAACTAATGAAGAAATAGAGATAGAAGGGGGAGGGGATAGGTGATAGCGGTTGCACCAGGCCGGAAACATAACTACGGTCACCAGTCTGCCTTAATTGTATAATCCCTACGCGACTCTAACAACTAGTCGATATAATGGTTATTAGTCTCCTGCACAAGATATCTTATAAGAACTTTTAAGACATGAGGGATTTTTCAAATGCTTTACTACAGCGAAATCTTATAAAACAAACGTTAACAACATTGTTTGCAAGAAATTTTTTTGAGTATTGTAGGTATAGGAGTAAAGAAGAAAACACTTCGAGACGAAAGAATTTGTGATACTAGCTTCTTTCTACGCATAAGCGCGTGTACAAACGTCATGCATGTATGTGTGTATGATCTTTTATTTTTCTGCGCACATGCAAAGGCACACACATGCATTAATATTAGTTGTATGGGGTTAATCACATAATAGCTTACCATCTACATATTACACACACACACTCAAACGTACAATATAAAAAATAACAAGCATACACTAATCAACAGTACTTCTTTTTAGTGTTTGTTACAGACAAGCTGTCTTGCGACATCGCTTGGTACAACTGATATACACATACACCAATACATCCATCGTGCTTCGCTTATAGCACGACAGCATTTATTATTGGTTTAGTATAACACATGTGACGTGAATATATTTAAAAATCATGACCATTTTACATTTCAAAACTGTTTACGCAGCTCTCTAATGCTTATTCGTCCACCTTGTTACGTGTTGGTAGTTTATTTCGTAAATATATATTTCTTTTTATTTTTGCAAAGACTAGGGTATAATTAGATGGCATGTAGGCTGTGCTATATACTTATGCGCTGTATAACTGGTTAAGAATCAAAAATACCGACGACAAGCTAGCTGGGAAGAACTTTTCATGCCCTTGACCATTGTTTACTTACATACGGCTTTTTATAAATAGCACTTTGTTGATAGTGCAGAAACTTGATACTAGATTCAGCCGGCGCATATCATATATAGCCGATAGCCATTGCTGCTAGTGCTTTTAGCTTTTAATTTATTGTAATTTTAATTATAATAAATTTGTAAATAAATAAATAAATAAAAATACATCTTAACAGTTGATTCAAAGAGTATAGTTTTAGTTAACTTCACGCCGAATCACGAATAATTCGCCTTGGTACTGTAAGTTTCGCATGCAAATTTATAGGAATAAACAAAAATGCTTGAAGTTTTTAAAAGAAGGCTCACAAATTGAAGAAAAAAACCTAAAAACTGTCAAGAAGAAAATTTAGGAAGATTAACTAAATATAATTTCAATTGTGAATTAGAGAATTCATGGATAAAGCAAAAGAAGAGAGCTGTCTCCGGACACTTGGTTAGAGCTATACTGTTTAGCTATATATATAAAACAAATTGCATTTCTTAAATAACAATGCAACAAAATTATATTAGGAACAACAAAAAGTTCCAATTGGAAAACGGAAAAATTACTCGTGGAATTTTATTCATGATTGCCCTATATATGGTGATGTCAAATTCGCCGCAAATATTTCAAAACGTTTCCATTTAATTCCTATTGTCTTCTTTTCTAGAAGCGTACGATAAAAGTAATGTATTGTTAGTTTTCATGTGCATAAAATAACAAATTGAGCAATAATTCTCATTGTTTTTGTTTTGTTTTTGTTTTCTTCAAAGAAGGAACCAAAACAAAATTAAACATTTTGTTTCGTTTATTTTCGTACTCTGATTATAAGTACAAAGAAATCAAAACAAAAATATATTTATAACTGTAATAGTGTCGATTACTTATGTTACGAAAATCACGTTACCTAGTGGCGGAAAATTTAAAAAAAATGTCATGAATAAAATTGCTCGAGAGATTTCTCCCTTTCCCATTTAAAACTTCTTTATTTTCCCTATTACTTACTATTGTTTGAAATTGTTCCCCGGGAAAAATTTCTCTCAGAATTTTATTCATGATTGCCCTCATATAATTTTATTGCATTGTTATTTAACACATAAAATTTGTTTTATATAGCGTAGCAGCATAGCTCTAAGCGGGTTATCTTACTTTGTTTTCAAGTTCAACTGTTATATTTAAATTCGTTAATTCTTAATCGATGTAAGAAACATGTGTGTAAACTTGTATTTGTTTTGTAAAAAAAAATTAATTTGTTTTAATAAACTTACAGCCTTATTGATAAAAATTATTAAGGCTTTATACAAGGTTTTTAAAATAATTTTTTATAATAAATTTTGCTTATTAAGACTTGTTTATAAAAAGTATAAAAGGTTTTTAAAACACTATATTTCCATGATAAATTTTGCTTGTTAAACATTTATGAAGCCTTAATAATATTTATAAATAACTCCTTTATTCTTTAAAGAAGAAATATTTCAGTGTTTTTTTCTTCTTTTTGTACCGCGAAACTTTTGAAATTCCCGTGATTTTTGAACTTTTTTTTAACTGGCAACCCTAAATCTATGTAATATTCAATATCTTCAGCAGTAGTTTCTGATGCGAATCTTGACACAAAAGTATTTTTGCTTGGTGGCAAAGCTTTTAATGGTTGCGGTGACAATTGATTCGTAGTTGGTATAGAAATAGAGGTTTGCGCACTTTTTATAATGGCATGCTCATGAAAATTATTGGCGAGTGGCGTAAATACAGGCATAAAAGGTAACGACGAATATATGTATATTCAACGTATTAGGTGTATTAGCTAGAGGCACAGATGGAGAAAAGCTGGAAGCTGCAAGAAGTGAAACAAGTGGAAAAAACTTTATATAATTTCATCATCAGCATATTTTACTATTCTGAGGTCTTTAGAAAGTTCAATTCAGTGTGGGAATGGTGAATATTAGCGGGTGGAAGGATTCCTGAATAATTTTCTGCTTTAGTAGAAAAAAGCTTGCACTCTTATTCTATTTTATTGCTTATGTCGTCAGTGACTGATGCTATTGAGCAATTATTTAACATCAACAAATGAATTTTCATATGGTCTTTCAGTCAGTCAGTTCTATTTTCATGTTTCTATTCACACTGATTTGTGTTAAAATTGTTTAAAATAAAAACAAAGCAAGAATGTTCATAAAATTCCATTTCTTCTCTAGCAAAATGTAAAAACATGCATCAAAAGGAAATATTAAGCATGAAAATACATGTAGACATGTACCAACACCATGTTCATTCGTTTTTGGGTTTCCCTTGAGATGAGTTTGTTTCATACAAGTAAATATCACTCTCTAATATTGCATTTATATTGTCTCAACATTTAGCAATTTG
This sequence comes from Tachina grossa, assembly GCA_949987645.1. Lineage (NCBI taxonomy): Eukaryota > Metazoa > Arthropoda > Insecta > Diptera > Tachinidae > Tachina > Tachina grossa. The sequence continues at coordinate 126,730,924 of OX465275.1, forward strand.
ATTTGAAATCCTTATCGCTACCTATATCGTTAACACTAAGCTTTTTGCGATTTTTTACAGATTTGCTATCCAAGACAAAATCCTATGTCTTAAATTTGTAACCCAAAAAGTGCTTACTTAGCTGATTCACACACCTTCAATAGAAACTTTTGTAGAGCGTAGCTAATTCACTCGACTTTTATAAATGGGCATTTCTCCGAGAAATTACACATTTTAGTCGCGTGCAACAGCAAGCAATTAACCTGGTATTTCTGAACAACGTGAGTCGATTTTTCATAAAATTTTACCTAATGTGGAGCTGCCGACGGTCTTCACAAAAACAAGCATATTTGCTTGGTTTCACATGCTACAAAAAGTTGACAGTCCTGTGAAAATGCCCATATGCACATTGGGCCTGATTACGATATTTTGTACTAAATTAAAGAAAAATATTGCAATCTTCCTTAGCCTAATACAAAATCGTTATAGTCGTGGCCGAAATACGACACTGATATTTAGACCCATTATATTCTACAGGGAAGCAAAGAGTAAATAAAAATATTCGATTTTGAGTAGATTTCTTACAAGTGTACTGACAAATTAGATTTCGTTTTGTATGGGAAGGTAGCAAAATCAAATAGATTTAGGTCGAAATAATGTAAGTTATAGACTTTGAGACATTGTAAACGCCCTATAAATTCAATGATAATTTCAATATACTTACATTTGTATGTACGTTCGTTTGTGTCACTTTTAAAAAGTAAGAAATCAAAGTGTAAGAACCTGCTTAAATCAATTTTAGTTCAAAATGAGGCAATGGTGTTTTTCTGGAATAGGAGTCCACTTGGTGAGAGTTACATGGAAAACAACATTGCATAAATGAAAAAAAAAAATTATTATGGTACAAAATTCATCGTTTTTGAAAGAGGTCGTCGGTCGTTTTATATAAGATATGTACAGCGATGCTATAATACTTTTTTGGAAAACTGAAAATTTAGAAGAAAATAACTGGTTTTCAGGTGAAAAAACTGCTCATAAAAAATTCTGTCTCCCAGCTGAGGTTCAAAAATGTTTGTACTATATACTTGAACTGTGTGTATCCAAAATCTTATCTGATCCAATAGTAACAAAGCAAGGTCCACTATCTCAAGTTTGACAAAAATCAATTAAAGAGATATCTTTGGCGAAAAATTAGAAAAAGTGATTTTTTGCAATAAAAATAAACATAAATTAAAAAATTAACCATCCCAATATCTTAATTAATTTAATGGCTGAGGAAAAATTTCTATCGAAATTTTTCAAAAACGTAAAAAGAATTTTCCTTCTATTTATGTATATAAGATTTGATCACGCTAAAGTTCGTATCGCTTTGTAAGCCAAAGGTTACAAACCAGAAAAATCTTTTTCATATATATGAAATATATCACAACAATTTTGATTTTAAAATTAAAAATATTACATGCTCTCCTTTATTAAAATATTGTCGGAACACAAAATATTTTAGAGGAAATGAAATCAATTAATAATTGAAATAAAAAAATCAATAAAGAGAAAATGTTTTTATAGCAATAGTAATGCCGAAGTTACTTTAGTCTGCCTATTTTGCCATCTCGTATCTTTTTCTGCGAACTCAAATGCAACTATTTCAGTAAATAGTTAATTGGGGATTTTTTTGCAATTAGCCTTGCAAAATGATATCTCCTGTAAGTGATGCCCATTTTATGCTTCGCACATACGTGCTCTTTTTAGCAAGAGAGAGTATACATCTCATATTTTTCATAACTTTTCGCAAAATTTCGGATGTAATGGCCATGATTTCATTTCGAATGTTGGTTTTTAGTGTGAGTATGGTTCTTGGTTTCTTAGCGTACACTCTTTCTTTCAAATATCCTCAAAGAAAATTGTGTCAACAAAATAGACTGTGGCTTTGAAAAATAAAATTCAATTTTTTTGTACGTTGTTCGATTATGTAATGATTCATAATCAATTCCTCAAGTCTTCTTCACAAAATGCTGAAAAAACAAAGAGGGAATAATAATAAAAAATTGTATAAAGAATTCAAACCACATAGCTCATTCTGCGCCACCCTGCATAAATTTTTATATGATTTGTGTAAAGTTTTACTCCACTATTTACTGATTAACTGCATATTTTTCATATACATAGATTCTTTGGAAACAATGAAAAATAAAATTTTCACGAAGCATTTTCTAAATAAACTTTAAACTATTAAGCCGGCTAGAATTAAAATCTTATTAGCACTTAAGTACAATTCAAACGATGAATTAAAAACTGGGCTTCATTTCCAATTCTCTTCACAAGTTGCTTCCAAAAATATTTGTCATTCGTACAAGGATTTTTTAAATGCTTCTAGGTTTGAATTTTTTTCCTTTAAAATTGTATCATTGCTGCCAGTAGATTTAAAAATAACATATTTTTCTTTAGTCCTCGTCCAGACTTGCAATTTTTGTTGCTGCAATTTCTTAAAATTCTGCTTTGAAATTGCATAAGTGTCCACATTATGAAATTCTAATTTTGCAATTATGAATTTAAAAAGTCTATTATACCACAAATTTCTAAGAAAAATTAACAATTCTATTTACTGTTTAATATATTTTTTGTTTTTCATACAACTGAAGAAATAAAATTATAAAAAAACGTCAAATACAACTAACAACTTGAATTTAACAATTACGAATTTCAAATCAAAAGAGAATTACTTAGCATATGAAAATGTGTGCCCCTCTCTAATCTTCTCACTCCTCTCACCAAGGTGCATCTAACTAGGTGGCAGCGCTACTTCAGCTGATAATTTTTTGCTCTATGTGCTTTGTAGCTGAAGAATGTCAAAAACTTCGATTTTGTTTTGGTTTTAGTACAATTATTTTTGTGCTTTTGACATTTTTCGGTTCTTTACACAGCTATGGCTGCCGTATTTTTATATAACAAATCCTTACGCAGTCACCTGTGTAATTACACCATGCCTCTCACCAATAAACTCAAGAGTTGCTTCAACAAAAATTCCAAGTCTGGACAGGGACTTACATGCTAAAAACTTTTCTCCTATGAAAATCCTTAAAACTTTTTATAATAAATATTAATTTAAAGAAACATAAAGTAGAAACATTTATTATATTATTGCAATTACAGTAGGTCACGTAAAACTTAACATATGTATGTATATATTATTTAAGTTGACTACTTGCGCATTCAAAATTAATGCATACTTTTTGCTACAGTTCTTGAGAAATTATCTTAAAATACAGATCCAACATACAACTATATTTGGGCTTTCTCCACTCATGGAGCTTATTAAGATTTAAGTTAGATAGTTGTAAGTAATTTCTTTAATTATTAAATCATTGTTTCGCTGATACCCAATTTCTCTTTTTGAACAAAAACTAATTTTGAAAAGGTTTATCAACAAAAATACATTTTGAAATGTAAGAATTTAAATAAAGCAACATACCAGAAATAAAAATGTGTTGTTAAAAAAAAATCTGAGAACAGAAAATTTTAAGTTTTCTGTATACAATTCTGTATTCAAAAGTCAAATCAAATTTTTATACACTCAAACGTTTCCCGCAAATTTGACCAAAATCTGTTCAAGAGCAGGACGTTTCAGGGACGGCCTGCATGTTCAACCGATTCCCATACTTTCTTCTGTTACAAACATCTAAAAACATAAATTTCACAAAAAATCTTATTTGGACCAGTATTAGAAAGGGTTATGAAAAAAAAATTAAAAAATATTCAAATTTATTGTCTTTCGAACTAGTAATAAGAAAAGGGAGGCTCTTTTGACTGATCACACTAAAAAATACTTTTCAGTTTCAATCATAATACAAATAGATAAGAAACTTCCATTCTCTTTTTCTTTTGAAAAATAAGGATTTTTAATTTTTTGAGAGATATAAAGAAAAATGTTCCCATATAGTAAAAAATTAAAGTCTTCCCCCATGAAGTTTTGAACAAAATATGTAACTATCTTAGCAAAAATTTTCGAATAAATAAAGTGATATATACATATGTACATGATTACATATCTGTGAAGTTTGAAAAGTGGTTATATAAAAACTCATCTCAGACTTTTAAGTTTTCTGGTGTTGAGAAACCAAATTTATTGATATTTTTGATTAGTTGACAATGAATTTTCATTAAGTTAAACAAATATTGATTGATATAGCATTTCGTTTAATCAACATAATTCGTTTCTTATTAATTGTAACATAGTTTTCAAAAAAATGGTTTAATTAATTAATAACCGATCAGATCTTTTGGGCAAGTCTATTTCACAGATCTTATAGGCTGTTGATGAACACAAGGAAATGAAGGCAATTTAAAAAATGCTGCACTCATACAAAATTTTCCTTAAATTGATTTGAAATTCATTTTATTTTTTTATGAATATGAGGGTCTGCATTTTTTTAAAAAACTTTTGAAATAATTTTTGAATAAAATTGTTTGACAAACAGGAAACAGAGGAGAAATATTAAATTAATACGGCAGCACGATTTTACCGGAAACTTGACAATCCTTATACTTATCAGATGGTGAGTGTCAAGAAAAAATGAGAGAATGGAAGTACCTCCTACATATATTTAAATCATGGTTTCAATAATAAAAACGCCGGTATTCAGCAACTTTTTTTTTGCAATTTCCTGTGAAAAAAATATTTCCAGGATTGATAAGTACAATTTAAATTAACCTTCTAATTCTGTTCGACGATTGTATCGTCTTGCCTATGGACGAAAAAAAGCCTCAGTTGTGATTCTTCAAAGCAATTATTATTTATTGTCTATACTAGAAGGATCGTGTATTCTCTTTATGATTTTTTTTCCAAACATTATTTCCAAAACATGTTTTTTCATATATTTTTTAACTATTGTATAATACTTTAAATTAATTTTTAAGTTTTAAAAACATGGCAATAATATTTTTATTTTTCATTATCAAAGACAACAACCATTTTTTATGAAATTAATTTAGAGAATTCAAACACAAGAACTCAAAAGTATTTTCAAACAAAAACGTCCTAAATCTTCTTACTGAATTAGGGCATTAATATCAGTCTCTTCGAAAATCATAATAAATTGTCAGGCCCTTTGTATTTAGTTTACATTTTACTTTTAATATCTTTATCTTAAGGGTAACCCATTTTTGACTGCACATTGTGTGTTGAATTTTCCTCTCTGTTAACTTGTCGGTTTGGTGAAAGGAAGAAAATTTGTACTTGGTGTTAGTTTAAAATTTTTGCTACTTTCGAAACTTTTTTGTATGCATTTTTGGTGGTACTATCATGTTTTTTATATTATACATATATATATATATATATATTTTTGATACATGCAACTAACTCCATGTGCAAGCATTTTATTAATTTTTTTTATTTTATTTTACATACATATGTGTATGGATGCATTAGGAAATAGTGAACCTTTTATGCTTTTCATCGAACTAGTAACAGCGGAGGGAACACAATATTTGAAAATAATAAAAATAGTTTTTGCGGCGACGGACTTTCTGGAATATTAATAGAGATATTACATACGTATGTAAAGTAGAAGAAGAATACGAATGTGGTAGCCTTATTAAACAAACGTTGTTTGTGACTGAGAAACTCAAATTAAATTCATAAAATAATACTGTACATTAATATCAAACATTATAATATATATAGGAAGGCTCCAATAAATAATTATAGTATAGGAGAGCTAAAATACAGTTTACACCGAAGTGTTATTTCAATCACGGTAGAATTGGCATAAAATGTTTATAAACCCTATACAGTGGAGTTTGGTTATAACGAATATCGTCTACAAAGAAAAAATTATCCAGTTCTAATTAATATATCGTACAAATTTACTTGAGCAATTATTTCTACCAAAAGCTAATTACCACCAATCATTGAGGTTTATCGCATGCAAAAAAAAAATATGAATTCATTAATCCAATAGTGTCGTCAAAATTATGTTTATAGTATAACTCTTTTTTATCAGGAATAATCAGCGTTGTCAACTTGGTGCGTTTCGCACCATTTTGGGTGCTTTTTGAAATTTTTTGTGCGGAAAATTCCTTAGTTGGTGCATGGTGCGCTTTTTTTTTAAATTTTGGTGCGTTTTTTAATTTTTGGTGGCACCAACGCAAATTTAACACAACAGTGGGTTAAAAACCGAAAAATTCTTGTTTTGAAACTTACCAACTTCCTGATAGTGTTAATTACCACATTAATACTAAAGGCCATGATACACTATCATACAAAGTCGTGCGATCTACGAAAAATTACAATGCTGGTATGATGGAGTTTATGAAAATTTTCAAAAGACAATAACAATTCATCACACCAGGGTTGTATATTTTCGTAGATCGCACGACTTTGTATGATAGTGTATCACGGCCTTAATGATGTTTACAAAATATTACAATTTGAAATAAAATCTGTTTTATGGCCCAATGATAACAATAATGATGAAAATATTAGCTTTATTTATTTGTAATAATTAATTTTTGGTCTCTTCTTAAAAAGTTTTAAACCGAATTTATAAAATTAATATACAAAAATGTATCATCTTGTACAAATGTATACCCTTAATTATGAAAGTTGTATAAGTCTTATATTTCTTTGGTAGAGATATTTAGTAGATTACATTTTATTACATTTATTTTAGAGTTGTTCTAGTCTGATCAAAATGTACTATATCGAATCAAAAATGGTATGACCTAGACCACTTTCATATGTACACTATGTATGTACGAATTTGTTTGGTTTTTTTGTTGTTTTTTAATTATGTATATATATTGTAAAAGGCTGTTTATTTTTATTGTTATATTTTTTATATGGATATATTAAACTTCTGATAAAAAAAAATTTAAAAATATTTGAATAAAATGATAAATAAAGAACTTTTATTAGTTTTGAAGCCTTTGTATTAATCGTTGATCTCTGTAAAAAGTTTTGTACAGAATTTATGAAATAAAAAAAAAATCATTATCTATGTAATACAAATGAATATTAATAAATTTGCTAAGTTTTTTTATTTATTATTTATTTTTTAACCTTGAACTGTAAAATCCTGTTTTAGTGTTAAATTTTTAATACAAAAAACTAATGTACTTTTATGCAAAATAAATTCAATAAACATTTTGAACTAAAAAAATAAATTCTAAGATTGGTGCGTTTTTCATAAATGGCGCGTTTTTTTTCTCCATTTTGGTGCGTTTTGAAATTTCAAAGTTGACAACGCTGGGAATAACTCTTTTCCTTTACAATATTATTCTTGCTCTCAGGCTTCTGAAATTATACAAATCGTTGATAAAAGAAAGTAAATATTTGCATTTGTTTCGTGCAATAATGGAAATGAAAAACAACTTTACTTATTTTAAGCACTAACACTTTTATGTGCTGTCAGAAATTATACACGTACGTTAACTATAGTGAAAATAAATAAGTTAAATAGCATTGATAAACGTGTGATAAAATTGGAGATGACATCTTGGGGAGAGAATAATTGTTTAAATGTTTACCCGCAAGGTCCTTTCTTTTCCTATCGCTGGTGTGACTATAAAAACCATAGAGTGCTTCGACTTCGACTGTGCTTAACTTTATATACCCTTCAGCAAAGTACGTATGGAGTATATATATATATATATATACATATATAGAAACCTTAAATCCAAAAGGCCGTAAATACACGTTTTTTTACAGGAGAAGCAAAAAACCTTATAAATATAAGGCTAATTATTTTTTAGGTGCGAAATTGAGTAGTGCATAAAATCGGTATTTCTGAACATATATAAGAAAAATTATATATAAAAAATATAGCAGAATGGGCTATATGGTTTGAATTCCTTATAACTTTTTTAATTGTTATTCTTTGTTTTTTTAGCATTTTGTGAAGAAGACTTGCTGAATTAATTATAAATCATTACGCAACCGAACAATGTACAAAAATAATTGAATTTTATTTTTCAAACAAAGTCTATTGTGCTGATACATCGTCATTTTAAAGTGCGCATTGTACCCTCAATTTTCTTTGGGCATATTTGAAAGAAAGACTGTACGTTAACATCACTTACAGGATATCATTTTTCAAAGCTAATTTCAAAAAATTCCCCAATTATATACTGTATTTAAGAAAAAAGTTATAATAATCGCATAAATAAAAAAGCTATAAACCATTTTTGTCATATAGCCCATTCTGCGCCACCCTGTATTTTGGTTAGTCACATCATAATTAATCAAAAAGTCTATTTTGAATTTTTTGGCTGTTACGGTCTTTTGGGTTTCAGATGACCATAATTACAAACATGCATCCATTTTATTTTGTGAAAAATATGGATAATATTTTTTGAACTAGTGCAATTTATAGCAAATGACCTATGTGTATTTTTCGATTAAAGAATTTTAATCAAAGATTTTGTTTTATATCGGCAATACATATTTAAATATTATATTTTGCACTCTGTATTAAAGAATTTGTTTATGTTATTTATATATTCCCCATTTTAAATTAATGAAGAGAAATTAATAAGAGAAGACTACAACAGAGATCAGCATTTTCTAATGGCTATTTTTTCACTCAAATCTAAGGCCAGCGTTACCGTTGTGCGACTAAAGTCGCATTTTGCCCCCTTTTTCAACTGCTTTGCTACTTTTTATGCCTTGATATATATGGTATTTAATGAGTATGCATTATGCATAAAAATAATACCATAAATATATTATTATGATTTTTTTTATATTTTGTAGCTATCTATAATACGTTTATTCTCGTCTCATTTGTAAATAAAAACTGTATTTGCAAATACTCAACTAGTCGGTATTATACATATACATATCAATGGTTTAATAACGCAACCTCGTAACTCGATTTCTTACGATTTTGTGTTTTAACCGGAAAAGTAATAAGTGAATGCCGTTTCACAATTTAGCAAAGTCTTAGGCGTAAGCATTTGTTAGTTAACTTTTTATTCAACAATATGCAAACGCGTATTTCAGCTGCTGAAAACATGTTGTGCATAACCTCGTATGTAGAAGTAAAATATGACAATACTTTAGGTTTACAGTGCTATTTTTGAACTAGTTGTAACAAAATTTTTGTAATAGTAAAAACATTTCTGACAATAATAAACAAAAAGCTATTCTGGATTTCAAATAAAAGCTTTTTGTATTAATTTGTAATGAAAGTTATTATATACATAACAGCAGGCACATGACAATAATAATTTATTGTAGAAAATCAACAAGAAACCAACTTTTTCCCATAAATATGGAAGAGTACCTATTATTTTAGTGTCCAATAAAAATCATATGCATGGCGTTTTATTTCAAGAAATTAGAGGATATTAATATTTTGATTTTTTATTAGATTGGCATCTCGAAAACTAAATTTAACCCTTTGTTAACAAGAGTTTCTAAATATAATTCATACAAATATTTTAGAAAATATATCCACGAACAACATTATTATTATAAGCAATTGTCTATATGCATTTCGGTCCCGCTTTTGTCAAATAAATATACTTCGGCATTTGATATATCAAAAATTTATTACTAAAAAGTTATGGGTTCTTTTTGAAATATGGATGAAAGTAAATTTTGTTGAATTTACCGATATACGTACTAGGGATGCCAATCGGGATCGATTTTTGGAAATCCCGGTATTCGGGATTTTGTAATCCCAAATCTTCGGGATCCCGGGATTTTTCGGGATCATAGGATTTTCGAAATTTTGGGATCTAAATATTTTTCGTAAAATTAATTATTTTTTTAAATAAATATTACTTTAATAACAATTTAATGCATTTTAAAAGGTTTTATGTTCATAATTTATCATTGCACAATTGTCTTTAAAGTTCTCTAATACGAGTATGAAATAAAAATCAAAAGATCTTTTCTCATCTATTTTTAAGTTGATTAATCACATTTGATGTTAGAGAATTTATAGTGAAAACAATAACTAAATATGAAAACTTGTTTTTGTTTTCAATATAAATGTTTTTCTATTATCTAAACCAAAACGAATATACATATCGGTGGACTTTTAGCACTACCGCTTAAGTTGACTTACGAAAATTTTTAGATTCACTTTCATACAAATAAGTTGCAAAAACAATATTGTTTTTTTTTTTTTTTGTTAAAAATATATCTACTAAGGTGTTTTTAATTGCGATTGATCAACAACAAGTATAATGGTTGTTACATATGTATGTATACCAAGCATTATCTAAATTTTTATCGATTTCGTTACGACTATGACAACGATAATAAGGCTGAACATGTCAAAAAATTGAAAGAAATGTATACACTATTCTAATCAAATTCGATTAATTACGTCTAAAGGTCATATTTTTATAGGCACATACATTAAAAGTTTGCCTGAGCACTTGAACAGTATTTTTGCTCTTTTGAAAAATTTTAAATTCATACATAAGTTTTTTTCTACAAGTTCAACAGATACATACATATGTATGTATTCATACGTTCGCTAAGAGGAGTATGGTTTATTAGTTTCCTGGCCTTCTACTCTGCAACTCGAATACAACTTTAATTGAGTTGAACTCATTTAGTCGGTCGTTTTTGACCGACTAAAAATCTATGTAATAAAAAAACGACTTAAACGGTCTAAATAAAAAACGAAATAATAATACACACTCGAGCAGTTTTTTAGAGAAAATACTCCAGATTATTCTATAAATATTTCTCGCTTTTACGTCAACCCGACAACAAAAAGTTTTCACTTGCCTTGTATTGTATTCTACTCCAATTGTAAGGAGGTGTCAATAGTACTCAATTGTTACCGACAAGTAGAGAAGTGCTAATTTTTTTAGTGTTGAGGAGTCGACATACAGATAGTTATACACTGCAATTATGAATAAATTTCCGCAAGAAATTTCTCCCTTTTCCAATTAGATTTTTTTGTTTTGCCTATTACTTGCTACTGTTTGAAATTATTCCCCGGGAAAATTTTCTCGTGGAATTTGAATTATAATTGCCCTCATAATACAGAATAAGACGAAATAAATTTGTCAAACTTATGAATTTTTCAAATGTTATTTTCCTTCCAAAGGTAATATGGTTCTTTTGTTTTCAAAATAATTCTAAAATGTACATATATTGTAGCACCTTTGACAAAAAAGACCGTAAGAAAGTAGTTTATTTATTTTGCTCTTGTTGTTACTTTATAAGAAATATGTCACGAATAAATTGTTGTTAAATTGTTAAAACTGTACGTATAAAATTGTATGGGACTTTCAAATATTATAAAAAATACATTAAAATCAACGAAAATTTGAATTTATAAAGTTTTTATATAAAAATTGCTAAGAAATCCCGAAAATGAAATCCCGGGATTAAATTTTACAAATCCCGGGATTCGGGATTTCCCGTTTGGCATCCCTAGTACGTACGCACTTTATTAATCTTCCCAACCCAACAATGAAAGTTTATTTAAACTCGGTAGCCCTACCATTAGTTATATTTTTAATGAATTCTTGTTTTATAAACTTTCAATTTCCAATATTTTAAGTGATATTTCTGTGCGTTTATGTATGCAAATATTTTAAAATGTGTACATATTTATGTATGTAGGTACATGGCGTTGCGTAAAATATTTAATATTCTTTTTACGCAACACCATCGATATGTATTTGAGATTTTATTTTATTTTGTTTCATTATTAAGTCCTACTTTTTTACGCGAATGTCCGGCTTTTTTCGCTCTGCTGTTCTCTTTTTATAGATTAGGCGATAACAACCCTAATCTATATTTACAAAATTAATAAAATTTTTAGTAATAGTTATAATATTAAAAATTAAGGGATTATTCTATTATCCAAAAAAGTTATGAAAAATAGCCGTTTTTTTATAATTGAAAAAAAAAATTAAATAAAATATTATATAAACACCAATAGAATAATAACAAAAGTTAAAAATTTTAAAAACCCCCGATATATCCAGAAAAGATGTGATATGTGTACGAGTACTTGTACAGACACACAGATACACAGACACACACTACAATCGTATAACAACCCTTTTTTAGTGGGGGTTAATAATCATAAAAGATGACATGTTAAATAACACAATATCGTATGTTAACTTTTATATAAATTTTACAGTGCAGAAAACACGTATCTCAAAAAAATGTGAATAAATAATGGTATATTATTTTTAACACAACTTTTGTATTGCAAATTTAACAAAAATCATCCAAGTGATTAGATTATTAAAAACATATAGTTATTAAAAAAAATTAAATACTTGTTATAAAGAATTTTTTGTCTCTCCTGAAAAGTACTAGTTTTTAAGTTACGAGGTTGCGTTAATAAACCATCGATATATTCACAGTCTAATAAATATATTTTGTTTCTTTAATTTTTGTTTGTTTTTAAAGCTATCCCTTTTTTTTTCTTAGATATCTCCTTTTTGTGCCAATTTTTTTTTTTCAAAATCCCCTTTTTGTGCCCCTGTTTGAAATTTATCAACGGTAATGCTGTCTAAGGCAGCTTAAATCTGCCTATATATATATGTACATATGTATACAGTGTATACAGTGTATACATATGTACATACATATATATAGAGGCAGATAATATACACACATAAGTTAAATATTTTTACCCGCCTTTAGCATATTGCTACCGACAACGAAAACTGGATTAAATCCATAATGCTACTAAGAAAAAGTTCTGTATTTAAAGATTACTCTACATGTTTTGGCATCTCATTTTATGAAAATAGAATTGGGAACAATCAAATGAAAGAAAATTCGTCATAAATATCAAAATTGCTACCAAGCCCTAAAATAACTTACAAATAAAAGGAATGCCAAAATGACGAAAATTCGCTCAAATTCGCCATCAAATAGTTAGATAGATTGAAATTCTGTAAAATGGTAAAAAGCCAAGATTTGGATAAAAAGTCACTTGTATCGTTGATATTGGCGACAAATGGCTAACAAGCGCAAAATTTTTTTTTTTTCAAAATTGCTAAAATTGTAAGGAATGCCATGGATAAGCCAATCTTCAACTAATTCGGCTTTTAGCTCAGATCTTTTTAAAATGGAAAGTGTTTTCACACCCCGGTCAAATTACTCCCGCAAAAAATTAATATGGCTTAAATCTTATAAGTCTTAGGACCATTATTACAACTTAAAGATAGTTAAAAGTAGGATTTTATCGGACGTACAAAAAGTTTATCATTTGCAAAATTTTACTTTAACCTAAAGTGAGTGATAAATTACGGGAAACTTAATACTACCTGGTAAGTTAATTCCAATTTGCAATAATGGAAAGCTTTTTATACGTCCGATAAAATCCTACTTTTAACTATCTTGAAGTTGTAATAATGGCCCTTAAAGTCTTAATTTAGTTGTGTAAAAGACAGAGGTAGTAGTACAGTCTCTTTCTGTCTTTCTCTCAGCTGAATTAAGACTTTGCAACGTTAACTTTCCGTGTGGAAAAGGGGTATAATTACTGCGAAGAATGTATGTGTGTACACCAGGGATGATAAATGAGGAAACCAATTTAGTACCTAATAGCTTTTAAAATTGTACTTTTTCAACCACAATAGTACTAAACTCGTTTTTTAACTTTTTTTTAATTATATTTTTAGTATATGTCACTCATTTACTCAAATTACGTCATAACTCAAAAAAACTAGTTTGCCAGAACACAAATTTAAATTTTTCAATTTATATACTACGTCTTAATAAAAAATTAAAATATTTTGTTTGTTTTTAAAAAAAGAACGATATGAAGATTAATCTGCATCATTAACTCAAAAATGAAAATTTATTATTATATTTAGAGACAGTCAAATTATCCAATATGCAAATTTGAACTTTTCAGAATAGCGCGAAGACCCGTCAGTTATGAATTTCAGCCAATTTTGCATATTGGATAGTTTGACGTGGTAGGGTCGATATCGTTGGTCTCAAGCAAAAAGGTCCTGATACAAATAATTATTATTTTACAGGTTAAGGTAAAAACACAAAAGAAACTAATATTATTTCTGTAATATTTTTGTACAACTTATTGTAAAAGCGTTATTTTTTAAACTGTTGCAATAAAATTTTTTTTGTGTGGTGTATTTGTGTGAAATGTATTGGAATCACTGAAAAACTCAATTTAGTAACAAATACAAGTTAGTTAGTTATTTTTTAATAAGAAAGGTACGATACTACTAACATTTTTGGGAGTGAATTTTGTTAGCCAAGTTAAAAAAAATTTAACTTTATTTAGTTTCGCAAAAGGTTATTTAGAACTATCTATCATTTCTTTTAAAATCCGTAACTATACAACTTTTAATTTTATTTCTAGATATATAAAATTTTTATTTCAAAGTAAGTTTTAATTGTTTACATATGTATGTATGTAGCATACCCAGCTTCATTTTATTTCATCACTTAAACGATTGATATGATATTAATATAGCAAGTTTTTTATTTCTTATAAATTTTATAATAATACAATAGATAAAATAAATGAAGACGATGCTATCACATTGAAAACCAAACAGCGGTGAAGTTAGATGTAGTTCTTAAAATTACTAAAGGTATTCACGTCAACTCTTGCAACTGTGCAAAAATGCATAATTGCACTTTCTAACGTGAGCAACCCATTTTGTTTAGTTGTCTATAAAGCAACGCAATATGTGCATAGATATATTGTACTTGTATGTTTGTTTAAATGCTGAAACGAAGTGTTGAAACTTCGCTGATTAATTTTGTAATCAATTCACTAATAAAAATATCAATATTAATAATATTGGTATTATTTAACAAAATTCTAATAACTATTTGAGCCACAGGTCTTTTGAAAATAGCAAAATTATGTATGTATTTGTTATCTGAAAATCGAGTTTGAAGATTTCTTAATAAGACTTTTTAAAAATATTTAAATTATATAGTTTTTTAATTAATTTATTTGTATCGAAAATATCTTGAATCACTTGTTTTTTTATTTAAAAGAAAAACATTAAGGTATTTCTGCGTTGTAATTTGGTGTATGGTTGATTTTATAAGTACTTTTTGTCAATTTTTTTGGATTGGCAATACCATAAAAAGTTGCACAACTTTGCAAAATTTACTCTGATAATCTTGCACTTACTCAGACCCTGACAATTTTGCACCATTTGTGCGAAATAATTTTCTTTGTGGTTGTTGTTATATTTTTTTTGAAAATTTTGCAATTTTGCTTTTCTGCAACAGTGCAACTTTTGACGTGAATACCTTTACTTTTAATTTTAAATCCGTGTTAAGCAAAAGGCAGCTCGAGGGCACTTTGCCAGTCCCAAATCACACTGTGCAAGTCTTATTGCTAAGCTAATTAGTTTCAGGGAGAGAGAGACGAGGGGAACAGTAACGTTTCTTTTCCCCCCGTCTCTCTCTACTAATAACCTAATCAGCTTAGCAATAAGACTTGCATAGTGTAAATAGGGACTTATGCTCTTATTTTCCCGTACATTCGTACAAGCATGCATTTTACTCTATTTCATATTATACATGTATGTGTTTGCTTATTATTGTTTTAAATCATCGCGATTTATTTTTTGTGTGAAAAAAAACAAAGGATAGTCTCGAAAATGTTTCAAATAGTACCAAATGTCTCATGGGGACACCAACGTACTTTTTTGGCTTGAATTGTACCAAAAAAAGTACAATTGTACCAACCTTATCATCCCTGGTGCACACCCAGAAAAAGATTGGTTGGAAAATGGTTAGGCCAATAAAATATAATTTGCATAAACTATATTTCAATTCACGCTATCTTTTTTTATTAATCCATGTTCATAGCCATAAGGGCATAATTGTAATAAAGATACGATTCTGGCAATTCCTAAATTGATTGCATCAACCGAACGTATGCTTTTGTCATGAGTCATGGCTAATTAACTGGTTGGTTAAGACAACTGAATAAAATATTATGAATTGGATTTTAATACCAACTTTTGATATTGCCAACTAAAAATTGTTGTTCTATATTAAAATTAATATAGCACTTTTTATCGGTTGCTGCAACTAAGTAGAGGTTGAGGTTACTATCATAGTTTATAGCAGCAAATTCAAAATAGCTTTTGTGAATTTCAAAGATATTATTATTTGTGAATTCTCAAATGGTTTTTGAAAGTCTGTGCATAAGATAACAGATTTGTGGCTGTTCAAAATGTGTGGTTGAAGAAATGCACATAGGCATGCTTCACCACCAGGAAATAAACTTTAATTAAAATATACTTATGACAATATGTCAAAAAGTAAATTTCTTAAATTGTGTATTTTTATTTGCGTCTATTATTTATTTTTATCTCAGCAAGGAAAGCCAATTTTTCTTTCACAGTTTCCAATTATGATACTGTTTTAGTTATATTAACCATATTTTCGGTAGAAATTATCTTATTTTAATTGCAAGAAGAAATTGATCTTAATAAATAATACAATAATAAAAAAATAATAATAAAACTTTGAGAAGTAATTTTAAAAAATATTTGTGTTTGAAATTTTTGGAAGCCATCGATACATAAAATAAACTTATGTCATGTAATACATTCTACATATGTATATATGTGAAAAAAAATATATCGACAAGCTACTACTCACGTACTCGAACGAGCATTCACTGAGGTAAACGTGCCGTATATTTGGCAGTTTCTAACACCATTTTCTACATATTCATGCAGCTTTTCAGACACAAATCTTTTTATCCTGAATTTGTTTTTGTTCCTTCCTGTTGCAGACTATTTTATACTCCTCTTGGCCTCCAGCATTAGTTATATTGTTTATTCATACTTCTACGAAAACACATACTCAAACACAGATGTGAAATCATATGTAGTGTTTTTCGGGCTAAAATTCACACCGAATTGCAATCAGCAAAAATTTCAAACACAAAAAACACTCTCTTTTTCAATGCTTTTTATTCAAGTGTTGTTCACACACGTAAATACTTGTAACTAGATATGGAAATAACAAATTCTACATACTTGCATACATACATATGTGTATTTATATAAGATCGGAAGTATTTATATGTACAAAAAAATTATCTTAAATGTTGCATGGAATTAATAATTTTAAGCAAGAATTTTAATTATGTACTCACAATATAATATTTTGGTTACAAAAGGAACAAAAACCGAAATTACTGGCAAATGCTAAATGAACTTGTAAACCAAGAAGAAAATCATAATTTGAATTTTCGCTTAAAATTGTTATAACAATAAAGAATTTGAGGACAATTAAAACTGTACAAGCAATACGATAACAATTAAAATTGTAATTATATGTACATATATTTGACCACGAAACCGAGTAAAAGTGAAAATTAAACATGCAATTATGGTGAAAAGCAAAAGGAAATGTGACATTTATCAACAAGTTTAAATGAAAGATATATACATTAAGCGCATTATTAATGGAGAAAAGTGTTGAATGAGTGTTGGTTTACTGATAATGGAAAATCCTTTAGTCCTAGTTTACACGTTGCAAGTCTTATTGCTAAGCTGGTTAGTTTGCTAGGAGAGAGGAACGAGGGGAAAATCAACATTTCTATTCCCCTCGTCACTCTCTCCCTCAAACTAATCAGCCTAGCAATAAGACTTGCATAGTGTAAACTAGGACTTACCATGAGGCTAAAAGTCAAGTCCTAAATTATTTTTCTAAAGATTTTTATCTACTAACTTTTAGCTAAGTTGAGTATTTCCAGTTTTTCAGGGTTTTATGATGATTTATTGTTTACTTTTAAAAAGAAATGTACATGCAAGCTATACTATATAAGCTATAAAGGTATTGCATTCGTATCGATTTCTAAAAATAATCGCATTTATTTAAAAAAAATTTCAACATTTATTGACAACGCAGTATTTTTAAGTATCTAAGAACCATATTGAAATTCCTACAATAATGCGCAGAGGATTAATATACCTCAAGTCTTAGCTAATCAGTAGATTTATTGTTTGTAATAAGCGAAATTAATGAAATAAAAATATGAAATATCCAGCTTATAATTGAGAATTAAAAAACAGTAAGATAAGAAACTTTTTTCAAAAAATACATTATTATCCAAATAACATTTCCATGTACATATGTATCAGTTATTACATTAAGCCCAATTGACAATGATGTGAATTTAAACTTGCAAGTTTATGCAATGGTAAAAAGTTCCCATCAATTTTCAACACCGTTTTTCAGTTTACCTTACAATAGTGATTGCAAAATACAAAATCTACAATTTATTGTATAGAAAATATACCAATTACGATTTTAGTTACCTCCACATACAAACATATGTATGTATTTCCTCAGCTTCCTGAAGATAATTTACTCCAACTTCTACTTTTTTTTTTAAGATAAGCTTCAAAAAGAACTTGCGCTGCCATAATGAAAAACATAGAATTACGATACTAGAGGTGTGACCAATAGCTCTTTTGAACTAAAATGAGCTGTTGGAAACAAGTCCAGTCAAAGACGTCAATGTGAATTAGTTCAAACAGGGCTGTTGGACACAACACTATAGCCCAATTCACAAACTTGTGCAAATGGTCTTGCATCGTAGCATGTGCAAAATAGTTAGTAGCCCAATTCACAATCTTGTGCAAATGGTCTTGTATCGTTGCATGTGCAAAATTGTATGGTATTTTATACTCACCACTTAACAATTCTTAGTGGTGAGTATCAATATACTATACCATTTTGCACATGCTACGATGCAAGAACATTTGCACAAGATTGTGAATTGGGCTAGTATGTTGATACTCACCACTTAACAATTCTTAGTGGTGAGTATCAATATGCTATACCATTTTGCACATGCTACGATGCAAGGAAATTGGCACAAGATTGTGAATTGGCCTCATATGAAACATTGTCAAAACTACTTTTCTCTCTTCGAAATGCAGCTAATTGATTTATATGTTGTTACCTATTAAGTGACATTCATTCATTCATTCATTGCTAATTACAATTTTAATATTTCAAACTTCGTATATAAACATTTCAGAATATTTAAGTACTTAATCTTGAATTAAACGAATTGTATTTTTGCTGTTCTATGGAAAGTCAAAGAGTGCGAGATATTCTCAGCCCTGAGTATTATATTATAATCTTTTTGTACAATATTTTCTTTTAATTAGTTTCTTGTATCTTTAAAGTCTCATGTGTGTTAAACACAAACACAACAATCTAAGGATTTCAAGAGTTTATTGTGGATTTTCGTATTTTAATGCTCGTAAATTAATATTGGCTCACATCCATATACAACAGATTTTGTTCTTAAATACATGATATATGTATGAGTATCAATGTATACATGAATGTAAAAAGCAAATATATTATACTACTCGGATAAATATATAAGCATGCCTTGTACTTAAATAATGTTTCATTAGTTGCAATGTGTGTTAAAGTGATAATGGATGGCATTAGTTAATAAACAAATAGATTTTCGAACAAACACATATTAAGGCACTAACACAAATGCAAATGCTTAGTGTATACACCCTGAAGGAAACGTGGGGTAAGTGTCCTCAAGTCACCACTTTTGTCGACTATTTCGGTGACATTGTCAACGGAGCGTCTACATATTCTTCTTCTAAATGTTTTATTGGTTTGTTGAAAATAAAAGTGGCGTCAAGCAAAGTTCAAGTTTTTATAAAAATTAGTTTATGAAATCAATTTGTCCAAACACGGTTTGAACATTAACGTTTATTTACAAGATTTTATTATTTTTATATTTTGAATTAATTATGTATGTATATTAATATATTATATATGTAATGTATAAGTATTGATATATGAATTGAGTGAGCTCTTTGAATTGTATTATAAGAAATGTAATTTACATATACATATAAACAATCTCTTACTACAAATCTACAAAAAATGTCATTCTTAAAAGTAGCTTTAGTTCATTTTTGAATAACTCTACTCACTCAAATTATAACTTTCAAAAGGTGAGCATCACAATATGAATTAATAAAACACTTGGATTCACTAATTCCTACCCCTTTAATTTGTGTTTTTTTAAAATCAGTAAATAAACAATTAAAATTTCAACTCAACGTCTACGAGGATTATTTGTGTCGTTCATTATTTATGCATAAGGTTAAGTGTAAATAAATCAAATTTATTCACAAGTTAAAAGGCACATATAAATGCATTAAAAAATAATTCAAAGAATCAAACAAAAATAAATTGCAAAAGATATATAAAAAGCAATCCATTTTGTAGGTATAAAAATAAAATTTTTTTAAATGCTATAGTTGTGGAAATGAACCTGTAGAAGATTTTGTATGATCAGTTAAAAATTTTCTATTAGTCCAGATTCATACGTAAATGTTTGATTGTACTAATTCGACGAAACATTGAAGTTTTCATTTATATTTTTTAATACAAACGGCAAACCAAATCCCTACTTGCTCAACTTTTGAATGAATTTAAATATTTTCTTTTTAACCGTTTTTATGCATTAATTAGCTTTTTTACTAAAATGTACTAGTGACTATCTGTTTCCAATGTCTCGATTTTTGCATATTGGACAGTTTGACGTGGTAGGGACGATATGGTCCTGATTCACTAGTGACTTTTCCTACAGGGTATGTACTAAGCCTGCATACAAATGGACACATGTTGGTCTAAACTACACATGTGCACATAAATACATATGGACATTGGCGTGGATAATCCATACTAAACCGGGGTGAGATTCATAAGACTTTCTGTTGTCCCGTAATGGTTGCAAAACATGTATTTTTAAGACATATCAAAATAATTATTCTTCCCTCTCTCTATAAAATTAAACCGTACTCTTTTATCACATATTGCGTGGTATTGCTGTTTAAAGACTGCCGGAGACCGTGCTCGAACCCAGGACATCCGGTTTTATAGTCAACGAGCTCACTACTTTAGCTAACGCCACCCTCTGGCTACAGGGGATACTAATGCTTAAGTAACATCAGAGCGCCCTCTATCGTCGGTAATGTGTAGCAGAAGTAAAAATAACAAATAAAATGGCTACTAAACACAGTTTCAAAAAATTTAATACATTATTAGAAACGTGCAAGAAAGCAGAGTAGTAAAAAATATTGAAACTTTCCTCTATTTCTTCATTCTGCTCTATCACTCTCCCTTTCATAAAGGAGGTATCTAACGCCTAATAATAGTATTTAGTGGACATTCATTACCTGAGTGTTACTTATAATATAAATATTATTTAGAAATAAAAAAATAAAAAAACCAAATAAAAAGTATATAAAAAAAAGGATTTTGTTTTTGACAATAAGTGTAACAACATATCTAAATAAATAGAACTCTAAATTAGCCCTAAATTCGCTTGTGGGTAATTCCAGAAAAAGGTCAACAAACAATAATAAAGCTTAAAGATCTACCCCCTTATGAAAAAACGTTTGTTAAAGTTAAAGCATGTGTTAAAACCGGTTTTGCAATACAAAATTCGTTTGTTAAACCAACTTTAAATTTAACAATCGTTTTTGCATAAGGGGGCTATACTTTATAAATGTAAAAGCATTTTTAATTTTTGAAATTTTTGACCGAAATATGCGATTGTAAAAAAATTTTTTCCTGAGTAATAAGTAATATTTGTTTTTGTAGTTTAAAAATTTTCTTCTAATAATAACCTTGCGCAGAAGCACAAAAGAAGAAGAACGGATATATAATAACGGCAGTTTTTTTAGTTTACTTTCACTTATGCCTTAATGTCGCATCCGTTGCACAAAATCAACATTTATTAATTTTTTCAGCAGTAAATTGGATTGATTGAATTAAAGTTCAATCAATATTAGCAAAGTTACTGCGTTTAGTTCTCTTGGAAAAAAATTTTCGCGTCCGTATTTGTGCAGCAAAAAATAAAATGAGTACTTCTTTAGAAAGTACTTCTAAATTACTTCCAAAATAGGTTATGCATTTTATTCTGGTTTAATGAAGTTATCTTTAATCACATATCTAAAGTAATGACAAATCACCTATTTTATTATTATTATCCTCTAAAATAAAAACCCAGTAAAAAAGTGATGAAAACAAGTAAAAAAGCACCACAACTACTGATACGAACCACTTCAAACTCCGAGCATGATCGTAAGCTAATAAATTGACTGATTGATTTAAATGCTTAAAAGTACCAATTCTTCTACTTCACAAATGAACGAAAGCTAGAACAGATTTCGCTTATTTTTTCTTCGGAGACAATTATTTTAATGATTATAATACTTTTAGGAATTAAATAGCTTCCAATTGGGTTAATAAATAAGTGAATAAGCACCACTTCCTAAATCATAAATTTAAGTGCTTTGGAAAAGTGGTTAAATGTAAAATATATTGGATTTACTTCACCAATAAAAAATCTCACCTTATTTTAGAGTTTTTATAGCAAATAAAAAGTAAATCTTATTCACTCACGGGTTGGCAAAAACAAACCACTTCGCTCCAATGACACGCTAATGTAAAATTCACTACTTTTTGCTCAGAGTTTGAACTGCTTCGTTTTAGTAGTTGTGGTGCTTTTTCTACTTTTTTCACAACTTTTTTTGCTGTGTATTTAAAAAAAAAAACTAATGGCATGTTTCTACATTACAAGTAATTCAAAAATTTTGTTCATATGAGTACAAAAGTTGGCTTTGGGGTTCCATAAAACAAGTGTCACCTTTTTCTGAGTAAAAAACGTAATACTTTTTTATTTTTCTACATAACAATTCCAATTGTATCTAATGTCAAATACAGACAATCACAAAAAGGTACTTGTGTGGAAATTAAAATAGGTTTTTACTCATTAAATAAGAAATCTAATGTCCACACAATCGTCTAATGGAACCATTATGGAAACTGCAAGCATAAATCCAAATATTTTTACATTATATGCCATATATGTATGAATTTTCATCACAATTTTATTTTCAATTTTGTTCATATATTTGTTCAAGGTGAGTAATAATAGGTTTGTTCGAGTACTTGAAACTTTTTACTGAGCCTCGCTGTATTATATTGAATTTCGTTCGTTTATACAAAATATTGACAAAGTAATTTGAGTCTGAGTAATTGCAAGTTTTTACTGAATAAATGGTTGCCGAAAATAGCGGTTACATTTTTCTTTTTTGTGAATTTTATTTTCAAGTAAATTCTTCTTTCGTTTTCTTGTATGATGTGTAACATAATTAGAAAAAGAGCATAGGTTTTATGTATATGAAATATATTTTTTATATCTCTAATACATTTTTCTACATTTCAAATATATTAAAAGATATTAAACCCAAAAGTTGTCTCATATCCATAATTTTCAAGTTAACTAAGCATTGCCCCTTATTGTGATTGGCAAAGTTGCTGCGAAAGTCAGGCGTATTGTACTAGATTAAAGAAAAATATAGCTCTTTTTCTTTAATCAACTACAAATCGTTGAATTTGAAGTCGAAAACCGCCAACCATGATAAGGCCCATTATTTTGTTTCATATATACATAAATTGATGTGCTTTGAACCAGATTTCAGTGTAAAGTTTTTTATTCATTATTATCTAGGACCTAGCTGTATTAAAAGCAAGAAGATTGGGAGCATGTCCATTAAATGCAGCAAATTATTAACTATCTGGCGATATATGTATGTACATATCGTATATAATGGATGTTTATTTATGTTTATTTAAGCAAATACAATAATTTGAACTACTTGAAAGACATAAAGCACGAAAGCTTTTTAACTTGTTTCAGCCAAATCTTAATGCTTTAATAATTTGTGAAAAAAAATTATAATATACCGAAAATAAGAAAAGAGTGTCACTAACGATGTTATTAATTAAAAATCTACGATGCAGCCTTTTTTAATTTATACAAACATTATTTAATGCTTTCTAGGAAAAATAATCAGGATTTATTCAGTTATTGGATTTTGTTTGATAAATAAACGAACTGACCTAATATTTTACTGTAATTTAAAAGCAGCTGTTTTTTATTTTGTATGATTTTCTCCTAGGGCTGCCACTAAGTTATGCTTCTAATATGCATAAAAATTAACTCAAATACCAAATTGTATACCATGGCAATAATGAAATTAAAAATACAAAAAGTGATACCAAATACAACGTAAGCTAGACAAGTGTACTATAAAAACTCATTTTGTTACGTACTTGCCTGTGTACCGCATTCTTGCCTGAGGGCTTACTTGTTATGTAGAAACAGGCCATAAAACAAAATTTTCATATCTTAACCTTCATTTCCACATTCACAAAAAAATATTTATAAATTCTAGGTGAATTATGTATATTTCTATAAGTGCACAAAAATAACTTGTTTTTGTGTCGCGTACGTTTCTCGCTGACATTTGCTTACATATATCTTTACTTTACTTTACTTTACTATATTATTGACATCGTCCAAAATTTGTTTAATATACTATTCCTTCATTGCTTTAAAACACTTAAGATATATATCGAATCTTTTCATTCATATCTTTTTTTTTTTTGCTCAACTAAAAGTGTAGAAATGAAGCGCCCATCGCCTGGGAATTGCCCATATGAGGAAAACTGATTTTTTTGAGGGCAACGATTAAAACCTGAAGCAATTTTGTACTTTTACTAATTTTAGAATGTTGCGTCATATTTTTTTCGGTCATGATATATACATGAAAGTTTTTTTTTTCTTACTTACTTACTGTCTTATTCATAAAAAATATTTCAGGTTTATTAAGCGCTTATTTGACATATTTCTATGGAAAATTTGTCAAATAAACCTGTAATAAACCTAAAATATTTTTTATGAATTGGATCGTTAAAATTTACATATCTTGCTTCTTAAAATTTCCCTCATCCAAATATTTTTACTTTTTCTTAGAATTCGTTCCTAGTTTTTTTTTGCAAAGGTTTTTTTTAATCACTTTGTAATAATATTTAATCTTTCTTTAATTTTTCTCTACAAAATTTGCAACATTCTGTCTTTTTCGACGTTTTTGCTTACCTAAATTTAAATAATTCCAAGGTATACAAAGCACTCAAATTTCTCAAAGTTCTGAAATTTTGAGCTTGCTTTCAAGATAACTTTTTTGTAAGGCATTTTACATATTAATACTATTGAAGTTTTTTAACAAGAAATATATACATATGTACATAGTATATAAATCATGTCAAAAATAAGTACTATCTGTACGTGCCCTAACAAAAATTTTCAGCCACGCCAAATCACATATGTAAGTTTTGTAGAATTGTGGGTTAATAAATAAATATATTTTATATCGTTATCTGAAATTTAAACAGATGTAAGCGGTACTTCATACAAATTAAAACTAGGGAGGCCAATTTCAATAATATCTTTCTATAATACCAGAATTTAAATTGTATATGTTAGTTCCATAAGCAATTTTTCAAACGTTGTCGAAGAACTAAATCGACGACACACTCTTTAAAGTGTAACAAAATATTTTAGATACTTCTGTCCAATCGACTTTTGCGCAGCAGAAGGATGCGCCTTTTAAAACTTTATATTTCAGGCAATTCCTAATAAGCTTCGATGACATATGTATATGTTACCGATGAGATTAAAAAGAAGATCATACTGTACTTCAACCAAAAATTTTATAAATAAATCAAAAAACTTCACATGTTTATAGAAAGGCTCTCAATATGTTATTGAGAATTAAGTTCACGAGCATAATAAGTTTAAAAGTAGATCAGATATATATATATATATATATATATATATATATATATATATATATATATATATATATATATATATATATATATATATATATATATATATGCATTTCTACAGTCTTAAGTGTAACAGTGGCATAAAGTATTAAAATATTTTAATATATTTGTTTTTGCATTTAATTTTTTTTTGGCAAAAATTTTTAAACATTATGACACTATGACATATAAGACTACCGCTTGAATTCCCCAGTTACATATATATTTTTAATATCTTTTTTTAAAACTTATTAAATTTTTTGTAGAAATTTTTAATTTCCTATACCAATTATCTGTCGCTTTGCTGTCAATTGTTTGTATGGTACGAGTTTATTTGGATTATAGCACTGAAGAAAAAATTGCTATCTTTTAGCAAAATCAAATTTTTATTTAAAAATGTTTACATTTCATATCACGAAATATCTATAGATTTTTGTAGTATTGCTGAAAATTTAACTTTGTTTTGCAATAAGCAAATAAATTTATACTGAATCTTATTGAAATAAATTATACTAATTCGTGCAAAACAGAATACTAAGATAAATGTGTTATTTAAGTATATTTGTAATAAGAAATAAATAAAAAGCGCATAACACTGAGCAACATAAGTTTTAATGTTGAATGTTTCCTGTAGCATGTAATTCAAGTATTCGATATTCGATATTCACAGAAAAAATTATTCCCAAAAAATTTTCAAACAAACGTGTGTTTTGAAATATAATTTAGTTTCAGTAAATAGTTTTTACTGTTCCAGTTAATTATTTATTCCAATTTTATTTTATGTAAAAAAACTGTATAGAATGAAAATTATCTATATAAAGTAAAATTTGTAAAAAAAAATTTTAGATTTATTTTTTTTTTAATTAAATTTGTTATTTTCAGTTAAATTTATTTTTATATACTGTAAAAACATTTGTCTGATTTTTTTTTAATTTTTTCAGTTAGATTTATTTTTATATACTGTAAAAAAATTTGTCTGATTTTTTTTTTAATTTTAAAAAACATTTTATTTTTTTAAAGATTTTTGTTTGCGGTTTTCAAACTTATTATGTTTGTATATTGGGATTCTCAATATAGTATTAAGAGTCTTACTATAAACATACGGAGTTTGTTAGGTAAATTAAAACATTTTTTGGGTTGAAGTCTACTGACGAGTTCCAAAAGCGGTAACGAAATGCTTAACCATAAAAACAAGCCAATTTTTGAAAGTAAAAAAAATAGTTGAACCTTTCATTTGATTCAGTTATTTTTTTTTTTTTTAGATAAAACTTTTACTAATTTTTAAAAAAAAAATTTTAAGAATTGTTATTGATTCAGTTAATTTATTTTCTGATAATACGAAAAATTTTAGTGAATGTGTTTGTAAATTATAAAAAAAATTGCTGAATAATACAAAAAAAAAAAAGATGCAAAAATGTTTTTCTGTTCCTATTAATAAATTTGACTGAAAATATTCTGAATTTCAGTTAACTTTTTCCTCTAATGCCATAATAATTTAACTAAAAATAAATTTTTTTTTTCAGTTAAATTTTTACAAAATTTTTATCAGAATCTACAAATTTCTTTGTAGGTCCGCATTCACACATAATATTTACTGATTCAATGAATTTGGTTACTGAAAACGAAATTTAGTTTTTTCTGTGTTCCAACTCAATAAAAATCAACTTATATAAACGACTCTAACATATAAAATTTTTCCGTGGCATCTTCCGTCTTTTACTTGTAAAATTCACTACTTAAGTCAAATTGAAGCGTTTAAAATAAGATACATAAGTGAACAATGAAAAAGCTCATATTTGGACTATAGTATATTATATAAGCAATGATATCATTGTCGAGACATGGACTGTGTCTCCTTAAATATTTTTTGTGGTTATTATAGTTGCTTTTATAACTGGTAATAGAAACAGTGACATTGCTAAGGCGTCACAAAAAAAAATTTTAAGGCGTATTGTGCTGCTAAATGTTTAAATGTCAAGTTGAATATCTTGTAGAAATATTTATTTAAAATTTACAAAAAGGCGAATTGATTCCGTCTTAACATTTTTGTTCATCACGGTTAAAGCAATAAACAACTATTTGAAAGTAAGTACGTACATGTATGCCAATACTTAATTCTAATGCACATTAACAAGCTCATTTGTACCCTATTGTTCATGTCTGCAAGACATCATCGAAAATTCAGGCATAACATAAAGTACATACAGCGATGTTTTGACGATAGTCTAGCTTAAACCTACATATATTTTCGGGAGTACTATAGTCAAGCATGACGATGTTTTGTAACACTGTTGAGCACTCTTTTTTTTAATAAATTGTATTATATTATTGAAAACCGATATCGGAAACATTATATAAAAACATACATACATGTATGTATAAAACGTAATATTTATTAGCAAAAAGGCTTTTGACTGAATTACAACTGCAGTTATTAATAATGTCAAGGTCTTTTAACTGGCTTACAGCGTCACATCCTCTTTTTAGTGAACAATCATATTTGTGTTATCTTTTTTATTATCAGTCATCTTTAATATTTAAAGAAAGATTAACATTTGTTTTAGTGAACTTTTGCTTTTGAAAAAATATATATATATATATATATATATATATATATATATATATATATATATATATATATATATATATGAAATAAAAACATTTTCTGATTTTTATTTTTTTAAGCAGAAATAAAAATCCATTTCTGATTTTTATTTTTCTGAGCAGAAATAACTGTTATTTCCGGGTTTTTAATTTTTTTGAGCAGAAATAACAATCACTTTCTTATTTTTACATTAAACGTAACAAATAATTTGTATATGCACATGTTGTACATTGTAGATACATATGCATGTACATAACTATATAGCTACTACGATGAGATCAACCTGTGGACATTCCGCCAACAATAAAAATATGATGGACACTAAAAATGAAATCAAATGAAAGGGATTTTCGAGTAGATGACCAAAAATGCAATGAAAGGTGGCGGAGGCGCCAATAAGTGGACATTTGTGTCCATTTATCACTTTCATGATATGGGTATCAAATAAAAGGGATTTTCGAGTAGCTATATATTTATGTACATACATATGTATGTACAATGTACAACATGCGCATATACAAATTATTTGTTACGTTTAATGTAAAAATAAGAAAGTGATTTTTATTTCTGCTCAAAAAAATAAAAATCATGAAACAACAGTTACTTCTGCTCAGAAAAATAAAAATCTGAAATTGATTTTTATTTCTGCTTAAAAAAATAAAAATCAGAAAATGATTTTTATTTCTGCTCAAAAAAATAAAAATCAGAAATTGATTTTTATTTCTGCTCAAAAAAATAAAAATCATAAAATAACAATTATTTCTGCTCAAAAAAATAAAAATCAAAAATTTTTAAATCACTTGAGTTTTGAAAAATCTAATTGAAAACTTTCCAAATGTTATGATTGCCTAGGCTCTACGACATTTCCTTGTACTTGATTTTTTTCTTTAAAAATTCAAGAATAACAATTATTTTCGGTCCCTGATTGTAACTCTTTTACGATAAGAAAATATCGTAAGCTTTGAGGCAAATGAAACAAGGTAGCCTCATTTGCATTCGCTAGCTAACAATCAAACTCCATATATAATTTTTTATTTATTGTGAAATAAACAGTTGCCATATGAGCTTATCTGGTTTGAGTGTAACCAGCTAAGCTTAATATATACAGGGTTGCGATACTGCAAACATTTTTTGGTTGAGATTTTTTCGGTTTTTGTGGTTTGCTACAGCGCCAACAACGTCGGAGGTTTTTAAATTTTTAATTTTTATTTTTTAACTAATTTAAGATACAATCCTTGTATGTACATACATATAGTTACCTTAATATTGAAAGGGCTAGACTAATTATTTTTTTGAAATCAAGTTTTTTGTATATTTCGATAGAAGAACCTCTAATGTATGTCGATTTTAAAAAATAACAAGTAAGGGATTTCATACCGTAACGATATGTATATGAATGTATTTTTACTATTTTTTTTTTTTTTGATGTCATCTTTGTTTCTCCGAAATCTGTTCATTTGATTTATTGGCATAAGATCTCTTAAAATATATGTCACATATCACTTGACATTTACAGCGACACCACCGAAATAATTAGAAAATTGGACTAACATCCTTTGAAAACAAGCATATGTATATGTTATCTGAATGGCCTTTTCAGTCCAAAAGAGGATTTACGCTATGTGTAGACGACTGTTATATCTTACAATATTGTTAGTAAACTGTGTTAACATTTCTTATAGATAGATTATCTGAGAATTTGTATTCAAAAACGATGCCAGAAAAAGCATTGTCGCTACATTACAAAATTACCAGCAACAACAACAAATTGTCGGACATCTGGCAATCGTTTGAACATACTAGGTATCCATTGTAAAATACATATGTATTGGTCAGACATTTGATAATTGTAAGATGTACAAAGTCACTGAATTTGACACACACTTGTTTTTAAGGAAAAGGGAAAGTACAAAAATATAATAATTTAAATGCAGCTACAGTCATAGCCATTGTTTCTTTATTTTTAACATAAAATTTAAATTTTTACATATAATACAAGCACTAGTTACTGATAGTTGATAATATTTGTCAAATGTTTTAAGTCAGGTAACGCATACAACACAACAGACTTTTCAAATTTTGCATATTACGACGGCGTAGACTAAGAATTTTTTGATTGATGATATTGTCAGATAATTTTATTGTCATACAATCATATGACAATAATTTGTAAGATTTTTTGACAAATATGATACAACCGTATGAACTAATACAGTGCCAGCATAGCACTATGATCATATCAGCTAAGGTTTGGGATTTCCTGGGCTTTTGCACTTCCCAGGAATCGGGAATGAAAAAAATCACATTCCTGGGAATTACCGGGATACCCGGGAAAAGCTATTTCTCCCGATTTTTGACCCCCCCCCCCCACCCCCTAGTAACAGATGGTAACAAAACTGTGAACACCCCCCCCCCCCCTCCCTCAGGAATAACGTAACAATGAGATAAAAAATAAATTAAATAATTTAAAGTTTTTATTAAAAAAATTTAAATTTAAGTTATGGTTTTTGACCAATTTGTGTTATTATATTTATGTTATTTTTTCGGGCTATTTGTGGTAATCTATTTTTCTCCATATAGGAAGTACAAATTACATTATTTTCGTTTTTCCCAACGTTTCGTCCACTTTTTGCAAACTTCTTCAGGGGTGGAATTTCATTAATAGATATCTAGCACAAAAGTATATGTATTAATTTAAAATAATTTAAGGATCATAATGTATTATCACAGATTTAAACTTACTATTTATATCACTGTCAATTATTCATTTTTAAATTTATTATCATAAAAACTGGACAACACGTCACAGATATGAATAATAAATAAATAAATAGATTAATAAAATGGTACATCACAACACAAAATGTATAGTCAACTTAATACTATTATCACAGATCTTCAACTAATTTAAGTTATTGCTACTGAATATTGTAGCTTTTTGTTGTCCTTATCCTCTTTATAGCTAGTTCATAGTCTTGTGTATTTTCTCTTGAATACGTAGACTCTCTATAGTGAAACGTTTACTTTCCATTTTTTCCCTATTTAATATTTTAAAAATTTAATTCATTGTTTTAAATTTATTTGTTAGACTAGCACAGTGCGTAGACAAAAATTAAATAAGCTTACGTATGAACATACTAAATATATTGGCCACAGAACATTGTTAGTCTATGATATTGGCGAAACTATTTTTTAAATTTCTTCCCGTGTCCTCAAACTCCAAAAATTGTGGTTTTATAGAGAGCTTATTCGTAAACTGTATGTATGTATTAGTGATGTGTATTGGAATTCCAAAAAAATTGGCCGTTTCTAGATATTCGTATTCGTTTAAAAAAATATATAAAGAAATTCATAAATCCAAAACGAAATTTAAATGAATGGCACATAAATATTAGTTGGTAATAATTAAAAAAAATTTATTTTTTTTATTACATATTTTTGCTCTGCCTTTTTTGCAAAATAATCTGCTATAGTTTTCCGTATTGATGACTGAGCAGTATTTGAAAGATCAAGACGAGAATTGACATTAGCCTTGCTGTCGCTTTCACTAGTATTATATTTCATTTTCTAAAAGATAACATTTTTAACCCGCTTTAAACATATAGATTGTTGGGATATAAAATGAGTCAAAATGATGTCAATTACGAAGGATATGCAATTTTTCTTTTCTTAATTTTTGGTATTAGGTATTTGCCCTTAAAATTAGAGGGGCATACAATCTAGTTCCTAAACGCATTTCACTGTTGTTTTCATAATATTTTTTTAAAGTTCTGTTGCATAAAAAATTAAAATAATATCCTTATGAAGAAAATACGTCTATGTATGCAAGTTTCCATTAACACATCTCTCAAAGCTTAAACATTGTAGCCTCAAGTTGACCAACAAAAATGTTAAAACTAAGTTGACCAAAAATACTGTTAAAACTGATATTGTCATGTACATATATGGAAGAATAAATTTTTTGAAAGGACACTTTTTTGTCCCTGAGAATTGCAAGAAACCTTTTCTTAAACTTCTGCAAATACCATTTCCTTCTATGTATTTGGTGGATTTAATGTTAATATATGTTGCAGTTTAATATGGAAAGAAGTTTTTATGCACATACATATATTAAGAATATTTAAAAATGTAAATGGATAAAGAAAGATGAGGAATTCAGAACCATGTATGTTCAGTTTAACTACAATTTATTTAATTTGTTATAAAAACTTTGTATAATTTTCAAATGTTATTTAACAACTATTAAATTTTTGGATAGTTTTAATGTACGTTTTAAATATTCGTGTTCGAGGATATCGTTTTAAATATTCGAATTCACAGTGATGCCAATTTAGCCATTTTCTGGCTAAATTTAGCTATTTTGCATCCCATTTAGCCGGAAGAAAAGTGTATTTAGCTATTAGCTATTTTTTTAGCCATTTTTATTTTAATTTAGCTATTTTTTAGCTATTTTTCAAAACATGAAATTTATTTGTGATTTTTCATAAAAAATTTGAGCTCGCATCAAAGGAACACTTTTTTACTACCTAAAGAACACAATGGAGTTTTGTTTCGCATTACTATCAATGAATCCTGGTTCAAACTTATAATCGTTGCCATATATAAGTTGTTGGGTCTAATTACTGGTTTATGATATCAATCAAATAAGGGTCTTCTTTGTTTTAAACGAGTTAAAATAAAAAATAAATCAAATTTTAAATGAAAGTTTAAAAAATAGAAAATGAATAAAAATTATTAACAAAAATTTATTTAAAATTTAATTTTTTGGATTAGTAACCCAAAAATTTAAAGACTGAATAGCAGAATGTACAAATGAATACAAGGCGTACTGCAATTATTGCAAGTTTGCACTATATGCGCATTTTCTTGACTACCTGAGGAAAAATTACTTTTTGTATTACTTAAATTAGTTTTTATAAAATAAATAAATATATGTAAATAAATATATTTACTTTAAAAAAATTTCCGATTTGTTTAGAAAAATTAATGTATGAAATACCTTCTTGTTTTTGCTAAAGTTCATGATTTTTGCATTCGATGGCGCTTAGCCATTTTTTAGCTTGTTTTTAGCCATTTTTTAGCTATTTTTTTGTCGACATTTAGCCATTTTTGGCGAAGGAATTCTGGCATCACTGATGTAGTATGATCAATTAAATAAATAAATGAGAAAAATTTAGGTATTTTTGTACAAAATTAGTAATTTTTTCTGTTACGTAACATTTTCAAAGACCCCCTCCCCTACCATTACAGATCGTAACAGAAATCGAACCCCACCCCTCCCCCCTAGAGCGTTACGTAATATATGGACAGCCCCTAAGTACATTTATTAAATGAAAGTTTGCGAAATTTCGAGTGTTATTAACGTATAACGTATATATATAAATAAAAGTTAATACAAAAGCACTTCTAAGATAAATTTATAAGAATTTTTAAGTGAATTCAAGCAAATGGAATATACATAGCTATTACGCAGTACTACCGCAATTAGTAAACAATTTTATAATAACGCTTCCAAATAATTTTATTAAAAATTTTCCTTGCCTGATTCTCATTATTATTAAAAAATTTCCAGGAGGATTCTTATCGCTAAGTACTATGCAAGCAACATACAGTAGTATACTTAGCTGCCCCCTGAGCACAGTCTGTCTTAATGTTTTCAATTTTAATAATTTTATTTCTCCTAAGATATTTCCTTCAGAGTTTTAATAATATCATCAGCTTATAATAAATTTAAGTATTGTCAAGTCAGAGTTCTTACAGCTTCTAGTTATGAGCTTATAATTTTCAGTAAACTTTCGAACATTTGTTCACTAATCCCCGAAAAATCACGTCAAGTTTGTTTAACATCGAATTATTTACTCAAGGAAATGATTTGATCATTGTAATCATTGATACTTATACAAGGTATTCCACTTTCTTGTATTATAGTGATTAAAATATAGTCATTAAGGCTTTTTCAGACTCTAATACAATTAACAATACTTTTGACGAAAATGCCTCGCTGATTTAAATTCTCTTTCAAAAATCTCAACAGAAAATAACACAACATGTCAGAGTTTAATTTCTCACAAAAGTATTAATACTTGTATTTTAGTCTGAAACGGCCTTTACTAAATGCATCTTGCGAGTAGTTTTCGAATAGAACAATAATTTTTCTCGTAGTTAGACGAATCAGGAGAAGTGGTATGATTTCAATTTTATGAAATTTCCGTATAAACTTGAACAGCTCACATTTTTATTTTATATTTAAAAAATTAATGGAGACTTTACTGCTTGTTTATCGATGTCTAAGAAATTATTTCTTTCTTACAGTTACAATTGAAACAAAAACAAAATTTTAGAATTTGTTTTTGCTTTAAATGAAATTGTCACAATAAAAATTTCTTTCGACATCGATAAATAGGGTATTAGTGTTTAAATATCAGTATAAACTTTAAAAGATAACTTAAACAATTTCATCTTGTAAATTTAGTCATATAATCATTCAAACAAGCTTTTGTAATATAAAAAAACAATGAAAATTTTTATATTAAATTAAAACAAGATTATGAAACAAATTTTTTATATGAATGAAAATAAATTTGACTGTCACTTATGCCATTTTAAAAATATGTGTTTCACAAAAGTCTATATATTTATGAAATAACGCTTACTTTAAATTTCCTGTTTTCCCGGGGAAATCTAAAAAATTTCAGGGGAATATCAGGTAGACATTTCCCGGGATTTCCCGCCCGGGAATTTCCGTTTCGCAAATCCCAATATCAGCTCATAGTCAGATATATTTATGGGTGTATTCCATAGCTTCATATTTATATTCGAAAGTTCCTTAATTGTCGCTGATTTTGTCTTACTCTAAAACACTTTCATGCACTTAAGATATAATTTTGCGATAACATTTAACATTACGTTAATCCTGCTCTCTTAATATAGATGATATCGAGCCATAACCCCCAAAAAAAGCTTAATCGACACATTTTTTGACCCTGATTATTTATGATCGCAAATTATCTATTTTGGTTAAAAAATTCAGTTCGAAAATTATGGCGCTTAAGCTTTTTCGGCGGTTATGGCAAGATATGGCGATTTGTTTCGAAATACTGTATGGCCTTAAAAAATTACGGCATTTACTGTACGCTAAAATAATATACATAAAACAAATGGGACCTATTTTATTGATAGAGCTAAAATTTTTGCTTTTTAATATTGTTTGTTTGGACTGTTATACACAACAGAGGCAATTTTATTTTTAATTCCCCCTAAAATATAGTAGTAACCTTCTGCCGACCACAAATCTCAAATTGTCTATGGTTACCTGGCCATCTGGGTATGTATACTTGTCCATATGTATATGCGTACATACACATATGTAATATACACCCATACTTACGTGTGTATAAATGTTTATTTTTATGTGGCATTGTGTTTACATGGAATGCTACTGTTTACATTCGTATTGAACAGATGACAGCTTTTAAGACTCATATTGAGAGCCATAATATTGGTTTTGAAATCTAAGCACATTTGACACGAGTTAATGGAGCATCCAAGTATGACATTTACTATAAAAACATTCATGTTAAACACAAAATATTTGCTGAATATGTTACTACCCAGCAAACACAAGTTGAAATGCTTGTGCTTAACCAAGTTTTGAAATAAAAATAAAACAAACAACAATTTCTTAAATAGGATTAGGCTACGACTACAGTGCAAATAGAAAAACAGTGAAAGTTTTTAAGACCGGACACTGGCTTTATTTTCTACTAGGGTTCGGATTTCAATGATAAGTCATCTTTTCATTTCAGTTTCTTTTAAGATTGTTGTATATACAAAAATGCCGTATAAACGATTTTCTTTTCAAAAATTAAAAGTTTTTTTGTATTTTTTTAGCGTTTTACTTTTAGGTAATTTGTTTATTTAAGTAATTTTTTAATATTTTTCCAATTTATTATTTTAAAGTAATTTTGTTTTAAGCAATTCTTATTATTTTTAGTAACTTTTGGTCATTCTTTAGTTTTTATGTTTCCGTACACCAGAGGTGAAAGGGGTTCGGTTATAACTATAGGATCATCATACGAGCAAATATTTTTTTGAGAGCTTGACTAATCATATTTTTTGGAAGGGAAAAATAAACTAATCAATCATTGGATAAAGTGTATCGAACTCAAAGCAGCCTACTCTAGACATTTGAAGATTTTTTATTCCAATACCTGCGTTTCACTCAACAAGTCATGGGCTGGTTGACCAGAACGTGGACCAAACACAAAGAACGCTGATGATGAAGGTGCAGTGACCATCGAAAATAGCTACTTGAGTAAAATATTTCTCTGCGTGAGCATGCGTGTCGTGAGTCAAAAAATGCTCACGTACACATCTATCTCTAATTTCTATATTATCACTCGTTAAGCATTTTTACAATTTTATAAGTTTTATTATTTTTTAATTAATTTATTTGAATAGAACGTATCTTCAACCACTTGTTTTTTTATTTAAAAGAGAAACATATACCTAAACAGGTATTTCTGCGTTATAATTTCTGTATAGATATTTTTATAAGTCTTTTTGACCATTTTTTTTTCTTTGCAATGCCATTAAAAGTTGCACAACTTTTCAAACTTACCCTTATAAATTTGCATCATTTGTGCAAAATAATTTTCTATGTGGTTGTTGTCATATCTTTTTTTAATTTTGAAATTTTACTAATTTTTTCCTGGTTTTTTGTTTAGTTATTTTGAGCATACCGAGCGAAATTAAAGTTTAAATTTAATAAATTTGTACAGCAAAAAAAAAATTTAAATAATTATGGATGCTGAGAACAATTTTGTGATAAAAAATACTTTTCTCAATATGCAATGCATTTTATATGTACTATGAAACATTAAAAAATAATACGGAAGATAGTTCGAAAAGGCATAATTAATAATATCCACAGCGCTGTGAATAAATTTAATTTGGAATTTATGCACTACATTGTTGAACGGATTATTAGATTTTTACTTTTTACTTAAGTTTTTATTAAATTGCTTATTTACAAAAAAAATACAAACAACTAATAACCACATCATGTATTTTATATTACAAAAGTTTTCTTCAAGTGCAAGTTTATTTTACTCTCATTTTTCTCACCAATACAAACACATTTTATTTTGCGGGACACTGATCTACACCTAACATAATATGTAAGATAAGAGCGTCAAATTCAATCGCAGAGGGAATAATGTCACGTGTAGACTTCAAATTAGCGTTTTATAAGAATTATTATGAGAGCGTTGTTATAAGATTTCAATCTGTCAAACTGAACTGTCAAAAAACCCATGTACATGAAAATAAATTAT
Source organism: Tachina grossa (assembly GCA_949987645.1). Classification (NCBI taxonomy): domain Eukaryota; kingdom Metazoa; phylum Arthropoda; class Insecta; order Diptera; family Tachinidae; genus Tachina; species Tachina grossa. The sequence goes on from OX465275.1 coordinate 126,768,524, forward strand.
TATGCATAGGTGAATCTTTATTAAAATAAATGAAAAACTATGTTTTGGATATAATTTCTGGGATTTTATAAGTTTAAGGGCCATTATTATGACTTGACGATAAAGTTCCGGATAGTTAATCTTAACTTTAGCAAAACTGAACTGTAAAGTGACCGTTAAAATTTGTACATTATTACAACTGTCCGATAAAATAAATAATACAGTTTTTGTTGGGTGGCAACATTTCTGTGGATTTTGTGGATATTGATTGTTAAAAATGCTTAGTGGCAACTTGCTTTTGTTTATTTGTCAAATTACAATCTAATGAAAACAGTTTTGTCAATTCTTTTGTTTTTTGTTTTATTATTATGTGTTTTGTGTTGTATTGTTTTTGTTTTATACCCTATTTTAACCAAATAAATTTGGCAGTAATTTATAAAGTAGAAAGTGTGGCAAGGGATGAAAATATGGCAACTTCAAATGACTATACCTCACAATAAAAGTTACAGGTAGGATGAGCTTGTCTTTAACTTATCGTTCACTTTTGGTTAAAATGAAGATGTAAGAATGAAAAAGTGTTTATCCATCCAATAAAATCCTACCTTTAGCTAACGACAAGTTATAATACTGGCCCTAAATGTGCTTAATTTATTTATGAATTAAAGGGCCTAATTTTGTAAAACGCAACGCCAAGCGTTGATAAATTTTATATGGAAAAAATTTATATTACAAAAACAAATTACATACAAAACCTGCCAACGCTAAGCGTTGCGTTTTACAAAATTAGGCCTAAAATTTGAGTGGAAAAGTGAAAACAAAATAACTCATTATACAAATGTGATACATGTTAACTCGATGAGAATATGCATAAAACTAAATGTTATAAGAAAAGTGAATTTACGTTGTCCTATCGTGTGATATGGAGAGAAATATCGGGGTTTTATTTTTGTTGTTCTGCCGACGTTCTCTCAGATATTATGTCAGAGTTAATCGCAGTTGTAGACGCTATGTTAAGCTCTTATTTGATATATTTCTATAGGAAATTTGTCAAATAAACCGTTAATATTTAAATAATTTTATTTTGTAACTTTGCTTTTTTATGAATAATAAATATTTGTGATAAATATATACTATATAAATTTAATATGTAATATAAAATGAATTATAAAATGTTTGTTTGTGAACCTTTTTCAAATAGTTTTTTTTATTAAATTCCTATAAAAAGTATATATCTTTTACTGTTAAAAAAACCAAGAGTCCTGAAAATCCCTTAATCCCGGAATTTGATTTTTTTCAAATCCCGAATCCCGGCATTCGTGAAAACCAGCCCCTATTATTATTCCTAACGCGCGTGTGAATATTTTTAAAGATTTAAAAGTGTAGATCCATAAAAGGTAACTTTCAATGCATAGTATATGTTACTCAGGAGCTCCAAGCGCAAAGGTTCTAAATAAAAACCGGCGTATCACCGATCAAAAACTTGCAAATGCTCTTAGTTCCGTTGTAATGAAATTTCAAAAATTCATTTATTTGGTTGAGACAAATCAGGGTTTCAAGACATTGTACAGCACACCCAGAGAGATTTCTACAATAATCCAATACCATTGCCAATTTTTTGTTATTGTGTTAAAATGGCGTCGATGACGACAACTGGAATAAGGGCGAATACCCTATGAATTATTTAGGGGTGGATGACGAAATTGCAAGCGAAAATTCCAAAATTCAGTTTAAAAAAAAAATACCGTAACATATGCGTCTGCAGACAGTGAGTGCCGTGCCAAGTTCAGTGAAGAAAAGTGTAGACAGGTACATATATGTATGTATGTAGGTCATGCCTTTGGGTCATGCTAAAATTTAAGATGATATAATGTGGAAAATTAATTGCGGTGGTTTAAGATGTGCGCGGTAGCATTTAAAAAAGTAAATAATAATGTACATGATGCCACGATGGGCATCATTTGCCTTTTGCAAAAACATAACATTTTACGAGCATATCAAGCAGTAGCTTCATAAGTTTTTAGCCTTCAAAGCTGTCGGCCGAACTAAAGGGGTTTCTCTTCTAAGTATGTCGAATAACGACTTTGCTGAGTAAATATTTTTGCGTATCCAGCCTTCTGCAGTACTTAATGGCTCACAAAGGTTTTCTTTATTAAAGGCTTCAGACAAGATAAAAGGAAAACCTTTACTCACCACAGCCACTGCAACACATTTTCCTATTCCTACAGAAGAAACGAATAATAACTCATAGAGGTTGAAGTAATGTTTGTCCTAAATGCTGCTTATGACGATGATTTGGAACCAACAGCTTACCTTGCAATTGGAAGTGTAAATTTTACCCAATCTATCATAAAGAAGATAAAAATATTAACAGCCTAACCCACGATGTCGATCGACAACTCGACCGACTGACGACAAGTCACTTATTATAGTTCGTTTGAGCGACCCACTAACTATCGACTTGTCGGTCGTCAGGCTTTACGTTGTTAACGTAATGCATTTACTCATTGTCAAATTAGAATATTGCCACATCAAAAATTTCACAAATAAAACGCTACTTTACAAATAAAAAGCGCTGAAATGTGAAAAGTATTCCATAAAAAATGCAACTCTATGCTACTTAAAGCTTCTACAAATAAATAATAAAAATAGCAACAATAATAAACATAAGACACTACAAAAAAATTAAAAAGTTATTTTCAAAATTTTGTGTGTGAAATATAAATAAATATATTAGTTGAAATGTGTAGATACTCCTAAAATAATGCAAGCGTATTGTAATGAAGAATGGATGGGAGTAGCACCAATGGGACAAGCATTCTATTGAAGTGGAAAGAGTAATGTGTCTAAAATTTTTAGAAGAATTGGCTAGATAAATTGCACGTATACACATTCGTACATACATATACATATATGTATGGATGTAATTCTAAAAGAATTATGTGACAAAAATGCATGTTTGTTAGTTAAATAAATAAAATAAACGCAAGAAAAGTTAACATTTTTATTTTTGATTTTCATAAATGCAAATTTGTTTAAAAATTTGGTATTTTTGTGTACTTTTTTGTTTTGTCGACAAGCACAAACCAAGTGACTGATTTTGACATTTGTTGTCGTTTGAATTTCCATAGTGGGTACCAAATTTGTATGAAAATGGTTACGTTATCGTTCGTATGCATTGTCGATCGACTTGTCGTGCTGAACAAGTTTAGTGGGTCCCAAATCAGCTGTTTGTCGTTTAAAATGATTGCGAACGACAACGTACGATATCGTGGGTTTGGCTGTAAGTTTAATTATATAGCGATAAGCTTTTAAACACATTTACTTATTCTCATACCGATTTTCTTGCAATATGTACATAAATAATAATTAATATTATTTATTTACATGACATATTTCAATAGCATAAAAACAAAAGTTTCATAGCACAACGGAATAATAATGTTTTCATAATAGCAACGAAAATCACTTTTTAAGTAATTGTGAAAAGTATTATGAAAAATGGTTGTGAAAATGAAAATGAAAGTTTTTTTTTTCATTTCACATTATCACAGAACCAGAATCGACCCCCAGGTGACTGTTTTCTTATAATTGGAATCATGACATCTTATAGATGTCATGACATTAAAATTTCTCAAATTCATATTAGTTTTGACACATGTTAAATAAAAATAAAATATTGAAATTAGTTTTTCAAAACACATTATTAAATTTTTAATAAACACATTATTAAATTTTTAAAATTTGGTCCAAAAATGTAATTTTCAGTATGCATTTTTCATGAAATTTGTTGGACGAAACTTCTTGTATTTGCTATACAAGGAGAGTGATACATAAAAAATGGGCTTGATGGAATAACATCCATAAAAGCAGAAGCCACTAATCGATAAACCGACTGGAGAAAATCTCTAAAACCAGCCAAAGTAAATGAAGTGAGTAAATATTTACTTACTGAAACGGCTATTCGACATATTCAGAGGAGAAAATTTTTAAATCTCAAAAGTAAAAAAAAATTGAATTTACTAAGTCCACATTGTAGGCAAATAGTAAAACGTACTCTTGAAGTTTATCAATAAAGAAAAAATTAAAAAAAAAAAACTAAATTAATATCCACTGGACGTTATTATATCTACATATATATACAACGGAATGTGTGTTTGTTTGTTTGTAACTTATAGGAGACCAGACCTATGGACAGATCTTTGCATATGGAAGAGGTCCACTAATTTTTTTTAATGTTGGGAGTGGGTAGCAAAGTGTCCCCCACAAAAATTGATTATCAAATATTTTTGTCGTTTGTGGACGAGGTTTCAAAATTCACTTTGCATTTGGAAAAGGGTCAACTAATTCTTTTTTATTGTATGGGGAAGGCGAAGCAAAGTGCCCGCCTTTAAGAAGTGAATATCAAATAACTTCGTCAAATTTAGACCTATTACCAAAATTATTTTTTAATACGGAAGAGATTCACAAATTTTTTTTTTTTTTTTTGAAGTTGGGAAGGGTGTTGAAAATTGCGGCATCGATAGTTGATTATCAAATAACTTCGTCAGTTGAGGACCAATTTTCAAAATATTTTCTGCATATGGAAGAGGTCCAATAAATTTTTTTAAATGGGGGTGGCCAAATCTGGCAGCAAAAAAAATAGATTGTTACATTACTTTGTCGTTTGTGGAACAATTTTCAAAATTAGTTTAAACTTTGGGATGGGTCCACTAATGGGAATTGTGGAGGTTGGGGCAAAGTGTCCGCCACAAAAATTTATTATCAAATAACTTTGCCATTTGTGGACCAATTTTAAAAATTTTGATTGCTTTTGGAAAAAGTTTACTAGATTTTTTTTTTTGAAGTTTAGGGAGGGGGTAGCAAAGCACACCGGGTTAAGGTAGTTGCTTATAAGACACAATGTATACTTTTAGCCGTTTTCTAGAATGATAGTAAAGACAGGCTAAACAAATACTTAAAAATATTATATAGTACACATTTAGGATATACATATGTATTGGGAATTTCCTTGACGTTTACATATGTATATATGTTCAAAAATATGAACCCGAGTTGATTATCATTAATATTACCTTAAGAGTAATATCTTCAAATTCTTTTATTTAAAGACAAAAATGTCTGCTGAACTAAGCTGTCAACAGGATGGGGCTACATGCCACACAGGCCATGTCACATTAGACATTCAGCAGGAACGATTTGATGGTCTCGTTTTCGTGCAGTTAATGTGAACTGGCCACCAATTTAACCCGCCAGGCTCTCTCTTGTGAGGTTTTCTTCAGTTGCAGGTTTATACGAATAGGTTTGGTAAGATTCAGCCTGATTTATTCACCCTAGTCATGAAAAACTGTTGATGATATCTCACATACAATCGGTTTTATATAAATTTAAAGTTACGAAACGTTTTATCCGGTTATTGCAAAAAATATGAAAAGCTTCAATGATGTTATGTACCCGTTTATGAAAGCTGTCAATTTTGCAGGCTTTTAATATATTCCCAATTTCAAGTAAAATGTGTCTTATTTCTTCAAAAAAAAAATTTATATTTTTGCAACCCATAGGCCAGGTTATATGGAAATTATATGACAAACTTACGATTATAAAAATACATAGCATATTTCTGTATTAGGTATTGTGGCAAACAAGAACGTGGGTAAAATTTATATCTCACTACTTTTAATGGCCGAAATTCGGGATAGGAACTTGGCCTTTTTTCACATTTTTGTTTTTGTGAGGATATATATTACAAAGAAGAACTTTTGCAATACTCAAATTTAAAATAAAAAATAATTTCTCATCTAGTATTGAAAGTTATGAATTACATAAAATATTAAGCAATTTTTAACTTTTTAAACGAACTTTGTTACAGCTTTGCCTTAATTTTTCTTTATATTCCGAAGATTTTTAACAAAACAATAAGTTATTTGAACAATAAAAACTGATCTGTTCAAAATTTAAATTATTATAATATATTACCCCAACATTGCTTTTCATTCCATTTCGGTCCACAATTTATTAAAATATTTGAAACCCAATACATGCCATACACAATTTTAATATTTTATCTGAATCTCAGTGTATTTTAATAAAGTTAGATTTTTATTTGTGTTAACACTAGAACATAGAACCGGGTACCCATGTATCCACTAGCTACTTTAAACGTTTGTAGCCGCAAGACTACTACGAATAGGATATTGAAACTTCGATCTAGGAAAATCAAGTATTTTTGCGTCGATTTTTGTTCATTTAGGAAATTTGGTTTAGTGGTTACAAAGATGACAAATTATGCAAACACATAACCAGGGTAGCCGTGTACCCAAAAGTTTTTATATAAAGACAATGAGCAAATAAGAGACTATTCAAAGATTTTTTTATTAAAATAATGTAATGGGGTACAGGAGTACTCTGGTTATGTGCTTGTGTGGTATATTTTGGTTATACGTTCTACGGTTAACTAAATTAAGAAAAACAATAGAAAAGTTATGTATATTGAACATATTTTTGTTAGACCGTTATTAGCTTAGCTAGTCTAAGCTTTTATGGCTAATGTAAGTTCATTTGTACACCTTGACCCGAGATCTTGAAAAAGCTCACTCGATAACTGAATCTAGGTATACGGCAGTGCGCCAGGCCAACTTCCGATTAATGAACGCAGTGTGTATATTCACAGGGAGCCATTCGATCTGTTTTTACCCCCCTCATAACTCTGTTCACCGCAATCGTAAAATTATAAAATTTAAACCATAATTAAAATAAATTCATGCAACCTCATATGGTAGATTCTTTTCTGGCGTTACATGACAGTTTCACGACAAAAGGTTGAAAAAAAGTTTAAAATCATGAATCAAAGAATACAAGATTACGCATTCAGCTTTTGAAAAAAATCTTTTTATGCGCATGTACGTCACATCAGCCGATAAATATAAGCACAATCACACAAACACATGTATTTCGTATGGGGAAATTTTGTTTACATTTCAATTTCTTCAATTTTGACGTCACACCAGCCAAAAACCAGCACACTTAAGTTAACAAACATGCGCAATGCATAATCTTGTATTCTTTGATTCATGGTTTAAAATAATATTTGAAAAAAGTTATTTTTCTCATATTTGAGAAGTGATTAAATAGCACTATATTCAGTGAAAAAATTGTGACAATCAAACCTAAGGATTTCAAGATATACTCAAAATATGGCCTGGAGTTTGACTTGACTAACAAAATTGCTTAACTCTGCGAATCGGGCAAGTATTTTTGGACAAAACTTACTTGTTAGGACTTGGTCTGATATAGATTTATTTCCAAGTTTCTAGATTAAAATATCTTTTTCTTTTTTTCTGTTAGATTTAGTAAACAAAAATTATGAAGAGGATACACAAAAGTGTAAGAAAACTATATTTGTTATTTATATATGTATATATACTTATTAGCTTTTACCCGAGGCTCCGTTCACGTCCTATTTTAGAAGATATACATAAAATTTATGAATGTTTTGTTAATTGTTAGTCGCTGATAAAGGCGATAAAAAATTAAACAAAAGAATAAAAACCGGTTGAAAGACTGGCTTAACAATCCAACCCGAGTTGAAAATTACCCTAACCAGCCCAAAAAAAAATCGGTACCATATACAAAAAACCGGTTACGAACCGGATACAAAAAATATGCTTCATTTGACGCTGTTAATATTCCTTTCCATTGGTGAAAGAATTTTAAAATCGGTTTAGTGGTTTGGGCGTGAAAACCAAAATTTAAAGTAAATTTTAAACAAACATTGTAATATACAAAGAAAAAATACTCACAATCTGGCGTTATATTAAATACTTCTTTTATCAACGTTTTTTTTATTATTATCACATGAGCTTATAACACTTTGTTAACATGCAAAATTTCACGCACTTATATATAATGGTTTTCTTTTCATTTGTCTATGATTAGTTGTTGTTGTAGCAATCGTTTTGCAAATAAAAGTTTTACCGTGCAATTGCTCCTAGAAGTATAAAAAGTAAAGAGAAAATGCTTCTGAAATTATGTAAAACTAACCAGAACGAGAAGCCTAACCTTATAATCTCTTATTTAGCCACCACAACTAAGAAAAGCTTGGAACTCTCAAATTGAGTTAATTTTAAATGTTTCTAATTTATAACACAAAAAAAAAACAAATCTGTTGGCGAACTTTAATTTTTTTCTGTCTTTGAAGACTTTTCTCTGGAAGTGCCCATATGCGAAGTTCGAAAGTTTTAAAATGAAAGGTTCCGGAGATAAGGAGGTGCAAAAAGTGCATATTTAAGACATACTCACTGACTCATTGACTCACTCATCAATATTATGAAGCACTTCCGCTATTGCTAGAGATCTAAAATTTAGTACAAAAGTAGACCTAGCTGAGCAATGAACTAGAAATATCTGAAAACCCGAATATTTTACACGGGGGAGGGGGGGTGGGACAGGGCTACGCCAATAAAAAATTAAAATTTGTGCTAGAAAGATGAAATTTGATACAGAATTAAGCCTATATGAGCAATAAACTAAAAAAATTGGCTACAACCATAAAAGTTAGAATTAAAAAAGCAAATCTAAGGCGCTTAATGGAAGCTGTTTTATTAAAATTTGGCATATATACTGCGAAATGCAAGGCTAAAAATATTTCACTAAAAAAGTGGGCGTTGACACGCCCATACAATTTAAACCTCATTTTCGTGTACTACGGCTCAGCATATTTAAATATACTATTTATGTATGCATTATTATCCATTTGCAACAAAACTTGACACGCATAATAAGCACTGGAAAAGTGGGCAGGGTTACGCCCATAAAAATTAAAAGTTGCGCTAAGGAGCAGAAGTTTAATATACAAGTAGGTCTAGGTGAGAAAACAAGAAGAAAAACCTGAAAACCAAAAATTTTAGTAAGAGAGACGGGGTTGCACCCATAAAAATTAAAAGATGCTCTTATGAGCTGAAATTTGATACACAAATAGGTCTAGGTGAGAAGCCAATTAGAAAAATCTGAAAACTAAAAAAATTTTACCAGAATAGGCGGGGCCACACTAATATTGTTTGGTACTAAAACCTTAATATACAGCTTTTAACTAAAGCCATTTTAAGAAAATCTTGCACGTGCACACGACTTTAAACTATCACCTTAAAAAGGGGGCGTAATCACTCCCATAAAATGTTAGCCTTGTGTTTAATCTAATTCGGTCTAGCATATTTTAGAAGAAAATTAGCATGAATTATAAGCGCTGGTCACAACAAAATTGTAATTTTAAAATAGTGGGAGGGGTAATGATCAAAAAATTTATAGGTATAATTCGCGATAGAGATCACTACGAAAAATTTTAAAAATCTGAAGTTTCAACCAAGGGGCGGGAACAAGCACTGTAAATTCAAAATTAAGTTCAATGTTATTGAAACTTTTCATACACATTGCACTTATCCAAACTAAAAATTTCCTGTTTTGAAAAGTTGCCGTCACTACACCCATAAATCTTAGCTTTTTCTTTCATGTACTTCGGCTTAGCAGTTTTTAGTCTATTACTCATGTATTTAGCTATTAGCTATTTCCTACAAAACTTTACGTAATATTATACTGTAGAGAGCTGACATTTTGTAGACAAATAGTCCTAATTGATTTACTCAATTGGAAAATCCAAAAATTAAAGCACCAGCTACCCTGTTGAAACTTTGCATGCACATTGGGCACATCCTTTTGATTTATTTACTTCGGCTAAGCAGACTTTAATATGTAAGTATATTGAGAAAATAGGCGGGGTCACGCCCACCAAAATTTACGTAGTATTTTACATATTTCTTTTCAGACTACTCTTAACAAATTGCGTACACACTGGCGACCCGTTGTAATGACACAATAGTGCATTTTTAAGGTGTATTTTATGTAACTGTGCCATTTTCAACTAGCACAGTAATCATGTGTATAAATAAAACACAATAGAAATTTTAAGTTTAAAAAGTGATATTAAAGAAAATTTTTTCAAAAAGTAATCAGATCCTCACAAAAAGATAAATGTGAAAAAAGCCCAAGCTCCTATCCAAAGATTCGTCCATTTAAAGTAGTGAGATAGAAATTTTGACCAAGTTCTTATTTGGCACAACACCTAAGACTGAAATATGTTATGTATGATACCAATTTATAATCGTAAGGTTGTCACATAATTTCTAGATAATCTGCTAACTTGGCAATATTTTTACCTTTCTAAAAAAGGCGATAATAATGTATATTTGTTCATTTTCTTATATCGGTAAACCTTTGCAAAATTCTTCTTTTATTTTCATACAACGTTTCAACGTATGATGTGTTTGTTGGGTACTTTCAAGTTCAAATTTGAGTAAAAAATATTAAAAATATTTACACAAATCCATGAAATAATTATATACATATTAACACACACATTTACGTATGTTCATAATAAAATCATATTTTATGTATTTACATAAATTTATTACTCAAGTAGGATGTGCGACTGACTAAATGAATGAACGAATGAGTGAATATGACAAATACATCAAATAAATACATATAAACAAATAAAAATAAATTTACAAATGCATGCATACATACCTTGCAGGATATCGAACTAGTGTCCAACTAGTATTTTACTAGTACAGAAATCACCACCACTAGTTCCCAACTGTAAATTTTCCTATACCATCTTAATGCTCAAATTGGCATTGAGTGTGTTTAGAAAACTACTATTACCGTTGGTACTAGTTTATTACCAGTTCTTTTGTAAAGAAAAATTCTATGAAATTGGTGGTTTTTCCTTTGTTACTCAGTGACAACTACTATTCAAAAAAACTATTAAAAAAAATACAAAAAGGTAATTTATATTTACTTTTAATTATTTGATTATAATTATTTTTAGATGAACCTAAAATTTTAATAATTGCATGATACCAATTTTCATACAATGCAAGTGCAATTTTAGACAGGCAAAATTTACTTTGCAATGTAGTACCTCCGTGCTCATCACCACTAGTAATTTTACACAACAACTATAAACCTTTTTAGCGTTCCGTACGTTCCGCTACGCTGTCCGTCTGTCTGTCACAGCCTATTTTTTCAAGAACCGTAAGAGCTACGGACCTGAAATTTGGACAAATACATGACAGTGAAAAATACAGGGTGTTGCATAACGAGCAACGAAAATTTTTAAAATCCCATGTAATATACATACATTTAAATGTATATAGCCACTTGAAATTTGCAAAGTTTCTGCGTTTTTATATAGACTACAACAATTAATACTAAAATTTTAAAAAATCGAAATGAAAGGGTGTTTTATCAGTTAATGTAATTTTGGCTATGTAATTTTGACAACTTGGTGTATCTTTGGAAATCTTGAAATTTTCACAAACTCTAGAACTAAAAAAATCCGAAATTATAAAGTCGCCAAAAATCGAAAAAAATCACCAAAACGAAAAAAAAATCGAAAGTTTGTTCTATCAGTTAATGTAATTTTGACTATGTAATTTTGACAACTTGCTGTATCTTTGAACCGTAAGAGGTAAAATCTTGAAATTTTTAAAAACGCTAGAACTAAAAAAAATCCAAAATTATAAAGTCGCCAAGATCCGAAAAAAAATCGCCAAATTAATTAAAATCTAAATCTAAAATAAATCGCCAAAAACCAATAAAATAGCCAAATTTAAATGAAAAAATCGCAAAAAGGAAAAAAATTGTCAAAATTAAAAAAAAACCCCGAAAGCCGAAAAAAATCGCCAAAACCGAAAAAACGCCAAAAACGAAAAAAACGTCAAAACTAAAAACACGCTAAGTCCGTAAAAATCCCAAAAATGAAAAAAATTCAAAATTAATTTTATACAGGCTAAAGTTCGTATAATATTTCATATCTATTGCCCGTATGGAACCTTTCGCGTGCGGAGTTAAAGTCGCACTTTGCTGAATTTATTGCAATAGTTCTTGTTATTCTAGTAATTATACTAGTAGCTTTTAGACAATTATCGCCAACTCTCCTGCAGGGTATATATCGAAATATTTGTTCAATCACAGTAACATAACTTACTTTTCGCATATTTGGATAAACAATAATTTTTATGATGTTTGTACATGTACATCCGTGAACAAAATGCGCACATACATAGATACATGTTTGTACACAATACAAATTTACATTAATTTAGCATCTGGTAATTTATTATTTGTTCCTAATAGAGTGGAGTGGGTTTGGTCAAACAGTGGGGAATTACTTTCAATTAAAAAGCCATTTTTTAAGTTAATACATGAAGTGTATTGTCTACATCGCGATGCATGGTTTATTTAACAAAACAACACATACAAAAACAAATATACATATGGATCTGTGACAAAAAGGAAAAGGGCGTAAGTCGAGAAGAGCTAGTTTTGATTTATGGCACCCCTGTAATTTTAATATTCAAAAGCACTGCTTGACAAAATCTAAACTATTTTGTACGATGTTACAGGAAGTTACATTGCAATGGGTTGCTGCTCCTTCTTTTTCGACTTATATAAGGAATCCACAATGAGTATAGGTATTAAAATTTTAATGTGGCAATATTACGCCATCTTAATTTTTTCATTGTGAGCAATCAACGATATAAATCAGTGATGCCAGTTTAGTGCCTAGCACTAGATTTAGTGCTTTTTAAGTCACAACAGTGCGCATTTTTTTCAAGTTGGACATTTTTTTTAAAAAGGCACTAAATTGGTGCTTTTTTAACATGAATTTAGTGCTTTTAGTGCGTTTTACAATTAGACTAAATATAAATTTGTGATAGTCTTGTAGCTTCATAAAAAACGCGAATTAAGATTTTTTCACTTTTTTGAAACTCTAAATTTAAACACATACACACATACTCAATCTAATAAGGTGACTGTACTTGCTTCTTTGCGTTCCTTCCTAATTATAAAATTTCCTATAAAAAAACTGAAAAAACTTAATAAGAATATGAGAATAGGACGTAACGTCTTGGTTGTATGCATGATACAATAAAATAAATTTTTTATGTCAAAAATATCTCATTATACCATGGGTGACCAATATAAATTTAAAGTTATGTAAGTGAGCGAAAAAGATAAACAAACAGGCAGAAACAATTAATAAAAGTAATTCTTATATAAATTTTTTATAAAAGAATTTTTTTCTAGATAACCGTTTCAACAAAAAGGACTAAATAAACATTATTATTAAGTTTAATTCTGAGTTTAAAACTACTAAAAAGCAATTTGTAAAAGAAAATAATTTTAATTTTAATTTAGGCAAAAGCATTTTTTAACATAAACAGCATACATAATAAATTTCTCGCAGTGCGTTTGAGAAAAATTGGTTAAAAGATTTGCAAAAATTTGTCTCAGATAAGACTAAATGAAAGAGAATAAAAATAGGTGCGAATTCGATTTGCAAAAATTTGCTACATGATGTTCACCCATGGATTAGACCCTTTTTTGATACGGAATGTTTTCTTTGCAGTATTTATTCAATTGGATGAAAGACAGAAAAGGAACTACATACTTTCTCATTCACAGAGTGCAGAAATGGCTATCACGAAAAAAGTAATTGATTTTAGAGCTAAATCGCTACATAATTTCAAAATTGTACAAAAAACTTTATGTATCGTTAAGAACATATTTATAGAAATTACAGCAGACACATAGACGTTATAAAAGAATATAATAGCAAATGCAGTGAAGCTGAGGAAATACAGAAGAACGAAGCATTAAAAATTTAAGACTAAAAAAATGGAAAGTTAGTTTTAGCGCTATGAATTATTCTAAAAGTATAATTAGGGCAATCGATAAGGACCAAAATTTCAAAACATTTTCACTTAAATTTTATTCAAGTGTTTTGATATTTCGACTATAGTGGATGATTTAATTTAATATATAAAAGAGTAAAAATAAAATTTGAATTCAAATGTTTATCCTGCACATATGTATATACATACAAACATATTTATTGCATTTTTTGCTTTTTTCATGACCGAACAGTGCGTTTTGCTTTAAAAAAGTTGGCACCACTGATATAAATACATATACTGTGTATATCAAAGTCAGGCAAACACAAGTACATCTTTATATTATTTATAAATTAATGATGAAACAGAATACCGGCTTCAACACATTTTCCATACAAATTGACATAAAAAAACAGCCGCAGAAACCGGTCGTGAGATAGAATCTATTTTATTTTGAGAGCGTTTTTTCTTATACTCTCACATATCAATGTTCATTCTCACAAAAATGTTACCATACTTTCAATAAATTTCATACATTTTGTAAACAAAACTACAAAGCAAAATAAGCACAAAAGAAAATAAAACAAAAATTAGAGAGCATATGAAGTTACTGCCGTCGATGTTATTATGGGCTTGATTAATGTGTCAGCGATTTTCCTGAAGTTGCAGACTTTATTCTGTTTCTACATTTAGTGTATAATATGAGAGAGAGAGAGAGAGAGAGGGTAAAATGCATGTTTGTACGCATTGTTGCCATTTTGGCATTTTCACTGCCAGATCTGGCATTTTCATTATGTGAAAAGCATTCAACTTTTAAAACATTCTGCCAAATGCTTTTTAGCAGAATTTGCTTAAAATAAAAAATGTTAATTTGCTAAATTTTTTTCAGTGTGGACAGTATTTCTATTTATAAATATAAATTATTTTATAATTATATATGTGTTTCCTACTTATTGTAGATACAACGAATACCTATGTATTATATGCTATGTATTGTAAACGTATGTATGTATATGAAGCCCTATTTTCAATTATCCGTTAGCGACAAAAATTAAAGTTTTCAGAAGACGGGTTATTATAGTATCCAACTATATTTTAGCATACATAAATTGTCGCTAAGATAAAATTTTACAACCTGCATTTTAAAAGATGTCAAACATTTCGACAGGTCTCGATATACATACTAGTGTCCTGCACAAGACTATTTATAAGACCTTTCATGACATGAGAGATTTTTTCAAATGCTTTACTACAGCGAAATATTCTAAAAGAATCGCTAAGCAACACTGTTGGCAAGTAATTTTTTTCAGTGGTTTGTCTTGCCAACAGTGTTGTTTAGCGATTCTTTTAGAATATTTCGCTGTAGTAAAACATTGGAAAAAATCTCTCATGTCTTGAAAAGTCTTATAAATACTCTTGTGCAGGACACTAATACATACATACATATATTATGTGTATATAACCAGTGATGCCAACTTAGCCCTTTTAGGGCTAGATTTAGCCCGTTTTCAGGCAGTCAAAACGCGAAAAAAAATTTTAGCCCCAAACTAAAAAAGGCGCAAACCTAACACTTTTTACAATAATCTTTCAGCCCTTTTTATTTTTTGCTCGATATGGCTACATTTAAACTTTTGCGAACTTTTTCTTCCTTTAATCTAGCAAAATAAAATGAGTAAAGAGTCGAATAAAGAAAAATATAGACTAATCTTTTATTTTTTCCAAATATTTTATGCCTTGAAAGTTATTCAGTACAGCCTAAAACAAATAATGTATGTTTTTGGAAAAGCGAGAAATCGAAATTTTATTTAATAACGGCCAATTTTAAATGTATCTACTTATGCAAACATACATATGTATATTTGTTTCTATTATATATGTATGTATATGCTAACTATTTAATCTACGTATGTACATACCTTATTGAAATGTAATATGAAATGTAAATGAAATATGTACAATGTTGAAGCTCTAAAGCTATGTATGTGTTGATCTCATGATAGTTATTTATATTCTAATAAATTACTTTACAAAAATTGATTTGATGTTTTTATTTTCAACAGAAACATTTTAATACTAGCCCCTTTTCGCGCTTTTTGGAAAAATTTTACTATTTTTTTTTTAAATATTTTTTTAAAATTTTGCCCTTTCTAGCCCTTTTTTCAAAAATTTTTACGCGTTTTTAGTCTCAAAAGTTGGCATCACTGTATATAACCTGAAGGAAATGTCGATAGTAAAGTGTAGTGAGTCGCTTTTTACTTTGTCACCAGTCATCATCCCCATGAAATACTTTGTGCTATAGACATTTAGCATGCGCTTGTCATTGGAAATCTACTAGTAACACTAAAACAATTGATTAGGTACTGACGACGTACATAGTTCTTGTGGCAACATGGAGACATACCAACCAGGCTTTGCTGGTACATTTCTACACTTTACGTACATACAAATTTTTGTATATTAACAAGTTGTTGAAAAATTCACCAGAAATACACCACATATGTATGTTTTCTCTCTTTCCTTTATACTGATGAATAGAAGAAAAACTGCAATGTAACTACTAAAATTGTCACCAGAATTTTGCTGTTGGCATAAAGAAATTTGGTCCCAGTCCGAAAATACATAAATATTCATATCTATGGATAATATCAAACACATACATACATATGTATGTATATACTATAAAAACACCTGCAAATACTAATAAGATTGTATAAACATGAAATCCAAAGCTTTTTCAATAAAATTTTTAAAATTTAAATCTGGCATTATACACTTGTTCGGTAAAACATTTTAGCAGAATTTTTTTACAGATATAGCATTCTCTCATCATCATTTTCTGGCAACACTGTTTGTACGAATGCTTATGAGATACTGAATTATTTTTTTCCGTACATATTAAAATAACAAAAAATTTTTTATTAGAAATTGTTATTGGATAAATTTATTAAAATAACTTTTGTTCTGCGAAAAATACAAATATTTTTTTATCAACTACATCTGCGTTGACAGTTTTAACATGTTTAGTTAACATTACCATATTGCCATATTGAAAATTACATGCTTTTTATACTGTTAAATTTGCCACATGGTTATTAATTTGATTTACATACAAAACAAAAACAACAAACTTGCCAGACTATATAAAAGTATTAAAATTGAAACGTTGCAATATTAAGACACATTTTAAAACTCTATTGTGAATTCCCTAATAATCTCATAGCGCTGATTTACACGGGCATAATTGTGCTGGCATAACATGCCAGTTTGTAGGTGAGAGAGGCAAAGAGAGTGGTTTTGCGGTTGGCATAACTTTTCAACCAGCTACAACCCCGCATTAGCAGCATAAAACCAATACATACACAAATTAAAAAACAGCAAGTGTTAAATGAATACGAAAAACACTAACACACACAAAGCTGTGTATACGTATACATTTTGTGCCAGATGAATTAGTCTCGTGTAATTTGGAAAAGAACAAAAATTGTGCGGCTTAAAAATTGTTCTCGTCTAAACTACCTCATACGGAATAATAGCTTTATTATGTACGTGGGTATATCTCAAATTTAATACATTACTCTGAGTGTGTGTTCCGAAACAAAATAAAATTTAACTAAGAGTTTCCTAATTGAACTGCAGAAGAAATAGATTCCAGCTCATTATTTATGTATTTATTTCATAAATACTTTAAAAAATAATTTTGTAAAGTATTATTGCACATAAATGGGCCGAGTAATTATGCCCATAATGTTATTAATGCTATTTTTAGAAATGTTTTTGTGACGGACTATACAAGACCTATGACTTTAGACTATACGATATGCCTATCTATGACTTTTCGGTTATCCGAGGCAAATCAGTCAACCAGTGCGAGCGAGACGAAAAGCTCTCGAAGGCCAAGCAACACACACAAGTCTAACCGCACTTAAGAATTAATAATGATAACGCGAAAGATGTTCTTCAGCCGAGAACTGCTTAGCGACTGAACCACTTATTATATCTGTGGCAAAAGGAAAAAGTGCTTAAGTCATATTTTACTGTTTTGCAGGATAGCACTTTTAAGCGTTTAAGTCGATTTTCAGAAATTTTTTTCTTTAACAGTTTAATTGGGAAATTGTCAGTTTAACTTAATTTTTTTAAGCAAACATCGTTTTACACTCTACAAGTAATAAATATAAGTTGAAATATACCAAAGTATATTCTCAATTAAGCTATTATTCGAAATGAGATTAGAAGTCTAAAAAAGATAAGTCACAAGTCATAGTGCTATAACTTCCTGAAAAATCACACAATGGGTACATTTAAATGTACAGATTACGGAGGCACCATTAACTTAGAATTAGCGTATCTCAACTTAAGCACGTTTTCCTTTTTGCCATAGATATTACGGTTGCAATTGTGACAATTTATGTACATGAGAATATATTGGATGGTATGAAATTTCATGAATTTTACAATATTATATTGATCTATCGCGTCAAAGTATCCAATATGCCATATTCGATAGTTTCACACGGTCTCAAAGTGTCATAAAATCATAATATTTAGTTAAAAAAAGACAAATCTGCATATTGGATACTTTGAAAATATACCTTTAAAAAAAACGTAATTATTCGATAATTTATGAATAAGCATTTCAAGTGTTTCTGTTAAGCGGAGATATCGAAATTTCATAAATGCTATTGCAGTTAGAGAGCAGCACATCTCTATTTTTTATCAAATAAATGAATAAGTAGTTACAAATATTACTTTAAAGACAAAATATATCTTACTATTTTACAGGAATTATACGTTAATAGAAGTGGGCTCCCATTTAATGCCAGTTCAACTTAACTTCTTTTTACTATGATTACAAACGATGAAGTAACAGCTTTTTAGTTAACTATTTACTTCAGCACGGGTTGAATTTACGGCACGACTATCAATACGGCCCAATAAATTTGTATTATCCCGTGAAATTGAGTGTAAATAGCAAGAATGTCAAACTACTCTAAATTATTTTAATAAAAGCATTCAGTAATACTGTCAGCGATTTTCAGGAAAAAATTAAAATCTGGTTACACTGGCAATAATCAAAATAGACGCCAATAACCATTAAGTATAAACAAGTAAGAGTGCTATATTCGGCTGTGCCGAATCTTATATACCCTTTACCAAAGTGCGTTTATGTAGTATAGAGATACATACATAAGCACATAGTTACTTTTATGTACAAAGAAAAAATAGTAATTTTCAAACCCTAGAATCATAATTTTAGACTTTTCTGATTACTTATACCAATCTAGTAGTTCTTAAAAACATATAGAAAGTGTGTTAAGTGAAAAAAAGGAAATTCAAAAAAAAAGTTTTATTTAGTTACTTTAATGTCCAGAAAAAAAAATTATAGTGTACAGCTCTGGAGCTGTGGTTTTTATTTTTATAAGTTTCTATACCAAACTTTTCTTTCCAAGACGTAAAATATATATAATTTATAAAGGAATAGATAAAAACTAATTAGACTTAGTTACTTTTATATATCAAAAAAGTTTTAGTGTTCCAACCGTGAACTCATCCTTTTTGATTTTCTGATTTCTTACACCAATCTCTTTCTTTTAAGAATTTATGAAATCTTTAATTTATAAAAAAAGGAAAAATTTGTTTTAGTAACTTACTTTTGTACAAAAAAAGTTAAAGTTTTCCAACCCTGGAATCGCCTTTTTAATCACAATAAGTGTGGGTTTTCCAACCCTAAAATAAAACTTTTTGATTTCTCTGATTTCTTTTACTAAAATCTTTCTTTTCAAAATATAAGATATCTGTAATTTATAGAGAAAAAGGGAAAATTTGCTTTAGTAAGTTACTTTTGTATAAAAAAAGTTTAAGTTTTCCAACCCTGGAAACATCTTTTTAACTTTAGAAGGTTAATTTTTAATTTGATATACCAGTTTTATTTGTACTAAAGTATAAAATAAGTTCATTTAATAAAAAAAATAAAAATTAACTTTCGTTAGTTAATTTTTTATAGCACAAAAAGTTTCAGTTTGCCAACCCTGGAATCATCCTTTTTGATTTTTCTGATTTCTAACATCAATCTTTTTCTTTTAAGAATATAATATATGTTTAATTTATAAAGAAAAGGAAAAAATTGTTTTAGTAAGTTACTTTTGTATAAGAAAAAAAGTTAAAGTTTTCCAACCCTGGAAACGTCTTTTTAAATTTTTAAATTTTTTTTTATTTGAAATACAAATTTTATTCGTGGTGAAGTATAAAATAAGTTTATTTAATAAAAATAATTAAAAAATTAGTTTACGGTAGTTAATTGTATATATCACAAAAATCGTAGGTTTTCCAACCCTGGAATCATCCTTTTTGCTTTTCTGATTTCTTACATCAGTCTCCTTCTTTTAAGAACTTTACATATGTTTAGTTTATAGAAAAAAAGGAAAAATTTGTTTTAGTAAGTTACTTTTGCATATCAAAAAAAGTTAAGGCTTTCCAACCCTGGTAACGTCTTTTTAATTTTTTTAATTTTTTTTTTTATTTTTTTTTTTAGTTAGAAATACCAATTTTATTCATACTGAAGTATAAAATAAGTTTATTTAATAAAAAATTATTAAAAACTAGTTTTCAGTAGTTATTTTGCATGGCAAAATGAAGTTTAAGCTTCCCAGCTCTGAAACCGTCTGCTCGCTTTTGCTGATTTTCAATACCAATCTTATTTCGACAATTTCTGATCCACCAGTTCAAGAACGAAGTCTCTGGCTTTTCTGGGAGCTTCGGAAAACCGATTTCACGTACAGACAGACGGACATCGCTTATTCGTCTTCCCTATGCATAAGGATCCAGAATATATATACTTTATGACTCGCTTATTAATATTCTAGAAATTACAAACGGAACGACAAACCTATATATACGCTTTTACTATTTTTTGGTAAAGGATATAAAAAAGCATTTGTTTTCTATATTTTTTTCATTATTTTTGCTGTTTTGAATCAATGACATTGGCAGCCCATAAAACCAACGTTTTTAAACAAAAAATCAGTCAGACAAGCAATTATCATAAACGAAACAGAAATAAAAAAATAATAACAACAAAAACCAATTAATCATAATGTATTGGTTCGGTTTCTGTATTTATTTTTTTTACAAGTAGTCAAGTTAATATTGATTGAAATTCATCATTAAAGAAAACCAATCAAAATTGATTTTCATGGTAAATTTGCGTACATATTTAATTATATGTGTAACAAAAGTTTTCCAGCATCAACATCAAAACGTTTCAGTTATCATATTTGTTATTTTTAAGAGACAATAATTGCGTTCACGTATCCAAAATTTTACTAAACTTTATTGCATTGCACCAAATATCTTTCGTTTACCCAAAATACAGTAAATGAGAACTCAAATTGAGAGAGTAAAGTGACAGTTCTTGCTTGAGTTTTTCTGTAGAAATTTGTCGTAGTAAAGTTTAGAGAGATAAAAACATATGATTCAAAATGTAAACAAATAAAAAGTAAGCAAATGAAAAGTGTAAAAATTTTAGAAAAGGTTAAATAAAAATTGTGAAATTAATAAAAAAAAATTATTTTATAAAGTATGATACAAGTTATAATTACTTTTAATATACATACATACATATATTGTAATTTACTTTATTAATCCTTTTGTTTTACTAATTATGCTAATTACTCAGACTTGTAAAACTGAAAAGTATCTGGTTACTTAGTACTGCACTTTTTTTAAGGTAATCATTGAGGTACCCAGCAAAAAATTTTAAAAACGGTAATCGAGTATGGAATTAAGCATTTTTGGTGGAAGCTCTTCCTTACTGGATTACCAGCTTAATTATTTTTACAAGGCGTGAGACTAAAATAATCGATTCTTGAGAAGTAGTTACTTTTTTCATTTGGTAAAAAGTTCACGTAATCTATTAAACCTAAAAAATCATTCTCTTCATTTATCAACTTGTACAGCATTTTATTAAGTTTTATGTAATGTGATTTGTAAGCGAGTAATGAAATTTGGAAATCAGAAAAGTAAGTCATTATTTGGCAAGTAGTTCTGATGGAAATGTGTAATTTTTTGCTGGGTAATTTACACGAGAACAGTTTTTAAGCCGCACAATTTATGTTCTTTTCCAAATTACACGAGACTAATTAATCTGGCACAAAATGTATACATCCCTGCAAATAATGCGACTAGTCCATACATGCATATAAAGACTAGTCCAAAGAAGAGTAGGAGTACCACAAAACCAGGACATTTTCCTGCAAATAATATTGTAGTACGTGGTCCAATCTAGATGAAACAGACTAGTTACATCATGGTCCCATGTAATGCAGTCCTGGATCATGTCGTTTTCAAACAAGCATTCAATGCTGCACCATAAGTGTTCGTTTGCTGATTTGCTGCTTTTTAAAGTTGTGTTTGTATTGATTTTTTTTTGCTGCTAATGCTAATGCGGGCTAACTAAAAAATCATCGGTGGCGGCTTAAAGGCCGCTACCTAGTTAGATACGCCTTGATATTTATTTGAAAATGCATTTAAGATCGACCTTTTTGTAATGATTTTTGAACCAGAACCAGAGAAAGCCTCTTCAGCGGATCCGAGGCAATTACATACTAGGTGGCCGCAAGGGATCAGCTGACTGTTTTCGCCCCCTGGTAATCAGTGTGACCCTTTTAGCATTTTCACTGCTAAATTTAGCATTTTGTGTTTTGATTTATCTGCGAGTTTTTCATTTAGCATTTAGCATTTTTTCCGCATTTATTAATTAATTTTTTAGCATTATTTATCATTTTTGATTTTATAAATTTCATATACATACATATGTATTTTTTTCATTTATATAAGTAAAAACTTATGTCAATCAATGTATTTCATTGCATTTTTTAATTTTTACGTTCATATAAATGAAGGTTAGCCGCGAATAACGTTGTAAGTGACAAAATAATAATTTTTTAGGACGTATTTTAAAGCAAGATTATTTTTTCATATAATTTTTTTCAGCTTATAGAAAATAATAATAATTAGCACTAACGTTTCTTTTTGTACCTCTGTTACATTTATGAATTATTTTCGACAATTTCGCTTCATGATTTTGTCAGTTACTTACAAAATTCTTTCACTGACTGCTTGTAATTGTATTTTGACGGCGATAAGATGCATATCATATGAAATTTGTAAATATGCGAATTGTTAATTGAAAAGAAAGATAGAAGATAAAAGCTTCTGTTAATAGCTATTGAAATAAATATTGCCCAATTATTTGCAAAGTAGATTTAACAAATAATTAAAAAATAAATGCTTTTCTGTAAAACCACAACTAACTTTGTCCGGACAAAAATTAGAACTTATTCACAAAATAAAACGACCAATAACTCCAAAAGCATTATATATATCAAAACTGAATGTAAACAAAGTTTGGTTACAAAAAAAAGAAAACATAAAAATGCTTAAAACATCATTTACCTTAAGGTGTACAAGATGTCTAATTCTAAAAATGTAAAGTGTTAATCCTTTAAAATACTTTGAGTTTTTACTAATTTATGCATTCAAGCTAAATTTGGAGCTTAGGTGTCCTTAAAGACCTATAGTGGATATTTATGAAAAATATTTTTGTAGATCCAGCTATATTACCGATAAAAATTGTTTATTGTTCTTTTTTAAGAATGATACAAAATAACACATGCCACGAACAAGGCGTTAACATGTTTTGAAAAAATGTTTCATGTGTTAGTTTACATAAAAATTCGAAACTTATATTTTACTTCAAACATAAGAATTGCAAGCTTTCCTATACGTAGGTACGAGTACCATAACTATCCTGCAGAAAATTTGGTGGCAATTGAACCAAACATACGTCCTATGACTTGAGAAAATGGGAGTGTTGCCAAAGGTACGGAGTAGTATGTTGTGAAAGAAGGAAATATCCTATAAATGGTGTTATTTGTTCATTAATAATTATCACATGTAATTTGGCTTACAAAGCGATACGAACTTTAGCCTGTTCAAACTATAAATATAGAAATAAATGAAGTTCGAACAATAATAATTAAATTAACTAAAATTATTTCGTTATTGAAATAATATTTGTGAGACATTTAGTTTTCATTTGATACTCAATTACTGGAAATATTCCAATAAAATCAGAATCAGTGTTGTCTGATTCTATCTATCTGTCTATTTCAAATACAGAAACACTTTTTTCTCACAAATCTAGAAACGATGGAATTTTGTGTGTCACATTTCATTTGAGAAAATTTATTTTATGAATTGACCAACAACTTATGTATATATTTTTATATCAAAAGAACAAAAAATGTTTATTTTGTTGATGTCCAATGATTTGGTAAATAAGTCTGCTAACTGGAACTCAGTACTCTCAGTACCCTTTAATATGTTATCTCTTATAAAGTGGTGTTTTATACCTACATATATACTTTGCTCTTTTACTTTCTAGGTTATTCGCCATTCCAAGACATCCTCTGTTGTCTTCAAATATTTTTACGGTGTAATCATCAATTTCTTTTAAATCTTTCATAACTCCAGAGATCCATATTGATTCAGTTGTTGCTAGGCTTAAAGCTCTCTATTCAGCTTCTGATGAGGAAGTGGCAACAGTTTGTTGCTTCTTGCTGCACTATGATACAGTGCAACCATACACCTGGAACATATACGTACTAACTGATTTCCGATCAGTCTTATCTGATGACCAAACTGCATCACAAAATCCCAATATAGGTTCATTTGAGGATTTCATAAAACTTAATTTAGTTTTCAATGTTCCTTTAAGGAATCTTATAACGCGCTTAACATGTTGCCAGTGTATGTCAGACGGCCTAAATAGCCAATTTGAAAACATATATCAGTTCGAGAACATATCATGGTATACATTAAACTTTGTAAAAGTTCTCGATAAGGTTGAATGGTGCCTGATTTTAATTAACTGCTTTCTAACTGCAAACCTTTTTCATTCATTTTAACGTAAAGACAGTAGTCATGTTTTGACCTTACGAATTCAAGGGAGACTAAAAAATCATTGAACTTCTCGTTCCAGCATTTTGATGCTTGTTTAAGCCAACACAACGATTTTAATAATTTGCATGCTACATTTCGAGTACAATTTACACCTTCAGGGACCGCCATATAAATATTTTCCTTCAAGTCACCATGTAAGAAAGCCGTTTTTACATCAAGATGTTGAAAATAATATCCTCTGTAAATGTCAACAGCTAAAACAATTCTTATGGTTGTAAGTTTCGCTACTGGAGCATATGTTTCCCAATAGTCTACACCATGTTTTTGTAGAAAACTTTTAACTACTAAACGGGCCTTGTAATTCGTTGGATTTCCGTTACTTTCTTCCTTTATTTTAAAGCACCATTTAGATTTTAATAGTATGGTTTCTGGTGGAGACTCAACAAGATCCCAGACATCATTTTTGCTCATTGCACTTAATTCGTCATTAACAGCTTTTTGCCATTCGTTAGTATCATCTCTATTAAAGATATCATCAAAAGACTCAGGAATATTATTTTCTATGACTTCGGCTTCAAGACCAGTAATGTAGTCAATTAACTTTGACGGCAAACGACTGATTCTGCCACTTCTTCTAGGCTCATTGGGTACATCTTGTAAAACGTTTTCATTAATGAAATCCTCTTCATCGCTGGTGATAGAGCTGTAGGTTGTACAATACCATTGTTATTTAATGCACTTTCATTTTATTTTCCAATTGCAACAGTCACAGCATTATCATCTTCCTCCTCGGGCTCGTGGCTGATTTGAATTATTATTGGTTTTACTATTTGCGATCATTTATTTGCATAGGGAAAAAAGTTTTCATCAAATTTCACATCCCTTGCTAAAATTACCTTCCGGTTTTCACCAAGCTATAATCAATATCCACTAGGGGCATATCCGGCCATCACAGTTTCCAAACTCTTTGAATCTAATTTATTACGTTTTGAGTTCGTAATCCAAGCAAATGCTTTACATCAGAAAACTCTTAATTTTTCAAATTTTGGCTTTATACTAAACCACAATTCTGCTGGCGTTGTAGAATTTATTAATGCTTTTGTTGGAATTCTTTTTATTATGTATACTGCAGTATTCGCGGCTTCATTCCATAAATTTTTCGGCACAGCAGATTGCAATAAAATAGCTCTTAATTTTTCAGTTACGGTTCTATTAAACCACTCAGATACTCCGTTCTGCTGAGGTGTATGAGCAATTGTTGTTTGAACCTGTATTGCTTTACTTTTATACCAACTTTGCTGCTCATTCGATAAATACTCTGTGCCTTGATCTATGGTTAACGTTGAATTCTTCTCTTTCGGAAACATAGCTGAACATACGGCCTCATACTCTCTAAATTTTATAAACACTTCCGACTTTTTCTTTATACAGTAAATTATGGCAAAACGGCTAAAATCATCTATGAAAGAAACAAAGAATTTTGACCCATCCCAGGCTATTGATATTATTGGACCCCAAACATCCGAATATATACGTTGAAGTATGCTAGTTGCACTCTTCCTGGTTCCATCAAAGGGTTCTCGACATTGTTTAGCTTCAGTACAAATGTCACAAAACCTAATTTCTTTTGGTTAATTTTAATTATTATTCGAACTCCATTTGTTTCTATATTTGTGATTTGAACGGGCTAAAGTTCGTATCGCTTTTTAAGCCAAATTACATGTGATAATTATTAATGAACAAATAACACCAAAGTCTATTGTAAATATTCTGACTAACAACACATAGTTGAACGGAACAGCCAGCCGTTTTCGAAGGCCACTAAACCTTCATCATCAGCGTTCTTTTGTGTTTGGTCCACTGTGTGTGGTGTCAGTTGATGTAGATTTCTGCTTTATATACTTAGCATTTTATTGCAAATGGAATATTTCTTTTGGTATAATTCTTTCTTTTTTGGAATAATTTCTTTTGGTTTCACATTATCTTGAATGAGATTTTGCTTCATTAAAATATCCATACCTGTGATATCTTTTTTTATCTTTGCCATCTAAAAACGCATTTTTATTTTCTAAACTCAACGTTATTTCATAAAGGTTGCCACAAAGTTAAGGTGATGCAATTATCTTCAAATTTTGTAAAACCACAACTTAATTGTTCATAAAATTAACTCTGAGTTTTGATTTAACAAGTTTTCGTACAGATAACAAAGTTATCTCTCAAAGCAGGAGCAAATAAAACGTCCTTCATAATGATTTCATCATTTTTATTTATTTATTGCTGAAACCTTTAATTTTGCCAATACAATTTGCTATAATAGATTGACTATCCTTTGCCACGAAGATTTCAACAGGAGTATCCAGTAACTCCAGTTTTGGAGAAAATCGACTTGTCATTCACTATATGATCAATGGCACCTGAGTCAAGTTTAAAAACAATTTGATTATTTTTGGATTTAAACAACATTATTTTTAATGCCATAAATGATACTGTTTTTGTGATTGTCTTAGTTGAATGTGCATCTTTTCGCCAACAGTCCTTCGATTTGTGTCCAAATTTACTACACTTATAGCACTTGCCATTAAAGTACCTTTTCTTTCTAAAACTTTTCTTGCTGACAAACGCTGTCTTGTCTTGTACATCATCTTCGAATCTGTTTGAAAATCTGGAGGCTTATTCTGAATTGCGATGCAAAAATCAATGCGATGCGAAAATACATAAATGCGAACAATTGCTATTCTGTATTGCGATATTCGCAAAGTTCTTTTTTAATCGCATTTCAAATGCGAAACGGTGGCAAGTCAAACACAAACACATGTCAAATTCGCAAAATTTATTCGACAACAAAATAGCATTCGCAAAGTACAAACATGTAAGTGAAAGATAATATTTTATTTATTTATTCATCATATATTTATTATTTAATTCAGGGAATCAAGCAATAAGACCACCAAACCACGTCAATTTGAAATAATGATAGAATTTATGAATAAGCACAACCAATTGGCAAGAGGCCATTTTAAAACACCAAATGCACGTCAGTCGGCAAATACTTTGTGGCAAACGGTAACTGAAGAACTAAATATCAATGGACCACCTATGCTATGCACAATTCCGCCAAACATCGCGACATAGCTGGCTGAAATATTCCAAGGAAATGATCTTGACCAAATTGGTGTTGGTAGTGACCTTTCGCAAGAAATTTTAACGTAACCGCTTATTTGATAATTGGCGGAATTGCACTTGATTTCATAGTATTGCATTCCGGGCTAATATTATTTAAGACATATACAAATTAGACTTGGGTCGAACTCGTTCACTAGTTCATTTTTGCCACAAACCACTGATCAAACCCATTTAAATAACATGGGTTTGATCATTGGTTTGTGGCAAA
Organism: Tachina grossa; assembly: GCA_949987645.1. NCBI lineage: Eukaryota > Metazoa > Arthropoda > Insecta > Diptera > Tachinidae > Tachina > Tachina grossa. The sequence continues at coordinate 126,796,583 of OX465275.1, forward strand.
AATGAACTAGTGAACGAGTTCGACCCAAGTCTAATACAAATGCTTCTTTATTTAATCTAAATTTTTTTATAAAGCTGATAAAAGAAATATTCTGCATAAGTAAACGTTTATTTTTCGTAAGCATAAAAATAAATTACCTTCTTTCATTCAAGCTTAGAATATCGGATTTGCTTCTAAGCAATCTTCTCTATATCTTTTCATTTTGCCCATGCCCTTCATCGTCGTCGAACCACAGTGCCACAGAATCCATTTTTATTGTTTTTTTTCTTACAGAATTTCCTAAATAAATTTTATAAACAATTTCCACAGCGAAACACAAACAATTTATTTAATTTTAATTTGACGTTTGTTGACACTGACGTTTAGATGAGCAGCGTTGCCACGATTTGAAATAAATTGCGAATGCGATTACGAAAGCCTAACAGAATACAAATTTTCTTTCGCATCGCATTTCATTTGCGTATCGCATTGATTTTCGCATCGCAATTTAGAACAAGCCTACTGGTTTCTTCTGCAATTAATCTCTCCTTCGCTATATTGAAAGCGGGGCGAACTTTTCTGGTAGCGTCAAAAAGAGTTGTGCTAATATATCAATTCTTCCATATTTGCACCCAATAATTTGAGTTGCCGTACTAGGTTTTCAAAATGCATCACATGGCTTATAATTGAGTCCCCTTCGTTCATTTTCAGCTTTACTAACTTTTTGCGGATCAATAACTGATTAACTATAGATATCTTCGCAAACATCGATTGAAGATTATCCCACATTTCTTTAGAGGTTTGCATGTCACGAACAAAGCTAATGCAATTTGAATGCAAAAAACTTACAATTTTATTCATGGCCTTGTTGTCTTTCTTCAAAAATTCCCGTTTAAGAACATCATTATCAGGAGGACAGCCGGTTAGAACTTCCAGAAGATCCAATGAGTCTAGGAGAATTTTAACTCTAAATTGCTAGTCATCAAACCCCTGGCCATTAAACTGAGGGATTCCATGTAATTCCTTTGAGTCGCCCATAACCTTTTATGAATTGACCAACAACTTATATATTTTTATATCAAAAGAACAAAAAAGGTTTATTCTAGTTTTTAGTATTACAATTTTTCAAGTAATGACAAATGTAGTTTTAATATACATGAAAGAAATTTCTTTGAACCAAATACTACTCGATTGAAAAAAAAAACAATTTTCACGATGCGGGAAATACAGACACGAGCTACTGGTGTTTATACTTTTGAAATATGAGTGCATCTATGGTCGAGCGGGTAGTGTGTAAGCCTGTCATACCGGAGGATGGAAGTTCGAATCCTAAAAAATATATATGTGATTAAAAATAAATTATAATGATAGGTTACAGTTAAGTGTCGGAATGACATTTTTAATAATTTATATTATTCTACACTGATTAGATCCCTGTGAGATAGTTCAGTGACAAGACATAAGGTGCATGCAAACTATCAATTAACCCCATCCTAGCCCGTCTCCATGTAAAAGTGACTGGTCCGCTTCATAGGAAGTGTTAGAACTCGGACTGGTCCCTCCTATCACTTGGGGACCGATCACGTGACGAGTCCGTTCCATTTCCTGCAGGGTATATACTTAGCATGCGTTACTTAATTTTTGTTTGCTTTCTTTTTAGTTATACTACCATGTCAAACACATATGTACATTAAAATCTCAATTTTCATAAATAGTGGACTTACCAAGTTTGTTTAAAGCCAACGAAATGTATATTTTTGAATCGAAAAACTAGTAAATCATTTTAATATGATGTGGTAATTATAACTAACCGTAGTAAATTAAATTTTTGAAATATAATAAGCATTAAAAAAATTGACAGAAAAATTCCTCTTCCCCCAAAAGCCTAAGCTGGATCCGCCCCTGATATCCCTGAAGTATATACTTGTTCCGTAATAACTACTGTAGCAAGTGATGTATCGTGTGCACTCCATAAAGTTTATCATTTATATATCAGGCGTTATCAAAGGACATCGTTATGTAGATTTTAAACAATATTTCATAAGTCAAAGGAAAATTTCATAAATCACTAGACATTTTATTTGCCACATATTCGTTTGAAAATGTGCATGAAAATTCTGACGCTTATGGTTCCAACAAAAATATGTGTAAATTATTAACCAAATGTGATACTGCTCACATAATATATACATTTTAATCTTAAATATTTGATTTATTTAATTTTTTGCTAAAATTAAATTTCAAAACAAACTACAAACAAAAAAAATCTTAAAATGAAATGCATTTTTATGCTGTTTCACTAAAATACCAAAGTATAAACTTTTTCAAGATTTTGCTCTTTGTACATAAGAATATAATCGAGTCAGTTGGTTTCTTTGTTACGTTTGCAACATGTTCGAAAAATATGAGAACGTAAAGCCCATGACCACGCAGGATGATAATTTAAAAATCAGTTAAATCAGACTTAGATTTGATCAATCAAAAGCTTAAAACTTAATTTTTAGAGTACTTGAAATTTTTTTTGAATATTATACAAATATTTTTAATTGTCGGACAAGAAAGCTTTAAGCAGATAGCAATTAAGGGCCTTGATAAGAAATCAAGTACTCAACCCCGAATTTTTTTAATGAAAAAATTTTTGGGGAATATTGCCAATGGGAAATTATTGCAATTTGCATATGCACTCTTTGAATTTAAAATTTGCTAGCTCGTATTTTTACTTTTCGCGGTGTATGAGGGCAGATCAATAAATCTCTTAATTTTTGAATAAAACGCAGTTTTTCGAGTTAATCACCTCCATTCTGCGTTTCGATTATGCTCCGGCATTCAGTTATGCACGGATCGAAAAGAGGTATTCTGCCAAAAAACTGAATCGAAAGAAAAAGAAGAAGAGAAGAGTATGTTTAAACCTGCTGCTTTGCTATGAAACGGGTGAAATAGGAATAGAAAAATTAAGCAATTTTGCAAAATTTTTAGCAAAAAGTTAAATTTAGTGCAAAAACCAGTGATATAACATTAAAACAAATAATAATTAAATATTGTGAAGATTTTTATTAAATAAATTCTTGCAAATTCAAGTACAGCGATTAAAAAAAAAAACGAGCAAGCAAGCAAGGGGAATTTGTGGCCAAACTTATCCAGTGTGAAGAATCCTGTCGCGCCGGAGGTGATATTTTAATTTTTTACACATAATTGTAACACAAAAATAAAGTTTATTTGTTTAAATTTAATTAAATCCGTAGACAATATCGTTTTTCGTTGTCATTAAACAGGTATGTCAACTTTTTATACTGTTCTACCTGTAATAAATTAAATAAAAATCGCATTTCCGTACAGAAAAACAAAACAAAGGTTGTAGTTCATTAATTAAACCTTTTTTGGCATTTACTGCTTGCATTATTTTTTTAATTAATCACTTTTGGAACCTAAACAAACAAAAATTGAAAACGCTCCGCCACTAAAATAGCAACTTACAAAAACTTAGTTACGATCGAAATGCAGAATACATAGAATCGAAAGAGAAATCGAAGAACGGAACACAGAAAACCAAAGTTGCCAAACTGAGAACTTTCGATCCGAATCGAAACGCAGAATAGGGGTGAATATATGAATATAAAAAGTTAAGCTTTGAGGAAGAAGTTCTGTGATATCTCAGAGACCATCAGAAAGAAAACATATCGCAACTAAGGTAGCCCAAATATTCGCAGTAGTAGGCAAGGCATAGGGCAGCCAGATATTAAGTTGGCAAGAAAAGTACTCCAAAGAAAAAAAGAAAGGAGTACAATTAATATAAAAATAAAGCACATTTCCGTTTTTATTGAAAACGTCCTTAAATTCCTTCAATAACATAAAATAAAATATTCTTTACTAACCCCCCGTTGTCACATGTCAGTAATTACTTGCAAGTAGTGTATATGTATTACTAACGAAAATCAGGAGATATGTAAAAAAAACCAAAAATTTTTCGAGTGGCTACACAGCATAGGGCAAGTTCATTTTTAAAATATCGTCAACAAGTAAAGTTCTAGCAGAAATGGCGTCAGTGCAGTGTTGCCAAATATTTAATATTTTACTTTAATTGTATTGTGAATATATTTCTTTTATTAAAACATGAATTTTATGTTCAAACTTAGCTCTAAAATTAGCATTTGTGTCATTTCTCAATATCCTTTTTATATACGCAAAAAAATCAGCTTTAATATTAACAAAATTAATGAAATAACTCCTTATTTATGATTTCAACAGGCTAAGGTTCATATCGCTTTTTAAGCCAAATTACATGTGATAATTATTAATGAACAAGTAACACCAAAGTTAGTTGTAAATATTCCGACATCACATAGTTGAACGGAACAGCTAGCCATTTTTGAAGGCCACTAAACCTTCATCATCAGTGTTCTTCTGTGTTTGGTCCACTGTGTGTGGTGTCAGTTGATGTATATTTCTGTTTTATATACGAAACTTTTTGGCAAATGGAATGTGTTTATTGTTTTGATTCATCGTATTTCAATTTGCTGAAAGATGTTTTGTAATGAAAGCTCATCTTACGATCTCTAAATTTACAACAGTCTTGCCATTGTCGTTTTTTCTTAACTAATTATACACATGTTAGGTAATTTGCTTATTTTTGTTCTATTTAAGACAAACTTTTTTGGTTTGTTACTATTAAGTATATTTATTTAATTTTTTGCCACAAGCTAATGACTATTAATTTAATTATTATTCTTCGAACTTCATTTGTTTCTATATTTATGTTTTGAACAGGCTAAGGTTCGTATCGCTTTTTAAGCCAAATTACATGTGATAATTATTAAAAATAACTCTTTATTCGGCAACACTCTTTTTCGTTTTGTCACTTTCTTGCGACAAGTGTAAAAATTTACTTGCTTCAAAATTTCATAGCAAGGTGATTCACAAGTGGCAAAAGCGTGGCAGTGTTAGTAAAAAAATGTGAGTGTATTTACGCAGGGTAAAGAACATAAATATGATAAATATTATTTACAATAAAATAATGACTTAAAAGTAGTCATGTTTGTAATTGTGTGTAGAAAACAAAGTTAATTTGAACAAGTTTGTATTAATATTTTGAATGCTGCCTATTTCACCAACTTATTTAAATATCAATTAATATTTAGAAGTTATTTTTCCATACAAAAATTAATTAAAATCGACATTTAAATATGAATTGATATTTAAATAGAGCTGGTGAAATTCGTCCTGAATTTTACTTGTTTGTTGTGCATTTCGGTTTGGTTGCTTATATTTTGTTATTAAATAATTATATTAAATTTTTTTTAATGATACAAACATTTTAAAAATATATATCACTCTATTGAATGTGATAACAATTCCATTTTCTCATTTTCAGTTTTTAAGAAATTAAGGACCTCGGTAATTTAAAAAGGAAAGTCATCACAACTGGCGATTTTTTAATTCGCATATAAAATACATGGAAAAATACTTTGAGTTGTCGCCACATATATGTTCATATTGGAAAAACATTTTAACAAGGCGCTTCAAACTATGTGATTCTTTCTACAGAACAAATAATTTCTACAAATGCTAAACAGAGAAAAAAAACTACAAATAAAAGTACTAAAGAAAGAAACAAGTACTTTAGCGTACCGTTTTAGGGGCTATGCAGACAACAGTACATTAACTAATAACTGTAAGCGTACTGCTAAAAAAAACACGGTCTGGCTAGCCTAGCGTGGCATGCTTCCAAAAAAAAAAGCAATGTGAGTCCGATCACAGAGGAGATGTGTAAACATCTAGTAATGAAAATTTTTTTTTAAGTTGGAAGTATTTATGCTTTTAGTATCTTTTTTTAAATTAATTAATTAAAAGTATCAAAACTTTCAATATTGTAAATACATAGGAAATTGCTGGTTTTTGTTTGTTTTGTTAAACTTATTTGGTTAGTAAATGGCCACACTGCAGCATATGTATATGTACTGCATTCAAAATTGCAGTAAGCAGTAAATTTACTGATTACTAAAAAAAAATTCAGTAAATTTTTACTGCTAATGAAATTTAATTTTCATTACCAGTAAAATCGTAGGGCCGTAATCATTCAAATTTTGAAACTTTTGTATGAAAAACATTTAGCCACTTGGTAGAATTTCATTATGAATACGGGCATTACTGATTACTGAAAATTCAATGCACCTCATCATATAACAAATCATTTAGGAAATTTGTAAAAATTGTAGAAACAAAATTTTAGTAATTAGTAAAAATTTACTTGTTAAACATTTTTTATTGTTTTTACTGAAACTTTAGTGGTACTGCAGTGCTCATCTATGGTAAACGCCTTTACTTTTACTTTGTAATATTTAATTCCTGTTGTTCATCGTTTAGTTGTTGTGTTATTGTTGTTGTGTACGCATTGCAATTAAAATAAATTCAGTAAAGTGCGACTTTGATTCGCGCACATTCGGTTTTGATTTTTTATTTTTTTTTTATTTAGTTTTCTTCTTTTTTTAAGTTTTTTCAGTTTAAACGATTTTTTTCAGTTTTATCTCTTTTTTCTCGTTTTGGCGTTTTTTTTCTCTTTTTGCGTTTTTTTAGTTTTCGCAATTTTTTTTTCATTTTGGCGATTTTTTCATTTTGGCGATTTTTTTCTGTTTTTTGGGGTTTTTTCATTTTGGCGATTTTTTTCTGTTTTTGGGGTTTTTATTTAGGCGATTTTTTCATATTGGCGATATTTTTGTTGAAGGATTTTTTTCATTTTGGCGATTTTTCCGGTTTTTCGCGATTTATTTTAGTCCTAGAGATTTTTTTTAATTTGGTGCTTTTTTTCGATTTGGCGATTTTTTGTTTGTTTTTGGCGATTTTTTTATATATGGCGATTTTATATATTTTTGATTTTTTAGTTTTACCGTTTATGAAAATTTCAAGAGTTTTGCTCTTACGGTCTCCAAGATACAGCAAGTTGTCAAAATTAAAAAGTAAAAATTGCATTAACTAATGGAACACCCTTTAATTTAAACTTTTTAAATTTAGTGTTAATTGTTGTAGTCTGTATAAAAATACACTAACTTTACAAATTTCAAGTGTATATATCTACATACAATTGTATGTATATATATTACATGGGATTTTAATATTTTTCGTTGCTCGTTTTGGAACACCCTTTAGTTTTGAACTCTCATGTATTTGTTGTTGTAGTGGCCAAATGTCAAATGTCAATGATACAAACATTTTAAAAATATATATCACTCTATTGAATGTGATAACAATTCCATTTTCTCATTTTCAGTTTTTAAGAAATTAAGGACCTCGGTAATTTAAAAAGGAAAGTCGTCACAACTGGCGATTTTTTAATTCGCATATAAAATACATGGAAAAATACTTTGAGTTGTCGCCACATATATGTTCATATTGGAAAAACATTTTAACAAGGCGCTTCAAACTATGTGATTCTTTCTACAGAACAAATAATTTCTACAAATGCTAAACAGAGAAAAAAAACTACAAATAAAAGTACTAAAGAAAGAAACAAGTACTTTAGCGTACCGTTTTAGGGGCTATGCAGACAACAGTACATTAACTAATAACTGTAAGCGTACTGCTAAAAAAAAAACACGGTCTGGCTAGCCTAGCGTGGCATGCTTCCAAAAAAAAAGCAATGTGAGTCCGATCACAGAGGAGATGTGTAAACATCTAGTAATGAAAATTTTTTTTTTAAGTTGGAAGTATTTATGCTTTTAGTATCTTTTTTTAAATTAATTAATTAAAAGTATCAAAACTTTCAATATTGTAAATACATAGGAAATTGCTGGTTTTTGTTTGTTTTATTAAACTTATTTGGTTAGTAAATGGCCACACTGCAGCATATGTATATGTACTGCATTCAAAATTGCAGTAAGCAGTAAATTTACTGATTACTAAAAAAAAATTCAGTAAATTTTTACTGCTAATGAAATTTAATTTTCATTACCAGTAAAATCGTAGGGCCGTAATCATTCAAATTTTGAAACTTTTGTATGAAAAACATTTAGCCACTTGGTAGAATTTCATTATGAATACGGGCATTACTGATTACTGAAAATTCAATGCACCTCATCATATAACAAATCATTTAGGAAATTTATAAAAATTGTAGAAACAAAATTTTAGTAATTAGTAAAAATTTACTTGTTAAACATTTTTTATTGTTTTTACTGAAACTTTAGTGGTACTGCAGTGCTCATCTATGGTAAATGCCTTTACTTTTACTTTTTAATATTTAATTCCTGTTGTTCATCGTTTAGTTGTTGTGTTATTGTTGTTGTGTACGCATTGCAATTAAAATAAATTCAGTAAAGTGCGACTTTGACTCGCGCACATTCGGTTTTGATTTTTTATTTTTTTTTTATTTAGTTTTCTTCTTTTTTTAAGTTTTTTCAGTTTAAACGATTTTTTTCAGTTTTATCTCTTTTTTCTCGTTTTGGCGTTTTTTTTTCTCTTTTTGCGTTTTTTTAGTTTTCGCAATTTTTTTTTCATTTTGGCGATTTTTTCATTTTGGCGATTTTTTTCTGTTTTTTTGGGGTTTTTTCATTTTGGCGATTTTTTTCTGTTTTTGGGGTTTTTATTTAGGCGATTTTTTCATATTGGCGATATTTTTGTTGAAGGATTTTTTTCATCTTGGCGATTTTTCCGGTTTTTCGCGATTTATTTTAGTCCTAGAGATTTTTTTTAATTTGGTGCTTTTTTTCGATTTGGCGATTTTTTGTTTGTTTTTGGCGATTTTTTTATATATGGCGATTTTATATATTTTTGATTTTTTAGTTTTACCGTTTATGAAAATTTCAAGAGTTTTGCTCTTACGGTCTCCAAGATACAGCAAGTTGTCAAAATTAAAAAGTAAAAATTGCATTAACTAATGGAACACCCTTTAATTTAAACTTTTTAAATTTAGTGTTAATTGTTGTAGTCTGTATAAAAATACACTAACTTTACAAATTTCAAGTGTATATATCTACATACAATTGTATGTATATATATTACATGGGATTTTAATATTTTTCGTTGCTCGTTTTGGAACACCCTTTAGTTTTGAACTCTCATGTATTTGTTGTTGTAGTGGCCAAATGTCTACATAGTGTGTCCAAATTTCAAGTCCGTAGCTCTTACTGTTCATTTTCACCTTTGGTGTACGGAAATATACAGAAAAATAGCCGGCGGCGGCGCACCGTCGTCTTCGAGCCGGTCGACTTGTTTCTCTGCTTGGTATTGCTTCTTTCAAACACTAATACACTCATACATAGTCTCGTTTTGGAGATTTTTTCGGTTTTTGGCGTTTTTTCATTTTGGCGATTTTTTTTCATTTCGGCGATTTTTTAGATTTGGCGCATTTTTCGCGTTTTTTCGATTCGTGATGTTTTTTCATTTTGGCGATTTTTTTAGATTTTTGGTGATATTTTTCGGATAGGCGATTTTCTAACTTTGGGATTTTTTAGTTTTACTGTTTTTGAAAATTTCAAGAGTTTCCCTTTACGGTTTCCAAGATACAGCAAGTTGTCAAAATTACATAGTCAAAACTGCGTTAACTGATAGAACAACCTTAAATTTAAATTTTTAAATTTTAGTGTTAATTGTTGTAGTCTGTATAAAAATACACTAGTGTTACAAATTTCAAGTGTCAATATACATCTGTATATACATACATTTTTTAAAGATTCGATTATCATTAAAATAAGTTAGTGAATCGAACAGTTGAACTTCCGACACTGAAAGACTGCTGGCGTATTTGGGTTTTTTGATATCATAATTTTAGTTTTACATTCTCACCAAAATAAAGTGCCTAAGATTCGTCTTGACTGAATACAAAATATAATTTTATTATTTTTACCCTGCAGTTTCGCCATACATTTATGCTGTTGTCGAACTTGAGTAAAATTCTTTTTGTAATTTCTTGCAGAATATGTTTTTTGTATTTTTTTTCGCTTAATTCTTCTTGTTGCAAAGTTTTAAACTGAAAATTTTGTTTCATATTTTTTCCTTTTTACATTCATATCTGTTTTTTATATATTTTTCTTTACTTTAATTCAAGTTAAATTTGCTTCTGAAAGCAAAAAAGCTTGAAATGAATGAGGATTTATTCAAAGTTTGTGATAAATTCATTTTACGTTATTTGACATGATGTAGTGACATTCGGGGGAAAAATTGATTTGTCATGTTTAAATTGCTCTTCTAAAGTCATGTGAGACATACAAACACCTTCATATCAGTTTGAGAAGAAGAAATAAAGTATACTGCAAAAATTTTTTTTGAAAAAGTTGCAACTGTGAAACAGAAAGGTTGTAAAGTTTCCTACAGTTCAATTTGTAATTCAAAGCCATCAAAGTATTTATTGATGAAGTAAATTATTCAGAGTTTACTATTTGTGTGTCTGTCCTCCTTAAGCTATTATTTGTTTTATTAGCAAAAAAAAAAAATTATAATTCTTAACGTTGTTAATTAAAATTTTTCGTTCAATCTTTTGCAATGCCTATATGTCACCCTGCATTAGAGTGGTCCAAAAAATTTAATTTTAATTTAATTTAATTTAATTTTTATTTCTAAATGATTTTTAAAAATCTTTTTGTCTGTTTGTTTTTATGTTTGTATCGGCTTATTGTGATCGAATTATACAATTATAATGTATTATTCAATCATTTTTTACACGATTTGATTTTTTCTCGCGGTTAACCTAAAAGCATATTTTCAAAAAAAATTTGATATTCTTGTTTTATTCCAGGTCAGACTCAGTGAATCAGAAGAATAAAATGAGGAAAAAATTTTTTGTCTGGACAAAAATTTTGTTCGGAAACAATTGGTGAATCCAGCTTAAGTATCTCAACATACATTTTCTATTATATGGAAAATTATTGAATTAATGTGACGCGTTCTTATTTTTTAGTTGCAGATTTTCCCTGAGTGTACGACTGTTTGTTAATAGATTAAAGAATACTTCAACAGTTTTTCTTTTATCTATTACCAATCAGTCGAAGTCGTATTTGAAATACGCCATCCACGATAAGGGAGATTATATATACTGTATGTACTATATATAAGTATATGAAGTTAATTTTTATGTTTTACCTTTAATTTTTGTATTGTTTTATAGTATTTACATAAACTTTTAACTCAATAAATTTCTTATTTAAAAAAAACCGGTCGACCGGTTTTTTCTGAATTGTAAAAACCGAAACCGGGTTTTTCATAATTTCAAATGTTCGAACTAATTGAAAACCGGCTTATGGAAAAAGTCGAATAATCGATCACCCTAATAGTAGGGGAACAAAGATTAGCTGAATGGCAAAAAAATATAGTCCGCACCTGAAAAGGTTTAATACCGTGGACTACGCGCACACAAGTTGGCTTTTACTTTTAGCTAACAATTCTCCGTTTCGACCGAGTTTTGGAAATATAATCACGTTTTTTTAGTATTGAATGTAGTGTTAGCTAAAATAAAATAGGAGATGCTATTGTTGTATTATTTGGCGTAATGGAAGTGTATATGTAAATTGGTTTTTACTAACTATGCGGATTAGAAAAGATCCGAAATAACACCGTAGTAGGCTAGATCAGACTTAGTACGTTCGCCAACCCGTCGCAGAGAGATTTATCAAAGTTCTACGGATACCATGTTTAAGTCTTGCACCTCTGATTCCTTAAAGCCAGAGTCTTCCAATGATTGCATACTTACAAACACACAAACATATATTCATACCCTGTCGGAGAATGTATGGTTGACTACAAAAATAGTTAACTTATAGTTAACTTTTCTTAGACTGACTAAAAGCTAGCTGCAAAGTCATCCAGAAAAAACCCAAGATTAGTTCTAAGGGCAGAATTAGTTTGTACGTGCTGTTCTATTCTGAATCAGCTGTTTTGTTTCTGTTGAGTTGAAAATCTGTATGTATGGCTAGTTTTTACTTTTTCGTTCTGTTCTGTTGCGGACAAATCTGTAGAAAATAGAATTCAACGTTAAGTGACAGCCAAAAGTGTGTATGTATTAGTGTGTTGTGATGTTTTGTGCACAAGTGCAATCAATTCCATAGGTTGCCAGGTGATTTTTTTCACAGACAAAGTAATTGCAAAATATTTTATGCAGAAAGGAACGGCACAGAACAGCAACAGAAAGTAAAGACTAATGAAGCCTTAAGGTTGAGTACGTAATCGAATTTGGTGAGACCCAACAAATTTATTCTCAGCTAATTTAAAACTCATTTCAGTTTTATATTAACATTTTGCTGTTGTTATTTTAGATGGCAGCTTAGCCGAGTGGTAGCGCGTTGAAAACTCAACGTGTGATGTTACATGTTCGAGCCACAGAATTTTTTTTTTTGAATTTACTGACTACCACGTGATTTAAAAAAGTCAACTTTAAGTTAGCTTAAAGTAGTGCTTAGTGAGACAATTGACTACCGCCTAGGACATCGCAATGTTAGAATAGTCAGTTGATTACATTGCAAGGTAATCCAAGTGTAGTCAGTACTAGTTGCGAAATAGTTAGCTTAAAGTTAGTTTAAAGTTAGCCAAATTTCCGATAGGGTATATACACTAATCCATACATTGTTACATACATAATATCGTTCACACAGGGTCTTCCACAAGCTGTGCCATCAGGTCAGATTATCTTTAAGAAAAGTTTATGCTACCTTTGCTATCGCCAGTGCAGCTTTGTGCAGCATGGTAGATATATGTATACCATACAAAGGCCTACGAATAATCAACGACAAATCACTGGTGGAACGAAACAATTTATAACAAAGGTAGTAAGCAGTGTCGATCATTCACGAATTTTGCATGCTGCCCCAACCTTCGCCAGAGCACTCACTAGATTGGATATAAAACAAAGGATACCTGCAAAAAATACAGAGCTTAAGTGATTTGCGTACCTATATATATAGTATGATGTAAAAAAATTTCAAGCTATAATGATGGCTCCTAGCTCATACTGTTGCAAAATGTGCACATTAATAAATTTTTATTGAGCAGCGCACATAATTCAATAATTTTTTTATAATATTGCTTTTTTTCTGTTAATTATAAACAACGGTTTAAATATTAAAGTTATTTATTTATACAACCAGTTAACAAGAAATACTTTAAAATACCATACCAAACTTGGATACCGAGCTATGCAAATATTCACTGCGCAAAAATCACTTGCATATATCTTTATTCACACGAATAAAATTATGATTATGTTTTTGCAATAAAAATATGTAAATGCAAAAATCGATATCAAGTCTTGAAATTGATGAAAAGTTTCTTAAATTTTGAATATTGGAAACAAGCCCTAAAAATTTGCAAGACTCGCTTAAATTCGTAAAGGTTGCACAAATTTTAAGAACCTAATAAAAAAAAAAAAATTGAGAAAACCAAAATATTTGGAAAACTTACACCCTTAGAAAAAATAACAGAAAATTTTAAACAAACCATAATTTTTATTAAAAATTCAGTAAAGTGCGACTTTGACTCGCACAAGAAGGGTTCCGTACGGACAATAGATATGTAATAATATACGGACTTTAGCCTATATAATATATAGTTTTGGCATTTTTTTTTTGTTTTTGGGATTTTTTCGATTTTAAGCGTTATTTAAATTTTGGCGTTTCTTGCGTTCTTGGCGTTTTCATAATTTGGCAATTTTTTAGTTTTAGCGCTTTTTTCTCCTCTTGGCGATTTTTTAGGTTTTGACGTTCTTTTATATTTGCCATATTTTCATATTTCCTTCTTTTGGCGATTTATTTTAGTTTTATAAATTTTTTTTCGTTTCGACGACTTCTTTCGGATTTTAGATATTTTTTTTCGGTTTGGCGACTTTTTAGTATTAGGATTTTTTAGTTTAACCGTTTTTAAACATTTTAAAAGATTGCCTTTTACTGTTTCCAAGATACAGCAAGTTGCCAAAATTACACAGTCCAAATTGCTGATAGGACATCCTTTAATTTAGACTTTTTTAAATTTTAGTGTTACTTTTAGTCTGTATAAAAATACACTAACTTTACAAATTTCAAGTGTTTATATATTTACATACAATTGTATGGAATTTTAAAATTTTTCGCTGTTCGTTTTGGAACTCCCTTTAATTTTTAACTCCTATGTAGTTTTCGTTGTAGCGGCCAAAATTCTACATACGTAGCTCTTAGGACTATCGAGAAAATAACCTGTAACAGACATACAGCGTATCGAAAACAATAGGGTTCCTTTTCACCTTTGGTGTACGGAACCCTAAAAATTCTAGGAATTCGACAAAAACGGCGAAAACGGCGAAAATTCGCAATTACCAGGTAATAGCACCGTAATAGCAAGGGTATGGGCGTCATATAAATTCTAGATAATCTGCTCATTTGAGATTTTTTTCGATGTAAAGAAGTGAACAAATATACATTATTCTCTTCTTTTTTAGAAAGGTAAAAATATTGGCAAGTTAGCAGATTATATAGAAATTATATGAAACATAGCATTATATAAATTTCAGTGATATGTATTGTGCCAAAAATTTTTTATCACTACTTTTGATGGCCGACTACATTTTAAAAGGTTTTCCTTAATAAAGATTTTTGCACTCAAAATTCCTAGTCTGCTATATTTCTATTCATAATGAATGCGTCATTTGAATAGGGCAGAGTTACATAAAGTAATGGGTTACAGTGTTATGGGTGCACTTTTGTATTATTACAAGGACCCAATAATGTGCGAAATTTATTAAGAGTCATCATATTTTTCTAAAGTCTGCTTTTGAAAACGTAAATTTAAAGGCTAGCATAATTCCAATTTGCATGCAAAGTTTCAATAGAGTAGCTTTTGATTTAATTTTTTCTAGTTGGTGGCTTACCTAAGCCTATTTTGTTTTTTTGCATAAGTTCAGTACCGTACCGTATTACGTTAATTTTTTGAACGTGGCCCTACCTTCCTAATATAACAATCGGTGCTTTCGGATTTTTCCAGTTCGTAACTCACCCATAAACTTAAATTCTTAGTTCCGAGTTTATTGTGCGTGTCCATGCCAGCCCATTGAAACTTCCAGTATTTTAGATTTTTCTTGCTGATCTCTGACTTAGATTTATTTCTGTAGCGAATTTAAGCTTTCTATACCAAATTCTAGCTTTAAATGTTATGGATCTTATCCCCACCCTCTTCGACATATTTTAAGTTCAAGATTTTGTTGTGAGCAGCGCTTACTTATCATCATCCACTTTTTAAGATCATAGTTTTTCAATAAAATGGCTTCAGTTAAAAGCTGTACATTTAGTTTTCAATTCAGTGCAATATTAGCGTGGCCCCGCCACTTCTGGTTAAAATGTTTGTGTTTTCATATTTTTCTACATACAGAAAAATTTCAACCTCAAATTTACTAAAACAAGGTTAATCTAATATTTTTAGGCAATGATTTTCCTTCATATGTGTTTCATGTTAATTTAACATGATTTATTGTAATTGTCAAAGAAAATTTTTCCTTTTGAAATAACTTTATTTTACGTTGAATTAACATTTACGTACAGGGTGCCCCTGGGGCTGAGTGGCAGCGATGCTAGCTTCTCAGTCCAGAGGACGTGGGTTCCATTCCCACCATAGACCCTGGGTGTTTTTCGCAGACAAGCTAATCGCTTTGCGAATTGTGTTTGTTTAAAAAATAAAATTAAAAAAAATTTAAAAAAAAATGAAGAATCATGTTGAATCAAAGTTATTTCAAGTTATATCAACATGAATTTAATTTAACGTGGTAGTCAACGTGCTTTCCCCTGCAGCCACAACAACTTTAAATATTCTTAAGGTACACACTAAGTATGTACCATCTTGAATTATATTATAATTTAACATTATTTTTTATCATTTAACATGCAATTTATTTAAAAAGATTTAGTTTTAGTTAAAAAAAACAAAATGCTTTGAATTGAAAAGTTAAAAAAAAAAAATACAAAAACTAGGACTTGACTCCAGGATTCGAACCTGCGATTCTCCGAATGCAAGGCTAGTACACTGCCTAGCAGCCAGCAGCAGTTTGTCGGCTGTTTACAAACATAAAAAAACAACAATACAAAAACAAACTACAAACAAAAGCACAAAAGTGTATTGCAGCTATGCACAAAGCAAATAAACACCAACACACTCAAACAACATATTATTTCTTGTAAAATTAATAGCCCAATTCACAATCTTGTGCAAATGGTCTTGCATCGTTGCATTTGCAAAATGGTATAGTCGGGCCTGTTCTGAAAATCACGGTGATTTAAATCACGCTGATTTCAAAAGTAAACTATTAATAACTGACTTGTTAGTGGGTTTATGTTGTATTTTAAATTTTTGTCATGTATAATAGAATATTTTAGTGCAACTTCCATCGCTATAAATTGTCAAATTTACAAAAGCAATGATTTAGGTTTTATTGATTTATTGAAATCACCGTGATTTGACATGCCGTGATTTGCAGAACAGGCCCGAGTATATCGATACTCACCACTAAGAATGTTTAAGTGGTGAGTAGAATATACTACACAATTTTGCACATGCAACGATGCAACACCATTTGCACAAAATTGTGAATTGGGCTAATGTGATTTGAATGAATTTGAATCAACCTTTTGGCATGGTGATTTTACATTGGTATTTTTTTCTGTGTGTAGTTGGTTTCTCACTTTTACCTACTTGCGTATCAAATTTCATCTCTCTAGCGCAAATTTATTTTTTATAGGCGTCTTCCCGCCCACTTTTGTTTGGCCAGTTCTTATTATTCCTGTCCCGTTTCGTTGAAAACGGATAATAATACGAGTAAATATATAAATAACATATTTAAATGTGCTCAGGTGATATACATACCTTTAATTGGAGGCTTAAATTGCATGGGCGTGTTAACACCCAAAATTTATAGCCTTGTATAGTGCAACATCTACACCAACTTTTAATAAAATCGCTTGAGTTAAACGCCTTAGGTTTCGTTTTTAATTTTGAGCTTTATTGGCGTAGCCCCGCCTCCTTGGTTAAAATTCTCGGGTTTTCAGATTTTTCTAGGTAGTTACTCACCTGGTTCTAAATGGTGTTTTTTATTGAGGTATAGAACTTTAAGTTGGCATCACTTTTTTAACTGGCGGCCATTTTGTCAGCTGTCAAGTGATTAATATTTAGTTTGGTTTGCCATTTCATCACCTAGATCTAGCTCTGTATGGAATTTCAGCTCACTAAAACAATCTTTAATTTTTATGGGCGTAGCCACGCCCACCTTGGTAAAATTTCTGGGTTTTCAGATTTGTCTGGATCATTGCTCACCTAGGTCTACTCGTGTACCAAATTGTAGCTCTCTAGCTGTAGCGGAAGTGCTTCATCAATTTGATGAGTTATCAGTGAGTCAGTGAGTATGTCTTAAAATATGCACTTTTTGCACCTCCATATCTCCGGAACCTTTCATTGTAAACCTTTCAAACTTTGTATGTGAAATTACATGAATTTATTCTACTTATGATTTAAATTTTATAATTTTATGATCGCGGGGCACTGCCGTGCGCCTAGATTCTAAAAAAAAAATATTATATCAAAATTCTAAAGTAGGCACCCACGTTTGTTAAGACTACTTTAAGTTGATATTTCCAAAATGTGTATTTTTTACCTCAATTAGTTTTGTTAATCTAGCACATATTGATTCATGCTACATCTAAAAATGAAGCTAGAAGTGTTAGCTCTTATCTTAAATTTGTTATTTCTGTCATGCAATGGAAAACAGCGCCAAATTATCCAACTGATTCGAAATATATAGCAAAATACATAAAACAATATTCCCCTTTATTGCGAATGGCGTCGTCGACGTCACATCAAGACGACATTAAATATTGCTACTTGTCTACTATTGGTCGACAACAATTTACTTCTATTTACATACTACATTAATTTACAAAGCCTTAGAGATTAGTAAGAGATTGTCTATATAAGCCAAATGTTGCCGATAAAGAATAGACAAGTGACAATATTTACTGTCGTCTTTATGTGACGTCGACGACGCCATACACAATATGGGGGATTAAAATAAATAATGGGTGTTTTTTATTGAGGTATAGAACTTTAAGTTGGCATCACTTTTTTAACTGGCGGCCATTTTGTCAGCTGTCAAGTGATTAATATTTAGTTTGGTTTGCCATTTCATCATGAACAGGTTGACAAAAGAACAACGCTTGCAAATCGTGCAAATTTATTTCGAAAATAATGGTTCAGTTCGCGAAGTTTACCGCAAGCTCCGTCCATTTTATGGTCGACATAATCGTCCATCAGAGCAATTAATTCGGTTAACCATGGATCGTTTTCGCACTACGTTTACTCTATGTGATAATACGCATCCGCAGAGACGTCGAACAGTGCGTACCGAAGAAACAATTGCCGCTGTAGAGCAAAGTGTTGAAGAGGACCCGAATGAATCGATTCGCCACCGTGCACAGCAATTGGAGCCGACTAACCGACTATTTTGTTCCCGAATTGGATGGCATGAATGTGGATGAGTTGTGGTTCCAACAAGACGGCGCTACATGCCACACAGCGCACGTCACAATCGATTTATTGAAGGAAACATTCGATGAGCGCATAATTTCGCGGAATGGACCTGTCAATTGGCCACCAAGATCGTGTGATTTGACACCATTGGATTATTTTCTTTGGGGATATGTGAAGTCGCTCGTCTACGCCAACAAACCAGAAACGTTAGGGGACTTGGAAGCCAACATTCGTGGCGTTATTGCCAACATACGGCCCCATATGCTCGAAAAAGTGGTTGAAAATTGGACCTGTAGAATTGGCTTTATTCGAGCCAGCCGCGGCGGCCACATGCCCGAAATCATATTTAAACATTAATGGCATAAAATTATCCTTCCAATAAAGCCAAATTGATGGACATTAAAACGATTTTCTTGTGTTTTATTTCAATTTGAAGTTCTATATCTCTAAAAAAACACCCGTTACTTGTGTAACTAATTTCAGCTCTCGAGGTATACTGGATATGCTTACTAATATTTATGAGTGAGTAAGTCATTCCGTGAGCCAGTCAGCCAGGCACTCAGTGATTCAGTCAGTCAGTGAGTATGTCTTAATATATACCTCCATATCTCAGGAAGCTTTTGTTGCATGTGAGGTGAGATGAATTAATTCTAAATATAAATAAAATTTTACAGTTTTACGACAGCTGGGAACACAGTTATCAGGTCGAAAAACAGGACGAATGGCAATGCACTATGTGCATTGGCCGTAAATTGGTTTTAGCATATTTGTGCATTGATTACTCTCTCTCTCTCTCTCTCTCTCTCTCTCTCTCTCAATTGCTTTGGCAAACTCTCACGTATTTCTACATGTAGTTATGAATGTCTTATTACTTTATGACATTTTTGTTTCCGCCATTTTTTATGAAATTTCATGAATTTTGTTGCACGAAACTTTTTTTATTTGCTAATTGCAGCGCTATAAAAGAGAATGTTATATAAAAAAGGACGTAGAATGAATCCCTGTTTTGGCAACTTTTTTGATATAAGTTGCTCCTCCTATTGACAAATAAAAAATTTTCATGAAAAAAATGATAAATGTAAATTAGGTATATATGTTAAAATGTTAAGACATTATGACATTAAGAACACTTAGCTGATTTTAGTTTATGAATGTTAATCATTACCCATCTATATTAAGATATGTATGTATGTATACACAAGAAAATATGAGTGTTGAAATAATAAAAAATATTTGTTTTTGATAAAACTGCACCTACGATAGCAAACGGGACACACTTTGAAATCCAACATAATATGTTTAGCCTGTATATTAAATGCAAGTATTATTATTTTTAGTTAAAGCCACTAAATCTTAATTTGGAATAAAATTTCAGCCACATGATTCGAACGATTCTGGAGCAATGATAGCCAGTGATGTTGTAAGTACTAGAAAGGGACATCAGAATATGGAATAATCTTTTTTTTTTTTTTGTATTAATTTGTTATTGATAGAAACAAGCAAGCAAACATACATTTTCAGTTTGCAGACCAATTTCCTCATAACAGTAAACCAGGCAAGCTGAAAATGAATTATATTCTAAAAATTTCAAATTTTTTTAATAAGAGTTAATATTAGAAGAAGATCATTTGCTTATTAAAACACTAATTTTCGATGAATGTGGACCTTTCTGTGGAAATGTCCATATACAACTACTTTGTCCCTATTTACACTATGCAAGTCTTATTGCTAAGCTGATTAGTTTATTAGGAGAGAGAAACGGGGGGAAAAGAAACGTTGCTGTTCCCCTCGTCTCTCTCTCCCTGAAACTAATCAGCTTAGCAATAAGACTTGCACAGTGTGACTTGGGACTTATTTCTTTACCTCCATAACTGTTATTTAATTCGTCCCAAACGCAACAATAAGTAAATTTTTCCTTATTGGAAAAAATAATTGTATCGGTTATCTTATAAATATTTAGTTTTCGTTAACAATAAAATGACGATGCAAAACCCTTAGGAATGTTAAAAACGCTTTGCATATCAAAACACGCGAAAACAGCAAAACGTTCTCATTTTCGGTAAATTTAAAGTCATTCGTTTCATTTCTGAGTATATCGAATTTTTAAATTTTATCCTATGTTGGATAATTTGTTAATGAAAATTTTATGAAACGAACGCATTGGTCTTTTGTAGACTTTATAAAATACAAATATTGCAGTTGAACTGATCTCTATAATATCTTTCTGAGACGGTGCCAATTTCGATTTCTTTTGACATAAAAACTTAACTTGACTTTTGATCGAACATATATATTTTAAATATATATATATATAATAACTTTCAATTAATATAGTCCAGAAATAGGAAAACTTTAAAAAAAAAATTCTTAAAGCTTAGAATTGCTCTCCGGAAAAACTGCTGCATTGGGCTTATAACTTTTTCCTAATTGCCACAGATATAAAAATTCAACAATATTAACTACACATACAGCAAACTATCCATTATTAATCAATTTAAAGATTTGGACTGAAATGTTGGTCTACACAGAAAAAACAAAGTTTTATTTTTAGTCACCAAATTGATTGAATCAGTAAACATTTTTTTATGACTGCAGGCCTAAAAATAATTTTGTAAATTCTGATAAAAATTTTAATTTCGCAGAGTTCGGCTGACAGAAATTGTTGTTTAAGCGTGTTGGAGTTTATCTGACTTGTCGATAGGTACAACGTGCTGATGTGCTCTTGTTGTTGTTTATTTTGATTGATCGTGTTGTACACATTATAGGGCTGCACAGATAAAACTGTTTGCACCAGTTTTGCATCTGTTGGTTCTGGTATGTACATATGTTATTAAGCGTTTCTGTTACTAGTCATAACTTATCAGTACCCCTCTTCTTTCTTCTTTTCTCTCTCTCCCATAAACTCAGAGTTGTTTCGTGGGGTCACACGATTGGCACAATGTACCAATTTTCGTCGGCTCACTGAAATAAATTTATAAGTAACAAAGTAAATTTGCGTTATTTCTCAACTAATTGAAATATAAATACATAATTGCACCACACTGCATTAGTAATAAAGCCATGTAGAATTATTCAAAAATTAATTAAGTAATAATGTCATTTTGGCTTATTACTTATGACTCTATAGCAGTGAGCCGACGAAAATTGATACATTGTGCCAATTGTGTAGCCCCAGCTTAAAATATGACTACCCTGCAGAAAGTGCGAATAGTGAAATTGTGGCGATTTACTAGTGACGTTGTCAGTAGCACTAGTGACCAAGTGTACCCCAGTCAATGGTATCATCTATTGACATTTAACATTAGCTTGTCATTGAAAATCTACCACTAGACTATAGCACTACTAACTTAGTAGTTCTTTTGGGACCATATGGAGACATTGGCACCAAAGATTCACTAGTAAATTTTAGGGGCTCTAGTCTACAATATCGATATATCCAATGTCGTTGTCAGTAGTAAACTTATAGTGATTTTCTAGTGACATTGTCAATAGTGCTACTGACTAGGTGTACCCCAGGCAATGCAAATGACTATTGACAAATAACATGGGGTTGTTATTCAAAATCTATCAGTAGACTTTAGCACTGTTGAGAAGGTAGTTCTTTTACGACCATATGGAAATATTTGAACCGAAGATTCACTCGCAAATTTTAGTGACCCTCGTCTACATATGTGACAGCGCATAGAGAGAGGGACCTAAGGGTAAAAAAAGCAATTTTCACTTTTTTTTATGTGGACAACATCTGAGCATCGAATGAGACCGATCCATGCCCCAAAAGTGTTTCCTTCCAGAGATATGCGCGTTTTATGATGTGATGATACACCAAAGATACACGTATTTAAATCTTTAAAATGGCTCTCCTGAACAAAACCGGTTTTTACCCTTTCTATTTCGCGCGCCACATATATCTACTCGCATAAAAGGAAAGTTGTCGACATTTTAACTAGTGCAATTGTCGCTGGAGAAAGACATAGACATAGAAAGGCATAGAAAGACATATTGACATAGAGACATATGGTTCTAGGTTGACTACAGGGTAGTAACAGAAACGTTGAATAACATACAGTATATGTACATACCAGAACCAACACACCTAAAACTGGTGAAAACAGTTATATCTGTGCAGACCTATAAAAGGTACTGCAAGAAATTTAACAGTTATCCTCATATTAGATTGTGCACATGGAAATATTAATGGAAATAACAGTTCGAATGTGCTTGGCCACAAGTACTCAAAAATCAATTGAGATGACGTGATATATTGGAATTTTCTTCAAGAGTGAAGAAGATAATTTCACACAAATTTCTTATTAACAATGTCGAAAGAGCCCAAAAGAAACAAGGCGGTTTGCAATAATCTTCCCATTTTTGAATTACGAAACTTCATGCCGATTACTGGACATTCGAAACACAAAGCTTCAACTAACTTATAACGACTTTTGCAAAAGTTCGCAGGATGAGGAAGAGAAAGAAACCACTAAATATCTCCCCTGTCCGAGGTTCGGAGACTTCAGACGTAAAATGTTCGATCAAAGAATGCTCACAGATAAAAGCTGTCTTAGTCATATTGATTAACACAGGATATACAATTTTGTTAAAATTACTCTGTGGCTTTAGCATAAAGATAGCCCAGATATTTAGTTCAAATTGGTAATTTAAATATCTGATATCACAATGGCTCCTACTTATGGATCCAAGTGAGCTGTTAATGCTGTTATTCAGTAAATTTAAAATGAACAAGGTTTTTTGTATGACTTTTTATATAAAGATATATTTCTTCATGAGTACGTATGTAAATGCCTTAAATGGCTACATTTAATTAAGCATTCCCTTGGAAACCTATATTTGAGGTTAATTCGTTATACGTTTGCGAAACACACAAAAAACAATCTCTTGTAGCAGCAAAACAAAGCACTCGAACAAAAAAACCAACTAAAATGCTCAGTCAGAAACACACCGCCAGCAACAACAAGTGAAGCTAAAAAAACGACAGAAGTTTTCCGTTTGCATTATTAATGCATTTAAACGCATAAATACAAAATAATAAATACAAAAAAGAGGAGAACTTTTAAGCATTTCAACCAATTTAAAACTATTATTGGTCTGGTAAAAAGCACCATCACACTCACAGAAAAAAGTTGTTGAAAACAAGGAAGGCAGTGGGATGAACGGGTGGGAAAAATGAAAACAAAAAAACTAACGATGCACAGTGGCGTGAAAAGTAGAAGTGTTGAAAAGCATATTTTGAGGCACTGTAAGACAGGGTGGCTCCAAAGAGCCTCAAATTGGGAAAGTGAGGGTATCGAAATTCTTTCGGAGCATGTAACTTTGGAAATGGTGACCGATTTCAATAATTTTTTCAGCGGGACAATCTACGTTAAGAAATAAAAATAAAACATGCTTAGAGTACCATTTTATCTCTTTCAGCTTCCAAGTTATTTGACTTGAAAAATTTATTTTTTAATTTTTGGCCCTGACTTTTTTTATTCGTTAGTACATAACTTCTTTATTACTTGGCAAAAATCAGTTTGTTTTATTGTTTTTGAAAGAAAGCTTCATTACAATTCATATGAAAAAAATTTTTTTTGATATCTCAAAAATTGTAGCAAGGAAATAATTTTGCAATTTGGATTTTTAAAAATTAGGAGAAAATTTTGTATATTTTGTGAAAAAAGTATTCTTAATTTTTTTGGAATATTTTAAAAAATTATTAAGTCTTTGATAAAAACTTTGATTGTTTCTGAGAAAGGAGACATTGAGAAAGGCTGTGAAATAAATTTTGGAGATTTTTGTTGGTGCACCCTACATGCAGCATTGGTCGAAAACAAGCAATTTTTTTCTCAAAAAATCTGATTTTCAGATGTGGCAAAAAAATTGCACGGTCGTGTTTGTAAATTTTTTTTGTTTTTTATTATAAATAAACTTGGTATAAGTAACCTGTAAGAAACTCTTGACATCCTACACATAAATGTAGGCAGGAGAGGAGATTTTCTAAAAATTCTAAAAATTTTCTAACACAAATTTTCGCAATAAGAAAAAAGCATTAAAAATTATAAATTGGGAATCATGTTAATTTTTATCAATAGTATACATTTAGCTTTGCAAACTGAAAAAAATTATTCTCCTACCTTCAATACTTTTTGAAATATTAAAAATCCAATTTTGATTAAAAATTTTAATTTTCTACATTATTTATTTTTGTCTAAATTATTGATCTTATTTTCTTTACTGCAAATGCTTCTTAATTTTTTCTCTGTTATTACAATAGTAGATATAATTGTCTATTCAACGGTATATAATATGTATTCCTTTGCCATTATATCAGTCTTAAAATGTATACACAAATATAACACCTCAGGTACGTGTTTTATCTGATACTCAAACAAACCCAAATTTTTATGAACTCTTGAAGCTGTTATTAAATACTTTCTTTACTTAAATACAATAAAATATAAGAATTTATATACACACACAGTATATTTATATACCCACAAGGACAAATAGATTGAGTTATTTATTTATTAAAAAAAAAAATTAGTAGTTAATTAAACATTAGAACATTAAATTACGAAAATTTTGTATGTAGCTCCTTTTTAAACGCATATAAATTGCGTAAGTTTGAATATAATTGGACAGAGAATTCCAGAGACTTTTTTGCCATGATATCAGATATTTGTTTGTATGAATATAAATACTTATGTATGAAGACATATATGTACAATGTACATATGTATGTATGATTATGAAAACTTACAACTAAATTTTTCGTTTTGATTCTGATAATTGTATTAAAAATACATTTAATAAGTTCAGTTTCATTTTCTTTATTACTCGTATCTAAGTGCATGGATTCATACATATGTTGTTTTAACTTATATATGGGTCTTACTTCAAGCATTTGCTTTAAAATAATCTGAGACATCATGGCCTAGCAAGCTATTGATTTCCTCTGCTTCGGGATCGTCCTTCTCGATTTCAATACTTATTTTTGGCAACCATTTCATTCTTATGCCTTGTAGGACTGGATCTGAAGACAATAGCAAATGATGCATTAAATCATTATTTTAAGCAACTCTAGAGCATTTACGTGTATTGAAAAGTCGACATTGCTTAACATCTCTATTTCTAGCTTCCTGTGCTTCTTCGGTTAGTTTCCCCAGAGGAAGAATGTTATTTTCTATTATTTATTTTGTATGCGCTAGCACTTTATATACGGTTGTAGTTATTGATTTCCATGGATATAATTCATTTATTAGAATCAGAGTGTCTTTTGCATATTTTTTAAACTTGTCCTTACTAATTAACTTTTTGCTATTTATGACGTCCAGTATTATTTTGAAACGTCTTATGAGATTAAAGCTAATACCAGTTATAGAAGATGTGGTTTCAGGGTCACCAAAAGATCGCCTAGCAGTGTTGCCATTATTGGAGTTTCCATAGCCACATAAAGGTTTGTCAATGATTAATCCACGTTTCAATAACTCATCTTGAATCCTTTTCTTTTCTTCCAACCGTATCTGTTTTAAAGCAGAATTATTCGCAACTGGAACGTTCTGATGTTCTGGTACACTGCGATATTTATTGTCGTAAGATAGATGTAAAATGTACTCCATGAATCGAATCCGAGCATGAAGTGGTGATATTCCAAGCTTAAGGGCATCTTCATTAGTTGGAGTATAATTCTCAATGTCTTTAAAATCAGAATTTTTCTTTCCGCATATATTACAAATCAAAAAAAATTTTATATCGGTTATTGCATTTGCAACTTTTCCATCTATCATTGTTAAATAAGGTCTAAAAGATACTGTTATTACTCGTCCTAATATATGAACGTCAATGGGTTCCGTATTAGAAATTTCATGTTTTATAGCATCAACCAGATTCTGAGTTGTTTCTTTGTTTTCCTTGATATATTCAAAACGTATTGGTCGGCATAAGAACTTTGAGCCTGGAGTAGTATTTACCCACATATCTTTAAATGCATTTTTACTTGTTGCAGGCATTTCATTATGTAGTCGAAGCCTTAATGGTACTAACGATGCCATTAAAACTTTGGAGAAGTCATTATCGTATGAACTGGGCTGTCTATATTCTGAAAATCTAGATGATCCATCACATCCCCATTTGTATATTAGTGTTAGTTCAGAATTATTACATGTATCTAAGTCTCTTTCGTCAAAAGTAGCGATAAGTCTTGATGCTGTATTATGAAGAAGGTCTGACAAACTAATGACTGCACTTCGGTTATCCACTATTATCGGATGTGGCAAAATTTCCGATTTTCTTTTTAAGAACAATGTACTTGATGGCAAAGGCCCACTTTTTTCTTTAAGCACCTTCCTTAAGATATCGTATTTATTTCTTGAAAAGCTCAAATTAAGAATGAGTGCTAGTGCATCTTCCACCGTAAAATGTTTACTATATTTTGGCGTTGGAATGCTTTCCACCATCCGTCTTAATCTTTTTGGAGACGCAACTGGTTGCAAATCTACGATTTTGCCTGCTTCTTTTAGTTGAGTCTTCGCTAAAATCAATTCGAATGAATCTTTGATTTCATTTTTCGAATACGTATTTATCAAATCTTCTTGTTTAATCCTTTTGCTCCTTCGTCGAACGTTATCGTAATCTTTATTTGGCCGACCAAACTTCTTTGGGTATATTTCCGTAGGTAGTCCCATGTCTAACCAATCCTGATTTTTATTCTGAAATTTAGAAATTGATTTATTGCATTCACGTATCTTATTTTCATATAATTTAAAAAAAATTTCAAGGATAAATCGGTGTTTACAGATAAACCATATGTAGTAGATATTATGTACATCATTTGGTCTACCTTGTCCAACCGAGTACTCCCATCAGTGAGGTTTTCCCACATTAATTTACAGAGCGATTTATTTTTAATTCTTATTTCCATGATAGCTATAACTGAAATAATGAGATTAAATGCTTCCCAGCTTGAATATATAGCTAGCTTACAAGCTACGAATACAAAACCGATACAAATATCAGGTAAAGCCATACCCATAATGGAGATGTGCGCGCAGGTACATTTGTCCTTGTGGGTATATAAATATACTGTGTGTGTATATAAATTCTTATATTTTATTGTATTTAAGTAAAGAAAGTATTTAATAACAGCTTCAAGAGTTCATAAAAAATTTGGGTTTGTTTGAGTATCAGATAAAACACGTACCTGAGGTGTTATATTTGTGTATACATTTTAAGACTGATATAATGGCAAAGGAATACATATTATATACCGTTGAATAGACAATTATATCTTCTATTGTAATAACATAGAAAAAAGTTAAGAAACATTTGCAGTAAAGAAAATAAGATCAATAATTTAGACAAAAATAAAAAATGTAGAAAATTAAAATTTTTAATCAAAATTGGATTTTTAATATTTGAAAAAGTATTGAAGGTAGGAGAATAATTTTTTTTCAGTTTGCAAAGCTAAATGTATACTATTGATAAAAATTAACATGATTCCCAATTTATAATTTTTAATGCTTTTTTCTTATTGCGAAAATTTGTGTTAGAAAATTTTTAGAATTTTTAGAAAATCTCCTCTCCTGCCTACATTTATGTGTAGGATATCAAGAGTTTCTTACAGGTTACTTATGCTAAGTTTATTTATAATAAAAAGCAAACAAATTTACAAACACGACCGTGCAATTTTTTTGCCACATCTGAAAATCGGATTTTTTGAGAAAAAAATTGCTTGTTTTCGACCAATGCTGCATGTAGGGTGCACCAACAAAAATCTCCAAAATTTATTTCACAACCTTTCTCAATGTCTCCTTTCTCAGAAACAATCCAAGTTTTTATCAAATACTTAATAATTTTTTAAAATATTCCAAAAAAATTAGGAATACTTTTTTCACAAAATATACAAAATTTTCTCCTAATTTTTAAAAATCCAAATTGCAAAATTATTCCTTGCTACAATTTTTGAGATATCAAAAAAAATTTTTTTCATATGAATTGTAATGAAGCTTTCTTTCAAAAACAATAAAACAAACTGATTTTTGCCAAGTAATAAAGAAGTTATGTACTAACGAATAAAAAAAGTCAGGGCCAAAAATTAAAAAATAAATTTTTCAAGTCAAATAACTTGGAAGCTGAAAGAGATAAAATGGTACTCTAAGCATGTTTTATTTTTATTTCTTAACGTAGATTGTCCCGCTGAAAAAATTATTGAAATCGGTCCCTATTTCCAAAGTTACATGCTCCGAAAGAATTTCGATACCCTCACTTTCCCAATTTGAGGCTCTTTGGAACTATCCTGTCATACAATAGGGTATATCAAAATATACTTTTCAAAATTGATTTTATCGAAATCGGTTTACTAGTTCAAAAGTTGCGCACTTTTTACTACTTTTTTTTAATTCACGCCACTGTGCGATGGGAAAATAAGTAATGAATGGCAAGAGACAAAAACAAATGCCTGATAACATTCGTTGACTTGGGGTAGGGAATAAGAACTATTTTCCTCTTATATTTGTTTATTTATTATTACTTTTTTACTTTGTTTTTGTGAATTCCGGAATGCCAAAATGAATGAGTTTTTATATATTTCATTTTGTTTGTTTTATTTTTCGACTAACTGCACATACACACACTTACACACATCCATAAGCACCCTCTAGTCAGCCTAGAACAACATGTCTGTTTGTCAACACTCTTTTCTCTAGCGACAATTGCTCTAGTGGAAATGTTGACAACTTTCCTTTTATGCGTGAGTAGAGACAACGGTTCAAGTTTATTTCGTATCAATAGTTGTTTTTTTTTTGCTATACTGTGCAATAATGTTAAAAAATACCCATGTATGTATGCGTTTAAGTTTTTTCCACCAACCCTTATAAAATTGTTGACCAGGGTCGTCACTTAAATGAACTATTGAATCTTTGGTTCAAATGTCTCCATATGGTCGTAAAAGAATGGTGCTGAATTCTACAGGTAGATTTTGAATGACAACCCTATATTATGTGTCAATAGGCGATTACATTGGCTGGGGTATACCAATTCAGTAGTACTATTGACAATCTCACTAGTAAATCACTCCAATTTTACTATTGACATCAAGCGAAGAAATATCGGTATTGTACACTAGAGCCCTTAAAATTTAATAGTGAATCTTTGGTGTCAATATCTCCATGTGGTCCCAAAAGAAATACTTAATCAGTAGTGCTACAGTCTAGTGGTGTATTTTCAATGACAAGCCGATGTTAATTGTCAATATATGATTACATTGGCTGGGGTAAACCTAGTCAGTAGTACTACTGACAATGTCACTAGCAAATCACTACAATTTCACTATTAGCATTTCCTGCAGGGCATACATAAAATATAAAATGTGATTTGACCCAATTTACGCATGCATGGAGTAGCACACAGTTTGAGTTTAAGGTGAGTGAAGAATATGTGTTTGGGAGAGTACGAAATCCCCAAGAGTAGTATAAAAAACAACACAAAAACAATGTTGCATATTTTAGAGATGAAAATATAAAAGAAATTAAATTTGATTTTGAATCCGAAGTAGATTCCCAAATTGCAAAAGATGAATAGAATTGGAAACAAAAAAAGTTATTGACCTATTTCCAGATGTACAGTAATTAACTTCGTGTTCATTGGCTAAAATATTTCTGTCATGTTTGGGAAAATACGATTCAGCTCAGAAATTTATGCTATTGAAAAGAATTATCCGAAAATCATAGCAATAATGCGATTCAATACTCACTATTCAGTACCTGGATTCAGTAACTTTTATTACGATAATTGTATCGCTTTAATAAATATAAAGAAATTTCATCGACTTTGCTATTCAGTAACATATTTTAACGATATTCGCTGTCGGTTGGATAAAAATAAAATTAAATCACAAGATCAAATTCATTGAGTTTTTCTTTATTATTCTTTGTGCTTTTCGCTTATTTTCACATTTTCTATACGGAGATACTATATATGATAGTGAATTAAATGGTGAGTAAGATAAAGCTGGAGACTATCGTAAAAAAGAAATTTCGGAATCACATTATCGTTACCGTAAGCGAATAAATATGTCGAAAATATTACGATTTTCGGTTCGCAAAAAGTTACAGAATCCAAGTACAGGTGATCCTTTTTGAATTGGTAGTAAAGAAATTATTCAAAACTTTTGGTATGGTTTACACAACACTAACAAGCAACTTTTGTAAAGCACGCGTTTTAACTGTTTTGATGGCCCAAGCTGAAACTATTTGATATGTGAATACTGAAAACTACGTATTTAACAAAAATGGTACGATATATGCTTCAACAATGCATTGAAATTAATAAACTTCACTTCAAAAATAAAAGCATTTTCAGGTCGTAGTGAAGCATCTTATTGGCGAGCATTGGTTAAACTGGTAGAAAAATTTGAGCTGTTGGGAAATGTTAGTGATAATAGTGATAGCATATCTTAGTTTTAACCCACTATTAAATCTTAACGTAATTTTTAATGTGAAGTTTTATGGCAAAATTCGTTAAGATGATGTGGCATTTTGCCACTTATGCTAACTTTATGTCAGTTTTTTGTCATACATCAAGGCTTCTAAGGTTCAGTTAACATAAAAACTCACATCATCTGATTTTTATATATAAAAATTCATATGCAATTTTAAAAGGTGTTCTTAAGCTTAGATTTGAAGGATGGGCAATGTGCAGCCAAAAGATCTTAAAGTGGGCCACCTCGACGAAATTAAAAATTCAAATATATGGCAATCTTATGTTTTTTCACACAGAAAAATTTCAACTTAAGATCTACGTAAACAAGGTTTATCTATGGCCTGTTTCACAATAACGAAACGAAACTTTCGACTCACAATTTATATTGAAAACAAAAACAAATTTTCATATTTTGTTGTTGTTTTCAATATAAATTTTCTATCGAAAGTTTCGTTTCAGTTTTCTTTCGTTATTGTGAAACAGGCCACTAATCTTTTTTGGCAATGATTTGTGTTTCATGTTAATCTAACATGATTTATAGTCATTTTCAAATAAAATTGTTTCTTTTTAAATAACATGAAATAAGTTGATTTAACATTTACGTACTTTTAAAATCAAAATAAAAATTCATGTTGAATCAAAGTTTTTTCAAGTTGTTCAAGTTGGAAGAACACGAATTTAATTTAATGTAGTAATAGCTTTTTATTAATTACAAAAATTTAAATTAGGTGTGGTTGACATAGACATCAGAAAAATGTTTGTTTCTATATAACTTGGTTTCCCCGGCCAAGATTTGAACTCGAAACTCATCGCATGGTAGTCAAAGTTCTAACTTCTGCAGCCACAATAACTTTAAATATTTTTTAGATGCACACTTAATATATACCATCGTGAATTAAATTATAATTCACCATTATTTCGTTGGTCATTTAACTTACAATTTACTTGAAAACTTTTAGTTAAAAAAAAACAAAATACTTTGACTTGAAAAGTTTTAGTTTAAAAAAATTCTAAATATTTTGACTTGACTCCAGGATTCGAACCTGCGTTCTCCTGACTGCAAGACTAGTACACTGCCTACCAGCCAATTAAAAGGAACAAGTTACTTTATTTTATGTGCAATATTCTAATTAAGCAAAATCAAAAATTACTTTTAAAAAAGGTTGATTTTTTAAAGAGCTTTGGTGATTCAAAGTCAAAAGTTTTAGGTAAGTATGCAACTTTTTGAAAATCTGATAAGAACATCTACAAGCTTTAATTTACAAAAAAGTGTCGATATACTTATAAGTACAACTTTAAATAAAATATAAAGGGAATATAACTTCTAGATAATCTGCCAACTTGACAACATTTTTATCAATATAAAGAAATGAACATTTATACATTATTCTCTCCTTTTTTGGAAAGGCAAAAATATTGCCAAGTAAACAGATTATCTAGAAGTTATATGACACCCTTACGATTACAAATTTATATAATACATAAAAGTATTGTGGCAAAGAAGAACTTGATCAAAATTTATATCTCACAACTTTTAATGGCCGAAATTTTGGATAGGAACATTTATGTTTTTGTTTTCACATTTATGTTTTTGTGAGGATCTGATTACTTTTTGAAAAGATTTCTATAATAACAATTTTTAAACTTAAAATTTCTAGTGTATTTTTTTTTCTATTCATGATCACTGTGCCATTTGAAAATGGCAGAGTTACATAAAATAATGGGTAAGATTGTGATGGGTGTTGAATTGTTGACCTTAAATATGTACCATTGTGTTATTACAACGGGTCACCATTGTGTATGCAATTTGGTAAGAGGCGACTGGAAGAAACATGTAAAATACAGCGTAAATTTTACTGGGCATGACCATGCCTATTTTCTCAATATATTTACGTGTTAAATAAAGTCTGCTTAGCAGAAGTACTTAAACCAAAAGGCTATGCATAATGTACATGCAAAGTTTCAATAGGGTAGCTGGTGCTTTTAATTTTGGATTTTCCGATTGAGTAAATCAATTACTATTTGTGTACAATAGTATAATATTATGTAAAATATTTATGGGCCTGGCCCGCGGACTTTTATATCTGCTAGTGCTTATGGTTCATGCAAAGTTTGGTATTAAAAAGTTAATAACAAATACCTGAGTATTAAAGTAAAAACTGCTAAGCCGAAGTACCTGAACGAAAAAGCTAAGACTTATGGGTGAAGTCATGGCTACTTTTCAAAATAGGGAATTTTTATTTTGGAGAAGTGCTATGTGTATGAAAAGTTTTAATGAAATATATGTTAAGTTAGATTTTGAAGTGCTTGTTTCCGCGCTCTGATAGCAACTTCAGGGTTTTCAGATTTTTCTTAGTGATCTCTTATCTAGATTTATTTGTGTATGAAATTTAAGGTCGCTGGTGCGAATTGGAGTTTTAACGTCGTGGGCCCGCATACCGGGTAAAACTTTTTGATTTTAAGATTTTCTCATTGGCCTACGCAGCTACACTTACTAGTGTATAAAATGTCAGCTCTCTAGCGCGAATTATATCTTTAGATTTTATCAGCATTACCTCTCCCACTATTCCTAACTCAAAATTTTGTTGTGAGCAGCGCTTATAATTCATGCTCATTTTCTTCTAAAATATGCTAGATCGATGTAGATTAAACACAAGGCTAACATTTTATGGGAGTGATCACGCCAAATTATTAAGGTAATAGTTTAAAATATTGTGTACGTGCAACGCGTATGCAAGATTTCACTAAATTGGCTTGAAGTAAAAGCTGTGTATTAAGTTTTTAGTTCAAAATAATATTAGCGTGGCCCCGCCCATTCTGGTAAAATTTCTTGGGTTTTCAGATTTTTCTAGTTGGTTTCTCACTTAGACGTACTTGTATATCAAATTTTAGCTCCTTAGCGCAACTTTTAATTTTTAATTTTAATGGGTTCCTGGTTTTTAGATTTTTCTTGTTGGTTTCTCACCTAGACCTACTTGCATATCAAATTTCAGCTCCTTAGCGCAACTTTTAATTTTTATGGGCGTAGCCCCGCCCACTTTTCCAAAGTCAAATTTTTTTTGGATCAGTGCTTATTATTCGTGTCTAGTTTCGTTACAAACGGATAATAATAGCTAGATAAATAGTATATCTAAATATGCTGAGCAGCAGGGCATTAAAATGGGGTTTAAATTGTATGGGCGTGTCAACGCCCACTTTTTTAATAAAAAATTTATAGCCTTGCATTATCGCAGTATATATGATGAATTTAAATAAAAACGCTTCCATTAAGCGCCTTATATTAGCTTTTTTAATTCTGACTTTTGTGGGCATAGCCCCGCCCTCTTGGCCAAAATTTCTGGGTTCTCAGATTTTTTTTTGTCTTAATTCTCACCGAGACCTAGCTCTGTATCGAATTTCATCTCAATAGCACAAACTTTAATTTTTATGGGCGTAGCCCCACCCTCCTGGTTGAAATTTTTGGGTTTTGCAGATTTTTCTGGTTCATTGCTCACCTAGATCTACTTGTGTACCAAATTTCAGATCTCTAGCTATAGCGGAGGTGCTTCATAATATTGATGAGTGAGTCGGTAGGTCAGTGAGTCAGTGAGTATGTCTTAAAATATGCACTTTTTGCACCTCCTTATCTCCGGAACCTTTCATTGTAAAACTTTCTTACTTAGCATATGAGGTTATATGAATTTATTCTAATTATGATTTAAATATCATAATTTTACGATTCCGTGAAAGGGGGTAAAAACAGCTCGAATGGCTTCGTGTAAATATACACACTGCGTGCATTGGCCAGAACTTGGCCTGGCGCACTACCGTGCGCCTAGATAAAACTATCTAATAAAAAAGGAATGAATGCAACTCAAGTGAATAGCTTTTATATTTAAAATACATTTTTGTTATATAGGTAAATTGCGGTCCTATGCTCCTTACAAGAGTAAAAAGGAACCAATAAACTCGTACAAATACATACATATATACATAAATGTACATATATTGTTGTTTTGCTTTTTATATTTATAAAAGATTGAATTTGAAAATTATTAAATTCGAAATAAAAACAAGAATTAAAACTTCACTCTGTTTTAAAAAACATACCTTTGTACGTTATAAAAGGCAGAAAGGAATCCTAAAATAAACCCATTATTTGAAAGGAATTTACAAAATGTGTTTTAAGATATCGCGCCAGCACCACCAAAATAACTCAGGCGATATAATTTTCGAACTTCAATTTTTCACCAAAATTTATTATTTCCGATCGTAAATAGTCGACTTTCGTAAAAAAAACGAAGTCCGAAATATGTGTCGCTTGAGCTATTTTAGCGGTTATGGCTCGATATTCTCTCCCCCCCCCCCCCAACAAAAAATTTTAATAACAATCTTAAAATAAAATACTTCCCCAGAGTATTATTTGTGGTAAATGCCAAAATTTTTGGATTTAATAAAAATTTCGATTTCCAGGACATGTTGCTCATTTACTAAAACAACGTTATAACTCAATAAATCGAATTTTTGAATTAATGATATGAATTTGTAAATAAAAATCTTCTTTTTATAAATAAATATAATCTTAATATAATGTAAACCTACAAATTGTTATTCATACTACACTGAAAGAATTTTGCTTCTTCAATCCAACGAAACAATTTCATCAGTTTTTTTTTTCCATAAATCTAATGATAATTTCACAAATCTAATGAGAATTTCACCAATATTGTGAAAAAATTTCTTTGTTGGCATTCTAGTTTCGTAACAATATTTCATTGGATTTATGACAACAATATTTTCTAATTATTAAGAAACCCTTTATATTTAAGAAACATTGTAAATGTTGTTGCTCGAAATAAACATATATAAGTACATACCTTAAAGCAATTAAGTTATATATTAAATGCTTTAAAACTAAAAAAAAGTAAATAAAATATTCAGCCATTTAGAATTTCATTATAGCTATGAAATGTATTCATTATCCCAATGAAAAATGAAATTTTCACGAAAATTAAATATAAATAAATTAAATATTATAAATTAAATGTATTTCAACAGTTGTCAAAAGTAGTTGCATCAAAAGTAGTTCTGTATGATTGGTTAAATACTCGTTGTATGCTT
The DNA here is from genome assembly GCA_949987645.1 of Tachina grossa. NCBI lineage: Eukaryota > Metazoa > Arthropoda > Insecta > Diptera > Tachinidae > Tachina > Tachina grossa. The sequence goes on from OX465275.1 coordinate 126,832,586, forward strand.
ATTTACACATATAATTTAACATATTGTTCTTTTTATACATACATATATTTCGTTATTTTAATGAAATTATTTCGTTGTTTTAATGAAATTATTTCCGGGTTTTAATGAAATTATTTCGTCGTTTTAATGAAATTATTTCGTTGTTTCGATGAAGTTATTTCATTGCATTGATGACACTGTTTAATACATTTGACGAAGTTTTCATTAAAATAATTTTAACGAAACTGGTTTCATTAATCCAACGAAGCGCGACGTTGGTTAGATTTTAATGAATTTTTTCGTTGGATTAATATCGAAATTCCTACAAATTATGAAAAAAATTATTTCAGTGTATGCAAAAATTTGCCACAAACATCTTGTTTACTCAACTCTTGATAGAAAAATAAAATTTAATTTTTCCATTGTGTGTAAACTAAAATTTTTTAACTCGTTTTCTGACAAACAAATTTTTTTGAGTTATAACGTATTAGTAAATCAGCGATGTCCTCTTATTTGCTGGAACAATGTCATAACTCAAAAACAAAAGTTTTACAAAAAAGAAGTTTAAAGTTTTTCTCACTCATTAATATAAAAAGCTAATGTTATTCTTCTCTCAAGAGCTGGGTATGTTTACAAGATATTTGTATGAAATTTTTACACAATATGAAGAACAATGTGGAGATTAACTGCCTGTCCCACAATGTTGCTTGCTATATTTATATTAAAAATAATAATTTAAAACGAAAGAAATTTTGTTGTGGACAACTACTGCTTGTTCATCTTTATCATCTCAAAAATCCCGTTTTTTGAGTTGTGACGTTTTTGCAGCAAATGAACGATATAAAAAAGACATCTTCGTGGTTGGCAGCCAAAATTTTGTTACAAAGTAAGAGCATTTAGTAATTATTACACAATATTATTTTAAGTTAGAATTTGGATATTTTTAATACATTATTTAGTACAAGGATATATGGGAAGGACACGAGTCATTGAAATTTAAATGGTTTAAGTGTGAAGTGTGATATATATTATATTTTTTATATATAATGTACATTTAACTCATTATAAGGGAAGGACACATTTTTCATTACTTTTTTGAAAAAGGAACGAAATTTTGAAGAAGCATTATATATATTAAAATTAAAGTCTGTACAAAATTTCATTAAGTTACAATTATTTTTATGACTATTATCGTAATTTTTTATATCAGGATATATGGGAGGGACATGAATCCTTGAAATTTAAATGGCCCAATTTTAGGTGTGATTATATTTTACAAATTAAAATATGTGGGCCAATTTTTATTTCTTTACGATAACTCCTTCTATTTTTGGCCGCTCGTTATATGAACTCACGACACTGTTCGTCGTTACGTGCCAAGCTAGTAACGATACCGTCGGTCTTTTCGAGGAAAGATTTTTTGGCTAAGGAGATCTTGTGATTTAACATTTTTTGACTTGTGTCTTTGAAGCTACATTACAGATAATATACTCACATATACATATAATATACTCACTAAAACACTTTTGTTGAAAATTAGGTCGATAATAGTAGGCAACACTTTACAGACTACTTTCCACCTAAAATTACACAACTATATTTTTAAACCTTTTGTTGATTTTTGAGCACAATATGAGAGTAAATTTAATTTACATCCTTTTCAATGAAATTGCAAACATTCACAAAACACCTGGGGCCTAATTCCTGCACTCGTGATCGGAATTGCATTCGAATAGAAATTAATTTCGATGGCAAGAAATTTTCCGATGATGTCACTCGTTACCAAGCGAATCGAGTTTTTGTTTCAGTGTTGGGAAAAGGCAAATACATTGATTTCACAACACTGAATAAATTGTAAGCAAAAGCATATGTTCGCGTATATGTATGTGTGCAAAAACATATATTTACGTACATACATACACACGTATATGCAGAAAAAGGAAACGAATATACATAAATGTTATTTTCATTTTTATTTAATTGATAAATTAATAATAATTAATTATTGTAAAGTTAGTGAATATAGCACTTGCCACATTTGTATTTAATTTATTGGTTGACCAGAAGCAGTTAATTTGTTATTTAGATGCTCCCAGAGTTGGTTGATTTTTTTATTTTCCCCGACAACTCTTAGGCAAAACATTATTTGCCAAGTCAGTGTGTTTTATTATATTTAAAATCAAGTAGAAATTCTTTATATTATTTTTTTATACGACATTTGTGCACAATTTCATATATAAATAAATAAGTAAAATATTGAACATACATTTTCTTTTCCTTCGCTTTTTCTATGTTAAATATGATTTCGAATGCCTTTTTGCATACGAGTAAAAACACGAACGGTTGCATTCGAATGTATGCACGTTATCGAATGCTGTCATAAGAAATTTCAATATGTGTTATTCGAAACCGAATGCAAAAATCCCAAAAAGTTAAAAAACTCGCACATTCGAGTAATAACTCTCTCGCAATCGAATTAGGCCCCTGATCAGAATATCGGAACACAAATTATTTTTAAAAACATTGTTTTTATTAGAAAGACTCCGCGAAATGCACTTAATCATTATTATTAATTAATTAATTTATTAATTAATTAGTAAACACTTTCTTGCATTTTCAATTCATGTAAATCAATACAATAAATGTAAATCATAATCATTTACATGTAAATGAGAGATTCTTTTTTTCCAGTTTCACAATATTTACTATTCACTATTCACATAAAAAACCATACTACGAGTATTTATGATTTTTGATCAGGATAAAGTTCGTATCGCCAAATAACATGTGATAATTATCCTCACAAAAATATAAATGTTAAAAAAGGCCAAGTTACTATCCAAAATTAAAGCCACTAAAAGTAGTGAAATATAAATATTGACCAAGTTATTCTTTTGAACAATATTTAACACTGAAATATGCTTTGCATTAAATAAATTTGTAATCGTAAGGGTGTCGTATAATTTCTAGATAATCTGCTAACTTGACAACATTTTACCAATATAAAGAAATTAACAAATATACACTATTCTCTCCCTTTTTAGAAAGTTAAAAATATTCCCAAGTTAGCAGATTATCTAGAAATTATGTAACATCCTTACGATTACAAATTTATATAATCCAAAGCATATTTCAGTGTTAAGTATTGTGCCAAACAAGAACTTTGTCAATATTTATATCTCACAACTTTTAATGGCCGAAATTTTTGATAGGAACTTGGCTTTTTTTCACATTTATGTTTTTGTGAGGATCTGATTACTTTTTGAAAAATTTTCTAAAAGAACACTTTTTAAATTCAAAATTTCTAGTGTGTTTTATTTCTATTGATGGTCACTGTGTCAGTTAAAAATGGCATAGATACATAGCATAATGGGTTAGAGCGTGATCGCTGTTGGATTGTACACCTTAAAAATGCACTATTGTGTCATTACAACGGGTCGCCAGTGTGTACGCAATTTGTGAAAAGTAGTCTGAAAAGAAATATGTAAAATACAGTGTAAATTTTAGTGGGAGTAACCTCGCCCATTTTCTCAATATATTTACATATCAAAGTCTTCTTAGCCGAAGTAAATAAATCAAAAGGATATGTCCAATGTGCATGCGAATTCAGTTAATCAATTAGTACTATTTGTCTACAAAATGTCAGCTCTCTACTAGAGCTGTGTAGCTCATGAACGAACGGGTTAAATTGAACGAATCACTCAATTGAACGAACTGATCCGGTGACTTTACTGAACGCTTTTGGATCAGTAGTGTACCGCTCGATGTTTTCGTTCATTCAGTTTGTGTTTCAAGTCTTTTATGTCAAATTTGCTTACGTTCATGTTTCCTATTTATGTTATGTCTTTCTGTTTGAGTTGAGTTTTTGTGTTTTAAAAGGTTTAGGTACGTGTATACTAAATTCTATTTAGCATCGCTGTGGCTAGTGTTTTTTATAAAGTTTTTTTTACAAAGTAAAGATGTTAGACCTTAACTGTATATACATATGTTTATACATACATTTCATTACCTCAGTCTTAAATGAATTTGTAGTGCTTGATATATTTCTTTTTTGTTTCCGGTTAAATATTTTTGAGGACAAAATTTTAACTTAAACTTTAAGAAGTAACATTCAAACGTTGATGCGCTTTTGATATATAAATAACGATTAAAGATAAATTCTTCAATTAATTCATTCGCATTATTTAAATATTCGTATATACAACCGATTTTATTATTCTTACAAAATAGCATTGTTTCATACTGTCGTTCAAAAGTGAACGATTGAACGAACGGGTCAATTTTTTGCTAATTGAACGAAAATGACCGGTCACTGAAAAGAACGATTTGGCACAGCTCTACTCTCTACAGTATAGCACTACGTAAAATTTTTATGGGCCTAGCCCCGCAGAATTTTATATCTGTTAGTGCTTATGGTTCATATTAATTAATAGAATTAAAACTGCTAAGCCGAAGTACATCAAAGACAAAGCTAAGATTTATGGGTGTAGTCACGGCCAATTTTCAAAACAGGAAATTTTTATTTTGGATAAGTGCAATGTGTATGAAAAATTTTAACAACATTGAACTTAATTTTATATTGACAGTGTTTGTTCCCGCCCCCTGGTTGAAACTTCTGGGTTTTAAAATTTTTATTAGTGATCTCTAGCGCGAATTATATGTACCTTTAAATTTTATGAGCACTACCCCTCCCACTATTTTAAACTTACAATTTTGTTGTGAGCAGCGCTTATAATTCATGCTAATTTTCTTTTAAAAAGGAAAATAATCTAATGTCTTTTGATCTTATAGCGGGAATATTAATAAGAGGAATCTTAGAAGAATCTTCAAAGTTTTCTTCAAATCCCTACATTTTTGGAATTACCAAAAACCGTAGCGCAAATACAAAATATATGTGACAGAAAAAATAAAATTGGGCGCATTCACAATACGCAGCTGTTGAGCTCAACAATTGTGAAACTGTTGGCAACCGTTGCCCAAAATAGTTACATACATCTTAGAAACGACTTGATGGATATAATTTAACTTTATATCTTTATTTCCTTACTTTATTGCATTTGTAATGTTAAATTTAACAAATACTACTCCTGCCACCTAACAAAGCGTATAAAAGGCATAACTATATTCGATCACCTGTTCAAGCTGAGCACAACATATTAACTATAGGTAGCGAAAAAATGTTATGATGAAAAATTGCACAAGTGTTGAGTGGAGCGGAACTACTCAACTATGCGTTTCTAAGATAAACACTCAAGGCTACGCAACAACTACGTCTTATGAATGCAGTAATTTTTATTAATTTTTTATAATTTTTTACACCACTGTACACACAGAGAAAAAACTGCCTCATAGAATCAATAAGATTTTCTCTATTAAACGTTTTTTGGCTAAGGGGTATCCCAGCAGAAAGAAGCGAAGATTTTATTAATTTCATCAAGAAGAAAACCACATAAAATCAAGAAGAAATCTTATTATTCCCAACTTTTTTTACTCAATTTCCGTTATTTTTGGCACCAAAAAAACAGTCCATACAGAAAAACTTCTTGATTCTATTAGGTTTTCTTATAAATTGTAAACTATATGGATTTCTTATTGATTTTATTAGGTTGCCTTATTGATTTTTTTAAAAAGGTTTTCTTCTTAATTTTATTAGGTTCCTAAATGATTATGTGTAAAGCATCTTATTGTTTTTTTTAATAAGGAAATCTTCTTGATTTTATGAGGTGTCTTGTTATTTCATATCTATAAATAGACACAGACAATTTTTTTTCATTATCTTTTTCGTTTTTGTATAAGCATGTTTGCAATATTAATTCAATGGTTATTTAGACTGCTTGTTAGCATATTGGTTTGAGTGTTTATCTATCAGTCAGACGTTTGCTGGTTCAATACTGGTCTCCTTTCAAAGTATATGGTATAGAATTTAAATGAAAATATATAAGCAAAGCACAAAGAATAAAGAGTTACATAATTTTTTTTTTATTTTATGAGGTCGCCTCATAAAATCAATAAGAAAACCTTATTAAAAAAATCAATAAGATAACCTCATAAAAACTACAAGATTTCTTCTTGATTTTTTCAAAAAGGTTTTCTCTATGAAATTAATAAGATTTCCTTATTGAAAAAAAAACATAGAGATTTCTTATTAAATTTGTGCTATCTTATGAGGTAATTATTAGGCACTGTTTTCTCTGTGCAGACAAATCAAATGGTTTTTTGTTTTTTTCTGTTTAGTAAAATCAAATTATTTTAATATATTTTTAAGATACCGTTTTGTCAATTTTTTATATCTGGTTTTTTTTAAATAAATAATTATGTATTTTTAGTACTAATCTAGTTGATGACTCATTTTCAGTCCTTTTAATTTTTGACCTTAAATTTTTTATTAGCTAAGGAAATATTTATTTGCTTATTTTTTATTACTCTAAATAAAGATATAACAAAATTAATAAACAATAAATCACTTCCTTAGTTATCAAAAATGTTGAAGGTCAAAATTAAAAGGACTCAAAAACGGGTTAATCTAACAACACAAATCTGGTTATACAATCTGTTCTAGATAGACGTAAACCAAAGCTAGATAAATTATCTACAAAACATTTTTTTTATTTTTGGTATATTTACCCTAATATATGTTGTTTTTGTTTTTGAATTTTAACGTTAGATGCCCATATTATTTCGTGTTAGTATTATTTTGATCGTAGCTGTACATATATACATATCTATAAATGAACTGAAAAAATTTAGGTTTAGTTATATTTGGGTTTGTTAATAGTGTATTGGTGTATTATATAAAAAATTTAATAAACAATGTAATCATATTTTTTAATAAAATTGTTTGTATAACAGAAAAGTAACCATTCTCTCGTGAAAATTTTATTTCAAAAAGTCTAGCTTTTTTTAATAATCTTGCTTTTTTAATTCAAATGTACATACACCACACACAGTGGACCAAACACAAAAGGATGCTGATGATGAAGGTTTGACCCCTTTTAGACACGGAAAGTTTAATTTGCAAAGTCTTGACTCAGCTGGGAGAAAGACAGAAAGGGATAGTATTCCTCCCTCTGTCTTTCACACAGCTGAATTAAGACTTTGCAAAGTAAGCTTTGAGAGTCTAAAGTTGGTATTTAGTGGCCTTCGAAAACGCCTAGCTGTTCCGTTCAGCTATGTGCTAACTTTAAAGTTATTTGTTCATAAATAATTATCACATGTAATTTGGCTTACAAACCGATACGAACTTTAGCCTGTTCGAATCATAAAAATAATTTACGTAGCTGTAATGGTCTTAAGAAATTTAGATATTATTTTTCATTTTGCCTTATAATTACTTTTATTGTTATCCGATGTATTTCTAATTGTATAAAGGTGTAGAATAATAAAATATTCTACTCTAAATATTCTATGCTACGCTTATTTTTCTTTTGTGATTTTCAAAAATATGATTATTTGTGACTTCTCAAATAGTTCTTGAAAGTCTGTGCATAAGATAAGAGGTTTGTGACTATTCAGAATGTGTGGTTGAAGTCTACTGATGATTTGTTACAGCAACAATGAAATGCACATAGACAACGCTGAACCACCAGCAAATAAATTTCAAATTATAATGGTATTATTAAACATTAAAAAATGAGTTTGTTTTTGATCCTAGACTCATTATATTTGGGAACCTCTGATGTAACATTGAAATTTTCCGTTTTCCCTCTTGATTATTGTTTATTTTTTGTTAAATGTAACTGTAGTAAATACTTACTTTTAATTACCCAACGTAAAGTAATATTCTCTCAGTTTTTTTTTTTTTGGTTTTCGTAGACGTAATAAAAAAATATTTCTAGATGATATGATGTCGTTGTAGTGTTTCCTTTTCAGTCGCTGCTGTAGTATTTTTTGTGTAGTAAAAGTTGTTGCAGCAGCACTTGATACTGTAAATGATGATGGAAGCAATAGTGGGAGTTGTTTTTTTTTCCTTTTTTTACTATAGTTTACTAACTAGTGATCACTGTTTCATTAGAAGAAGAGCAATAGTTGCAGTTGTAGTACGTTGGAAGATACACATTTTCATTGCATACATTAAACTGTTCAGGGTGTGTGCGTGTGTAAGTAGGTAAGTAAGTACTTGCAGCATGACATATCTTGTTAGAGATATTATACACTATAGTCAAGATTAAATTTTGTATTGTTGTTTTGTTTTTAATATTTTAACGCTTATTTAAGATGTTTAACTACTGTTGTTCAGTTTTTGCTGCTGTTGTTTTATTTTTTATATCCATAAGCACTCGTATATATTAATATGTAAATATTTATATTTATTTGTATTTTTTATGCTTTATTCATATAAACTACATATTTATTTTAGAGACATGGTGTTGTGCTAATTAATGATGGCAGTTCTTAACATTCACAAATAAACGCACAAGCCCGATAGTTTACAAAAATTTAGTGCAAAAAAGAAATATAACAGGGAACAATTATTTATTTTCAAATTAAAACTTTAGGAGTTGCGTAAAATATGTAACACATCCAGCTAAAAAATATGCAAGGACCATACAAATGAATGTATATAAATACATATATATGAATATGTATATGTATATGAATTCACGTATAGAAAACTATAGCATTATAAATGCGAAATGTTCATAATTGAATTGATATATGGACTAATATATAAAATGTAATATAATATATATTATATATACCGAAATTTAATGATGAAGCGAATCCATAATAAAAGTAAGATGTAATATGTATATGGACTCAGCTAAAAAAATATGTATATAGCCTATATGATACACCATATATGGTTCGGATCCGAAAAATGAGGGTACATGGACATATGTCCATGCGCAATAAATTAAATTACTAAAATTAAATTTTTGTAAGATTTTGCACAGGGAGGTTGTATTCAATGAAACATTAGTTAGAACAAAATAACTAAAAATTAACTAAAAGACATTTCATTCGTAATTTTAAGAGAAAATTTCGATTATTTAAAAAACTTAAAACTTATATTTGTACATAAAATTTAATAAATCAGAATAGAAACTAATCCAATTAGAAAACAAAAATTAATCGGTTTTTATTCTAATACTAATTTTTTAATATAATTGTTTGCAGTAATATGAACTTTGTTTCTTAACCCTACACACCTAACCCTCGAATTTACCCCTCTAAACATAACCATTCGTCGTTTCGACGAGCACATTTTGGAGCGTATAATATCGGTTCTAAACATATATATTTTTTACTTTTAACACATACGTACCTTTAGCAAGTACTTCGTTAGTAAATAAAACTATATATTTCTATTCTGTTTCCAGTGTATTTATTATAATCCATTTTTTCAAAAAGCACTATTTTTTGAGATCACATACTTATAAAATTTATATAAAAACAAAAACAAAAAAAAACCTTTTTCTCTTTGGCAAAACTTAACCTTTAACTACTGTGGTGGTGGTAAATTTTACCCTCTCCTATTTATTTTTTTAATTTACTCTCTTCAGTTGAGTGCTATCAATTTTATTCTGTTTGTATCTTCTCATAATCCTATTACTATTATTCAGTTATGTTTTGATCATCGTATGTATCATACAAGCAGATATTTATACGTGCAGGTATAAAAATTACCACTCCTCCGGGCATACGTTTTTTTTATTATATATATATGTATATATATATATATATATATATATATATATATATATATATATATATATATATATATATATATATATAAATATATATATATATATAATTTATAATTTTTCTTTGTTTTCTTTTTTACTATTAATGATATAAATTTGCCTGTGAAAAAATGCCTTTATTCTTTTTTTTAATACGTTTTTTTAAAAGTTATGTTTGTTCCTTTTTTTAGTTTTAAGAAAGGTGAATATGAAATAAAATCCTTGTTTTGTTTAACTAGAAGTTAGATTTCTTTATCTTATTACTTTATTCATTTAAAAATGTGTCATCGAATTCCAAATAAAAGCAAATAAATCAAAAAAATCTTTTTTTTTTGCAAAATTTTCTAAAAATTAAAAAGGGGTAAAATTTACCACCACCACAGCATGTACGCCAAAATATTTCACCTCAGTAGTTAAAGGTTAACTATAACACTAGTGTCATATAAAAAAAAATATACAGAATTAATCAACTTTATGCTCACCACCACTCGCCGAAACGACGAACAAGTTTGTAATATCTCCAAAAATACTTGCTTACGCACCGAGTTCGGTTGTCTATTGCAAAAGCTCAGCGAAAACTAAGTTGACGGTGTTTGTCGTTTCGACGAAGGTTAGGTGTCTAGGTTTGAAAATATCTATAGTATCCGTTTGATTATTTGATTTATTTTTAGGGTACACCAAAGGTGAAAAGGCACCCTATTGTTTTCGCTACGCTGTCCGTCTGTCCGTTACACGGTATTTTCTCAGGAACAGTAATAGCTACGGACCTGAAATTTGGACAGAATATATGGAAAACCATGGCCGCTACAACAACAAATACATGCGAATTGAAGATTAAAGGGTGTTCAAAACGCGCAACGAAAAATGTTAAAATCCCATGTAATATACATACAATTGCATGAACATATGTATGTATATTGAAACTTGAAATTTGTAAAATTAGTCTATTACTATACAGACTACAACAATTAACACTAAAATTTAAAAAACTTAAATTAAAGGGTGGTCCATCAGTTAATGCAATTTTGACTATGTAATTATGACAATTTGCTATATCTTGGAAACCGTAAGAGGCAAACACTTAAAATTTTCAAAAACGGTAAAACTAAAAAAACCGAATATTATAAAATCGCCAAACCGAAAAAAATCGCCAAAAATTAAAAAAAAATCGCTAAAACGAAAAAAAACGCCAAAATTAAAAAAAAATTCTAACACTAAAATAAATCGCCAAATTCGAAAAAATCGCCAAAATGGAAAAAATCGCCAAAATGAAAGAAATACCAAAAAATCGACAAAACGCGAAAATGTCGCCAAAACTAAAAAAAAATTTATATAAAAAAACTCGCAAAATTGAAAAAAATCGCCAAAAATAAAAAAAAATTAAATAAAAATATACTTATAGTAACAAACCAAAAAAGTTTGTCTTAAGTAGAACAAAACAATAAGCAAATTAAGTAACATGTGTATAATTAGTAAAAAGAACAAAACGACAATGGTAAGCCTGTTGTAAATATAGTGATGGTAAAATTGAGCTTACAATACAAAAAAATTTCAGCAAATTGAAATACGATGAATCAAAACAATTCACATATTCCATTTGCAATAAAATGCTAAGGATATAAAGCAGAAATCTACATCAACTGACACCACACACAGTGGACCAAACACAAAAGAACGCTGATGATGAAGGTTTAGTGGCCTTCGAAAACGGCTGGCTGTTCCGTTCAACTATGTGTTGTTAGTCAGAATATTTACAACAGACTTTGATGTTATTTGTTCATTAATAATTATTACATGTAATTTGGCTTAAAAAGCGATACGAACTTTAGCCCGTTCAAATCACAAATATAGAAACAAATGGAGTTCGAATAATAATTAAAATTAAATAGTTAAAAAAAAATCGCCAAAATGAAAAACAGCAAAAACCGGAAAAAATCGTCAAAACGAGAAAATAAAGTGTAAAAACTAAAATAAGAGCAGAAACTTAAAAAAATCGCCAAAAACCGAAAAAAACGCTAAAAAACCGAAAAAACGCCAAAAACGAAAAAAATGCCAAAACTATATATTATATAGCATGAAGTTTGTATTAAATTACATATCTAGTGTTCGTACGGAACCCTTCGTGCGAGAGTCAGAGTCGCACTTTACTGCATTTTTTATTTTTTTATATTTGTGATTTATTATTTTCGCAAATCAACTTTCCTGTAAAATCGTGTTACCGTATTAATTTAATATTTCCCCTCTGTTTCCTGCTTATTTCAAAAGTTTATTCAAAAATCATTTCTAAATTGTTTTTATAAAATGAATGTGAAGTTAAACAATTAAATAAAAATATGAGTGCAGCATTTTATAAATGCCCTTCATTTCCTGGTGTTCGTCAATAGTGGCTAAAGGCTTTATTATTCTTTACTTTCTGTTGCTGTTCTGTGCCGTTCCTTTCTGTATAAAATATTTTGCAATTACTTTGTCTGTAAAAAAAATCAGCTGGCAACTTATAGAATTGATTACACTTGTACACAAAATATCACAACTCACTAATACATACACACTTTTGGCTGTCACGTTGAATTCTATTTTCTACAAGTTTGTCCGCAACAGAACAGAACGAAAATGGAAAAACTAACCACACATAAAGATTTTCAACTCAACAGAAACAAAACAGCTGATTCAGAACAGAACAGAACAGCAAGTAAAAACTAATTCTGCCTTAAGAGCCTATGAGATATTTAAGAGCCGATTGGATATTTAAACCATTTTATAGAATCAACAAGAAACAAAGCATGTAGTTTAAATAAAATGCAGTACCATTCAATATTTTTTAAACTTAATGAAAATTTCAAAAATTGACTTGTTTTTATGGTTAGGCAATTGTCTATATGCATTTCATTCCCGCTTTGGGAACTCGTCAGTAGACTTCAACCCAAGAAAAAATTTTGAATTTAGCTAACAAATTTCGTATGTTTATAGTAAGACTCTTAATACTATCTTGAGAATCACAATATACAAACATAGTAAGTTTGAAAACCACAAACAAAAATTTTTTACAAAACAAGCATCTTTATTCAACTGTACATCTATTTTATTTTCCATCACCTTTTTTAATGAAAATTTATTGCCAACTAAACAAAATCATCAACGAATTTCGTTTATCAAATTTAGGTGAAAACATAGTTAAAAGATTTCTTTCGGCTTATAACTTAATAAGATGAAAAAACTTCATCACATAACAACTCTCCAAATTTCACAGATACATATTTAGTTATATCAATTTATATATTCTAAAATTTCTGTTCATACAATTACACATTTTTTAAAACAATTTCTATATAGGAACATTTTTCTTTATTTTTATCAAAAAACAAAGTTCAAAAATCCTTAGTTTTTAAAATAAAAAGAGAATGGAAGTACCTTGTGAACTTACATCATGTTTACACCCATGGTGTAATTATACAGGTGACTGCCAAAACAAAATCGAAGTTTTTGACATTCTTCAGCTACAAAGCACATAGAGCAAAATATTATCAGCTGATGTAGCGCTGCCACCTAGTTAGATACACCTTGTTTACACCTGTTTAAGTTGAATTTAAAATATACAAATTAATAGCATATGCTTTAGCATCCGAATTTAGAAGAAAAATTATTTGGAAATGAAGTTGACATTTTTTTGGTTTCCTCGCTGCCTTTTGCTTTCACAATACTGTTTTCAAGTGAGAAAAATATCAGATTCATTGTTCAAAAGCGAAAATTGACATATATTGGAAATGTATTAGGTTTAAAAAGAGTAAAACTAGGGAGATTCCAAAAATGTAGTAAAATGTATATCATAATAATATTTCATTGTCATCCGATTTATACATGCATGCAAAATTTCAGCTCAATCGAAAAACGGGAAGTGGATCAAATTGAATTTGCAAGATTTGATTACAGACAGACAATAGGACAGACGAAACTAAATAAAAGCTGGTAAAAAGAATAAAACTCTTATAATTAAAAAATATTGTTATTGTACGATTTTTCCGGCTCTATTTAATAAATCAAATAATCAAAAGGATAATTCAGTCATTAATTTTATAGAAAATAATGGATTACTAGAGATATTTTTAAGAAATACAGTTCATTTTACTGCAAAAAATTATATTAAAAACTAGTGTTAGTATAAAACCGGACTATTTTTTATGTACAATTAATTTCATTAGTTTTTAATCTGGTTTCTTAAATTGAATTTTATGTAATAATACAAGTTTTGTGTTTTGTAAATAATTGTTTCACCTTTTCTCGGAAAATGATGAACAAAATGTCTCTTAGTTCGTTTTTAATTATTTTTTCTAACAAATGTTTCAAATCTTTTCAAAATCTTAAAAAAACTAATTTTAGTAATTTCATTTATTGCACAGCAGTGCGCTTTTTTGAATCAAGCGATTATGAATATGAACTTCACATACTGTACAGGGAATATTTACACACACGCATGTACATATGAAAAGGTATGAATATATATTATCATATATGTCCATATACTTCCATTTTTCGGATCCAAACCATATATGAGATATCATATATGCTCCATATATAATTTTTAGCTGGGCATACATATATTTTAAAGCTAGGTAGATATTTATATATTAATATTAGACAGAAAAACTTATTTGCAAATTTAAACACCAAATTCTCCGAATCAAATATAAATTTGTCCAATTCAGGACCTACAAAGAAATTTGTATATTTAGATGTAAAATGTTCTAAAAATTTATTTCAAAAAAACTCTGATTTTTCAATCAACAAATTGTCTGATTAAACGAATTTTTTTTCTGAAATTAAAAAGCAAGTAAAAGAAATAACTGTTGTGTACAATTTGGAACAGAAATCTTCTCTTAACAGTTTTGTAACAAATGTTATTTATATTAACTCTATGAACTAGAATTTTTCATTACATAGGAAATTTGTCAACGCTTAGCGCTGCATTTTATAAAATAAAACCTAAATAATTTTTGTTTATGTTTTTAAAAATAAGTAAATTAATTTCTTTGGTTGAAGAGAAAAACAATTTCTTTATACGAGTATAATTAACATATGTAAGTTTTTTATACACACATATTTTAAAACAAAATAAATTTCAAGAAAATTTTTTTGTCCCTTTAAAATGTTATTAGTTTTGTAAAAAAAAATGTTCTTCGAGCTTTTTTTAGATATAAGAATTAAAGGGTTGCATTTGTATACTCGTTTGTATAGCCAAAACAAATATACCATGGTATGTACCATGTAATTGTAGTGTGAGAGACAGAACTACTATAAGAGTTATTGTATGTGCGTGCTTTTCCAAATTACAATACAATTAAAAACTAATAACAATTGCTTATTGTATTGCTGCTGAGCAACTGTTTGATCTGTTTTTGCTCAAAAAATACATATTGTAATACAATTATATGAAAAAAACCATTGTTGAAACAACTACATGATGGACAGATGTATGTGCGGACGTTCGTTATGTTATTTTGTGGCGCAGCCAAGTATAGAGAGAGAGACAATTTTGCTCTGAGATAATTACACTTTCATATCGTGTGTCATTTTTTTGTATTTGCAGCTCATGTGTTTCATGTACATGTATCATCTACTTACATATGTATGTGAAATTTTGCTTTTATGCATTCATCATCAGCCATGTATTTTTTTCTCAACACAACATAAGACACTTACAGTAAAAGCAGTTTTATGTATCTTATTTGTTAAAAAAAAAACAAAAAAAAATAAATGTGTTGTTTTCATTTGCTCATTGCCCAACCATACAATAATTGCTTTAAAAATCAACATTTACAACTAGTAACAGAAAACGCTAAATAACATATTATTTGTTCATACCAGAACCAAAAACACGCAAAAACTAGTGCAAACAGATGTATCTGTGCAATGCTATAATAAGAATATTAAAAATTGGTAACGCTGATTCAGACCACTTGCTATGTACTTGGTATTATCGACAAAAAAAAAAGCAAATTTGTCACTAACTGGTCTTAACAGCTGCTGTGACTATCTCAATTTTTATTTAGAAATCATTCATTTGACGTCTTAACGATAATTTTGGAATTTTGAAAATATCGTTCTTTTTCGTTGTTATCCATGAAAAAATATTTTGTTTTAACACACTCACAATTTTTTAAGTTTTTTACTAACGCTGAGTACATATTATGACATTAGTGTGTAGTAACGCAAAAAATAATTTTTTCTAGCACATTTTTTTGCAAAAATAATAATAATTAATAAATAAATATAATTTGTTCACTTTTCTTGAAAATAAGTAACAGGGGCTGCTTATATTTTGCCCACAATATTTAGCAAAGTTGTAGCTACTAGAAATGGGCAAATGAAAAAAAATGTATCGACATATATCGTATCGATATTTTTGAACAGTATCAATATATATATTTTTTTAAAACATCTTTGTTTCAACACATCGATATTTTTTTACTACAAATCTTGCAAAAATATTCCAAACTTAAAATAAATGCAGATGCTAACATATCCTGCCATAACCGCCAAACATCTTTAAGTGACATAAGTTTCGAACTTAATTTTTTGGCCAAAATCGATCATTTGCTATCGTTAATAATCGATATTAGTCAAAAAGAACTACATATGTTAAATTATACGTCATTAGTCTTTACTTTCTGTTGCTGTTCTGAGCTGTGCCGTTCTGCTTCTAAATTTTAATAGTTACTTTTTCTGTAATAAATTATTAGATGTTTCTGACCAGAACGCTCACAGTTTTCCACTAAAGTGATAAGTTTTGTTATGTTTTAATATAGTTTTATATTTTACTGGTTAAAATTTAATTTTTTTAATTCTTATAGCACAATCACAGTTTATTTCAAATGTTCTTATTTGATTTAGTTGTCACTTACAATCACTTATTTTTTTTATTTTCACAGTTTTAAACGAAACAAAATAGAATGAAGGATAAAAACTAGTGCCTTGTATAAGATTTCTATAAACACAAAAGAGTCAGCTGATCCGTAATAGACGAGAAAGTAAAAAACTAATTCTGCCTCTAGGTCTATACCCACACAAACAAAATTTGACATTTAGAGTATTCAACAAATAAGTAACCTGGCTTAGTCGGGTCAACTTATAGATGGGAATTGACTGTTATTGTGAAATTTCTCTTTTTATTGTTGGCATCACTACCAGTGATGCCAACATCGTACAGTTAAGAAATAGCTAAAATTTATAGAGATATTAAAAATATCGGAGCTCGATACTCTTAAATAAGAATCGATGTATCGGTTTTTGAAATATCGGTGACATATAACGATATTTATTTTCACAGATATCGATATTTCGATATATATATTTTTTTCCATCTCTAGTAGCTGCGGTAAGGCTAGAAAACTTTTGTGAACATAACATGACAATCTGAACGTGTCTGGGCACCATAGCAGCTCATACAGATCATATCTTACCTCCAAAATTGCCGTTTTCACAAATTTTATACGCTAAAATTTTTAATCATCGAAAATCAGATGATCTAGCGTACACTTTTCTGTTGAGTTACAGTTTGTACAAAAATGTAACTTTTTCCCGCACTTTTTTTTTCAATAAAGGAAAGAATATTCAAAGAAATATTAATAATTTTTCACTAACAGTATTTGGCAAACCAACAACAAAACCTGAAAATAATAAATACTAGTGTTGTTAATTATTCGTCTTTTTTATTTGTTCGATTAAAATTTCGTGATTTTTTTCTTGTTCGAACAGACGAATAATTTTGAACTTTTGTTCGAATATTCGAACGAACAAAGAATAAAAAAATATATTCGAATAATCTTAAAAGAGTTTGCAAAAAACGACACGTATGTGTATTAGTTTAATTTTTTTTATTAACATACGAAAAACTATTCATCGCACAAGAAAAACATATGATTTCAATAACACATTTAGAAATATTAATAACAAAACTTAAAAATTTTAAGAACTTTTGCCGCAGTTGACGCTGTAGTATAAGTTAAGAAGTCTGTGTTCCACTAATACTATTGAAGTAGCAGAATCGCAAAAAAGAAGAGAGTAAATTAATATATAGAAAATTAAAGATAACTTCCAATCGACTAGACCGATTTTCTTCAAGTACAAATTAGAAGATATACGATCATGTCACCTTTCAAACGAAAACAAAGTAAATTAAAATCGGTCAAGCCTTTCGGGAGCTACGGCGTCAAAGACACGCAGATCTAACAGAATATATCTAAAAACGAAGTGATACTTTCTAAGCGGCAGGACCGATTTTATTCAATCAAGTCACGTGGACTCGAAAAAACAAACAGATACACAGACACACACTACAAACTTATAATTTTTTTTTTCTCTTTTTGTGACGTATTTTAAAAAGTTGGTATTTAATGCTTTTCTTATGTCGTTCAATATTTCCATTTTTAAGGCTTTTTATTAGAGAAAATCAGTTTTTTTCTAATCTCCTTATCAGAAACTATAAGACACCTTCTAATTCCATGAAAGAAGCATTACCTTTTCCCAGAAAGAAAAAAGATGAGTTTAGCGAAGATATGTATGTTTACATGTGTACATACAAACAAGCTTACACAAGTATTTATAATTTGGAGTAATTTCATTACTTAATATCATATTGTTAATAAATTAAAATGTAATGAAATGTAAAATACTTTTTATATAAGGTAGTTAAGGAAATTGTTCGAATATTCGACAAAAATGATTCGAATAATTTTTTATTCTAAATTGAATATTTTTGTTCGTTCGAACAAAAATGATAAAAAGTTGTTCGAATATTCGAAAAATTTTTGTTCGAATGACAACACTAATAAATACTCAAATTTGCTTTACAATAAATACTAAAGAAACTAAAAAAATGCAATAAAAGTATAGTCTAACTAGTAAAAATTGAAAATTTTTATGGTACAAAGTGGTCTTAATGAGGTATTTAATATGTTTAGACACGTTCGGATCATATTGATATGTTCACAAAATTTGTCCAGCTTTACAGTAGCTACAACTTTGCCAAAAATTTTGTAGCAAAACATTAGGCGTCCCTGAAGGTATTCTGAAAGGAATGGAAAAAATTATTTTTTGTTTTTATTTGTCTTTATTTTATATTAACGTTATGTTAACCGTTTGAGAGTGGAATTTAAAATCATTAATTCTGGAAATATTTTCATGGCACACTGTTTCTTATTTCTGTAAGTATATTTCAAATAAAAACTAAATCACATCATTGAGCTTTGTCGTCCATCATTTAACAAAAATTATTTGGAATATCAAACTCACAATACCGAAATGCTCAATAAATACAGCGTAACATATTTTTTTTTATCAATAAAAGAAAGTGGTATTTCAACATATTTAAAAAGCATAAAACACACATACATACAAATGCACATAAGAATTTTAATAATAATTAAATAAATATATGGCAGAAAAACTGAAAGAACTGCAACATAGTGTAATATTATTTTCTTTTTGAATACTTAAAAAATACTTCTATCCCACACAAAATTTTATTTTCTTTGCATACATGTTAATGTTTTTAAAAATTTTCTAGTTAGTTTAATATTTTTTTGGATTTTGAAAAGATTTAACTGATTAACTGTTATAGATACTTATACTCGTATCTTATGCATAAAAAATAGTTTGCACATTCATCATGTCTAAAACAACGTTTAACCTGTTGCAAATGAGATGAGAAAGTGTTACTAAATGTTTGCTAACTTATAAACCAACAGCTTATGTACTTACGAGTACAAAGCAAGACGTCGTTTGAACTTGAAAATTAGTTGTTTGTAAAAAGTGCAAATCAGTGGAAATTTGCTAAAGTGTTGTTATCAGCTAACAGCTGATAAATTTCAATATAAGCGAATTTGTTGGAAAAATTTATATACACACATATTTTCCCCATACATCACTTTATAAGGTTTTGCAGACAATTGTGCTATTAGTTGCCATTGTGCTGTAGACATCCCTCAATTTACATCCTCGTTAGCTTCCTTTTCTATTTTTCACCAAATTCAAACAAATTAATTAAGTATCAAATCATCATTCATATTCTTTTAATCTGTATGAAAAATTAATGGTACATACACACATGAGTGAATTGATATTTCCAAACGGGACATAATTCGGATACATTACAAAATTATAATTTGTCATTCCCAATAAAAAAACATAAAAACCTCTCAAAATTGGCCAGGTAAGGAACATAGTTTGCTTTTTTTATACAAATTTTTAAGTACAAAGCAAATACTTTTTGTATTCACATTACCCATTATATAAAATTTATTTAAACCGACCGGTTTCTGTTTCGGGCTTTCAAACCTTAGTTATTGTGTGATTCGATTCGGAAGCAAAACTATTTGACATATAAATTCAAAAATTTTTTTCTGGCTTATGAATACTATTTTCATAAACCACATCCATCACTACAAAATGGACTTCGCTTGCAATACATAACTACCCAGGCCTAGACTTTAACATTTGCCATTTGAATTTTGCTAACTTACATTTATATATCGCATGCCTCTAGTACTAGTCCACTCATACATTGTTTTGATCTTTCGATTTTTCATCCCTCATATGTTCTCCTATAATTTGTTTGCTGCTTTCAAATTCATTTAGTATTAACTTCGATCCAAGTGAGTATCTTATAATTTGAGATTGAATTTAATTTAATTTAATTTAATTTAATTTAATTGAAAACCTCTCAACCCATTGCGAGCTTTGATACAATAATTTATAATAAATCAGTTTTTACAAATGCATCCATTCATTTTTGTGTCCGTTTTAAAGAGCTTTGAACAATATTCTCATGAGATTTGCCTTTTAAAATGCCAGTGTTATGTACAGTGATGCTAACTTTTTTGGCTCTAAAAGCACATCCGAATTTAAAAAAAGCACTAAAAAGCGTAATTTTGAAATCTAAAAAGCGTAACAAGCATAACGTGAAAAACGAGTGCAATTTAGCAATGTTTTCTAAGCTATTCTCTATTTCGGCAATATTATCAACATCTTTAATGAAATATATCGGACGAAAAAGGTATGATTTACACAGAAAAAATAAATACACCAAGTTTTTTATTAAAGTAATTTTAAAAATACACAAATTTCTTAAAAGCACTACTTAGTGGATTTTTGTTAGTTTGGCACTAACGCTCAAAAATTGACGTTTTTAAGCTTAAAAAAGCACTAAAAATAGTGCCAAAAGTACCAAGTTGGCATCGCTGGTTATGTACCGCTCACATTATTAATGATTGATAGAAAAAAATTTAAAATAACAAGAAATAAAGTAGTCGGTTTTTGGTTTCAAATATTTGACCTAAAAACCGCTGTTTCGATCCCAACCTTGTAATGAAAACTAGACAAAAGTCTGTGTCATCATGGCGATGCCAACCTTGTAATTAAAAACCGGAAAGAGACCGTGTACATCGTAATTTCACTGTATTTTACTGAAAACTCCAATAGTGCTTTCCTGCAAATATCAATTAAAGTACAAAGTAAAGTGGTGAAAGGAAATGCAATCCACTTAGTAATGGTTGTATCAAAGTCAAAGTTTACACCTACAAGCAGAATTTCTTGGTACTTTTAATTGAAATTACCCGTCAAAATACATACGTTAAAAGACAAATCCCTACATTGTGTACTTCAATGAGAAACAACACTTATTTCGACACAGGACTTAGTTTTATATAAATATATATATATATATATATATATATATATATATATATTTGATTTTTTGAGACATTCCGTATTTTTCTTTCATTCCAGGTTTGTGATAAATCAAAGAATTGACTTTACACTGTAAGGTTTACAGGTGACAGCAATAAGAAAATAAAATAAGCAATAAAAGAAAATAACAACATTGCAAAAAAGAACATAGAAATTTATCACTCTATAAATATCACACTTGATAAGGAAGAGTATATTAACTCGATATCTAAAATCTAAAATGTTCAGTGCAGGTCAACAACTTTTTTTCGTTACATTTCAAGTTAATTTAAAAATCCCCATACATCATTGTAACAAAATTCTATTTGAAACTATATTTAACTACATTGAAATTTGACTTGTATTCAAATACTAAATTCAAAATATCACTTAATATTTTTACTGAAGTACCTACTACAGAATTTATACAGTACTGAAGTACCTACTACAGAATTTATACAGTCAAATACCAAAATTAGTACAAAATTTTGTATAATGAAAAACGAATTTTTTCATTAAAATAATCAGAAGTGTCATAGAAACCAATCTTATCGGAATTGGATTTGAAACCATTTAAAGTTGCACCCACTCTGGACAAATAAAGCGTTCCGTATTTAAAACCAGACATATCGAGCCATAACCGCTAAAATAGCTTAAGCAACACATTTTTTGGACTTCGTTTTTTTTTTGACGAAAATTTACTTTTTAGGATCGCAAATGATCGTTTTTAGTCAAAAATTCAAGTTTGAAAATTATGTCGCTTAAGCTATTTTTGCGGTTATCGCACGATATGATGAATTGTTTGCAACAGCTCATTGCAATTTCTGCTATATCGTTCTGTTTCGATGTTAGCAATTTTTTTTGCGGTTTGTCTAAGATTTTGTTAATCTTTGCAGTGTAAATGCTTTCTTCAATGTATTCAGAAGTTTTTTGCTAAATTGCGATTTTTCGCGTTATATCGTTTATTATATTTTTTAACAGTTTTGGAGTTTTCTAATGAATTTTAATTCTTGTTTCCGATTTTGCAACTTCTCGCGAATTTTTGCAATGTTCGCTGTGAAAGAGAGCTTTTTTTTTTTGTCAGTATTCTGCTTCTTAACAGTTTTTGCGAATTTTAAAGATTATTAGACTTTGCTATTATTCTGCTGTTAGCAAGTTTTTGCGAATTTTTTCCATTTTCGCGTTTTGTACCGATTTTTTTAGCATTCCTTTGATTTAAAGCCATTTTTAATCAAATCAATGGCTTCTTTGAAAGTTTGCAATTTTTCGCAATTTCCTGTTATTTTTGCAAAAGATATAATTTTTACAAAGTTTTTGGCTTTCTTTTTTCATTTTTACTAAGGAGCTTAACATATAAAATTTCTGCAAGCTTTTGCTAATTTTCGTAATATTTTGCTGTTTCTCTTACAGTTTTCTTTTCTATAATTTGTTTCTTATCCAAAGCACAATTTTTAAGAATGTTTTAGCGCAAATACCATAATTCAAAAAATTTTCAAACAAAAACTCGCATTAGAAGTCGTAAACAAATGAACAAAAACATAAAAATCTGATTCGCACATCGAACATATTTGCACTCAAAAATAACAAAACCGACTTGTTTTCATGACACCAAATGAATCCAATATTGCTTTAAAAAACCGACAATCAGCAAAACCGACATGGATTCTATGACAACCCCGAGTATCCATCAAACCAATCGCAGATAATACTAAAACTAAAAATCAGTTTCAAAAGCATATTTGTTATAAAAAAAATTCATGTTTTTTCTGCTTAATTTTCCTTTTAAATTTGCTCAGTTATTGTATAAAAACAACTATTTTTGAGATCCTAGCTGTTTTCTGAAACTTTTTGATATATTTTTTGTATTATTTTGAGCGGAGAGGTTTTTGTTGAAATTTAAATAAAGTTTTTAAATTTGTTCTAGAAAAGAAAATCGACTCAAAATAATTCCAAATTTAACTGCAAGCTTTTCGCAGGAAGAGAGGAATTAGTGGTACAATAAGGGAAAAATTTTGCATTGAATATACATGTCGCACATTTACTTCAATAGTGGCATAACTCAAAAAATGAGTTTTTTGAGTTAATAATGTTGAAAGATGCGGCATTTCGTATTTTATCTTGTGTAAAAATTTCATATAAATAGCTTGTACCATCACCTCCTGAGAGAAGAATTTTTTTTTCATTTCTCCATTGAGTTGTATGCAAATTGAAAATTTAAAACGCGTTTTCTGCAAAACTGGTTTTTTTGAGTTATGCCACTATTGAAGTAAATGTGCGATATATGTATATACATATAAGTGTTTTAATTCACGTTTGGCAAGAAATTTTAATTTTTGTTGATAAAATACGATATGTATGCTGATTTACGTAAGTGTATACATATTTATATCTTAATATGGAAAGGCCCTAACTCAATATTTTTTTGAGATCGAAATTTTTACATTTTTATTCTATCGAAATATAAAAAATATCGATTTCAAAAAAATAATATGTTAGGACTTTTCTATATTAAGTTAATATATATATATACAAGGTGGCGCAGAATGAGCTATACGGTTGGAATTCTTTATAATTTTTTTAATTATTATTCTTTCTTTGTTTTTTTTTATTAATATTTTGTGAAGAAGACTTGGGGAATTATTTACACTGCACAACAAAATAGAAGTTTTTTATGATTTTTAAATAAAAACGGCTGATTCTTATGTATTTTTATCTTCTGATTAAGATGGTGTGATTTGTTTTTCCCTATCAGCTCTACTTTTCGAGATAAGGTAACATTTAGCATTTGCATAATTTACACCAGTTTTTGTATTATTCCATTAATATTTCACGAATCATCCTACAAACTTAAAAATACTTTCTGGATTATTAATCTACACAAAAATCTCTTGCATGTAGATAGAGTCACGTTGATAAATATTTCAGGATATCTTCAACAGTTTCAACAAGATGGAGCCACACCACATACTGCAGGTGCCTCAATGGGTTTGTTAAGGGACATATACGGCGAATGAATTATTTCGCGCACAAGCGATTTTAACTGACCTCCACGTTCACCAGACTTAACTGCTACTGGCAGTTTCCTTTGTGGATATTTTGAAAGAAAGAGTACGTTTACAAGCCAAGAACCATACTCCAACTAAAAACCAACATTCAAAATGAAATCATGGCCATTATACTCTAAATTTTGCAAAAAGTTATGGAAAAAATGATAAAAAAAAACGTATGTGCGAAGCGGAAAATGGACATCACTTACAGGATATCATTTTTCAAAGCTAATTGCAAAAAATTCCCCCATAAAATACTGTATTTAAAAAAAAATTATAATAATCATATAAATAAAACAATTATAAACCCTTTAAACCATATAGCTCATTCAGCGCCACTGAACTAAAATAAGCAAAAAACGCAAAAAAAAGTTAAAAAGGAATTATATCAAAAATCAAACCTTGTAATTCCACACGGATATATTTAAAGCGTAAAGTAAGGGATATTTGTGAGATATTTTAATTTTAATTTAATCAGAAATAATTTCTTAACCGGGCTTAAGTTCAGTATTTTGAATTCTAATTGAATGAAGGATTTTTATTAATAAATGTTAGTTTCTAAAGAAGAGAAAAACAATTACACTATACTTTTTATTATCTGGGGCAAATAGCGATATTTTTCTACGCACTTCATTAGCTCCCATGTATATCTACTTAAGTATGGACTGTTATTAACATCAGCTATTTAACGTTAGTTTTTAACGAAATGGAATATGAGAAATGATTATATTGTTTGTACAATTATTGATCTACCTTTGATAAATGCATTTGCCAGTATCACTATTAATTTTTTGTTTTCCTGTTTTTCATTTTCTATACAGGTTAGCACAAAGTTATGTCACTCTACTTAAGCATGTTTAACTATTCTTGCTTATCTCTTACGATCATCAAATTAATTATTTTTACTTATTCGATGTGCCGTCGGTACATACATACATGTAAGTATTATTGTAGTGGATATTATGTTACATTGTGTATGCTTTCTACAGTTGCTTTTACATGCCAGTATATAAACTGTGATTGCCAAGTGAACATATAATTGACACATGCCTTAGATCTAGTTCAATTAAATTTAAAATGTCTCAGTTAAATCATCTTGGGCACGTGACAAAAGCAAAAAAGCCTTAAGAGCCTCAAACAAAAAAAAAAAAAAAAAAAAAAAATCAAACAAATTTAGAAATATTTTCTTAATTTATAATTTCGACATTCTCAGCTAATTTTAAATTGAAAAACATAAGTTTTTCAGCTATGTTATCGACACTAACTGTGGGTAAATTTGCTCTATGATACATTTAGCGTTTCTTAAATAGTTTTTTTAAAATTATGGCAACACTGTTGTCGAGTAGTGAAATTTCAAAACTTTTACGTTCGATATAATATACAACAGCCGGCCCGATAAAAATTTTCTGGTGGCAGCATGTATATTTGATAATTTCCGCATTAATTTCAACAAAATATTGTTTAACGTTTTTTCGCCATTACCCAGCAAAAAAAATGGAAGTAACTTAAAAAAACGACACTTCGATTGCCTCTAAAATATCAATCAAACCATATTTAACACTTCTTAACAATTAGTTTCAAGATAATTCCAAAAGTGTAAATAAAAACAATGTACATATAATGACACACTGTTTGTTATAACGCAAGATAAAATTCTCATACGATTAATATTAAAATTAAGTTAAGCATTTTATGATTACTGGAAAACGATTAATGACTCGTAGAAGACCGCATGCTTATTTGCCTCTGAGTTACTTTTTTATTAATGCTTTTTTTCTGCCAACGAACTATGAGATTAAATTCAGAGAAGCAAAAAAAATTTGACGAACACAGCAATTAAGTAGTAACATTAAAGAAGTTAACTTTTTTACATTTTAAACGCTACTGTCAATTAAATAAATTTTAAATTATAAGAACAAATCTATGTCAAGACCATTGTAGATTATTTGCTTGATTAGTTGTGCTTACATATGTTTCAGAACAGTGACAATGTTGAGCAAATGCTTTATTATTCTTTATTCGACTAACTTTCAGGTAATAAGCAAAACAAAATTTCAGAACAGTTTATTTGGACCAAAGAAAACTAGCAATATACTAAATCGGTGTGCTGATTAACTAGATATACATATTTGTGTATTTCTGTTTTCGGAACGTCCTAAATGCAGCGGAATTTTTTTGTATGTAAATTGTGAATATTTGCACTGAACAGCCCAAGAAACTCATGATTTCACTGTATTCGGTCGGTTTGGGTATGTGCTGCCAGCGAGCACGTTTTATATTTTAGATATCTGTTGTTTTTTTTTTTAATTTTTGCTACTGCTGTTAACGACAACGACTTTTGCAATTTTTCTTTCCGTTTCCGGTTGTTAGGTTTGTTTTATTTAACTTTTTTTAAGTTATATATCTTTCTACGTTGGCTGTAATGCGTAGCTTTGCTGTTATCTCGTTTGCAACAATCCACACACACACAGAAGCACACAACGACTTAAATAGTAAAAAAAATATAAATAATAATAATAATGAAAATGCATAGAGAAAAAAATTCACAAAACTCTAGAACAAATGTTAAAAACAGAACTTGGTGACTTCTTTCGGATAAAAATCATTTTCCATTTTTGATATTTTATTTTCGTTTCTGTAACGTTTGCCTTTTTTTATTTTCTTATTTTTGTTCAACAAATAGCAAAATAATTGAAGGACACAGCACAAGCTACTATCTGTTCATGTGTTTTCCTTATAATTCTCTATTTTCGTGCTATTAGCAGACAGTCAAATAAAAGTACACATACACACAAATTCACCATGGCATTGATACGTACTACAAACGCATTCACTTGCAGACACGCAGAAAGATATGCTGGTGTAACTTGCAATCTGTGGATGCCACACAGTATAATATTCAATTATAAGCGCCAAATGGAAAAATGAAAAAGTGCCATTGCCATTGCAACAATTCATGATGCCAAAAATAACAATAACAACAGCTAGCGATTACAAAAGCAACACATGCTACAATTCACCAGCGTCATCAACGACCAAGCAACAAACCAACATCACGCACATACAAACAGCCAAACTCACAAACCCACTGAAAGTAACAGTCACAAGAAAAACATGATTTCTTGTTTTCTATATCACACACACACACACGCACAAAACTATGTAAGTGCGCTGATATGAAAAGTGGAAAAATTACCATGAAATACAATGCATTCATTCGCTGTAATGGCAACGGCTTTCGCCAAAAAGTGTTTGAACACTTTTCAGCAAAACATGCTTTCTGGTATTCTTTTGCCTAGCAATTGTCTTTGAACAAAACAACCAAATGTTTGTGCCACATCCATATTCTCGTGCTGTTGCAAGACTTGTACAAACGCACACAGGCAACCACGCATTTATGAATAGATTGATGTTTACGTATGTTAATGGGCATAAAGAGGTATTAGTGAAAAATAGATGCTGGGTAGCCAAAATTGATGCTAAAGTGTTACACGAAAAAGCTATCATCTATTATGCGTTTCCGCATCCTTTCAGTTCGCATTTCAATTGTGTGGTATACACCAACTCAGGCGAAAAAATATGTGTGTGTGAGTGTGTGTGTGTGTGTGTGTGTTTGTGTGCATTAAAACATAAGTATAATCCTTTTACGCTTGCATTTTGAGCACGAAAAATATCTGGGATTGTAAGTGTGTGAATTGTTCACTTAAAAATTAAAAACAAGTTATACATGCAAAAACCGTTTATGTTTATTTATTTCGCTTCTTTTGTTTTTATGTGTTTTCGCTCTTTATGCTGCTGGAAATTAATTGTTTTTCATTATTCATGCGACCGGTAATTTTTCAAACGTTTAAACTACACACATACACACGTTTGAGTAGAAAAGTGTTATTAGACAACCATCAAAGAGAGATGACTTTGGCAGCTGCACAAAAATTCAGCATCAATTTCAATATGAAACAGAAATATGTTTTTTTTTATATAAAATAAACTAAATGAATGCTAAAAAAAGAGTTAAAGAAAATGGTTTAACGCTTTTTTTATAATTTTAAACACTTTCTATCATAAAAAAACAAAACATTTTTACTTCAAATTAATTTTTAATTACTTTTATACGTATGTATATAGTAGCACGTACAACAGTTTTACTTATTTTAATTTATACTTTTGTTAAAAAAATAAACACTTCTTTTAAAAAATTTATACACATTATTTATGTTAACGTTGTTTTTCAAAAACATTGAATGAAAAATAATTTTTTAAATCTATTTCTAATTAAACTTTATTATTGTCGTTATTTTCTTCTTGGATGGTTTGTTTGTTGTATTATATTTATTTTTGTTTTTTATTTATTTTTATTTTTCATGCGTTTTATCTACATATTTTTGTTTATTTTTCCTTTATTATCCGTTATTTGTTTAACGTTTTAACTGTAACTCATAAGAGCCCTATTGTTACTGAACACAATTGCAAAAATTAAACGCACATCCTTCGGTATGTGTGTGTTCTTGTTCCCCATTGACTTCGTTAGCTGGCTAACAATTCGTATCATAGACTTCGTTTGGAGTTTCCGACCGGATATTTGCACCTTCGTTCGTGTAGGCAACACGAAGTTTGAATTTGCAGCGTAGTACAATTCACCCATTGGTGGTTTGGGTTCATCTCGCCACATTTGGAATGGCATTAGTGTTTGAAGCATGAGTCGTGACTTATCTTCCACCACGTGGTGTTGGTGTGACCTACAACGAGCAGCTCTTACTCTTCCCGTTACTCTAAATCTCTTTTACTGCTCTCTGTCGCTTACTCTTAGGCTAGCACATATTTTTCTTAAAGGATTAAAATATGAATGTTTGTACTGCAACCACGTTGTTGAATGTTTACACATTTCTCCTGTTTTACATTGTTGGTGAATGATTTTTTAATCAAAGAAAATAAATTACATCTCGTACTGCGCCTGTCCTTGGAATCTGTTCTTCTGCAAGAAAATACTTTTTCGTTGTTTGTATTAAAACATGAACTTCTCAATGCTTATGTTCAGTTGCTCACAAATGCTAATGCCATGCACACTTTCAAGGTTTAATATTTTAACATAAATTATAATATTTAATATTTGGAAAACTTACATTTGTAGGACCTATCATGGTGATCGTTGCTTATTACTTTGCACACAAAATCTCAAACGAACGAATAAATATGTAACTGAAATATCAAATTAAGAAAATCTTACGCTATGTCTACACCTGATATATTTATGATGACAAATGTCAAATTCCATATAGAAATAAGAGTAAACAAAAAAAAATATTTTTCAATATACCGTTTGACTTTATTTATGATAAAAATATATCAGGTGTAAATTTCGAGAAAAATACCAACAATGGCATATATTTGATACACCATTTTATAAGTATAACAATTGAGTTTCATATACAGGGTGGCCGTTAAAATGTTTTAATTTGAATCGGCTAAAAAAAGTAATGACTATTTTTATATACATATTTGACTTGATTAGTCTAAAATTCGTATCGCTTTGTTAGCCAAATTCAAATAATAAGCAAATTAGCTAACATGTACATAATAAGTAAAGAACAAATGACAATGGCAAGACAGTTTGAAGTTTAAAGATGGTGCAATTTAACTTTCATTACAAAAAAAAGGTTTTAGCAAATTTTAATACGATTAATCAAAACAATTCTCATATTCCATTTGCAATAAAAGTTGAGTATACAAAGCAGAAATCTACATATTCTGACACCACACACAGTGGACCAAACACAAAAGAACTCTGATGATGAAGTTGTGGTGACCTTCGAAAACAGCTTTTTGTTCCGTTCTACTAATTGTTTATCAGAATATTTAAAATGAACTTTGGTGTTATTTGTTCATTAATAATTAGCACATGTAATTTGGCTTACAAAGCGATACGAACTCTAGCCTAATCAAATCATATAGGTATATAGAAACAAATGAAGTTTGAACAATAATAATAAAAAACTAACTAACATGAAACCCATTTTCATCTCGGTGGCTATGTCAATAAACAAAAGTGCCCAATATGGGGTTGAGATAACCACAACGTGACTGAGTTAGAGTTGTGGTGCTTGGCTATATAAAACAAGTTTCATGTGTTAAATAACAATGCAATAAAATTACTCGTATTTGAAATCTCAAAACTATTTATTTATAACATTTATTTATTTTATTATTATTTATAAAACAAAATAAATTCGCCGCAAATATATGAAAAAAAAAAGAAAATGAAAACTAAAAAAGAGTCATGACTTATAACTGCAATAGTGTCGAAGGGTTACGACCAATAAAATGTATTACAATATATCACGCTGTTCTACTTAACCGATTTTTACGAAGCTTACCACACACCTTGAGCTCTAAAATAGAGACAATGCTCCATTTAAAAAAAAAAATGGGTGGAGACACGTCAACAGTCTGAGCCCTGCGCGTGGGCAAGCCCATAAAAATTTGATTTTATATTTCACGTACTTCTTATCTTCTATCAGATCTTTGCATTGTATTCGGTTTTTTGCATAAAAAATTATTTATTTGACATTTCTATCTAATTTTTATTTTTTGTATATTACATTAAAATCTTTTCCACAAATGAGGACTAATTCAATTGAGAAAACCAAATAAGTTTTATTCCTTTTGTATTCAGAATAAAAAAATTGTTTAAGTTAATTTTTTATTTGGTTAGGAATATCAATAAAGTATTTCATTTTTAACCACCGACCAAAAAAGGGGTGTTATAAGTTTATAGTGTGTGTCTGTGTATCTGTACGAGTCCACGTACAATTCAAACGGCTGGACAGATTTTAATATAGTTTATTATGTTAGAGAGGTGACTTGATCGAGAGTGTTATTACCTATATGTGAAAGAAGTCGGTTCAGCCATTAGAAGACATCACATCTTTTCTGGAAATATCGGTGGTCTTAAAATTTTTAATTTTTGTTAACTTTTTTTATTACGATAGAATTTCAGTATGGTGCCAAATAATTAGTTAGTTGCAATAAGAGATTTTTTTTCAAATTAAATATTGTTTACAAGAATAGTTTTTTTAATTTCTAAAGCCAATATTCAATCATAACACTTTTTAACTTATATTTAATTCAGTTGTGTCAACCAATACCTTAAAATGGTTATTATCAGGGAAGCCAGAAATATGCTCTAAAAAAGTGTTTTATGCGCATACAATATGCACTAAAAACTTGAAAATATGCACTTTAAAAAAAATATATGCGCTTTAAAATAACATTAATAAATGAAAACAAATTATTTTAGTCAATTTTAATTAAAAATTTGCACATATTTAAAATAAGACAAAAATAAAATAAAAAAAAGAAACAATGAAACATTAAAAAAAAATAATAATAAATTGGGTTGAAGTGTACGTTAAAAGAAAATTGCAATACAATCTTTGACTAAAAATCTAACTTCAACTTTAATATAGACTATGGTATCATAATTAAAACTTTGGAGCTGTATTTTCGACAAATAAGACAAGCTTTTTGCTTATAATTGTTATTACAATAAACAACAGAATATTGACCTAGATTTTAACATATAATGTTGCTTCTAAGCTTACACTGATGCAATCGGGACAGAGTCCGTCACAAATATATACCAAAAGCAAATTTTTATTGAAACTATAGTCTGTAATAACTGCGTAATGAATAAGAAAAATTTATACATACATTACATGTTCTATTGGAAGTGAGATTTAGATGGCAAAAATAAACATAAAAATTTTGATCAACAGATAGATGACTTGTAAGCATATTATAATAAAAAAATAATATAAAGTATCAAAATATGACCTAAAAGCCTCAAATATGCTCTAAAAATTCAAAAAAAAAAATTCTACATATATGCGTGTTAGACTGAAATATGCAGAAACATGGGTTAAAGGGTAAAATATGCAAAAATATGCACCAACAAATCTATGCCAATACTCATAAAAAGTTCTTAAATGGATAGATATATAATCGTCGCATATAGTCACACATAGAGATGCTAAACAGGAAATCCCAAGCCCGAAAATCTCGGGATTTTCGGGACTATGCAAATCCCGGAGCCAGGAATTTTTTAATTTTAAAGCCCGGGATTTTCGGGATTTTCTGAATCCCGTTTTTGCATAAATAATGTTTTTGACTGTCATCTTCTATATTAAAAATTATTACAAACTCCCTGTTATAAAAAGTTACAATAAAAAATTTGCTTTGAATAAATATTTTAGTAGATAATATTATGTTGTGTATACGACATAATACGATAATATATATCTGTGGCAAAAAGAAAAAAGGAAATTATCTATTAATCGTTTGTTTTTAAGTAAATATCGTTCTACATATTATAATTAATATATTTAAGTTGAAATATAATAAATTGTTCCAAAGGAGCTTAAAAATCTAAAAGAGATAAGTCGCAACTTATAGCGCTATAACTTCCAAAAAAATCACGCAAAGTTATTAAGATATTAACCAGGGATACTTTCGAATAGGCAGATTACGGAGGTACCATTGACTCAAAATCAGCTTATCTCGACTTAAGCACTTTTCCTTTTTGCCACAGAAAAGAAAACGCCATCTTTGCTAGGAAAAAATATTACACGAAATGAAAATTTGCAATAAAATGGTTTTTTGAAATAGAGAGTTTATTAGAAATTATTGTATCACACGAACGCCAAATTTTATAGCCAAAAATAAAAAATGTGAAATTTTTTTAGAAACGAAAACGGCATTAGTGTTTAATATTTTAATTAAAAATCTAAATTATATAAGTACATACATACATACATACATACATATGTATGTACATATGTACGTCTGTACGCACCTTTTAAATATAAAAACAATAAATTGTTAAATAAAAATATTATTTTTAATATAAAGACGCACATTTGTTAACAATTTTTTCGGGATTGTGTTAGTCCCGAAAATCCCGGGATACCGGTTCGGGATTTCGAGACTCCATCATTAAATCCCGAAGCCTGGAATTTCTAAAAACCTGTCCCGATTAGCATCTTTAGTCACACAATAAAAAACATGCAATTGCATATTTGCGGTTTCCCTGATTATTATAAATGAACGGAATCAATTTTTATAACTAATAAAACTATTGTGAGAATCGTATTTGTAATGTAATTATGGTTTTTTGTTTATAAATATGAAAAAATCGCACAATTTGTTGATAATTGATAGCAAATATGAAACATTGGTATACATAAATAAATATTTGTTCCTCCAACAGATTTTTAACCAATCTATTCTCTCTGTGTAGGATTGAAAATATGAAGTAGAAGGTCATTTATAAAAATAATTATTAGAGTTGAAGAAAAACCCGAACATTACGGTACCCCTGAATTTACCTTGAACTCGTTTCATGATATCTCATCTATAACAACTCTTACAGTGTGATCCCTGAGGAAGCTCGATAAGAATCGAAAGATGTTATCAGCGTAAGAGAGGAAAACAGTGATATAAAAAATGGCCATAAACATCCTGGTATGTTCGTCGACGACGGTAACGACACACTGTGCCAACACTGAGTGGTGTTGCCAACACTATTCTATGCTATTCACCACCAATTCTGCTGGCTAACTCAGCGAGTTATGGCTTTTCAATTGTTTTACTATTTACTATGTCTGCAGAAATACGTTTAATAACTTCTTCTTTTGAGTTTATGAAGTGACAGAGATTCATATTCAATATAACGAATACGGGGTAGCTGTCAAATAGCGAATTTTCCCTTTGCAATGCCTGACAACTGCTTTGAAAACACGGTTGCAAAATTTTTCTCATACTAGTCGTCGTTGCGTTCTAAGTCTAATGAGTGCAGTCTTTATTAAAAAGAATAAAAGGGAAACTAAAATACATAGATAGCGACAGTTGATTATCTAAAGCGGCCTATACATACATTATACATACAATATTATTGCATATGGTGTTGTACATATTATTGTCGTTCTGACCTATACTATACAATAAATGGCACAATTTTATCAGAAAAAAAAATATTGACTAATTTTCCTGACAGTGAAAAAGTAAACAACGAGGAACAATGTTTCCACCACATTACACAGTTATCTTAATTTTACATTAAATATCAAAAGTCTTTTGATATTTGCCAATATATATTGTGTAGGGATGTTACGAGTGTTCGCATTCGCAAATTATTCGCTTACTTTTGCTATTTGCATTCGCTTTTGCATTCGCTAAAATGTATGCGAATATTTCAAGCGAATACTAAACCAAAATCCAGCTGTGTTTTTAAATATTTATCAGTTTTTGAAAAGACTAGTCTGTTTGAAAAACTGAGCACCATTCATTACTTCGTACAGAAAATTTTAAATGTTAACAACTTTAACTAGCCGTTGTTTGTTGTAAATTCTATGCGAAACAAGTGCCACGCATATCATTTCGCATGAAAACTTAACATGTTGAAGATATATTTCACATGTTTTTCGCAAGATGAACAAATTACTACTTCTCCAAAAAATTTGCATGAATTCATACCAATTTTTCTTAATATGTATTTTGGCAGCATATCACATAAAATGTTCAACAGAGTATCATGATTTAGGGCAAAAGTACAAATGGATTAATTACCTAACATTTTATAAATTTATTTTTTATTGTCTATACTTATTTTAATATAATTTTTGCTTTAAGAATTTAATAAATTAACAAATAGTTACTCAATTCAAAACTCAATTTAAATAAAATGCTATATATATAACATGTTCAAACCTTGTCAAATAAGTAATTCATTTTTTAATAAAATTGAAATTTTGGTGAAAAATATAAAATAAAATAAATAAGTGAATTTTTAGAAAACAAAAGATGATTAAAATCGTGAAAACGATAGTGAAGGTAGATATGAAGAAAATAATTGTTAGAAAACTTGTCGATTGCATTTTTCTTTCTATTTTAAAAGCAGCGTTTTTGAAGCTTGAAATATACTTGAATTCAATTGTAATACAAGGTTGAATGACAGTACAATTCAAGGCTTGAATTGAACTGTAATACAGTTGAAATGTTCGAATTGAATTCAAGTTCCCATTTGACTGGAGAATGCTATTGCAATAAAGTGTAAAGCAAGCATAATTCAACCCTTGACAATTGAATAGTTGGCTTGAATAATAATAATTTTACACTTGATTTCAAGCAAAATTGCTTATTGGGATGTATATAATACAACTTCTTGTTTTTAAACATATTTAGTTTCATGTGATTTTTTACCGTATTGTATTTGCATTCGCTTTCGCTTTCGCATTCGCTTTCGCATTCGCTTTCGCGTTCGCTAAACTGGTATTCGTTACGTCTCCAATATTGTCCACCTTCGAATATGACATACAGATTGGTGATTTTATTGTATTTACAATACGAAAAATTGCAAGTGCTTAACATTCACTAAAATATCATTTTGAATGCTTTGATATGGATTAAATTTTTATAAAATTCTTAATATCAACTCACTGTACATATAGTGGTTGTCAAAATATTAAGCAAGAATATATAAATGTATATAATATTTATGGAACTAAATATAATACACAGCACAGCAAAAGAGGGTTTTTGAGTTGTTTAAATAAAATAACTGATCCTTATGTATGTTCATCTCCTAATTATTTTTTCTCAATCAGCTCTAGTGTAAAGATATAGTAACATTTAGCATTTGCATAATTTAAATCAATATTTGTTTTATTCACTTTTCTGATTTATTTATTCAGATAGATAATGCTAGCTTCAGAGATATTGTGCATTATATTAATATAAAATACTTTAAATATTTCTGTTCTTACGCCACCCAAAAAAAAAATTATAATTATAAATTATTTTGAATCAAGTATATATGTAGTTCTTGAAACGTTGTGATTGCATTATAATAGTGTTGTATTAAAAATTAAAATTTTTCTCTAAAATTGTTTTTTTTTTATTTCGTAAAAGCTGCAAATTTCAAATATACAATATAATGACTACAAATAGCACAAAAATTTTTTTATACGTAATAACTACATTAATGACTCTTAAACTGGCAAATGTTATAGAGAAAACAAATGTTTTTGGATGACATGACAAAATTTAAGGTATTTTTTAATATAATGTACAATATCACTGAAACTAGAGGCGCTAGAAAAAACAAAGCCATTCTCGTAATCAGCAGATGAAAATACAAAAGGATGCCTTATTTTTATATCAAAAAATTTACGAGTATATTAAAAAAAAATTAAAAGCTAAACCGAAAATGCACACCTTTCAACATGCTTGTAATAACATCAATGTAGCTCTACCCAAATGAAATACATAAAAATCGGCTATTTTTATTTATTTTTTTATTAATACATATTATACAAAGTAAATTTGCATAATATGGTATTGCACAGATATGGGCGGAGTGACTAGACCATATGCCCAAGATGTTATTAAGAGTATTTTAAAAAAGTTTTGTGGCTGACTGTACACGACCTATGCCTTCACATGGGAAGTAGCAACATGGTTGTTAATGAAATTCCACAAAAATCCGCAAGATTATACGGTTATCCGTGGCAGATCAGTCAACCAGTCCGAGGGAGACGAAAAACTTTCGAAGGCCAAACAACACACACAAGCCTGACCGCATTTAAAAAATAATTACGATGACGCGAGACATGTTCTCCAATCCAGAGCTGCTTAACGACTCCATCGGCTATTTTTAACCCCCGACTAAAAAAAGTGGGTGTTATAAGCTTGTAGTGTGTGTCTGTGTGTCTGTGTATCTGTGTGTCTGTCTGTGTGCACGTACAGGCCAAACGGCTGGACCGATTTTCATTTAGTTTTTTCTGTTTGAAAGATGACTTGATCGAGAGGGTTCTTAGCTATGTTTGAAACAAATCGGTCAGCCGTTTAGAAGATATAACACCTTTTCTGAAAAAATCGGGGGTTTTTAAAATTTTTAATTTTTGTTATTATTTTAAATAACAAATAACTGTTCCGCCATTGATTTATAATTAGCTTATAAAGCATGTAATCAATTAAAAATATAAAATCACAAGTAATATTACGTGTGAAAAATAAAATCAAATTTAGCTCATAATAATTGTAAATGATTTTAAATTAAAACATTTATAAACGATGATTTGGCGAATTTTTGTATGAACACACTTTCTCTACATCCATCAAACTGTAGGGAAGAACTGTTTAACGTTTGAGCAGCGAACTACGAGTATTATCACCCCTTTTAGACACGCAAAGTTTACTTTGCAAAGTCTTAATTCAGCTGTGTGAAAGACAGGGGGAGGAATACTCTCTCTTTCTGTCTTTCTCACAGCTGAATTGAGACTTTGCAAAGTAAACTTTCCGTGTGTAAAAGGGGTATATGCACTACAACTCGTTTTATAAAATTATGATTAACACAGGTACCTGTGAGTCTGCCAAAAATACTGCCTGATATTATTCCCTTTGCGGATCTGATAGAGATGTATGAGGATTATGATTTTAGCATAACATACATGCATGCTTATAAAAAGGAAAAGGAGGATGACGAAAAATGTTTTAAATAACGAAATAAATTTTACAGCTCTCCACAAAAAGGTATCTTAGTTATTTTACTTGCAATAATGGTAAAGTAAATATTTTACTAAAAATTTTGTTTTGCTTATGGTTGCTGTAACAAGAAGAACTTCATTCCCATGCGAAGAAATAGAAGCTGAGCATACCATTATCATAAAGCTTAAGGCAAAAATATCTAACATAAATAATACGAATGAGTGTGTTGCATGAATGAAAGCATACACTACGTCAAAGTATTACTTAGCTTGTGTGTGCCCGTTAGTGTTGCCGATGATATTTTTAGTAGCACTTTATATAACAAATTAAATAACTTACGTACTATATGTTTAATTTGATATAAACTTATTGAGAATAGGAATGTATTTATACAATTATACAATTTGTATATTTTAAATTTATATTTTTTCTGTCAGCTCTAAGCGATATGGCACCGTTGTTTTCCAAATGTAGTGCTTAAACTTCTTCAGACATTGAATACCCAACATACACAGTATCGTTGTATTTAAGTGGGATATGCACAACTTTTTCCACATTTAGTGAAATTTTTTTCAATTGTCTACATTGTCATTTCACTAAATTTTAGTTATTAGCGTGGGTCTGTACACTTCTAAAACGTTATTGGTAAGCTAACACAATAGTAGCAATGTCAAAAAACATCTAACTCATAGGGAATGATGAAAATAGGTGTGTTTCAAACAGATGCAAGTTTCAAGATTTCTTAGGTTAGGTTGGGTAGGGGTGGCAGTCAAAAACCTGGACTCAATTAAACCGTTTTGGCGCATTTTGATACCATGGAGAATTTGCTTATGCGGAGTCCCCACCGTTGAAGCAACCAGAGCTCAATATAAATCTACTAATACGTTGCATTTCAACACTAGCAACTCAGTAAGTACTCTGATCACGAGAGCGCCCATTGCGGCCATTATCTTTCTTGCAAGTCCAGAAAAGTGACACATAAAATGTTCTTAATTCTTTTCTTCATCGATATCCTGGCAGCTGCGGCAAAAATCATGAGTCCGGTTAGCACGGACACTAGAATCGAGAGTTTTTTCCTATTTTTTTAAATTAATTAAATTAACGACTGCTTGTGCTCACGCAATCATTTTTTGTGGCCCACCTTCTATTTGTTTCATCTTGGGCTCGCGAGAGAGTAGAGGTAAGCCCACATCCCAAGTCCGGTGGAACTTAGATCATCCTAATATCAAACTGCTCTGCCATCTCATTTAGAGATGATCAGCAGTTGAGGGCTGTTGTTGTTCTTAGAAGTGGGGGTTCAAGATCCATAATATCCCTTGACTATCAGTATATATGTATGTTAATCAAAGTCGTTGAAGTGACATTCACATCTCTGTCTGGGGCCCGTTTCTGAAAACTACAAATTACAAATCTACAAAAAATTCATACAAAACAACAACACTTTTAGAAAATTTACCAACGCAATTCATGGATTAGCAGACGCTGAATGGGTAGGAAGTTCAGATGATAGAAAATCTTTTACTGGCTTCGTTTTTATATTGGCTAGTGTCGCAGTTATGTACGAATAAAAACGCAATACACGGTAGCTTTGAGTAGTGCTGAAGCTGAATACATGGCTTTATCCTCAGCTTCAAAAAAAAGTATATATATATATCCGAAATCTTTTAATAGATATGGGATTTGAAAAATTAGTAAGAAATGCAACGACTTTGTTTGGTGACAATTTGTGATCGCAGAAAATCGTAAAAAAACCCAGTTTACTTTTTTCAAAGCAAGCATATAGATATCAAGGTCCATAATATAAGAGATAAAGACGGCAAACTTGATTTGAAATATGTACCATCAAATGACAACACGGCTGATATTTTCATAAAATCGCTGACGAAGACTAAAAACAAACACTTATCAGATAAACTAGGATCATGTTTAGGGAAAAGATTTTCATCTAAATACATTTTTTCTGTCGTTGGTCTTAGATCAACGTAAATAACATATCTTTGCGAATCAATAAATTTGTGACAAAATAGCATCGATTTGTTAATACATTTTTTGGCATATTTTACAATAAATACATATTTTTGCATACATTACTATAAATGTATATTTTTAATACATTTTTTTAGTTTTTTCATGTTATAAATCTAAGTTTTTTTTTATATTAGGTGTAAGGTATTTAAAAGGGCTATTAGACACACATACTTGTCTACTGACATGTACGATGGCATACTTTGGGTTTTGCTATTACACTGTCAAACGGTGACGGCATACTTTAGAACACAGAAATTTTTGAAGTGAAAGCATTGCAATGAAGCAGAAAGTTGTAGCGTTTCTTTGTCTATTATATCCATTAATTTTCAATTGGTTGTTGTGGTACAGATCTTATTTTATTTGCCACATTGTGTCAAGCTTTTCTGAAATCTTCCCATATAATAACACTAGGAAAAGACATTTTTTTCCACAAATTTCCGATACGTACACATCAGTGTCAACAAGTGAACTGAATTTTTATATTAAGTATGACGGACATGCTATTAGACGAGTATGTTGGTATGCGAAAGACATCAGAAAATCAAAAATTTTTGAAAACCAACATACATGTTTAACATACTACACAAACATGCTATTAGACAGTGAGATTTTGTATGCCATCCTACATGTCTGCAGACAAGTATGCCTGTCTAATAGCCCTTTAAAAGCTGCAGTTTTTACGACTGTGTAAAAACGAAAAAGAGGAAAACGAGAAAAATTTACGATCGTATTTTTTGAGATATTATTCGATATACCTTGGGTTAAGTCGGGAATACCAATACCATTGAAAATTAAAAGAAAAATAGCTTGGGATAATAGCTCTTTTAAAACCAACAATTTTTGTGTAATTTTTTTCAGCGCTCTCTACTGGTCCCGCATTAATTTCATGTGGATATAAAGTGCTTTTGAAAGCACCTTTGCGTGTTTCAGCTTTCAGTGAAAAATATCAAATGATATGATCCATCCTATAGTAACTAAATGGGGAACGTGGCAGAAGGCTGTCCAATACTAAATTTCTATTAATAAAATTAAAGAAATTTTAAAGTCAAAAAACTTTCCCTCACATGGAAAAAAATAACGTGTGCTTGAAGAGCACCTTAAATTAAAATTTTCATACAAAAACTGGTTTTAACGTACATTTCAAGCACACGTTATTTTTGGCATATTGATGCAAGTTTTTTTAATTTAAAATTTCCTTAATTTTATTAATAGAAATTAGAGAGCTGCGTAAACAGTCTTGAAATGTAAAAACGTCATGATTTTTAAACGTATTGACGTCGCATGTATTATACTAAACCAATAATAAATGCTGTCGTACTATAAGCGTGTATGTGTATATCAGTTGTAAGATGCGATGTCGCAAGACAGCTTGTTTGTAACAATCACTCAAAAGAAGTACTGTTGATTAGTGTATGCTTGTTATTTTTCATATTGTACGTTTGAATGTGTGTGTGTAATATGTAGATGGTAAGCTATTATGTGATTAACCGCATACAACTAATGTTAATGCATGTGTGTGCCTTTGCATGTGCGCAGAAAAATAAAAAATCATACACACATAAATGCATGACGTTTGTACACTCGCTTATGCTTAGAAAGAAGCTAGTATCACAAATTCTTCCATCACGAAGTGTTTTCTTCTTTACTCTTATACCTACAATACTCAAACAAATTTTTTTGCAAACAATATTGTTAACGTTTGTTTTGTAAGATTTCGCTTTAGTAAAGCATTTGAAAAATCCCTCATGTCTTGAAAGTTCTAATAAGATGTCTTGTGCAGGATACTAATAGAAATGTAGTATCTGACAGCCTTCTGCCTAATTGATATTTGGGTATACATTGTATTGGTTTCTTGTTCACACTATAGGCCAATTAGATAGAGGCGTTCGTTACTTTAACACATCAATTAGAAATACATAGTTATACAAAATAAAATTATGAACTTAAACTATATGCAACAAATTGGATCAATAGTTTATAGTTCTAAGAACGAAAATTTAGAAACTGAATAATCCACAAACGAAATAGCAGCATTTAAGTATGCACTAATAACTTCTGCTGACGTGGAACATTCATTTTTATTACATAAATTTTTTCAGAAAAAGTTTTCAAAGATTTATCTTTGACAATTAAAAAACATTTATTCAGTCATGTACGTAAATAAAAGTTCGACGGAACTTTATTTTGTATTCCATGTGATTTGCCAAATATTTATTAAGAAGGCATTGAAACTGAGCTTTTTATGTTTTTTAAGTTTTTAATGAAAGCAATGAAGGTGATTTTTTTAATAACATTAATAACATTAAAAATGTTGAAAAAAAGTTGATAAATGCATATTTTATTAGTTTTAAATGCATATTTTTATATTTTTACTGCGTATTTTATGTACATAAAACGTGATCTAAATTGTATGAAAATCCTTTCCCTAATCATGTTAATTTATTGTTTGGTTTTTCATTATGGTGCAGTGTTGAACAAATGTTCCTTATACTTTTAATGTATTTGAAACTGGTTTTTGAAACTTGTGTAAGAAAGTTTTTTGTGTCATTCGGCTTATTAGTTTGGTTCAATAAAGAGCTTTTTCTGTATTGTTTTTTGTATATATATTTGTGGAATTCTTCAATATTATCACTACTTTTTTGTCCCACGCTGGTCGGGCTTAAAAATTTTATCTGGATTTACGATTTGAATACTTATTGTTAGTTCATTTTTGAAGATACAATAAATAAATATATATATTAATAAAAGATAAAAAAAATAAATAAAACATATAGGTCGCTGAAACAGCCTGAGTACGAGGCCGGTCTGCGACACTCATTAAATAAGAACACTACGCATTTTTTTGATGTGCATTAGTGTCCATTTGTATCAGTGTAGGCCCCCCCAGGGGAGTCTATTTTTGACTACGGGTGTGGCAACCTCGGGGCCCCAGCTGGGGTGATGTGGCTTTTTCCATTGACGTACCTTTGGTACATTACCCATAGAACTTATGTGTT
Source organism: Tachina grossa (assembly GCA_949987645.1). Classification (NCBI taxonomy): domain Eukaryota; kingdom Metazoa; phylum Arthropoda; class Insecta; order Diptera; family Tachinidae; genus Tachina; species Tachina grossa. The sequence continues at coordinate 126,875,576 of OX465275.1, forward strand.
ACTACCCGATCTCTGGCAACAGAGCAAAGGATGTGCACATATTTATAAAAGGAAGACAGATTCTTGTTGATGTCAGTTGGGTGCAGCGTCACGTAGAACTGCCCCTGAGTTCAAAAGATGACAGAGGTTAAGCCCTTGTGGTGGAACTACGAGGTCTGACCAGAGGCTACTTCTGGTGCCACGGGTGCCGATTGCCCGACAGTCGAGTTGCTTTGAAGTTTTGAGTTCATGTAGCGGTCGTTTGGATCCTTTGCTAAAATGCCGAGTTTGTCCTTTGGCGACACAGGCATGGGTTCATCTCGGATGAGTGGTTGAGCTGTGCCGGCAATGGTTGAGGAATTCTCTTGGGGACCTCGCCTTGGATGTATACATAACACCTTAGCGTGGAAGCCGGAGAATTATCGTGGTGGCTGTGGTTGCTACCAAAATCGCTGGGAGAATAGTTTGGGCTTCCCAGTATGAAATCAGTGCTAGTGATTGGTCTGACGCGGTCAGCCAGACACTATTCTAGGTGATGTTGCCATTCAGCAGAAGCTGCTATGGGAACGGACATAGCAGCAGAGTTTAGATAGCTCAAATTACCTCAGCAAGGTAATTGAATATAGTACAGGGATAACTAAATCAAAGATTGCAACCTATGTGCCTTGAGGAGTGCGCCTTAGGTTCATTCAGGAAGGGTGCATGGGGGCGATGGTCTGGCGTCTTACCTGCACCCGGTGATTTGGCACCCGTGAGATAAGGCCGTAATGCCAGGTGCTCACGGAAAGCTATTGCACATCTGTATCAGTGTAGGAGATAAGTTCAAGTGATGAACGTATAGATACTGGCCATTGAACTATACCGACTTCAGCAGATACTAATCCTAATGTAACATCATAGAGCCTACCTTCGTCTGCATTGTATGGCAGAATCATAGGCGAAGTAAAATAACCAATAAAATAAAATATCTACTAAAAAGAGCTTCAAAAATATAATATGCCACGTTGACACCAGAGTCGCTGTAACACTGCATTTTTATATATGTAAAAAAATTAAGCTTTTCTCTATCTCTTCCTTCACCTTCTGTCTTTTCTATTACTACCCCTTTACTTAAAGAAGGGAACACCTAGAAATGGTAGTACACATTCATTGCCTGAGTGTTATTTCTGCTAAAAAAAAAAATTTAATGATTTCATATTAATTTATGGACGTAACATCAACGAATATATATCTAACATTGCGTAAATACCTACCGTGTAAGTTAAATATGGTCATTTTAACCCGTAGGTATGGCCAAACGCTTGGGCAACCTGTAGTGTTTCTTACATGGCTGATTGATGTTGGTTTATTCGTTAGGTAGCTAAAATTCAAACTATTTTTCAAGAACTGTCAACTTTAATAAAAAAAAACTATAAATTCCAATATATAAAAAAATATAAATGAACGTAGAATAACAGGAGCTAACAAATTTGCGTTATTTTCTGCAAAGAAACTCTCAAAAAGGAACACACAAATATAGGGAAAGAAGTGACCATTTTGAAATTTGGAATGATATAGAATTTCTGAGAAGGTTTCGGCTTTCCAAAACAAGTGCACGAATGGGTTTAGAAGCAATTGAATCTGCGATTTTATGCATCTGGAAGCTTCCAAATAATGGTTGCAGATTTTGGAGAAATTCATCAAATCACAGCAAGCAGAATAATTAAAAAAGTTTCTGTTGCAATAAAAGGCATGTATGATTTGTGTATCAAACATCCATCTACAGAGGAAGAAATCTTATACTCACAAACAAAGTTTTATAAAATTGCAAAATTTCCAGATGTGTTGGAGCCTTGGATTGTACCCACGTAAAAATTATGTTTCCTGGTAAAACCACATAGTTTAAAATAATAATATTTATTTACTAAGTTTACTAACGTCGTTTTTCCCCTTCTGTAAAATTTGCACTTCGTCTATTTGCCTCTATTTTTTTTAAATTCCTGTCAAAAACAATGAGAATAATAAAATTTCAATAATTTATTTGGCATAACAATACACGTTACCAATGTAATTTTAATGGATAGGTGAAGTTATCTATCTATTTACACCCGTAGTTATCTCTTTATAGAAGTTACGGCCATTAATCAGTTTATATGTGTGTAATTACAAATCGTCTCATAATTATGTAAATAAAAAAATACATCTTTCCTTGAAATATAACACCGATACGTTAAATAATTAAGATTTTATTCACGGAATTTAAATGATTGTCAATGTAGTGACCAAGAAATGTGATATAAAGGTAGTCACTACACTATCACAAGAATGGTCTCAAATGTGGCTTTAGAGATGAAAGAGTAATCGGAAAACGTTGAAAATTTTTACGGTAGATAGATATTGATGTTGTTATTTAATTTCTTGTTGATCAAGTGCGATATATTTTTAAATTGCCTACTTATTTATTTTAAATAAAAAAATAAGTAATTACATTTTGGAAAATTAATATTTAAATATAAATATTTCCGAATAATTTTTTTCATTTTCGGTTTTAATAAAAGTTCATCAATCCAAACAGTTAAAATCTTTCTAAATATAATGTTTACTAGCTGAGCCCAGCAAACTTTGTCTTACTATCAATTATTTTTTGTAACTAAAAATTACTTCACACAATGGTCACTTCTTAGGTAAAACACAAGACGGAAACCTACCAGGTATTAACCCGAACCTGTGTTGAAAATGATGCAAAAAATATTTTATTATGCACTGGTTTGCGTATTTTTATGAGATAGCGTGAAAACAAGGTTAATGCAGCATTACGCAAAAATATTCCAACAGGGTTAATGCAAGTGTTACGCGAAAATATTCCTACAGGGTCAATACAAAGAATAATCTAGAATAGTTCAAATAACTAAATACATGCGTAGCACATACAAGCTTTATTAAACGTAAACAAGTAATAACAACAACAAAAACTGTCTGCTCGTTGAGAACCCTGCAGTCAAAATGTGTTTATGTCAACACTAAAATTCCAGTAGTAGTTACATTTGCTTAATTCACAAAACCTCTTGTATCTCTGTATTGATTGTATTATCATATTAAATAATTACAAGAGTGTAACATTTGTTGTATGAAATTTTCATATAAAAATGAAAACCACTATTACACTTTTATTTCATATGTTTTTAAAATGTTGTATTCAAAGAGAGGCTCCCTGAGAGAATTTGTATGTAGCTTGTAGCTTGTTCTTCTTTTTTCATTAAAAATACGAAATACATTAATACACTACACAGAGGGTGTTCACAATTAAAAAACCAAAAGTGTATTTGATACACAAATACACCATAAAGATTGTTGTGAATTAAGCAATTGTCTACAATTTCTCTTGTATTCGTCAGTACAAAAGATAGAGGGAAAACAGATGTGGTGTATTTTTGGTGGATTTTGCAACAACTTGTCAATATAAATAAATTTGTATGTACCACGAGGAACTACGTAGTCAGTATCTAGTCAATTCCTTTAGTGTTACTAGTAAATTTTCAATTACAAACACATGCTAAATGTCTATAGCATAAAGTATTATATGGGGAATAATTGTAGAGTAGTACTGGTGACAAAGTTAAAAGCGACTCAGTACATTTTCACCATCGACATTTCCTTCAGGGAAGATACGCATGTCTACATACATACATGCATGCTAATTCCAAGGAAAAACAAAAATAAAGTAAACAATTAAATGAATTAATGATGTATGCATATACACATGTATGTGCAATGTACATAGTTACCACATGAACTTTGTAAACAACATTTTAGATGATGATGAGATTGTCTAGACTTTGCTGTAAAATGCTAGTGACCTTGTGCGAAGTATAAAAAGGGTGACACATCCAATGGCAAGTTAGTAGTCAGTTGAATCAGTTACAGTAGAGCCAGTTGTCAGTTAAATCGCCTGTTTTGAAGAGATCATTTAAAATACTTGTCTACTAAAGAGTTCAGTTCATTATCGGGAAGAAAGAGTAAGTCTCAGTTGCAAGTCGTACACAAGTGTGTGTTATAGTAAAGCAGTGGGACCAGGGTGACCAATGACATTTTTCAAAAAGTGGCACCAAATAGGGGATTTATCCAAAAAAGGGGCAACATTAAAAAAAACGAGACAACTACACTAAAGTTCTTGTTTTTAATGTATTATTATATGATTCACTTTAAAAAAAAAGGGGACAAAAAGTGGCAATTTGCCACTTTAGTCGGTCAAACGGTCACGCTGAGTTGGACATTATTGTGGTTGTACAAAGAAAGTGCGTCAACAGAGGGAGTCTTCGTGTGTGACGAGTAGCATACAGAGAGGAATTGCTACAATACTAGCGCAGCCAGCTGATAGACGTGGTATACCAGGGGCCTAATTCCTGCACTCGTGATCGGAATTGCATTCGAATAGAAATTAATTTCGCTGGCAAGAAATTTTCTGATGATGTCACTCGTTACCAAGCGAATCGAGTTTTTGTTTCAGTGTTGGAAAAAGGTAAATATATTTACATATAAATTCATTTCACAGCACTGAATAAATTGTAAGCAAAAGCACATGTTTGTATATATGCATGTGTGCAAAAACATATGTATGTACGTACATACACACGTATATGCAGAAAAAAGAAACGAATATACATAAATGTTATTTTCATTTTAATTTAATTAATACTTTAATAATAATAAATTAGTGTAAAGTTAGAGAATAGAGCACAAGTCACATTTTCGATTCTTTGATTGGCTGACCAGGAGCCAGAGTTGGTTGATTTTTTTGTATTTTCCCCGACAACTCTTAGGCAAAATATTATTTGCCAAGTCAGTGTGTTTTGTTATATTTAAAGTGAAGTAGAAATTCTTTAATTTGTATTTTTTATACGTACATTTGTGCATTCATTCATTTATAAAAAAATAAGTCAAATATTGAACATACATTTTCCTGTTCTTCGCTTTTTCTATGTTAAACATGATTTCGAATGCCTTTTTGCTTGCGAGTAAAAACACGAACGGTTGCATTCGAATGTATGCACGTTATCGAATGCTGTCATTAGAAATTTCGATATGTGTTATTCGAAACCGAATGCGAAAATCCCAAAAGTTAAAAAAACTCGCACATTCGAGTAATAACTCGCTCGCAATCGAATGCGGGAATTAGGCCTTAGAACGAGGAAGACGTAGTGGTAACCAGTTGTATTTAAGCCTGTGGTCGGCAAATTAAGGTCGCCGCGTCTTTTCTTATGCTCTTCTAATACTTATGTGTACACACGCATTACTCTTAAGAACCAGCATTGCCAGATAAAAAAACAATAAGAAAATAAGTGGGATGAGAATTTACTAAATTTTTTATTTTCATAAAATTATTATGGCAAACCAGAAAATTTGGTTTGTCAACGTACGTTGTCATGCATGAAAGAACGTGACATGCAAAGGCATTTTCAAGCATATATTTAAATTGTTTTAAGACAATTTTCTACAAAACTATCTCTTTACTCATCTTTAGCAACAAGAGAAGATGTATTTTTTCATAAACAAAACTTGAGTGTTTCTTCTGACCATAATAAAATCATGTTTGGTTTTCGAGATTTAAAATTTCAACATAGGGAAATGCGATGAAAATTTAACTTGCAACACCGACTCGTGGTAAGAGTATAACTCACACAATTATAAAATGTAATGGCATGGGTTGCCGACCACGGATTTAAGCTATTGATTAATTTAGTTTAAGTGGATTTATAAATAAAACTTGTGATATTCTCAACCTCAATTACTACACTGCACTATAGGAAATTTCACCCATTTTTTGGCCAAAAGTAAACATTTGAATTTTTGCAAAGTTTTTTTTTTTTTTTGCTTTACTTAGCATTTACACATGTAAGTGCAAGTTCGAAAAACTCAATACATTGAATTTTTTTTACTAATATATACAATAACATTTTTTGTACTTACTGCTCAGCTTACAACATAATTTTTGTATGTAAGTAAAATGACAAATGAAGAAACAGTGTTACCGAGAATGAGTTTTGTATAAATTTATTAGTACTTCGTATTATAAAAGTAATATTTATTGCTGATTTCTCGCATATGTATAAGAAAATAATATTTAAAAAAGACCAAACTATGCAACAACGCATCTTGATTGTGCTTATACATCTGAATTTCAAGAACAACAAGAACTTGGTCAAAATTTATATCTCACTACTTTTAATGGCCGAAATTTTGGATAGGAACTTGGCCTTGGTAAATATAATAAAAAATATAACAAAATTAACATAGCTTTTTAAATTTTTCAAAAAAATTTAATTGTTTTTTAAATTTTTTTCTTACGTCAGTAGGCTAGTAAGTAGGCTCCCCACTCGAAATGACATCTAAGCCCATTTTTGAAATTGTATTGAATAAGGCTCGACCGCTAGGTGTAACAAGACGCGAGCCCCAGTACGTATGTTTTGCAAGTCTGATTGCTAAGCTGATTAGTTTGTTAGGGGAGAGAGACGGGTGGGAAAAGAAACGTTGCTGTTCCCCTCGTCTCTCTCTCCCTGAAACGAATCAGCTTAGCAATAAGACTAACATAGTGTGATTTGGGACTAACTGAAAATCTGGGAGGTGAGAAAATTGATGATATCACGAAATTCGCACAAAAATTTTCTACGAAAATATTCGTTGCTTGCAAATATTCTTCACTAACGTTGTGAAGGACATGGTGCTTGAGTCTTGACTTAATTAGAATTGTTGATCCACCGCATGCTCTCCCTCTCGGGTCCTTTGTATCATATAAAGTGTAACCATTTATTTTAAATAACAGTATAATATAATAGTTAGTAATAGTAATTTTAATTTTTAAGTTTACAAATTTATTAAAATTTTGCGTACAATATTTATAATGTTTTTTTTTTTTGTTTGATTTAAATAGAAACCTACGTCTTCTTCATTAAAACCTCTTTATTTCAGGAACATTTATAACAATGTTTGCATTTTGGAGGTTCTCTTCTTGATAAGCTAATTTTTAACTCAAACTTCTGCAAAACCCAACCTTTAGTCCTTCGTTCTAAAAATTTCATGGGGGCCAAAGTTTGGCACTTTCTAAAAGAATTTAAGTTTTTAATAAGTATAACTTGTAAATGTAACACAAAATATAAGACTTTGTGCAAAAGAAATCTTTTAAACAAGTTTTAATACCTCGCTTTTGTACCAAAAATCAGCTAAAACTTAAAATGCATTTTAAATCTATTATAAATATTTCTCTAACCGGTCAATTTTAAGGTTTTATATCTTAAACTGAAAGCCTATGGTCTCACCTAGTGAACAAAATAACCGCAATACAAAATTCCAGTCCAGTCAAAAGTTATATATATTTGACCGCCATCTCGCAAAAGGGTGCGTCCGTGAAAGGTATATAAGATTCGGCACTACCAAATATAGCGCTCTTACTTGTTTTATTTAATTTTTGCCACAAGCCTATAGCTATTAATTTTTAGTTAGTTTTTATTATTATTGTTCGAACTTAATTTGTTTTTATATTTATGATTGGATTAGGATTAAGTTCGTATTATAGCATTGCACAGATACATCTGTTTGCACTAATTTTTCGTGTTTTTTGGTTCTGGTATGAACAAATATGTTATTTATCGTTGTAAATGTTGATTTTTTAAGCAATTATTGTATGGTTGGGCAATGAGCAAATGAAAACAACACATTTATTTTTTTTTTGTTTTTCTAAGGCAAATAAGATACATAAAACTGCTTTTACCATAAGTGCCTTATGATGTGTTGAAAAAAAAATGTAATTGGCTGATGAATGAATGAATGAAAGCAAAATTGCACATACATATGTAAGTAAATGATACATGTACATGAAACATATGCATTTGTAATTACTCTCAGAGCAAAATTATCTCTTTCTCTCTCTATACTTTGGCTGCGCCACAAAATAACATAACGAACGTCCGCACATACATCTGCATATCATGTATTTGTTTCAATAGTGGTTTTTTCATATATTTGTATTACAATATGTATTTTTTGAGCAAAAACAGATTAAACAGTTGCTCAGCAGCAATACAATAAGCAATTGTTATTTGTTTTGAATTGTATTTTAATTTGGAAAAGCACGCACACACAATAACTCTTATACTAGTTCTGTCGCTCACACTACAATTATATGGTACATACCATGGTATATTTGTTTTGGCTATACAAACGAGTATACAAATGCAACCCTTTAGTTCGTATCGTTTTGTAAGCCAAATGACATGTAATATTTATTAAAGAACAAATAACACTAAAGTTAATTGTAAATATTCTGACAAACAATTAGTAGAACGGAAATACTAGCTGTTTTCGAAGGCCACTAGACCTTCATCATCTGCTTACTTTCATTATTTAAAACAGATTGAAACGGGTAAAATCGGCACAATATTTCCAGCACCAATCAAAAATCAACGGACAGTTGCCAGGTACTTTTTTGATCATTGTACTTCTAGGCTACAAAACCGCGTAAAAACTAATTTTTGTACTTTTGTTTTGTAATTGGTACATCTTTTGAATTACTGAACGTAGAAAAGAAAATTGCTTCGTGTTATATTTTCCTTGAAATAATTTCGAATAATTAGTTGTTTTTTATGGGAATTGTTAAAATTTAAGTTTAAAATTTTTAAACGCACTAATAATCCCAAATTAATATTTTACTTATTAAGTAAAATATTTTTTTTATATTAAAAATACATTGAAATTGATTATTGAGGGTCTTAGCTGGATCCTATGCGCAATTCACTGTTGCAGTCGGCCATTATACTTATTTGCACCATTCGAAATTGAAAAAGCACACGATGCATCAGTTAGGTTTAGGGTACAGTAGACAAATGTTTCCATTTTTGGAAATTATTTATACATATGTACATAACATCATTTTTATATTTTTATACTATTAAATTTTTTTCTACATTTCAATTACTATTTTAATTGAATCTTAAAAAATGTTTAATTAGCTTTTTAGTTAAATCTTAAAAATATTCTCAACTAATTTTTTAATTGAATTTTTAAAAATATTTCAATAAAATTTTAATAGAATCTGTAAAAATCCATCAATTAAATTTTTAGTTAATGTAATATTTTTTGAATTGAAAAAATCCCTAAAATTTTCAATTCAAATGGATGAGTTAATACTACAATTTTCATGATTGGTTGAAAACTAATTAATTTTTTAACTGAATCTTTGTATTTTTAATTGAATCTTGTTTTTACTTTTTTCTGTGTAATTGCGAAATACGTCAACTCAATTTTGGTCACATTGAGTTTCTGATGGCAAATAGGTCCCCTATGTAATATTTATATTTTTGTAGTATTAATTTCGAATCCAAAAGATTATGTTTTTCACGTTTTATATAAATTTTTCTTATTCTGCTATCTCCAAGTATAATTTTTTTTGGTGAAAATAGATGCTGAACACTAATCCATTAAGGATTTTGATATCGTATGTCTAGTTTTTGAGATATGGTCACTTTTAATATATTAGTACAAAGGGGTTTCGATAAAATAAAATTTGGAAATATATGTATAACTTTTAAAATGTTAATCGAATAGAAAAATTATGTGTGGACCAGTTATAGTCAATGACATAAGCTTCCGAAATTGATAATTTGAAGTGACACTGTTACAATGGAGAGTGAGTTAGAGACTGCTAAAGCTGACCACCACGAGATGGAATAGGCTTTCAGTCAGGCTTTAGTTATTTTTTTATGATATTTTGTTTTTTCTTGTAGCTTTTATATTCTATTCTTATATCTAGTGTTGAGTAAAATATTACACAAATTGGTTAAAATATTTATTTTTTAAAAAAATCTTTTCCGACAAAATATGCTAACTCAAAAAAAAATATTTGTTTTTTGATCAACTAAAATATGCTATTTCATAAAAATACGCAAACCAGTGCAAAATAAAAAAATTTTTGCAGACCTATAAATTAGTAAGCATATTTAAACCATATCATAGAAGGAACATCATTTATTTTAACAGTAATGAGCGAATTAACTAGTTTTTCCGTTCTACTGAAAATCTAGTTTTTTTGAGTTGACGTATTTTGAATATAGGCTCTCAAAATGTAAAAAGTCTGAGAACACCTCAACAACAATAGGGAATGTGAAAATTTATATATTTGGGCTAGAAGCAGAACTACCAATGTGGATATCAAATCAATGGGGTTGACAATAAGATTTAGATTATTCACATAAAAAGTTTGCTAGGTGATAGTATGCGCACCATAGAACTGAGCTCTACCAATATGGATCCGAGGTAAAATAACATAGTTAATTATAATAAACACAAGCTTTTATACAAAAAAATCAGAAAACCCCACTGCTACCAACTTTGAACCGTTAAATATCCAAATGGTCATTCGAAGGGAAAAATCATAAGAGAAATCTAAAGATGATTTTAAAATACCTGTCGAATGATACCCATTTTGATATAGTTTGCCGACTTTTTATATTTTTCGTATTTACAAAATGGCATCTGTTAGCCGCCATTCGGTTTATATATTGCCGCAAAGGAACACGCATACATACATACATACATACATAGATGCATAGATTGATAAACACATAGACTGATGAACTATCAAAATATATATTTATGTTTAAGAAATAAACATGAAGAATTTATCAGTTGAACACAATATAAATTTTTATATTTGATCCCTATATGTGTATCTGGGATTCAAATGAAACAGCTTGGTTAGTATACCAAAAAATAACTAAAACTTTGGAACATTTTCTAAATTTAAGTAAAAAAAGTTGTTGTATGGCACCAAAGACTAGTAAGAACTAGTTCATTAATGAACTAATTTATAAGAATTCTATTTTTATGTTTTAGTAAAATGTTTCCACAAAATTCGGAGTTTTGCAAAAAAAAAATTTTTTCATCTTTGATTTCAAATTAAGTAAATTTTCCAAAGTTTTCGTTTTTGTCTTTAACTTTAGTAGGTATTTTTATTTAAATACTTTGGTATAGTATGAGATATTTTTTATTATATATATCTATATATACATTTTATTACATATATCTTTAAAAAAAAAAAACATTTAACAGCAATATTTTATATAGCTAGCTATATTTCAGCTCTTCTAATCAAAAACATTAGCCTCAAAGAAAGTTTTTTGCTAAAATTAATAAGGGTTTTCATGAGAATGTTCAAAAGTCTCGTAAACTGTGCAATTGCGCACAAATAACATAAAATGTCAAAAATTGTATGGAAATTTATTTACACAAAACTGTTAACTTTGCCCAATAATTTTCACTCGTAAACTTAAGCTGTGCAATTGTGCATTTATTAAACAACAACTCTTTGGTTTTTTTGCTTTCTTGGGGCATTTTTAGCTACTTAAAAAAACTTAAAAAACTGCTTGAAATTTTATTTTTATTATATTAATTTTTTTGATATTTCATTCAAATTTACTTAACTGTGTGCGCAAAAACAAAAATATGAAACAAGTCTCGCATATTTGCCCAATTTCACAAATGGGAATTTTAAGAGTTCATATGAAAACCCTTAATATTTTAGAAAATAACGAACAAAATACCAAAAATTATATATACCAAAATTATATTTACATACATATATATATGCAAATTATTTTTACTAAGTCCTAATTTACACTATGCAAGTCTTATTGCTAAGCTGATTAGTTTGATGGAGAGAGAGACGAGGGGAACAGTTATTGCTAAGCTGATTACTTTGATGGAGAGAGAGACGAGGGGAACAGACAAGTTTCTTTTCCCCTCGTCACACTCTCCTAAAAAACTAATCAGCTTAGCAATAAGACTTGCATAGTGTAAATTAGGACTAAGCAATTACATTGTACAATAAGAGCTTTTAACTATTAAATAATTTATACTACATATACTACGTCTAGTCAAAAAAAAAACTAAAAAAAAGTACATTGAATAAATGGGCTTATGGATCACCTTAGAGGGGCAGACGCACCCCGTAAAACACAACTTATCGCTATGAAATTTTTTTGTATAACCAAATTCATTGAATCAGTAAGTATTTTGTATGAAAGCGGACCTACAAAGAAATTTGTAGATTCTGATAACAATTTTGTAAAAATTAAACTGGAAAACAAATTTTTATTTTTAGTTAACTTATTATGGCATTAGCGAAAAAAAATTAACTGAAACTCAAAGTAGTTTCAATCAAATGTATTTATAGGAACAGAAAAACAATTTTGAAGATTTTTTTTGTGTTATGCAGCAATTTTTATTTTTATAATTTACAAGCACATTCACCAAAATTTTTCGTATTATCAGAAAATAAATAAACTGGATCAATAACAATTCTTACCCATTTTTTTCTAAAAAAAAATAGTTTAAGTTTTATTTGAAACTGCAAAAAAAGTTTGCAAAAATTACTTTAAATATTTCAGAAAAAAACTGAATCAAATAAAAGTTTCAACTAATTTTTTTATTTATTATGAAAATGTTTTTTAGATCTATGAAATAATTTGAAAAAATTTAAAAAAATCAGACAAGGTTTTTTACTGTATATAAATATAAATTTAACTGAAACATAGCAAATTTCAAAATAAAAATATATGTAAAAATTTTGTTACAAATTTTACTTTGTATAGATAAAAATTTTCACTCTATACAGTTTTTTTACATAAAATGAAATCGGAACAAATAACTTACTGAAACAGTAAAAAATAATTACTGAAACTAACCCCCTGTTTGTGTAAGACGTTTGAGTTAGAAATCTTAGCGTTTCTGTAATAGATTAAAGAAAAGTTGTACAAGTTTCCTTTAGTCTATTACAAAAACGCCAAGATTTTTAACTCAAACGTTTTACACAAACAGGGGGTAAATTTTATTTGAAAACACACGTTTGTTTGAAAATTTTTTGGGAATAATTTTTTTCTGTGTATAAAAAAAAAGATATCTCAAGTTCAAATATTCCTCGAAAATATACTTTAATTTTTTTCTAAATGAAAATACATAATATAGCCTCTAATTTAAAATATTTATCTTTTTAAATATTTTTCTAAAATTTAGAATACCTTTTACATCTTTTAAGTAAGTAAAATATTATGAACTAATTAGGAGTAAATCATTTCCTTAAACTTATTTTTCGATTTAAAACGAAATTGACTACTTCTTAGAATTAAAATTTCCCCCAAAGTTATAAACCATTTTTCTATTGTTAGTAAATATTTCCTTTAAGACAGTAATCATTTCCTAAAATGTGAGAAATTTGTTTGTGTATTTTATGAGCTATTTTTAAGGATATGAACTATTTCTTTTTTCCTCTATTAAGATCTATTATATAGATTTTTGTAAAAATTTACTTGAACTTAGAAACAATTATTTAAATTTAAAAAAAATGTGCATTTAATATATATGTACATATAAATATATTTAACTGTTTATTAAAGTATGATCCTTTAAGACTTTTTTCCTTACTTTTTTATTTGACACTTTAATACATGTATAACAAAGCTGAAGCCTATATATAGTATACGGCATGTACAAAACCACACGCGTATGTAGCTCTGACGTAATTTTGACATCATCACAAAGCTACAATTACTACATGCCGTTTACTAGCAACATATGAACGTACATGCAAATATTCGCAGATGTACTGCCTCAGAAAATGTATTCGATTCAGCTCCATGTGTCACATTTCTATTTTGGAACAAAGTTACTATCAAAATTATACCGCATGTAGCCACTAATAGTAATTTAAAAAAATGCAACCAACATGCTGAAAATTTCCGTGAAGTCATCGCCACATGCGAATGTGGCTTTTCTACATGAAGCGTACTAAAGGCTTAAGTACCTTAAGAGCTTTCTTGCAAAAGTTCTTAGTTATTTTTATACTCTATTTTTGCTCTTAAAAAAAGAAGCAACACTAACACGTTTTATACTTAATATTTTAAAGTAATGTCTTTGCATTCCTTCTTCGCTTTGCTGAAATTTTAACAGAGATTTGAAAATGTAAATTCCTTGGCATCAATTAAAAAAAGTGTGTTTTTTTAAAACAGTTTAATAAATTGGTAGCAATTCAGTTTAGAGCACACGCACATAAATCAGCAGCTAAACCCCATCAGCATTTGTTATCGCGTACGAATATAATTTAATTAATAGAAAATATTTTTGTGGTTCTCATTCCATTTTCGTCTAAATCTGTACTGTCTTTTGATTATTTAATTTCTCCTCTTACTTTTTATCTTATTTCTTAGATGGTTGCTTTGAGAAGGAGAGAGCAGGGATGTGTAAACCAATTAAGTTTGGATTACGAAATAACAACTGTTTGGATTAGGGACTTTCGACTCGTTAATTATAAATGACAAAATAAAAACACAAGATTCATACTTAACTTAATTTTTCTTCACTATTAAACATAAATCTTTATGACTTTTTTTTGTGAAAACTCATACAGAGGGCATAAAATAAGATTTAATCTCGCTGGTATAAAACTCGATTAAACAAGTAAAATTGGAAAAAAATGTAGACAAAAGTATTGTTGAATCTTGTATGCATATGTAGTATATGCGTGTGTGTATGTGTATAAACCTCACAAAACTTACCAATGACTTAACCGATTGGAATCAAATTTGCAGCATACATTGAACCCTCTTTCGGAGGGTTTAAAATGAGTTAAAAAACTATAGCACTATTTATGATTTGCGATGATAATCAGAATGCATTCGAAGAAACAAATGCTCAAGAAAGCATGAAACATTATTTCATTTCGAACGCGTTCATTTATTTTTTGCTGGGTAATTAAATAATACATCAAATTAAAAAAAAAAACATAAAAAAACATAAACAAAATCCTTTCAACCAAGCTAATTCAATTTATTGAACTCTCTTCCTTAAAGTACAGGGTGGGCCAAAAGAAACCAAGGGGTGTAAAAGTTTAATAACTTTTTTGTTTATTAATTTTTTTTTTATTTTTTCTTTCAGATTATATAGACAACACTTGGAGAATTTATAATGAATGAAAATAATAAATGAAAATCAGAAAATAAGAAATGAATAAATGAAATCAACTTTATTGAAAATTTGATTATGAGTGATGAAGCTCATTTTCATTTGAATGGCTTTGTTAATAAGCAGAACTGTAGATTCTGGGGTTCTCAAAATCCAAGAGCCATTCATTAACGCCAATTGCACCCCATCAGGTGTACAGTATGGTGTGGGATCACATCTGAAAATGTCATTGGGCCCTACTTCTTCGAGAATGAAGATGGAAGTGCTGTAACCGTAAATGGAGAGCGGTATCGGTTTATGATAGAAAATTTTTTACGTCCTGCTCTTGAAAACAGACCTGGTATGTGGTTTCAGCAGGACGGAGCCACTGCCCATACTGCCCGAGACATAATGGCACTTTTAAGTCAAATTTTTGGAGAGCGAATAATTTCTCGAAATTCGGAAATTATTTGGACAGCGCGATCACCAGATTTGACAGCACCCGACTATTTTCTTTGGGGTTTTTTGAAGGAGCGAGTGTATGTGAACAAGCCAGAGACAATCCTTGAACTCAAGGCAAACATTGTTGCAGAAATTCGAACGCTACAGCCACAAGTTTTGAAAGATGTTATGCAAAATGCTCTAAAAAGAGCGAAGTGCGCACCGTTTTCAGTGCGAAGCTGAAAACGGTGGTCATTTAAGAGACATAATTTTTCATACTTAGTGTAAAAAAATTTCCATTTTGTATATTATATAATCTGAAAGAAAAAATAAAAAAAAGTTAATAAACAAAAAAGTTATTAAACTTTAACACCCCTTGGTTTCTTTTGGCCCACCCTGTATTATGGCCGGGGATGTAAAGTTAATTCAATTATACTTTTTTTGGTACAATTCAAACCTTAAAAGTACGATGGTACGCCCGTGACTCATTTGGTACTAACCAACGAATTACTAATGAAAAACAGTTTGATTCAGACATATTACGGTACAGGGTTAGCCCCTGATAACGTTTTTTCATTTTACTTAGCATTTACACATGTCAGTGCAAGTGCGAAAAACTCAATACTCTCACACTTTTTTACTAATACAATTATATTTTTTGTACTTACTGCTCAGCTTACAACACAATTTCCTTGTACATAAGTAAATTTCTGTAAGTAAAATCCTCACAAAAACATAAATGTGAAAAAAGGCCAAGTTCCTATCCCAAATTTCGGCCATTAAAAGTAGTGAGATATAAATTTTGACCAAGTTCTTGTTTGCCACAATACCTAATACAGAAATATGCTATGCGTTAGTTATATATTGTAATATAGTTATAAATTTGTAATCGTAAGGATGTCATACAATTTCTAGATAGTCTGCTTATTTGACATTTTTTCCAACACAAAGAAATAAACAAATACGCATTATTCTCTCCATTTTAGAAAGGTTAAAATATTGCCAAGTAAGCAGACTATCTACAAATTGTATTATACCCTTACGATTACAAATTTATATAACACATAGCATATTTCTGTATTAGGTATTGTGCCAAACAAGAACTTGGTGAAAATTTATATCTCACTACTTTTAATGGCCGAAATTTTGGATAGGAACTTGACCCTTTTTCACATTTATGTTTTTGTGAGGATCTGAATACTTTTTGAAAAATTTTCTATAATAACACTTTTTAAACTTAAAATTTCTAGTGTTGGAATAATTGCATAAAATAATATGTTAGAGCGTGATGAGTGTTGTATTGTACACCTTACAAATGCACTATTGTGTCATTACAACTGGTCGCCGATGTGTACGCAATTCGGTAAGAGTCATCTGGAAAGAAGGATGTAATTTTCTCAATATATTTACATACCACTTTTGTTGAAAATTTTGTCAATAATAGTAGGCAACACTTTACATACTACTTTCGACCTAAAATTACACAACTATATTTTTTCAACGTTTTGTTGATTTTTGAGCACTATATGTTTAATTTTGAACAAAATATGTTTAACAATTTTACGCAATTTGTGTTTAGTTTCCACCTTGTGTTTAATTTTAAAATATGTTTTAATAAAAATGCATTTAATACATGTGTTTAATTAAATTTATTGATAAAAAGGTTTACTGAATTAACATAAAAAATTCACGTTTTGCTTTAAATTTTACATGTAATTTTTAGAATTTGAATAAAAATGAACAATAAATTTCTAAAATTTGAGTAATTTTGTTTCTAGCATAAGTATGTATACATATCGCACTTGTTTAACAATACTGTCTGGACTCAAAGCTTTAATTTAATAATTTTTTTACTCAATTTGTGTATTATTTACAATATTAACTTATCACTATTTATATAAAACGCATACGATTATTATTTAAAAATAGCTTTATTTTAATTTTAATTAATTTTGTTAGAACATGTGTACTTTTGAGCTTCTTCTTTCTTCTTGTTAAACATATTTCTGCTGATTTACGCACATATGTTTGGTTTTCAACATTTTGACGTTATTTAGGCGTAACCCCGCCCATTTTTCCAAACTCAAGTTTTTTTTCGGCCAGTGCTTATCATTCGTATCAAGTTTCGCTGCAAACGGATAATAATACATATAGTTATATAGTATATCTAAATATCCTGAGCCGTAGTACACGAAAATAAGCTTTAAATAATATGGGCGTGTTAACGCCCACTTTTTTATAAACAATTTATAGCCTTGCATTATCGCAGTCTATATGCCAAATTTCAATACAATAGCTTCCATTTATAGTCTTAGATTTGCTTTTTTAATTCCTGCCTTTATGGGCGTAGCCCCGCCCTCCCAGCCAAAATTTTCGCGTTTTCAGATTTTTCTAGCTGATTGCTCACCTAGATCTAGCTCTGTATGGAATTTCAGCTCACTAGAACAATCTTTAATTTTTATGGGCGTAGCCACGCCCCCCTGGGTAAAATTTCTAGGTTTTCAGATTTGTCTGGATCATTGCTCACCTAGGTCTACTCGTGTACCAAATTGTAGCTCTCTAGCTGTAGCGGAAGTGCTTCATCAATTTGATGAGTTATCAGTGAGTCAGTGAGTATGTCTTCAAATATGCACTTTTTGCACCTCTATATCTCCGGAACCTTTCATTGTAAATCTTTCAAACTTTGTATGTGAAATAACATGAATTTATTCTAATTATGATTTAAATTTTATAATTTTATGATCGCGGGGTACAAAGTTATGAGGGGGGTAAAAATAGCTCGAATGGCTTCCTGTAAATATACACACTGCGTGCATTGGTCGGAAGTTGGCCTGGCGCACTACCGTGCGCCTAGATTCTAAAAAAAAATATTATATCAAAATTCTAAAGTAGGCACCCACGTTTGTTAAGACTACTTTAAGTTGATATTTCCAAAATGTGTATTTTGTACCTCAATTAGTTTTGTTAATCTAGCACATATTGATTCATGTTACATCTAAAAATGAAGCTAGAAGTGTTAGCTCTTATCTTAAATTTATTATTTCTGTCATGTAATGGAAAACAGCGCCAAATTATCCAACTGATTCGAAATATATAGCAAAATCCATAAAAAAATATTCCCCTTTATTGCGAATGGCGTCGTCGACGTCACATTAAGACGACATTAAATATTGCTACTTGTCTACTATTGGTCGACAACAATTTACTTCTATTTACATACTACATTAATTTACAAAGCCTTAGAGATTAGTAAGAGATTGTCTATATAAGCCAAATGTTGCCGATAAAGAATAGACAAGTGACAATATTTACTGTCGTCTTTATGTGACGTCGACGACGCCATACACAATATGGGGGATTAAAATAAATACAATTATACAAAAATGTTTTAGTGATGTACATACAATCAAAACGAATCAAAAAAAAATGGATATTCAAGTACTCATTTCACTCGAATAAAACAAATTGTGATAATTTTTCATATTTTTTTACGTTTACTTCATAGAAATGTTTATCTGTTTTCCTACCATGTCAGAAACTCATATTTTTTAATTTAGGTTGCTTTACTTAAAGATAATAAAAATTTATTTAATAAAATAAAAAAATTATTTGAATACCCGAATGAAATTGTAGTCGATTTTGTACATCATAAGCTGTGAAATGGTTTTTGAATACGGTGTTGTTTGGAGGTGCAAAACTACCGATAGTGGCTCCATTCGATAGTTTCGATAGTATTTTTTGATGCCATCGATACTATCGATAGTTTTTGATTCTTAGAAACGCCTCTTTTACACACGGAAAGTTTACTTTGCAAAGTCTTAATTCAGCTGTGTGAAAGACAAAGTGATAAATACTGTCTCTTTCTGTCTTTCTCCCTGCTGAATTAAGGCTTTGCAAAGTAAAGTTTCCGTGTCTATAAGGGCTAAAACTTATCAATTGTGTATTTTTCTAATAGAAAATCTTGAATTTTTTAATCATTCCATAAATTAAAAAGAAAGTTGATTTTTTTAAACTTTTAGTTCCAATGTTTTTAATACACATATTCAACAAACATATGTACACAGTTCTATAAAAAAAATAAATGAAAAAGCAAACAGATAGATAGATGGATCAATAAAAAATAAATTAAAAAGGAATAAAATAAGGCTTAAATCTAATTTAGTGAAGCTGCTCCAAATTTAAAAAAAATATCTTAGATGATAGAAAATTAAATTCCAAGAAAAACTGTTACGTCCGAAAATTCCCGGAAAGGCATACTTACGGAGTTACGGACCTCAAAAAATTTTAATATCTTTTGGAATTTTCGTGGCAAGTTTCTGATTTAGTATAACAATATGGGTATCATATGAAAGATTTTCAAAATTATAACATGGTAAACACATTTTTAAGGAAAATCAAGTTGTATTTTTTTCCTATGTTATGTTTGTTTTGAAGTTAAATGTACTGTCGGTATGTTACTTTTGATTTAAAATTAAAATATAATCAAAATTACATATAGAAAGCATTTATGTGCAGAAAATCTTTATTATTATGCGCCATATCGGGAAATATCATGGAGGAGAAAATGTTTAAGCCCGGCCGAAGGCCGGCTATGCAAAAAATATTTACTATTATGTGCCATATCGGGAAATATCATGGAGGAGAAAATCTTTAAGCCCGGCCAAAGGCCGGCTATTCAGAAAATCTTTACTATTACACGCCATATCGGGAAATATCATAGAGGAGAAAATATTTAAGCCCGGCCGAAGTCCGACTATGCAAAAAATCTTTACTATTACACGCCATATACGGAAATATTATAGAGGAGAAAAGCTTTAAGCTTTAGGAAATATTTACTATTACGCGCCATATCGGGAAATATCATAGAGGAGAAAATCTTTAAGCAAGCCCGAAGGCCGGCTATGCAGAAAATCTTGACTATTACACGACATATCGGGAAATATCATAGAGGAGAAAATCTTTAAGCCCGGCCAAAGACCGGCTATGCAGGAAATCTTTACTATTAAACGCCATATAGGGGAATATCATAGAGGAGAAAATTTTTAAGCCCGGCAGTAAATATTTTCCTTTAAAAAGTGAAAAAATATGAAAAATACTATTTGGTTTTCCTTGAAAATTTGTTTAACGTGTCATCATTTTTATAATCTTTCATTTGCTACCCATATTGTTATACTAAATCAAACACTTACCACGAAAATGCCAAAAGCCATCCAAAATTTTGCAGGTCCGTAACTCCGTAAATATGACTTTCCAGGGATTTTCGGATATAGAAGTTTTAAATTTTAAAAATTTTAAATTTTCTATCATCTGAGATATTTTTTTTTTTAATTCGGAGCAGCTTCACTAAAGTAAATTTGTTTCTAAAAAAAAATCTTTCATCATTACTTAAGCTATTGCAGTTAGCTAAAAAGTATTCGTTTAACAGAAGGAGAAGCAAACTATTTAGCGTCACCTTTTATTTAAAAGTAAAGAGCATGTAGACAGTCCAGTAGTCGTCAAATTTAGCCGCCGTCAAGTTTTTTCATGCACCAAAGCCGTTGGTACATAATAATTGTATTTTTATGCAATTTGCATCTAGTAAATAAAAACTGACATCTTATGTTGAAACAAATCAAAACTAATTAATTTGTTTTCACATTTATATATATAATGATAACCATTACCAAACCGGGCGGCGAAATTTGAATGATGCATTTTTTATTACACAGTCGCCATCATTCCGTTCTTATTGACTTTGATTTTTTCCCTTTTAGTAGAGTGTTTTTGTCGATAGTATCGCTATCGAAAAAAATATCGATAGTCCACTTAAAATAAAACTATCGATAGTACCACCGATAGTTTTGCAGCTGTAGTGGTGTTACCAGTATTTATTATTAAATCACAAAATAATTAAAGTTGTCTTTTGCATATGTGACAGAGCATAGAGAAAGGGGCCTAAGGGTAAAAAAATCAATTTTTCACTTTTTTTTGATGTGGACAACATCTGAGCATCGAATGAGACCG
Organism: Tachina grossa; assembly: GCA_949987645.1. NCBI lineage: Eukaryota > Metazoa > Arthropoda > Insecta > Diptera > Tachinidae > Tachina > Tachina grossa. Next base: position 126,896,963 of record OX465275.1, read on the forward strand.
ATCCCATGCTCCAAAAGTGTTCCCTCCCAGAGATATGCGCGTTTTATATAGTGGTGGTACACCAAAGATACACGTATTTAAATCTTTAAAATGACTATCCGGAACAAAACAGGTTTTTACCCTTAGGTCCCTTTCTCTATGCGCTGTCACATATAATTTCTTAACAAAGCTGTGTTAGCCTTAAAGTGCTTGGCAACTAATATGAACTTTAAAGCTAAAGTAAATTTTTTTTGCATAAGGGGTTAATGTTTAAAAAAATTTTTTCAGAGAAACTACCGAAATGTATTAACGAATTCGGTACCACAAGTTTGACTTCAGAAAAAGTCAAAACATTTTGTTAGGGGGTATTCATTATGTTTATAAGCTCATACTACCATACATATTACTATACATACATATATGCATTTATAATTATAAAATAATTTATTTCAAATGATTGAATACAGTTACATTTGTACCTATGCAGGAATGTTATCTCGTGAGAGCGTGAGAATTCGTGCGTGATTATTAAAAAAAGCTCACGCACGATTACGCACGAGTAAGTTTTTTTCAATCCGCTCACGCACTCACGCGTGATTAGTTATAATATTTGATCACGAATCACGTGAATCACGCGTGACTCACGCGTGACACGATAAAATCACGACACTTGCACATCTCTACTTACAACTGACTGTGCAAACTCTCAAGTAACTTGCAAGATTTTTGGTTAGTTCTTCGAAATTTTCGTTGATAATAGGTATACACTACTTGCAAGCCATTACTTACATATGTAAATGCAAGGTTACTAACAATAAAATTTTTTGTACTTACTGCTCAGCTTACAACACAATTTCTTTGTATGTAAATAATTTTTGTAAGTAAAATGACAAATGAAGAAACAGTGCTACCGAGAATGAGTTTTGTATAAATTTATTAGTACTTTGTATAATAGAAGTAATATTTATTGCAGATTTCATACGTATTTAAAAAAAAATAATTGATAAAAAAAACACAACTTCACAACGAGGCATATTAATCATATATTTGCATATGAATTTCATGCATATTGACAAAAAAGTTCTTGAGAATATATATATATATATATATATATATATATATATATATATATATATATATATATATATATATATATATATTCAGTAATTTTATGATATCGGGACTACAGCAATACTGGGTTCATACATTTTTAAAATAAAAAAAGCAAATTTATTTTCATTGAACTTACAACTAACTGTGTAAACTCTCAAGCAACTTGCAAGACTTTCGGTAAAGAAAGTTCGCTAGTTGTAAAGATTATAAATCGTGTTAATTGGCTGGGATTCAAAAAATACCTTAGCAGTCATTGTACGGAAAATATTAAGCTAAGAACACCAGATGATATTGAATCTAACATTGCCAATCTTAACGAAAATATTAAACAGGCTGCTGAACATGCCGCTACCTCACATCCGCGGACTGGGTTTAACAGAATTTATTCTACAGACATTGAACGCCTCGTAGGTGAAAAAAGAAGAGCTAGAAGGGAATGGCAACATCGCAGATCACCCCAAAATAAAATTAGATTTAAGGAGTGCACGAAACGGCTCCAAGAGTTGCTTGAATCTGAGAAAACTGTATCTCTTAGAAATTATCTCGAAAGTCTCGATGTCACACCAGCATCTAATTACTCCTTGTGGCGTGCTACTAAAAATCTTAAAAGACCCGTTGAGTTTAAACCATCTCTGCGCACTTCGACCGGTGATTGGTTAAGAAGCGTAACTTAAAAGGTAAAATATTTGCTGAGCATTTAAAATTCGTATTTACCCCAAACATATGTACTGGTGTTGCTGATTTGCCGAGTGTAGTTGCTCTACCCCCTCGAGTCTTAAAGTTCAAGATGCGTGATGTACATAAACTAATTGCTGAGCTCAACCCGAAGAAAGCTCCAGCTATTGATGGAATTAGTAACAAGATGCAACTAGAATCTTACAATTTATTTTTAATACCATATTACGACTAGAGTATTATCCACACAGCTGGAAGCTTGCCCTTTGTGTCAAAAATTCTACTAGCCCCCTGGCTAGTGAAATTTGATTCACCTCAGAAGTGTCAAAAATTTACTTATACTAGTAATTTGCTACCGTTTGGTACAGGCCCATAGAAATAAGTGTAAATTTACAAACGTTAAATTACGTAAGAACTACATACTGGGCTTTAAGTTCGATATAATTTTTGTCGAAACTTCTGCAGTGAACACATTTTTAAAATGGCGTGTGCACTTCTCCGGTTCAATTAATAGGAACTTACTATTTCATATATGTTTTTGCATAAATTTAAAAAATCACTGGGAATTTCTTTTTCCTTCATTAATAACTTCCAATTTTTTTGGGCAAATCACTGTTTTCGACCAATACTGAATGTGTAGTGTCAGTAGAGATCAATCCAAATTTTCATTACAAGTCTATTTATATTAAAAACTTAAGAAAAAATTTATTTCTTCAAAAAATCTTTGAAAATTTTTTAAAAATTAACACTAAATTTTTGCATAAAAACCTAATTTTTTGCACTAACTTTAAAAGCTGGACTTCCCACACTTGCTATAACTAACAAAATAAACAATGCAACATTTTAATTGTTAATTTCTTTCAGAATACGAAAAGATTATAAAAAAGGATTTTCTTTCAATTATTTGCTGAAGTGTCGTATAAGATCGAGTATCAATGAAAAACTGGATTAATTCAATGACATAATTTTAATTTTTAAATTGAAATGCAAATATTTTTAAAATCCCAAAAGGTACCCGTATACGAGGGTGGATCATTAACTCAGTGTCTTTTTGACTGGCCTCATGACTGAAATGGCAACACTGCTCCTGTCAAGCAGTCAATCTCTCTAAATTTGAACAAGCGTTGTCATTTAGCTTGTGTTTGGCAGCCGTTGATAACAGACTACGTCGACTTTTGAGAAGAAAATGGAAAAAATTAATTTCATGTGCCCGTTAAACATTATTTTTGCAGAAAAACCCGTCAATCAAACCAAGGAAAAGCTCGATATATACTATGGGGACTCTGCACCATCGATTTCAATTTTAAAAAAACGTGGTTTACTGACTTTCGTTGTGGCCGCACAAGTACAAATGACGCTGAACGTTCTAGACGGCCAAAAATTTTGAAAAATTCATCATATAGTGTTGGCCCACCGAAGAGTAAATGTGCGTGATATTGTTGATGCCGTAGGCATTTCATATGACAGTGTGGATTTGATGCTCTCAATTGACCATAAACGTAAACGTGTGACAACTTCAAAGCATTGTTTGGAGTTATTTAAGCGCAATACGAATGAGTTTTCGCGGCGTTTTATAACTGTGGATGAAACATGGATCCAGTACTGTAGTCCAGAGACCAAGCAGCAGGGTGTACCTGCTGCGAAACAGGTCAAGGTGAGTTTGTCGGCCAATAAAGTGATGGCAACAGTTCTTGGGAAAACTGGAAAAAGAATTTTTGTTTTAAGTTAACTTATTATGGCATTAGAGAAAAAAGTTAACTGAAACTCAAAATATTTTCAGTCAAATGTATTAATAGGAACAGAAAAACATTTTTGCAGATTTTGTTTGTATTATTCAGAAATTTTTTTTTTTATAATTTACAAACATATTCACTAAAAATTTTCGTATTATCAGAAAATAAAATAATTGAATCAATAACAATATAATAACAATAACTTACGAACTTTTCTAAAAAAAACTAGTAAAAGTTTTATTTAAAAAAAACTGAATCAAATAAAAGGTTCAACTATTTTTTCTTTTTACTTTCAAAAATTAACTTGTTTTTATGGTTAAGCATTTTTCGTTCCCGCTTTTGGAACTCGTCAGTAGACTTCAACCCAAAAATTTTTTGAATTTAGCTAACAAACTCCGTATGTTTATAGTAAGACTCTTAATACTATATTGAGAATCCAATATACAAACATAATAAGTTTAAAAACCGTAAACAAAAATCTTGAAAAAAAATAAAATGTTTTTTTTATCTATAAAATAATTTGTAGAAAAAATTAAAAAAAATCAGACAAATTTTTTTACAGTATATAAAAATAAATTTAAATGAAAATAACAAATTTAAATATAAAAAAAATAAATATAAAAAAAAGACCCCATATGGCCAAGAAAAAAGTTATTTTTCATGAAGATAATGAACGAGTGCACACGTTTGCAGTCTCAATGGCAAAATTCTATGAATTGGACATTCGTTACCCCATCCGCTAGATTCTCCGGCTTTAGCCCCTAGTGACTACTTCCTATTTCCAAACCTAAAGAAATGGCTCGTTGGAAAGAGATTTAGCTCCAACGATGAAATTATTGCCTATTTTAGAGGTCTCGAAATTTTTTTGGAAGGTATACAAAAACTGGGGAAACGTTTAACTACGTGTATTGAGTTAAAAGAAGATTATGTTAAAAAATAAATTTTTGTTTTACAAAAACAAACTGTGTTTCATTCAAAAAGTCACGGACTTTCTTAATTTCATATTTGCTTTTTTAAAAACTAAAAGTTTTTGAAATTGTTTCAGATTTGTAGGAGTTATATGATTCGAAAAGTTTTCGTGCCCCGACAACGTTGACAACCTGTACCTCAGATTATATTAAAACTGGGTTTCAAAATATACATTTGCAAAAAGCTTTGATCCTCTTTTTTTCACTTACAGATCATTTTGTATTTGGAATACGAGTTCAGATGATACACATACATATACATATATCGTCACCTTAAATTCAAACGGACGTAACATTACAAAATCAATAATAATAAAGTATTCTTGAAAATTTTCTTCGAAAATTACTTGTAGTATGGATGCTTATATGTTTTTAATCATTTATTTAATTTTTATGTATATTTACAGCCGTATTCATAACAAAATGTTGATTGAGGTTTAAAATTCATATTAGTTAAACAACGTTTTAAGGCTAAATAACGTTTTTTAAATATTGGTATTCATAATCAGTTTTTTAACTAAAAATCAACTAACTAGATTTTTTTAAAATATCGTGGCAACACTGTATTCTTTATTTCACTTGCATATTAGTTCTGCAAAACAACGATTGTTAACTCACAAAGTACTCGTGTCTATTTTGTTTATTTGTCGGTTTTCAGAGAAATATTGTTTCTATAAAATAAAAGATATGTTCCAACTTGTATTTAATAAAATAATAAAAAAAGTTCACAACAAATCTTTGTTAAAAGTGCTTTTTATATTACTTATTTTATTGCAGATAAAGAAGCACTAGAATAACGAGCTTTATTTTGTTTGTTTTGAGTGTTTATACATCACTAGTTAATTTTCTACAATTATACTATTTTTGTTAACACATAAAATGAGAAAACAATGACTGGGAATGGAAACTGGATCGCTCCTTTTCTTTTAAATATTCTTTGGAGTATATTTGTTATTTCGGCAATAGTTTCTATAAAAAAAATTACATTGTTTTCTTCGAAATAACACTGGCATATGCATACATACATGCATACATAAGTACATACATACATACACACATGTGTATCTACATACAGGTAAAGTTCAAAATGTAAACAAAAACGAAGCAAAATTACAACAACGTCACCTTAAAATTGGTTTAAACATGGGGGCAGTCAATTTTAAAATTTGCTGATTTACGCAAGGCTTAAAAAAGGTTTTTTTAGCTAAAATTCTATTATGAATAAAATTTTAGCGAATTTTGCTTAAACAATATTTGAAACGCGGTTTAAAATGTTTATGAATACGGCTGTTAAGCTTTTATGTTTGATACGTTCCTTGCAATGAAAAATAAATGCATTCGTAATTACGTTCGTTTGAATTTATTTAATAAAGTCGTAATTTTTCATCGCAGAGTTCCAAATATTTGCGTGAACATGTAGTTTGATAAAATGAACCATAATCAATTAAAAACTCGATTTCGAATTATTGAGTAGTTACGTATCTTTTGCATCTTTTATGGCATCCTTTCACACACTGTTCACAGTGTAGTTTAAAAAAACACAAGCACAGCAAACATTTCAAATACATGTTTGGCAGTCTTATTCTAATTTCATCCTGAAAAACTATTAAAAAGTTCATGATTCCTGGAGATGAAGGAAAGGATCCAAGTTAATTTTAAAAGTTTAAAATAAGATACAAGTAATGAGTTTTAATTAAAATTCGAAAAATATGGCAGAAGAATGTATAACTGGTTTGCACTGTACCCATAATTATATTTATGTTGGCTTTTATACGCATATTTACTACGAACACATTTGCCTTAATTCAATACACGCAGAAGAATGTTACAATGAAGTTATTGTTGTTTTGAATTGTTTTCCTTCATTAAGATGACTATTGTATTATCCTTTTAGTGGTAAGACACACACACAAACATCTTTATATTCAACCATAAATAAGCAAACGCACACAAGATATATCAAAGGACGTACCATGGGCACACGTACATATATACATACATATGTACATATGTACGTAAATATTAGCAAGTTCATGTTAAACATTACAACACAAATAAACACACACCAGTTGCTACACACGTCAACACACTTGAAAATAAATTTATATTTTTATATTGTGATGTACTGGTATATAGAGGCACTTAACCCTCATGCCATTTTGGTTTGACTTGACTCCACTAAAGTCGCATGATTTCCATCATGGTGATGAAGATGATGATGGAATGAATAAAATATAAAAATTATATTTATTGTTCGAAATGCATGCAAAAAAAAATAAACGAAATGTGGTACGAGAAAAAGTAAACCGACACCTTAATATTATTTCTACGAACTACATACACACAACATAAACAATCATGCACTCGTGTACTCAGCAAAAGACGCACGCAAAAGCACAGAGCAATTTGTGAGGACGTACATATTGTCAGCTGAAAAATAAAACATCCTGTTTTGGTACTAAAAAGAAGAATTTACCTGGAAAATTTTTTGCTGGAACTTTTAATATGGGTAATTTTACAGATAACAATGTGCTCTTTTTGAAGTTGAACTAGCACACAGAAAAAACTAAATTTCATTTTCAGTAACCAAATTCATTGAATCAGTAAATTTTTTGTGTGAATGCGGACCTACAAAGAAATTTGTAGATTCTGATAACAATTTTGTAAAAATTTAACTAGAAAAAAATTTATTTTTAGTTAAATTATTATGGCATTAGAGAAAAAAGTTAACTGAATCTCAAAATATTTTCAGTCAAATAGGAACAGAAAAACATTTTTGCAGATTTTTTTTGTATTATTCAGCAAATTTTTTTTTATAATTTACAAACACATTCACTAAAATTTTTCGTATTAGCAGAAAATAAATTAACTGAATCAATAACAATTCTTAAAATTTTTTTTTTTTTTTAAATTAGTAAAATTTTTAATCAGAAATAATTTTTAGTCAGGCTTAAGTTCAGTAATTTCAATTCTTTTATTGAATGAAATATTTTATTAATTAATGTAAGTTTCTAAAGAAGAGAAGAAAAAATAAATTATACTTTTAAGCTGGGGGAAATACCGATATTTTTCTGTGCAGCAACGCACTTCATCAGCACCCTGGTCTATCTACTTGGGTAGAGATTGTTATTAACATGAGCTATTTAATGTAAATCCTAATGAAACGGAATGTGAGAAATGATTGTTGTGTACAATTATTGATTTACCTTTGGTAAATACATATGTAAGTATCACTATTTATTTCCCCTGTTTTTCCATTTTTTTCATTTTTCTATTTAGGTTAGCACGAAGTTATATTACTCTACCTACGTATGTTTAACTATTCTTGCTTATCTTTTACGATCATCACATTAATTATTTTTACTTATTCGATGAAAGGTTCCGGAGGTATAGAGGTGCAAAAATATCTTCAGACATACTCACTGACCACTGACACACTCATCAAATTGATGAAGCACTTCCGCCATCGCTAGAGAGCTAAAATTTGGTACACGAGTAGATCTAGGTGAGCAATGAAGTAGAAAAATATAAAAACATGGAAATTTCAACCTAGGGTTCTACTTAGCTGAAATTCGATACAGAACTAGGTCTAAGTGAGTACTGAAATAAACAAATCTGAAAGCTCGGAAATTTTGGCAAGGAGGGCGGGGTTACGCCCATAAAAGTCAGAATTAAAAAACTAATATAATGAAAGCTTTTTTATTGAAATTTGGTATATATACTGCGATAATGCAAGCCTATGAATTTTTCATTAAAAAAGTGGGCCTTGACACGCCCATATAATTTAAACCTCATTTTCGTGTACTTCGGCTCAGCATGTTTAGATATACTATTTATGTGGGTATTATTATACGTTTGCAACGAAACTTGACACGAATAATTAGGACTCGCTGAAAAAATCTTGAATTTGGAAAAAGGGCGGGGTTACGCCCAATAAAACTAGAAATTAAAAGTTGCGCTAAGGAGCTGAAATTTGATATATTTACAAGTAGATATAGGTGAGAAACCAGCTAGAAAAATCTGAAAAACCGGAAATTTTAGTTAGATGGGCGGGGCTGGGCCCATAAAGTTTAAAAGTTAAAAGTTGCGCTTATGAGCTGAAATTTGATACACAAGTAGGTCTAGGTGAGAAACCAACTAGAAAAATCTGAAAGAACAAATTTTACCAGAATGGGCAGGGCCACGCTAATATAACTAGTTTGGAACTGAAAACTTAATATACAGCTTTTAACTCAAGGGAATTTAGTGAAACCTAGCATACGAATTCCACGTATACAATGCTTTAATCTTTCACCTTAAAAAGTGGGCCTGATCACTCCTACAAAATGTTAGCCTTGTGATTAATCTACTACAGTCTAGCATATTTTAGAAGAAAATTAGCATGAATTATAAGCGCAGCTCACAACAAAATTGTGAGTTTAAAATAGTGGGAGGGATATTGTGAAATTTTATACACAAGTAAGTGTAGAGTAGGCCAATGGGGAATCTTAAAACCAAGAAGTTTTATTCGGTAAGCGGGGCCACTCCGTTAAAACTCCAATTCGCACTAGAGAGCTGAAATTTGATACACAAATAAATCTAGATCTGAGATCACTAAGAAAAATCTAAGAAACCAGAAGTTTCAATCAGGTGGCGAGAACAAGCACTTTTAATTCAAAATTAAGATAAATTTTATTTTATACAGATTATACAAAATAAAAATTTCTTGTTTTGAAAAGTAGCCGTGGCTTCACCCATAAGTCTTAGCTTTTTTTCAGGTACTTCGGCTTAGCAGTTTTAATTTAATACTCAGGTATTTCTCATTAATTTTTTAATACCAAACTTTGCATGAACCATACGCACTAGCAGATATAAAAGTCAGCGGGCCCATCCATGGCTGTAAAAATTTCACGTAACATTATACTCTAGAGAGCTGACATTTTGTAGACAAATAGTCATTGCTTTACTCAATCGGGAAATCCAAAAATTAAAGCACCAGCTACCCTATTAAAACTTTGCATGCACATTGGGCATATCCTTTTGATTTATGTACTTCTGTTAAGCAGACTTTAATATGTAAATATATGGAGAAAATAGGCGGAGTCATGCCCACTAAAATTTACGCTGTATTTTACATGTTTGTTTTCAGACTACTCTTACCAAATTGCGCACACACTAGCAACCTGTTATAATGACACAATAGTGCATTTTTCAGTTGTACAATTCAACACCCATCACGCTCTAAACTATTATTTGATGCAACTTTGCCGTTTTCAACTGGCACAGTGATCATTAAGAGAAATAAGACACACTAGAAATTTTAAGTTTAATTTTAAGTTTAAAAAGTGTTATTATAGAAAATTTATACAAAACCATAAATGTAAAAAAAGGCCAAGTTGCTATCCAAAATTTCGGCCATTAATAGTAGTGAGATATAAATTTTGACCAAGTTCTTGTTTGGCACAATACCTAATACAGAAATATGCTATGCGTTAATTATATAATGTAATATAGTTATAAATTTGTAATCGTAAGGATGTCATACAATTTCTAGATAGTCTGCTTACTTGGCAACATTTTTTCCAATACAAAGAAGTGAACAAATACGCATTATTCTCTTTTTTTTAGAAAGGTAAAAATATTGCCAAGTAAGCAGACTATCTAGAAATTGTATGACACCCCTACGATTAGAAATTTATATAACTTATAAAAAAAATTTTATTATATATTTTTGTGAGGATGTAAATATATTCAACATAAAACAATTATATCACATGTCAAATATAGCTTGAAACCGGTGTGCGAGCTCGCGCTCAGCGCACCAAAAATGGGACGATACATAATATATCAACAAAAATCAATATCTCATCAGAAACAGATCATTTATGTCGCAAAACTCATTAAATAGACATTAATAAATAAACAAATCGACTTTGCATGATCTAACTAAGAAGTGAAATAATAATAATCTTAAGCTATGTACAGACGGTTGTCAGATCTTACAATATTGCCAGTAAAATGTTCTCAAAATTTCTTACAACCGTGTGAACTGACAATTTTTGTCAGACGTCGCTGCTAGAAAAGCATTGTCAGTCCATTGCAAGACTAGCAGCTGACAACGAATTGTCAGACATCTTACAATCGTGTGAACACATTGCAAAATTATTACCAGATATTTGTCAGACATTTTAATATTGTCAGATGTGCGAAGTTTATGCATCTGACAATGGCGTCATTGTAAGAGAATTCTTTCTATGGGCAACACTGCACAAGCTTGATTTTAAAGAAAAAATTGATGATAAAATATATGCAGAAAAAATCATTGCAATTGCTGGTCCATAATGGTCCATAATAATTAATACTTTCACTTTTTACATTTAAAACAAACACAAACGATAAATATTTAAGAACATATTTAACAACCGTGTGAACTGACAATTTTTCTGCTGACGATTTTGTCAGATGAATTTATTGTCATACAACCGTCTGGCAATAAATTGTAAGATTTTCTGACAACCGTGTGAACTGACGAGGAATATTGTGATGGCAATTTTCGATTGCCAGTACATTGTCAGCACATTGCCAGATCTGACAATATTGTAAGATCTTACAATCGTCTGTACATAGCTTTACTTGTTGCTGCGAGACATTGTGATCATCAGACTTGCACTTTCTATATTTTCAAATGGCAGAAAAAATTGCCTTGAAAGTTTAATGCTCTTATGATTTATGTTGATAAAACACAAATAACGGTAAACAACGTACACTCCAAACAACAATACATAGTTTTTAACCATACAGCTGACCACTAACTAAACGTTTTTAAAATGGGGCGATGAGCACATATGTATGGTTTAATGGCCCAGTCACACAGAATCCTTCGTACGATATACTACGTTGCCTTTTTCAACTGGCATTAAAGCAACGACGAAGGGAGTTGACACAAAGAATACTTTGTTGACGGAAACATATGAGTACCATCAAAAAATATGTTCTCCATTTTATTAACTAAATTTAAGTTTTTTATTTGTTTTAATTATTTTTTTTTTTAATTTATTCTTACTCCCACAAAACACAAAAACCTAACTCAAAGCATACAAAAAAATTAACTACTAGCTGCCAAACTACAAGTACTTAAAAGTTGCTCAACTTTTGTACTTTAAAAAAAAATGTATTGAATTTGACAGAGCTCATAAGAAAGCGAGCGTATGGCGGATTATTTGTGACTCGGTCTTAACGCTTAAGTCTAGCATTTTAGTATCAAATACAAATTTGATACGGTTTAGAAAATGTATACGGACAATTTTATAAATGGTCGCCGGGGGGAGGGGTAACAAGTGAATAGCTCGTAATATATGGAGCCATATGCATACATTTTCATAGCACATGCATATAATATCTCACACGAACTCGTTTTGCAATCAAAACCAAACTTGCATTTCATTAACTCTTTTTATCAGTGTTGAATTGGAAATGTATGGGAAAATACATACAGCATACAGCAAAGTTTATCTTCGTACAACCTAAATGTTTTAAAAAGAAAAACTCTTGTAATAAAATAAATAACTAAAATATGCATATTCTTCTTCTACGATGTTATACATTGCGGCCCTAGTTAATAAATCAAATAATCAGAAGGATATTTCATTCATTAATTTTATAGAAAAAAATTTAATTCTCTAGATATTTTTAAGAAACTGCAAGAAATATATATTGAACACTAACTAGTGTTAGTATAAAAACGGATTATTTTTTCTATTATAATTTGCAATTAGATTAAAAATTTATTTTCTTAAATTAAATTTTGCGAACGAATATGAATTTGTTTTATAATTTAATTGAAATCTTCTTTTCAAATACAATTTTAAGTAATACAGCAAAGGCTTGTAAATTAAGCAATTTTTTTAAATGAGGTCAATAGCCTTTTCATTTGTTTTAAGTTAACAAAAAATAAAAAACGATAGACAATGTTTTGTTTTTATTGGGCGTGCTAGTTATTGTTATACTTCATTTACATCTGCATAAAATTTAGTAGATTTCCGTCAAAATCTTTCTGCAAATCTATGTCGCTTATGTCAATATTTTTGGCAATATTGCGCTTGTTTTATAACAACAGCTGATGAAATTGTACAAATTTTTAATATTATAATTATTTATTCGACTCTGTACGTTTTTTTTTTGTGTAGCTGCACAAAGTTAAAGCAAAATATCGATAAGAAATAGATAATATTGTAAATTGATTACAAAAGAACTAAAGCTTAAATAAAATGTATATACAGATAACAAATGTTTAATATATTTTTATAACAAACTTCACAAAAAATTACGGCTCTAATCATTTAATTACATTTAATACATGCTGGTGCGAAAACAAAATAATTTTTAAGTCCATTTCAATGTAAGTTTTTTATGAAAAGTAAATTAACAAGAAATCATTTTTTTATGTAGCTGAGATTTGAAGTTTAACTTCTGCACAAGGTGCCGTGTTACCAAGTTTTACTTTTAAAATGTAGTATTTTTTAGTATATTATGCAGAAAAATATATTTGTGTCATAAGATTTTGGAAGATTTTGGCAAAATCTATTTTGTATTTTTCAATTTTCCTCGAAATATCGTGTATGGTAGATTTCCCTCTGGTATAGGCGTACTATTAGTTTAAGTCATTAACTCTATGTATAACATTGAAATTTGTGCACAATTTTTAAGGCCTGACCCACGATATCGACAACGTTCGACTTGTCGCACACTTACATTTGAAACAAGAACAAAATATTAAAATTTGTTTTTGTTTTAAATGTAAGTGTGCGACAAGTCGAACGTTGTCGACATCCTGGGTTTGGCCCTTAGTTTTATTCACAATTATTGACCATACTTCACTGGGTACGATACATTGGATCTTATCTTTGTTGGCTTATTTCGACTTCGACTGCTACATTTTAGTATTAGCTAAAAAAATGTTGCGTTGCTCTTTAATCTATTACAAAACTATCGTAGTCAGCATCGATAAAGGGGATTATGTTAATTTTTAATAAAATAAAGAGATAAAAATAATTCACTTAATTTATCACAATCTTCAGTTTACCTATTTGTGTAATTAAACTCTTAAATGAGGACATCAGCACAAAAGCACTGTAAAGGCTGGTACGCACTATCCTGTGCAATTGATTTTTGAGACTATTTACAACATACAACCCTCGTATGATGGAGTTTATAAAAATTAAAAAAACAATAATTCATTAGATCAGGGTTGTATTTTTTCGTAATTCGTGCGATTCTGTAGGGTAGTGAAAAAAAGCCTTAGCCCCCATTTCATTATTTTTATCAACTATCACTACAAAAGTAGGGTAAGGTACCTTTTGATCTTCAAAAAAGATGGAGCTGAAAATCGTTTTTACACAGAACATAATATAAATCGCTTTTACACAGAACATAATATAAAAAATAATAGAGCAATTAAATATAGTAATAAATAATATAAAAAATAATAGAGCAATTAAATAATTAAATACAGCAATTCAATAATTAAATAGTTTGGGGTTACACCACTTTTTCACTGACAGCCTCAAATAATATGAATAGGAAACCTCTTGATTACCGGCCTATAGGACGATGTCACCAGGAATCGTTCGATCGAATTCTGATATTGAAAATAACAAAAAAATTAAGGTTTGATCTTAAGACTATGCTTTCGTAGAAAAACTTTCTTAGAATTTTCCATAGATTAAAAATTTACCAACACCAGAATCTACAATAAAATCGAACAAATGCAGGAACAAAAAAATAATGGGCCTTATTACGAGTGTCGCATTACGACTTCGACTACGACGATTTTGTAGAAGATTATAGAACATTGCAACATTTTTTCTTTAATCTAGTACGAAATCGTTGTCGTAATACGACACTCGTAGTTAGGCCCAACAAATAGGAAGATATGTGTGAAAGTATCAAGTTTTTTAGAGTCGTACTACATAATTTTTTTAATACAATACTATAATAAAAATACGATCGTATTAACTTTTCCACCACTGGTCTGACCTGAAATTTATTTAAAATTTAAAGCGATCTTATAAAAACGTACTAAAAAGCACATTTACAATTAAAATTTGATTTGGGTCCTTTTGCATTTCAGGTGCCGCAATATGCTCTTACAACTGCTCATATAGCTATGAACGTTTACATGTGTGAATATGTGAGATGTATTATGGGTTGCAGGGGAAATAAAATAAACCGTGTAAATTAGATGTTATGTTAACAAAATACGTGACACTAAATTATGATTATGTTTTGAATTTAGTCTCTAATAGCACTTACTTTATATAAATATACTATAAATGTATGAATGAATAAATCAGTCGTATGGCCGACTAGAGACTGGTCAACTAAGTGGTAAACAAACACATTCCAATTACCCATATGGGTTCACTTTTGTGGCTTTTCTCTTCAATTCAACTTTTTTTTATTATTATTTCATTTTGTTTGCAAGTGGTAGCCAAAGTTTTTAATTCAGTGTTTCAAAGAAAGGCAAAATATAAATAAAAAGCGAAAAAACAAGACAAGAAACAAAATGGTACTAATCATAAAGTATTCCTGTTCTGTTAAATATTTTATTTTTTTTCTGACATAAAAATACGCCATAATGAAGGCATACGATTCGAAAACTTACATATCTCCATTTCACTTAAATCTCTACGACAAACTAACTCAAAGTATTATATATTCTCAATATGAAGAAAGTTCAGCTGGTTGCTACAAAAGATTCAATTTAACTTAAAAAAAAAAGTAGCAAGAAGTATGGAAAAACATGAAAGATATACAAATAAGAGAACATAATTTAATTTTGTGGGGACTAAAAGTTTTATTTCTTGTTAAAGAAAATAGACCAAAACATTTAAAAGAATTTCATAAATTTTCTTTCTGAAATTTATTGAATCAAGTTTTTCATTAGGATTTATTGAAATTTGTTTTTATTAAAATAGCCACACAGGGACAAACATGGACAAATACACATTGATACATAAAGAAAAGCACTCACGGTAACTGAAATAGTAAAATTGTACATCTGAATTAGAGATGGCTGCGACTTACGTGAATGGTGTATGTAACACTAGTCAACACTGTTATTGGTGACGAGAAACAGATTTTTTACGACTTTGCACTGATTAAAGCTATAGTAGAAGTTTTAAATTGCCAAAATAAACATATCGACCCCTTTGCGCGAAATTATCGTATGTTACAAAAACCAAATTTTACAGGACAGCCATTTTTCTACTTTTCTCTGCTTTCGCTTGCAATATCAAAATGAAAATATACATGTGATTAGATAATTAACTAATATAACTACACCTAAAAGTATTCCGGTGGAAAAGTTCCAGTTTTCCGACAAAAACGTATTTTTGGCACATACGATAATTTCATTCAAAACATTTCGTAGATGCGTGTGTAGAAAATGGCACTTACGATATCATTTGTCAGTGTTAGAAATAAATTTAAACACAGATTTATTTGTGGTTTTATGTATTTGTTCACTATTTTTTAACTTAGAATTGTACAAAGTAATAAACAAAATGTAATCAATATTTAACAGGAGCATGAATTCATTAACCTTCATAGGGTCTTTGGGTCAATTTTGACCCATTTCAGGAAAAAACTTTGTTTTTTTCTGAAAGTAAGTGATTGATCTATGTCATATTTTCTGATTTTTATTTAATTTTATATCTTAACAGATATAGTAGGTTTGCGGATATATAAACTTGCCAAAGAAAATTGTATGCAAGATTTTACACTAGAGATCTTCGGGTCAAATTTGACCCGTGTTAAAGTTTGGAAGTGTTGTGTCTGGTATTTCTTGTAGAATAATGAAAGATAGTGAAATAGAAAATGGCCTGCATACATTATCAGACGATTTCGAAAATCTAACATGACTGCAGATAATCTTTTTACATCTTATCGGTTGGAACAATAAATACTAATCTCACAAATCATTTTAGTTCAAACTACACCTAAAAATATAAATGAGTTACTACCAGAGATAGTACATGTGTTATTATCATACGTGTTTATCATTATTTTTGTTTTACCAAAGATAGTACTCGTACCCTTCTTATATATATTCCGATAAAAAAAAAGTCTGTCAATCTTCTTAGTATAATATGGTCACTTCTGGCTGCAAATGGGAGGATAAATATTACTTTTTTGGGCAACAGAAGGGAATCACAATGGACCCAATCGGGTCTCCAAGTGGAGGTGCGGTAAAACACCACCCTTCCTAACCTAGGGTTTATTTGCTGGATAAAGTTAGATCATGTTTTACTTGCAAAAGAAAGACTAATCAATGTTGTCAAGTGGTGGTTAGTAACATGCTAGATATAATTATAAGCTCACTATGCTTTTGTGATATTTACATCAGCTAATAGTGGCTGGAAATAAACTGTTTTGCAAGACGTTGACACTTCTATATATAAAGCGCCAAAACACGTTATCAATATCAGCATTTTCACAGAAAGTTGCACTAAAACTACGTGAGGTAAATGAGTAACCATAAACTTCAACTAAATCCAAAGAAAAAATACTTGAACAGGGTAAAAACAGAGCCAAAAACAGTCGTTGCCAATTATGCCTCAACGCAGAAAATAAAACATCATTAGATACTATTATAACTTGCAAAAACTTTATATGAAAACTGCACTCTGAAACAATTACATTATCTACAATTAATATTAATATTGATTTAATATTACGTTTTTATGTATCATGTACTAATCGTATTAAATCTATGAAATAATGTTTTCGTTCATTGGCAATAAATGAATCACAAATAAATGAAACCAATACATAATTTTCAATTTGGGTCAAATTTGACCCGAAGATCGTTAACGTCAACGATTTTAAAGACCCTATGAAGGTTAAAAAAAAAACTAAAAAAACCAATAATAATAATAATCTTCTTCGTCGATTTCATTCAACATATATTTTTCGAGTACAAAATATTTTAAATTTAAATACTCATTGTGGTATTTTGACGGTATGCTATTTTTTAAACATAAATTTTTCAAATCATTGAATTTTTGCAAAGAGATACACAAAGATGAATTGTACAACTTTTGTAACTTAAAGGTAAAATTAAAATTATTTATAGTGTTTTAGTGGAATTGTCGAAATATCCGTAAATGAGTTCAATTAATTTTGATTTTTTGTCTAAAAAAGCTATGCGAACTTTATTTATGTTTAGTTTAACTTGGAGTGGTTTACAATAACTGATTACCTCAAACACATGATCAGAAAAAGAATGAATGCTAAATGCTTCTCTTCAACTTTAATACAAATTGCGTTCGCGTACTCAAAAGTTTTTACAAATTTTTACCGAACTTTACTGCATTTTACTAAATTGCGTTCATTTACCATGTTAATTTATTTATTTTTTTGACTGAGTGTTTTGCAAATTTTTACTGTTGAAATTTGTCGTAGTAAAGTTTAGTAAGAAAAAACACATATGATTCAAAATGTAACCAAATGAAAAGTAAGCAAATGAAAAATGCAAAAATTTGAGAAAGAGTTAAATAAAAATCGGAGTCATTAAAAAATAATTAATTTATAAATCATAGTAATAATAGCTGTTAATAATTATAATTACATATTTTGTAATATATTTTATTGATCCTTTTGTCTTGCAATTTATTTTAATTACTCAGAGTTGTAAAACTGTAAAGTATCTGGGTACTTAGTATCGCACTTGCTTTTAAGGTAATCAGTAACATTAACAAATAGTCATGTAATTTTTATTAATTTAGCCAAAAACAAAACAAGGAAATGAAGAAGAAATTAATTACAAACATTACATGAAATAAATTACAGAATTTATTCTTAGATTGTCCGTGTTATAATAATATTGTATCGAGTACCAATAGTTGAAAGAGTTGCATAGTCAAAAGGTTATATATTTTTCAACACTATGTGGAGTTAGAGTCAGCTGTTTCTTTAATCTTACTAATTTTTACTATTTTTCCATTCGCGTACTTTTTCGGTAACATCTCTTTTTTAGAGTAATTTTTAAAATTTTCGCAGTAACTACTCATTTACTGCAAAATTAAACGAACACACTTATAGCCTTTTCTGTAAAATTAACGGTAAAACGAATAGAGGCAAAAAACAAAATAAGGCGAGCAATTCCTTTTACCTTCTAATTCTAACTTAGAAAGAAATATGTAGTAAATATTGTAACATCTACAATATGCAAAATATTCTTCATTGGCAGATACGATAAAATCGCTCACAAGAAAAAATGGAGTGTAACATATGATAAAGTATTCAATAAATTTTTGGAGCGACAAAGTGGAATTCGCCTACAATATTTTGTCAGGTGACGTCTCTTTGAATGTAGAACAAGATTGCATCAAAAACTCGATTTAAAAAAATTGGCATATTCGTTAATTTAGCGCAAATGGGTCGATATCCCAATAAGCAATTTTGCTTGAAATCAAGTGTAAAACAAGTGTTATTCAAGCCACACAATCAATTGTCAAGGGTTGAATTATGCCTGATTCACACTTTAATTCAATAGCATTCTCCAGTGAAAAGGGAACTTGAACTCAATGCGAACAATTCAGTTGTAGTACAGTTTAATTCAAGCCTTGAATTAGACTGTAATTCAACCTTGTATTACAATTGAATTCAAGTATATTTCAAGCTGCAAAAACCAAGGCTTTTAAAATGGAAAGCAAAATGCAATTCCTTTGTTTTCTAATAATTATTTTCTGCACATCTGCCTTCGCTATTGTTTTCACGTTTTACTCACCTTTGTTTTCCAAATTCACTTTTATTTATTTGTTTTTGATATATTCACCACAATTTCAGTTTTAATAATAAATAAATTACGTATTTGACAAGGTTTGAGCATATACATATGTAACATACATTGATTTTTTTATTTAAAAATATTTTCAAACTTGAAAATTAAAGGGTGTTTTTTTAGAGGTATAGAACTTTCGAATAAAACACAAGAAAATCGTTTTAATGTCCATCAATTTGGCTTTATTGGAAGGATAATTTCATGCCATTAATGTTTAAATATGATTTCGGGCATGTGGCCGCAGCGGCTGGCTCGAATAAAGCCAATTCTACAGGTCCAATTTTCAACCACTTTTTCGAGCATATGGGGCCGTATGTTGGCAATAACGCCACGAATGTTGGCTTCCAAGTCCCCTAACGTTTCTGGTTTGTTGGCGTAGACGAGCGACTTCACATATCCCCAAAGAAAATAATCCAATGGTGTCAAATCACACGATCTTGGTGGCCAATTGACAGGTCCATTCCGCGAAATTATGCGCTCATCGAATGTTTCCTTCAATAAATCGATTGTGACGTGCGCTGTGTGGCATGTAGCGCCGTCTTGTTGGAACCACAACTCATCCACATTCATGCCATCCAATTCGGGAACAAAATAGTCGGTTATCATGGCTCTATACCGGTCTCCATTAACGGTAACTGACTCTCCAGCATTATTTCGGAAGAAGTATGGCCCAATGACTCCACCAGCCCATAGAGCACACCAAACAGTCAGTTTTTGTGGATGTAATGGCGTCTCAAGGGTCTCATGTGGATTCTCTTCACTCCAAATGCGGCAATTTTGCTTGTTGACGTAGCCATTCAACCAAAAATGAGCCTCATCACTGAACAAAATTTTGCGATGAAAATCAGCATCGAGATCAATCTCATTTTCGGCCAATACACCAAAATCACGACGCATTGCATGGTCTCGCGGCTTTAATTCTTGCACAAGCTGGATCTTGTAAGGTCGCAAGCCAAGATCTTTGCGCAAAATCTTCCATAAATTTGATGGACAAAGCTCCAATTGCTGTGCACGGTGGCGAATCGATTCATTCGGGTCCTCTTCAACACTTTGCTCTACAGCGGCAATTGTTTCTTCGGTGCGCACTGTTCGACGTCTCTGCGGATGCGTATTATCACATAGAGTAAACGTAGTGCGAAAACGATCCATGGTTAGCCGAATTAATTGCTCTAATGGACGATTATGTCGACCATAAAATGGACGGAGCTTGCGGTAAACTTCGCGAACTGAACCATTATTTTCGAAATAAATTTGCACGATTTGCAAGCGTTGTTCTTTTGTCAACCTGTTCATGATGAAATGGCAAACCAAACTAAATATTAATCACTTAACAGCTGACAAAATGGCCGCCAGGTAAAAAAGTGATGCCAACTTAAAGTGCTATACCTCAATAAAAAACACCCTTTACTTGAAAAAAATGCTTGAATTCAACTTTGTTTCCAGTTCAATTTCAAGTGCTTGAATTTTAATTTTTTGAGTGCTTATTGGGATTGCACTTGATCCAACTTATTTGAATATTTAAAAGTAATTTTTTCATTCAAAAATTAATGAAAATTGACATTTAACCCTCTGTGACTGGCGTGATTTAGTTCTTACAATTCCACTGACGTGGTAGTACACCAGACACCATTTCCATGGCTCATATTTTTAAAGTTTCTTTTTGTAAATTTGATAAAACTGTTTGTGTTTATTGTTTATGAGAGTTAGTTGCTATTTAAACAAAAAAATTTCCAATTCAACACGAAAATTCGTGTTAAATGTTGTTTATTAGCATTGCATAAATTTCCTTAAAAAAAAGTAGACCTGGAGGTCGATTCTGGTTCTGTGATAATGTGAAATGAAAACTTTTTTAGTCTTTTCATAGTGTTTCTGATTCTAGTTCAGTGAAAAAATTAAAACAAAATTGAAATGATTTCATATGAAAAAAAAAACAATTGGAATGAAACAAAACGTTTTCAATGTTACACATCATTACTGATTCTCGTTTTATGAAAAAGTGTTAACAAATGTCAAAACCTTTTCATATGAAAAGTTTTTTTACACACACAATTCATTAGTAAAAAAGCATGGAAACCCATAAAAATCCCATACTAATACTATTATAAGACTTTTAAAGTACTTAGTTCACTTATTATCATCCCGAATTTCGCCTGAAGGGTCCATTAAAAGATTTTATCCAGATATTTTCTATTTTTATTTATGTTCATATTTGCATAATTTGGCAATTGATCAGAAGCCGAGGGAGTTAAGTTGTTATCGGCGGCAAAAAAATAGTTTGGCGGCTAGTGGAAGTTGACTTGAAATATTATTTATAATAGTTTTTATTATGAAATTTTTGTAGTAATTAATATATCAAAATGCCATACGACACTAAAGTTAATATGTTTTCTTGAAGAAAGTTTCAAACTCAATTTGGAAAAAAATATATGTAGCTTTCTAGTACTTTGAAGCGCTATGAGGAATTTTGAAGAACAATATGCCAATTTCTACATGAAAACTATGTGCACTTATATAAATTCTATGTATGAATGTTCCTATGCACATTATTAAAAAAATATGTAAAAAACGCGTGTTGTTTAGCTTGCTTATCATTTTTTGGAATCCTCGTTTATGCTGGTAGCTTACACCTGACTGAAACATGCACACTAGGATCATAAATGGAGCCACTTCATTGGACAAACATATTTTAAATTGTACTTCTCCTAAAATACTTTATTGTAATGTGAAATATTTTCTTTGTTAGGTGAAACTTAAAGCTAGTAAAAGGCTGAAAAATATGAAATACATATATATGTACATATTTACATACTTATATATACATAAATTGTGTTATTTACATACATAAAAACGTAGAAACATATACATATATGTATGTACATATGTATATAACTTCAACAAGAACTTAATCCCTGCCACGATTATCCCATTAACACTAGATACATGGAATAAATGAAAACAAAAAATTGCCTAAAAACGAACCAAAAAAATTATATTTACGAACATACATACATACACACATATATTGTTACGAAAATGGCCGTCGACAAGGTTAAGCAGCATTACACAAAAATATTCCAACAGGGTTAATGTAAGTGTTACGCGAAATTATTCCTACAAGGTCAATGCAAAGAATAATCTAGAATAGTAGCAAACAACTAAATAAGCATGCTCAGGATATATGTACAAGCTTGATTAAACGTAAACAAGCAAAAGCAACAACAAAAAGCGTCTGCTTATTAAGAAGATTCACATATTTACTCACATACATACATGCTAATTCAAACGAAAAGCAAAAGATAAACAACCACCGTGTATTGCTTAGTTAATGATGTACACACGCATGTATATACACATGTATGTAACTACATAGTTACCACATGAACTTAATTAGGCACTCTGTAAACAGCATATAAGATGATAATGATCGTCTAGACATTACTTGAAACTTCTAGTGGTATTTGTGTGGAGTATAAAAAGCGGTGACGCATCCAATAAGTTAGTTAGTTGCAGTTGTGAGTTAGTTGCGAATGAGTTATAGTTGTGTTGTGAACGAGTTGCAGTTGTGAGTCAGTTGCGAACAAGTTAGTTGCGAGTGACAAAGTCAGTTGAGAATTAAGTTGTGAGTTTATAATATTCTGCGATACAGTTGATAGTTAAGAGAAGTCTGTGCTTTACACGTGAGTTGGGAAAAGGAGAAACTATAGGACAGTCTATAGTGACAGCAAAGTCTGTCGTTGAATTGAGATTATTGTGGAGTCTATCGTGTCGACTGAAGTAAAGGTGTAAGGTGAGTAGGGATGTTAGTAAAGCCAGTGAGTCTTTATTGGTGTATCAACTGTGAGTGTCGGCAGAGTGAATGCCGTGTGTGACAAGTAGCAGACAAAGAGGTATTGGTGTATCAACTGTGAGTGACGGCAGAGTGAGTCTCGTAAGTGACGAATAGCAGACAAAGAGGTGTCACGTGAATACTTGCGCAGCCAGCTAAGAGACGTGTGTAAACTACAGCGAGGAAGGCGTAGTGGTAACCAGTTGTGAATATTTGTGTGTAATTCAGAAATTTAAGTTGTATTAGTTTATATGAGCTCTTGATTAATTTAGTTTAAGTGTACTTGTAAATAAAGCTTGTATCATTGTAACCCTAATTACTACACTTGGCTCTTGTATTCATTTGCAAATCTTTGGGTCCACGGAAAAGCATTTTTATAGAGAGAAAAACGTAACAATATACATAAGTACGCATGAAAAAAGGGAAAGCAACTGCTTGTCTAGTTTGAACTAAACTTGTCCTCATGTACATACTTATTTAAATTACATATGTATGTACATTTTACATATGTATGTAGTTAGTTGCAAAAAAGATTACTATTTCTTTTTTATTTATATATTAATTTTTATTTATTTTTTAATGCATGTATTTATTTATTGTATCTTCATATATGAACTAACAATAAGTATTCAAATCTTAAATCTATAAAAAAAATATTAGGCCCGACCAGTGTCGGACATAAACTTAGTGATAGTTATAAATAATACATTAGTAGTGATAATCAAAAAAAAAAGGGGGGAGAAGTATTTTCAAGTAGTCCCATCTGGAGTGTTAGGTATAAGAGCCCGTGTGTCCCTCTTTTTTAAGCGGACGTGTCCAGTAAAGTTCAAAATATTACGAGCAAGCGGATTAGGATGTGATTCGAGTTTTGTTAAATATTTGCCTGCGTATTTTGCAATTTCTTCAGTCACTAGTGGCATATTTAAATCACGATGTATAATAGAATTTTGGATGTACCATGGAGCCGATGTTATTAACCGTAAAATTTTGTTTTGCCTTCGTTGGATTCTCTCGACATTGGAAGCTGAAGCAGTGCCCCATAACTGAATTCCGTAGCGCCATATTGGCTTCAAAAGCGACTTGTATAATAAAAGTTTGCAGTCTAGGCTGAGTGTTGAGTTTCTGCCAATCAAGTAATATATTTGAATTGACTTAAGTTTCATCTGAGTTAACTTAGAGTCAATATGATGTTTCCATGTAAGTCTTCGATCAAGGTGTATACCAAGGTATTTCACTTGGGAATGTTGAGGAATATTTTGATTGTTGATTCGAATGGAGGAGCAAGTATCTCTTCTTAGGGTGAACGTTATATGGACACACTTTTGTTCATTGACTTTAATTCTCCATAAGTTCAGCCATATTTCCAGCTGGGTGATATGTTCCTGGAGATTGCGGGATGCCTCATAAGGGTTTTCGTGCACACTCATACAGGCTGTATCATCGGCAAAAGTAGAAATATGGATATTATTGCTCACAGGCATATCACAAGTATATATTAAATACAAGACAGGACCCAGAATACTACCCTGGGCACACCATACTTTATCAAACGCCTGAGAAACATCAATAAAGAGAGCAGAACAATACTTCTTTTCTTCAAATGTTCTTCTTACAACTTGGACCAGTCTATGCGTTTGTTCAATCGTGCTGTGCTGACTTCTAAAGCCAAATTGATGGTCTGGAATGCACCCATTATCAGTTAAAATTTTGGACAATTTAGTCATGAGCAGCTTTTCGAAAAGCTTTGAGATTGTAGATAGTAAGCTTATAGGCCTATATGACTCAGTCTTGGTAAGATCTTTGCCCGCCTTTGGAATCATTTTGATCTTGGCCAGTTTCCAGTTATGTGGAAAATACTGCATTCTTAAAATAGCATTAAAAGTAAATAGCAGGATTCTTATTGCAATATGAGGCAAGTTCATGAGCATTTTGTTACTAATGCCATCAATACCTGGAGCTTTCTTCGGGTTGAGTTCAGCAATTATTTTTTGTACTTCACGCATCTTAAACCTTAAGGGACGAGGGGGTAGAGAAACTACACACGGTAAATCAGCAGCACCCGTACATGAATTGGGAGTGAATACAGATTTTAAATGCTCAGAAAATAAGTTACCTTTCTCACTATCACTTCTTGCCCAGCCTCCGGTCGCAGTACGCAATGGTGATTTAAGATCAACGGGTCGTTTAAGATTTCTAGTAGCGCGCCATAAAGAGTAATTAGATGCGGACGTTACATCAAGACCTTCTAAATACTTTTCCAGTAGTGCAGTTTTTTCCGACGATAGCAGCTCTTTGAGTCGTTTAGTACATTCTTTAAGTCTGATTTTATTTAGGGGTGATCTGTGTTGTTGCCATTCTCTTCTAGCTCTCCTTTTTTCACATACAAGACGTTCAATTTCCGTAGAATAAATTCTGTTAAAGCCGGTCTGCGGATAGGAGGTAGTGGCGTGTTCAGCAGCCTATTTAATATTTTCGTTAAGATATGCAATATTAAATTCAATATCATCGCATGATCTAAGCTGAATGTTTGCTACGCAGTGACTACTAAGATATTTTTTGAATACCAGCCAGTTGATTCCATTAATCATCTTCACATATGAGTTAGTTAAATCACTCCTTAGTGGGTTGAAAATTGTAACTATTGTTGGAGAGTGATCGGAGGACATATCTAGAGAGGCCTCTACATGAACTAAGTCCCTATGAATATTTTTCGTGACGGCAAAATCTATAACATCTGGAATTTTTCTTACGTCAGCAGGCCAGTAAGTAGGCTCCCCACTCGAAATGACATCTAAGCCCATTTTTGAAATTGTATTGAACAAGGCTCGACCTCTAGGTGTAACAAGACGCGATCCCCAGTACGTATGTTTTGCATTGTAGTCACCAGCTGCCACGAAACAAGATCCAAGCGATTTTTAGAACTTCTCATGCTGATCTTCGGTAACTGAAAATCTGGGAGGTGAGTAAATTGATGATATCACGAAGTTCGCACTAAAATTTTCTACGAAAATATTCGTTGCTTGCAAATATTCTTCACTAACGTTGTCAAGGACATAGTGCTTGAGTCTTGACTTAATCAGAATTGCTGATCCACCACATGCTCTCTCTCTCGGGTCCTTTGTATCATATAAAGTGTAACCATTTATTTTAAATAAGCTTCTTGAGGTCAAATGAGTCTCAGAAACCAACATTATATCAATATTTTTTTCCATGAGGAAGTGCTCAAGTTCATTTTTATGTTGGCGAATGTCGTTTGCGTTCCAGAAACATATTATTAACGTGTTCATGGTTTATTAACTAATGCTTGAAGCAGTGTATTCTGCATTCGCACCATTTCTTGCATCATACTTGTCATATTTGTAGTAAAGTTGTTTATAGTTAGCACCAGATTCTCAATAGTAGCTTCAAGGCGACTAAAGTTAAAGCTTGAGTTTGAATTCGTTGAATTATTTGGCGGTGGAACATTTTGCGTGGGAATTGAACTAGTCTTAGCAGCATCAGTATACGATACACGTGAAGTAACTGGTTGGCTGATTTGAGCAAAAGTGTCGGAGTTCGCGTTTACTTGTAGAGCTGGAGTTAGCTTGGGTTTTTGACCCATAGCCTGTTTAACGAAAGAAAATACAGGGCACCCTCTATAGTTAGCTGTGTGATTACCTCCACAATTACTACATTTTTTTCCTGCTTGATCTTTTGGCTTAGTGCAGCTAGCAGTACCATGCAATTCACCGCAGATAACACACACTGTAGGTAACTTGCAGTAAGTTTTCGTATGGCCATATTCTTGGCAATTATGGCACTGTACGGGACCTGAACGCTTACGTGGCTCGTCAACTGTGATTTTTCGATGTAAGAGATACTTTACGTTATAAACTGGATGGGCTTCAATTTTTTTCAATTGTATGTCATTCGGCTCCAGTTCAACCCGAAATATGGGTTGGGGACCCTTTCTCTATTAAATATGTTGGTAACATTTTTTACCTTGAAACTTTGGTCGACAAGTGCACATTTTACTTCTTCGGGTTCAATATATGAATCTATGCTCTTTAATACTATCTGTAGGCCTTTAGCACTCTTAAGTTGGTATGTGTAAAAATTTGTTTTATTTTTTTCGAATTCACTAACAATTTTTCGGAAATCTTTTTCATTATATATTTGGATTTTAGTTTCATTAATATTACCTCGTTTAATTGGAATGATGTGAAAAGTATTTTCACCAATGGTCAGCAGTAGTTTTTTTTATAAGCGCGTTAGAATTTTTTTCTCTCAGATAAATAGGTGGTGGCTTAAAAGACTTTTGCGATGATGTAGAGGGCTTGTCGTCGGTGTCTTGCAATAATGAAAAACGATTTTGACGATTGGTAGAAGATGCGCTGTTATCCCTAGACATCTTTGGAGCAGATGAAATTTTTGAAGAATTTGGGCTTCGCCCACGCTTTACCACTGTTATATATCTGTCCATTTCCACTTGTACCTTGGGTTTTGAGCTACTGTTATCTGTAGTGATAACTTGGTTTAGTGATGAAGGCGAGCCCGATGCGGATGATATCGCAGACTTAAATGAAGAAGTATTAGGCAATGGTAATGTTAACGATTCAATAGTTGGCATTGGACAAAGCGAAGTTGATCGCTGACGAAAAATTGGCTTTGCAGTTAAAAAAAGATTTTCGTCAGATTTATTATTTATATTTTTTTCATTAAGAGTTTCAGAACTCACAGTAAAATAAGCATTTCTGCCGTTAGAACTCACTTCAAATTTTTTTTTCCTTTGAGGTACTCATACAGAGTATTATTCCTCAAGGGAACTTTGTTTGTGTTTACGGTTTTTTTTTTGTTTTTGCTATTTCTTGCTATGTAAAAAATATTAGTAAAGCCAATAAGCTTATTTATCAAGGTGAATATGTATTACGAATATTTTTTGTATGATTTTTGATTTTGTTGTTTTTTATATTTGTTTCGTATGTATTGTATGTATGTAAAAAAAAAATCCGCTTTAATGTCTCTTCACTATGAAGGTTCAACGAGAACGAGAATTTTTTAACAAATAAATCAGGCTCAATAAAAAGCCAGATTATATACTTCAATCATAAATATAAGCAGCAGCAGCAGCTCAAGCAATAATAAAAAATTACATGTGGCTTAGCGCGGCATCGTAATTGCGAAACTTAGATCTCTGTATTTGACAATTAAAGTTAAATAACATGAATAGAAACTTTTCACAGCTACACTGGAATAAAACATTTTTTCATTACTTGAACCAGAATCGCAATATGTGAAACTGTGAAAAGACGGTGTGAAAAGTTGCTATGAAAACGAAAATGAAACATTTTTTTTCACTTCACATTATCACAGAACCAGAATCGACCCCCTGTACTAAAACAACAAAAAAGATTCAATAATAAATTTGGTTAAAGAAATGTTTTACATTTATTATTGCTTACATTTAAATTCAACAGTTTCCAAAAGAAAAAATTATTTTCAATGGTAAGATAATAAAAATTATATTAACTAGCCCATAAGCCTATATGCTAAAAACAAAAAATATTATTCCATACTATAACTTTAAAGCTGTTGGGTTCTGATACAATTCATTAGGAGTAAGTTGTCGTTCAGAGATGGACTTGCATTGTTCTTGATCTTCTTCATCATTTGAAATTTCGTCGTCATCTAAAAGTTCAGTATCTGGCTGAAAGTTAGGGTCATTGAAATCATCATCCACGTCGCTGAACTCATGCTCGCTCATTTCCTCCAACCCCTGTTCTATCTGTTCATCGCTGCTCTTGAAAGTTCCATATGGCGTTCTCTTATAACATTGAGGGTTTTGAGATGTATTTGAATGCTCCATAATAACAAAGCTAAAAAATTAGATATCATAGCAATTTTATTGATGTGTTGTTTAGGAGACACTAAGAAAATATAATTGTTTTACTGACGTGTTGTTTAAAAGACACTAAGAAAACATAACAAAAATATTGATGTGGTTGTTTCTGAGACACCTACCTTAATGGTGATGTGGTTGACTTGTAGACACTTTTTCGCTCACACTAACACGTGCGTTTTGTTCGATCTATTTAAACACACTAACGTACGCATGAGTACACAATACGAAGGTACAGAAAACGCGAGAGTAATTATTTGAAAAAATAACGGTACAAAGCACTTTTTTATATTTGTTGGTGTCTGTTAGACTACCACGTCAGTCGCAGAGGGTTAAATATGATTTGATATTTAAATAGCGTTGGTAAAATTGGCCCTAAAAGTAGTAAATTAAAAATGTACATATTTTTTTTTTGTTAATATACTTACCACTATATCACACAGGTAATTATGACTTAGTTATCGTATTCTGCCAAACAGTGAATATTACAAAATTTTTGTAGACCCCTCATGGATAATGTTTAATGATACCGCTCATCATGTTCTTCCCCAAAGGATAGAAGCATTTCTTATTAATAGTTCGGATTTTCTGGTAAGAAATAAAATTTAAAACTCAGACAAAATATCGTCGATCTTTCGACAGGTGTGAAATGTATTCCGTAGATTTTACAATCAGCAAACTACGGAGCAAAGAGCTCAAGATGTACATGGCGGATTTTGTGATCGGCTGCTACTAATTACTCTAAGGACAAATTTACGACGATATTAAAATCTCAGAATTACTGTTTTTGCTGCAAATAGTAATGTAAGATGTGTTCAGGTGGTCTTAAAATCGCAAAGCTTTTGGCATACTTATTTACATGCAAGGAAGCAAGAATATATATGTGCCATTAATTCTTTACGGCTTTTCATTTATCAGTTGAGTGCAAATTGTAACTGCCCAGTTAAAAAAATTATATATGGTCCAAATATTTTTAATATATGAATGTATATAACTATATATGAATAAGTATTAATTCATGTATGCAAATGTATGGGATTATACATGGCAAAACTATTATATATGAACTAATATATGGACTAATATATGAAACGTATTATAATACATGAGCTCATATATGTAAATTTAATTATGAAGCTCTTCATATGTGGATCCATATATAGAAATACAATTTAATATATGGAGCCATATACGAATGTATGCATACATGATATCTCACATAAGATCATTTATGTAATCAAAAAAGCTTGGTATTTTATCACTAATGAATTGGAAATCCATTAGAAAATACATACGGTATGCAAAGTTTATATGCGAACCCTCAACGTTAAAAAAAGAAAAAATTTTGTTACAAAAAAAACCATTATTGTATGATTTTTTACATTGTCATTAACTTAATAGAAAAAACCAGCATTTTTTAGTTCAAATTACTGCAAAAAGCATTTGCCGACGATACAGCCTGCCTTAGTATGCACGAAAACCATGATGAGGCATCCCGCAAACTCCAGGAACACATTAGCCAGATGGAGCTTTGGTTAAACTTATGGAGAATTAAAGTCAATGTACAAAAGTGTGTCCATATAACGTTCACCCTAAGAAGAGATACTTGCTCCCCCATTCGGATTAACAATCAAGTTGTTCCTCAACATTCACATGTGAAATATCTTTGTATACACCTTGATCGACGACTTACATGGAAACACCACATTGACTCTAAGTTAACTCAAATGAAACTTAAATTAACTCAGGTACATTGGCTGATTGGTAGAAATTCAACACTTAGCCTAGACTGCAAACTTTTAATATACAAGTCGCTTTTAAAGCCAATATGGTGTTACGGAATTCAACTATGGGGCACTGCTTCAGCTTCAAATGTAGAGAAAATTCAACGAAGGCAAAATAAAATTTTACGCATGATAACATCGGCTCCATGGTACATCAAAAATTCAAATATACATCGTGATTTGAATATGCCACTAGTGACTGAAGAAATTGCAAAATACGCAGGGAAATATCTAACAAAACTCGAGTCACATCCTAATCCGCTGGCTCGTAATATTTTGAACTTTACTGGACACATCCGCTCAAAAAAGAGAGATACACGGGCTCTAATATTCAACACTCTAGATGATGAAGCTGCTTGAAAAAACTTTTTTCTTTTTGTTGCTTATCACTACTTATGTATTATTAATAACTATCACTAAGCTTATGTCCGACAATGGTCGGGCCTAATAATTTTTTTATAGATTTAAGATTTGAATACTTATTGTTAGTTCATATTTGAAGATACAATAAATAAAAAACATGCATTAAAAAAAAAGTTGCATTAGTTTTTAATCTGATTTCTTAAATAAAATTTTATGTATGAATATGAGTTTTGTTATTTTTAAATAATTGATTCACATTTTGACTTAAAATGATGAAAGAAATGACTTTTAGTTCGTTCTTCGTTATTTGTCCAAACAAATGTTTCATTAAATACAACCTCCCTAAAACTCCACAATCTAAAAAAAAGTAATTTTAGTAATTTAATTTATTGCACAGCCGTGCGCTTTTGTGAATTTAAAGAGTATGAATATGTACTTTGCATTCTGTAGAGGGAATATTTACACATACATGTATGAAAATGTATGAATATATATAATCATATATGGCCATATACCCTCAGTTTTCGGATCCGAACCATATATGGGATATCATGTATGCTCCATACATATTTTTTAGCTGGGTGGCCTGAATGTTAACTAGCAATATCAACATTGACGCCCTATTTTCTCAGTGAACATTTTATCTAAATATTTTATTTTGTATTTTTTGCATCTACACAGAAAAAAATTATTTGTAAATACAGTTATTTTTTGTGTTATATCAATTAAATAATTAATTGATTTTGAACCTACAACGATTTTTGTAAATACAATTGACGAAATTGTAAGTTAAAGGAAAATCTGAAAAATATTTTCAATTAAATGTATCAACAAATATTTTGTTGAAATTGATTTATTTTTTCAACATTAATTTTTTTTTATATTTCAAAGTTATTTCAATTAAAGTTATTGTTATATTAACAATGCGAATTGTTGAGTTTTTGTAAAAATTTTGACTATCATAATTGTTATATTAACAATGTTTCTTATACACAATCACAATCCTCGAAACGATTTTTTGCTTGTATGCGAAAAACACTAAATTTCTTTCTCAAAACTAATAAACCAACTTACTTACCTCTCAGCTAGAGAGCGACACTTTATTAGATACACAAATAATGAATGCACACAAAATATGATTTCTTGTTTCTTCTACATGTGCGCACTCCGTTAAGCTACATATGTACAGACGGTTGTCAGATCTTACAATATTGCCACTAAAATGTGCTAAAAATTTCTTACAACCGTGAGAACTGGCAATATAGGCTTTTAAAATTTCTTAAAACTGAAATCAATAAAATATTGCTAAGAACTGAATTTTGAGTTTATTCAATCAATTCCATGCTGAGATTTTTTGAGTTTTTTGAGATAGCCAATTTTTTTCAGGCAACCTCTACTTCTCTTCTAGCGAACTTGATAAAGTTTGGTTCGGAGAAAAAAACGGAGAGAAAGAAGCAGCTGTTTTGAATTATATGCTTATATAAGTTCGATATGACGACACATTTAAAGAAGAAGTGTTTATTCTAAAATTAAAGATTTATCGTTAAAGCCCATGAAAAAATTAACGACTTTTCCATTACGCCATTTTGCTAGCCTCATTGCGCATTTTCATAGTGCCGAACTGCAAATAAACTTAACCGTTCGTTTTCGAGATATTTCAGCTTTTAACTTTTTTTCATATGGTGGAAACCCTAAAAATATCTACTATTACAAAAATAAAATAAATTCAGTAAAGTGCGACTTTGACTCACACACGAAGGGTTCCGAACGAACACTAGATATGTAATTTAATACAAACTTCATCCTATATAAAAAATAGTTTTTGGCATTTTTTTCGTTTTTGTTTTTGGGGTCTTTTCGGTTTTTTTGTTTGACGTTTTTTGCATTTTTTCAGTTTTGGAGATTTTTTTAAGTTTTGGCTCTTTTTTTAGTTTTGACACTTTATTTTCTTGTTTTGGCGATTTTTTTCGGTTTTTGGCGTTTGTTCATTTTGAAGATTTTTTTTATTTTTGGCGATTTTTTTCATTTTTGCGATTTTTTTATATAAAAAAATTTTTTAGTCTTGGCGACATTTTTGCGTTTTGGCGATTTTTTTCGATTTTTGACGCTTTTTTCATTTTGGCGGTTTTTTTTCATTTTGGCAATTTTTTCGAATTTGGCGATTTATTTTAGTGTTAGAATTTTTTTTTTAATTTTGGCGATTTTTTTCGTTTTTGCGATTTTTTTTTAATTTTTGGCTGTTTTTTTTTTTTTTTTGGTTCAGCGATTTTATAATTTTCGGTTTTTTTAGTTTTACCGTTTTTGAAAATTTCAAGTGTTTGCCTTTTACGGTTTCCAAGATATAGCAAATTGTCAAAATTAAATAGTCAAAATGGCATTAACTGATGGACCACCCTTTAATTTAAATTTTTTTAAATTTTAGTGTTAATTGTTGTAGTCTGTATGAAAATACACTAATTTTACAAATTTCAAGTTTCAATATAAATACATATGTTCATACAATTGTATGTATATTACATGGGATTTTAACATTTTTCGTTGCTCGTTTTGAAACAACCTTTAATTTTTTATTCTCATGTATTTTTGTTGTAGCGGCCAAGGTTCTACATACTCTGTCCGAATTTCAGGTCCGTAGCTCTTACGGTTCCTGAGAAAATACCGTGTGACGGATAGGCGGACAGACGGACAGCGTAGCGAAAACAATAGGGTTCCTTTTCACCTTTGGTGTACGGAACCCTAAAAACAAGGCTGTGCGAGCTCATGAAAAACTCTTACATTCCAAATCTCAGCCATATCTCTCCAAAGATTTCACTGAAATTAATTTTGGCCTTAAAAGTGGATCAAATTACTTTATGTGCATCGGTAGAATCAGAGTAATTGCAAGTTTGTGTTTTTAGCAAATTTTAGCTATTTATACTCAAATTCTTAAAGTTTTTTTTATAGTACATTCTCTCTCGCTTACGTGTATACAACTTTGGATGCGAACAGTGTTGCCATATTTTATTTTCAAAAATCTGCCGACCAAAAAAAATCTTTTTTTGTCACTAAAAATCTTTTTTTTAATAATCTTATTAAAATATTTGTATGTATGTGTGTGCCATACAAAAGAAACTACCGGAAACTAATTTTTATTATTTTTTTTATTAAATAAACTTATTTTATACTTCAGTATGAATAAGATTTGTATTTCTAATATAAAAAATTAAAAAGACGTTTCCAGTGCTGGAAAACTTTAAATTTGTTTATACAAAATTAACTTATATGAGTTTTTTAATTTAACAAAAGGCCGAAGAACATATTCTATCGTAAAATTAACTTACTAAAACAAAATTTTTAATTTTTTCTTTAAATTAAATATATCCTATATTCATTAGGGCCATTATTACAACTTAAAAATAGTTAAAAGTAGGATTTTATCGGACGTATAAAAACTTTATCATTTGCAAAATTTTACTTTTACCTTAAGTGAGCGATAAATTACAGGCAAGTTTATCTTACCTGGTAAGTTAAATCCAATTTGCAATAATGGAAAGCTTTTTATATGTCCGATAAAATCCAACTTTTAACTATTTTTAAGTTGTAATAATGGCCCTTAAAGAAAAAGATTGCTGTAAAAAATCAGAAAAATCAAAAATGATGATTTCATGGTTGGAAAACTTAAAATTTTTGTTATATATAAAATTAACTATCGAAAACTAATTTTTATTTTTTTTTATTAAATAAACTTATTTTTTATACAAAAGTAACTTATTAAAACAAATCTTTCCTTTTTTCTATATATTAAACATATTTTATATTCTTAAAAGAGATTGATCTAAGAAATCAGAAAAATCAAAAAGGATCATTCCAGTGTTGGGAAACTTACACTTTTTGTGGTATTTTATATACCATATAACTAGGTCTAATTAATTTTTTTCTTTTTCTTTATAAATTATATATACTTAACGTTTTGGAAAGAAAAAATTTTGGTGAAGAAACTCCAGCTCCAGAGCTTCTTTTCTGGATATTAAAGTTACTAAATAAAACAATTTTTTAATTTGATTTCTTGATATTGTATTGAATATAAAATATTTCTTAAATACAGGGTGTAGAAAAAATTCCGAGAGGTCACTTACTAAAAATTGCAATATATTATAAATTTTTTCACAAAACATATGCATATGTATGGATGTGCTTATGAGTGTATACTTTATATACGCACTTTGGTGAAGGGTATATAAGATTCGGCACAGCCGAATATAGTACTCTCACATGTTTTTTAATTGAATTGTGCATAGGTAGTTCAGAGGGTAGTGTTTTAGCCTAACATACGGATATCCTGTGATCGACTCCTGATTCAACGCTCGAACAAAAAGTATTTGATTTGATATTGTATAATATATAATTTATAAAATAAAAAAAACAAAATAAAGAATTGGAAGTTAATCTAAGAGTAGATATAAAATTCTTATCTGAAGAGCAATTTCTTAAATTACTTACATATGAAAAAGGCATGAAGTAAAAGCTTCTTTTTGCACGTAATATATGCATTCAGAAGCTCATACCTGGAGAGCTACCACGTGGGAGATCACGAATAAAAATCATGCGATACCGATGCAGGTTGGCAAGCGAGAGTTGTGCTCTCTCTCTCTTTCTTTCCTTATTTGCTTGAGTAACCAAACATTTTTTTATTGTCTATCTCTGCTAAATATAATGGCATCCATATGTATATTATACCTACATATGCATATTATGGATGCATAATCGGGACAGGTTTTTAGAAATCCCGGGCTTCGGGATTTAGTGATGGAGTCTCGAAATCCCGAACCGGGACCCCGGGATTTTCGGGACTAACAAAATCCCGAAAAAATTGTGAACAAATGTGCGTCTTTAAAAAAAATTTTATTTAACAATTTATTTTTTTGCATATTTAAAAGATACATACAGACGAACATATGTACATATATATGTATGCAGTTATATAATTCAGACTTTTAATTAAAATATTAAACACTAATTCTAAATTCGTTTCCAGAAAAAATTTCACATTTTTTATTTTTTGCTAAAAATTTGGCGTTCGTGTAATACAATAATTTCTAGTAAACTCTTTATTTAAAAAAACATTTTATTGCAAATTGTCATTTCATGTAATATTTTTTTCTAGAAAAGATAGCGTTTCCTTTTCTGTGGCAAAAAAGGAAAAAGTGCTTAAGTCGAGATAAGCTGATTTTCAGTTAATGGTACCTCCGTAATCTGTATACTCGAAAGTATCTCTGGTTAAAATCTCAATAAAGTTGCGTGATTTTTCAGGAAGTTATAGCACTATGACTTGCGACTTATTTTTTTTAGATTTCTAATCTCATTTGGAATAATAGCTTAATTGAGGTTATACTTTGGAATATTTCAACTTAAATGTATTAATTATAGTGTGCAGAACGATATGCTTAAAAATTAACGATTAACAGAGAAGTTCCCGATTTAAGTGTAAAAGAAACAAATTTCTGAAAATCGACGTGACAGTTCAAAAGTGCTCTCCTGCAAAGCAGTAAAATATGACTTAATCACTTTTTCCTTTTTGCCACAGATATAAATTATGTACTCGTGTACACAATATTATATTATCTACTAAAATATTTATTCAAAGCAAATTTTTTATTTTAACTTTTTATTACAGGGAGTTTGTAATAATTCTTAATATAGACGATGACAGTCAAAAACATTATTTATGCAAAAACGGGATTCAGAAAACCCCGAAAATCCCGGGCTTTAAAATTAAAAAATCCCGGGCTCCTGGACTTGCATAGTCCTGAAAATCCCGGGATTTCTGGGCTCGGGCTTTCCCGTTTAACATCTCTAGATAGGAGTATTACTTTAATTTAGAACGATTTCCCAAATTTTCATATACGAAATTCACTCGTTTTATAAACAAATTTTTTCAAAATTTAAAAAAAAACAGTCAAATTTAAAAGCATTTTATTTTGGCTCGTAAATTAAGATGTTTTCATTGGCATTTCTGTTAATCGCCATGTAACGGTACAAGTGAATAAGTGACTTTCACACAACCGTAGTCACTCGTACATTTCCAATTAGTGCATTCTTAAGTAGTATGGGTATTAATTATTCTTATCGTAGCTACCTAAATTATGATACTTTTATAAAAATACATACATAAGTACATATTTTTTTTATATATTAACTTAAGCCTTTTGGAATACTCTTAAAATAATAATTGCCAATCTATCTCTTTCGTTCGTACACAGACAAATTATCAACTATTCATTTCTATGTTAGTTTACCTATAAATACTTCTGTAGTCAAAATGTAACCCCTACACATTTGCTTACTTGTGCTTGTTGGACCTGTCTCATTAGTATCTTCTGAATGATAGCAAAAATTTTGCGAATCACAAAAACCAAACCAAAGTAGCAGGCAATGTTCATGAATATTTTTAAATAATATGTAAGAATCAGGGAAACTTTGCAAAAATTTCTTAGAACAATTAGAGATCTTATGTTAAACTTTCATTTAAAAAAGTAAGAAGTTCAACTAATATCATAGTTGAAACAAAATCTCAATAGTCAACATATTTTTTTATTTCATTTAAAAAATATATATGTATATATACTCGCACTTGACCTGAGATTTGATAAAAACGAATGCTCACTAAAGTGAAGAAATTTCGAAAATAAATTCTTCGATATTTGTTCGCTAATCTAGAAAATTCAAATGTTCACTAAAACTTCCAGCTTTGAACTTCTCTCGATAGTTTTTCGTCTGTGTGACGGTAGCCGAGTGGATGTATGTCAGCCTGTTAGTCTAGAGGTACAAAGTTCGACGCATGACAACACTGTAAGTTAAAAAATAAAATAAGAACACATACCTACACATGTGCAATATTTGAACAGAAAAAATTTGTCACGATAGCCTAGTGGATGTGTGTCTCTCTGTTAGAATGAAGATGGCCATGTTCAAATCCTGCAGCGAAAGTTAAGGTATTAAAAAATTAATAAAATAAGTAAGTTAAAATAAATAAAATAAAAAAATAAAATTATTTATTCTGCTGCCTTTTTGGGATATCGAAATTAGTTCGATATTATTTCACTTTTGATATTGCTAGCGAAACTTTGAGATCGAATGTTTTTTGGGACAAAACTGAGTGACAGGTGAGCTTTTTTCGATTAATTTTTGAGTGCCACTCTCGATAGTTTTACACGATAAATGCCCGAGATATATTCGAAATCGATATCTATAACAAAAGTCTTGGTCAAGTGGGTAATATAAGCGATTGAAATAGTTGAATTTGTCTTTACGTAACAGTAAAATTCTCCGTATATGCATGTATGTAAAAATTTTTGATTTATACTATGGCTCAGAAAGGTGAGAAAATAAATTGCATTCCTGGAATTACCGGCATTATGGCTGAAGTCGCTGAGCCGTAAGTTACTGCTTTAGTAAAAAAAAAACAATCTTTGAAATAGGCAATTAGAGCAATGATATTGTAACTAGTGTTTGTGAAAATTTTCCCGGTATCGCACACATTTTGTGGGAAAGAAATCCCGGGAAATTTGTGCGGGATTTCCTAGGATTTTTTTTAAATTTTATTATTACAACTTAATGAGTGTCCTTATGTGCCTCTGTGGCTGAGTGGTAGCGATGCTAGCCTCTCAGTCCAGAGATCGTGGGTTCGATTCCCACCATAGACCCTAATCGCTTTGCGAGTTGTGCTTGTGTTTGTGTTTGTTATTCACTTTATTAATGCCGATTAAGGCCGATTTTACATATAGCATCATGTGCTCTGAGCTTTAGAGGTCTTTATTTGCCAAAAGCGAAACGCGACGTTCAAAATTTAATTCTACCACAATTCATAAAGATAAAAACAGGCATGCGCATAAATAATTATTTTTTTTTTGCGTTATATCAATGCACCTGGCTTTACATTTACATATAGTATACTCGTTTTTATTTATGCATTACTATTATATAAAAAACTGAAATGATATTCTGCCTCATCGTGGTTAGATTATTTCAAATACGACTACGACTGTTTGGTTATAGATTAAAGAAGACTTAACAGTTTTTCTTTAATCTGTTACCAAACAGTTGTAGTCGTATTTGAAATACTTCAACCATGCCTAGCTTATTTTTTTGAATAATGTATCCATAAAACGTTATTATTTAATCGAGCTCATGAATTATAATTTGTTTTTTGTTGAAATAAATTATACTAAAAATATTTTGTATTGTTTTGCACTGGGCGGGAATTACCAGGAAAGCGAAAAGTCGTTCCTGATTTCCCCTGAAATGACAAAGTTTGGAAAAAGAAAAACTCTAATTGTAACACACTTTTTGCTTTCAGCTGGGGTGCATACCAAAGCTCTGCTGTTGGTTGGTGTTTTAACATTCAGGAACGCAGTATACTTTATTTATGAAACTTAACTTATGCTCATTTAATTTAAATATGTAGATACATATATTTATTATAAAATTCTCTTGCGCTGTCTGGGTGATACCTGGAAAACTTGCCCTCTTGATTACAAAAGTCCTCAGAAAAAATGGTGCTTCCTCTACTCAGCTAAACGAGGATAGACGAAATATTTAGATGTTCGGCTAAATGCAATTATAAATACACGAAAGATTTAGAGGTTTGTATAGTCGGCTAAATACCAGTTATATTCACTAGCTACAAAAACACACGAAAGATTCAGAAGTTCGTATGCTTCACTAAATACAACTATGAATAAATGAAAGATATATCGGGTGTTTTTTTAGAGGTATAGAACTTCGAATTGAAATAAAACACAAGAAAATCGTTTTAATGTCCATCAGTTTGGCTTTATTGGAAGGATAATTTTATGCCATTAATGCTTAAATATGATTTCGGGCATGTGGCCGCCGCGGCTGGCTCGAATAAAGCCAATTCTACAGGTCCAATTTTCAACCAATTTTTCGAGCATATGGGGCCGTATGTTGGCAATAACGCCACGAATGTTGGCTTCCAAGTCCCCTAACGTTTCTGGTTTGTTGGCGTAGACGAGCAACTTCACATATCCCCAAAGAAAATAATCCAATGGTGTCAAATCACACGATCTTGGTGGCCAATTGACAGGTCCATTCCGCGAAATTATGCGCTCATCGAATGTTTCCTTCAATAAATCGATTGTGACGTGTGCTGTGTGGCATGTAGCGCCGTCTTGTTAGAACCACAACCCATCCACATTCATGCCATCCAATTCGGGAACAAAATAGTCGGTTATCATGGCTCTATACCGGTCTCCATTAACGGTAACTGACTCTCCAGCATTATTTCGGAAGAAGTATGCCCCAATGACTCCACCAGCCCATAGAGCACACAAAACAGTCAGTTTTTGTGGATGTAATGGCGTCTCAAGGGTCTCATGTGGATTCTCTTCACTCCAAATGCGGCAATTTTGCTTGTTGACGTAGCCATTCAACCAAAAATGAGCCTCATCACTGAACAAAATTTTACGATGAAAATCAGCATCGAGATCAATCTCATTTTCGGCCCATACAGCAAAATCACGACGCATTGCATGGTCTCGCGGCTTTAATTCTTGCACAAGCTGGATCTTGTAAGGTCGCAAGCCAAGATCTTTGCGCAAAATCTTCCATAAATTTGATGGACAAAGCTCCAATTGCTGTGCACGGTGGCGAATCGATTCATTCGGGTCCTCTTCAACACTTTGCTCTACAGCGGCAATTGTTTCTTCGGTGCGCACTGTTCGACATCTCTGCGGATGCGTATTATCACATAGAGTAAACGTAGTGTGAAAACGATCCATGGTTAACCGAATTAATTGCTCTGATGGACGATTATGTCGACCATAAAATGGACGGAGCTTGCGGTAAACTTCGCGAACTGAACCATTATTTTCGAAATAAATTTGCACGATTTCAAAGCGTTGTTCTTTTGTCGACCTGTTTATGATGAAATGACAAACCAAACTAAATATTAATCACTTGACAGCGGACAAAATGGCCGCCAGTTAAGAAAGTGATGCCAACTTAAAGTTCTATACCTCAATAAAAAACACCCTTTAGAAGTTCGTATACTTCACTTAATACAATTATGAATACGAGTTGTATGGGAAAGTTGGTACGATCGTACTTTTTTGATACTGTTTTACATGAAAAACTACCGTGTTTCTCCCGCAACACATTTGATACTCTCACGGCCTAGTTAGAAATGCACAAAACTATATTAATAAAGATATTTTAGAAAAGTGTTAGTAACACTTCAGAATTATATATAAACGAAAACCATATTTGACCCAATGATATTTATTGTGGCATAGAAGTTGATATATACATACACTCCGTTAACATAGGATAGCCTCACTTGAAATTTTAGAGAATAGTAGACATTTTCTTGGTTCCTTAATTTAATAGAAAATATGTTTTTAAGTCAGAGGAAACTCTGTTGCTTTATTGACAAAAATTCCAGATGGGTCAGTAAACATTAAATGGACTTTCATAATAGTTTTCGTAAACAGCATGAGAAATAAATATATTTCAGTGTTAACATAGATTAGCCTCAGTGATGAATTTTCAAATGATCTTTGATGTTTATGCCAAAATACATTTAAGTGCAATAGAAAAATGATAATGTTATACAAACCACGGAGTACTTGAAGCATCTAAATCATCAAAAAAAAGCCACCATTGTAAGACGTACATAAGCAACACAGATTAAAGTTTGGGAAAGACCACATGACGTAGATGGTGCATCAAGGTCATCAAACGAACGATTGAAAAAAAAAATTTCTTCAGACGAAAGGCCTTCCTTCTTCTTATTATGAAAATAGTAACTATACCCATCTGGAATAGCGATATTAAAACACTTTTCTTCAGAAAAAAATACTTTTTTCCAATAGTTCGTTTGATGACCTTGATGCACCATCTACGTGATGTGGTCTTTCCCAAACTTTAATCTGTATTGCTTATGTACGTCTCACAATGGTGGCTTTTTTTGATGATTTAGATGCTTCAAGTACTCCGTGGTTTGTATAACATTATCAATAGTTATTTTACTGACGCTAACTCCGACTGCAGCTCTAATTCTACTTAAACTCAGAGATGAATTCGAGACCATTTGAAGAATTTTGCGTCTATATTCAGGTGAAAACTTCTTATAAGTCTTTCCTTTATACCATTTGGAGTACTCTGATGGATTCTTCATGTAATTGCTTATAACTTTTGGTCTTGCGACAAAGTTTTCCGCCAATAGCGCGGTTAGAAAGCCCTAGATCGTGATACGTCTCCAGTTTTGCGATTTCCGTGGAACTAAGCGACGGCTTTTTCCTAATACTTTTTTTTGTGCAAATAAAACGTTTTTCTATTGCACTTAAATGTATTTTGGCATAAACATCAAAGATCAATTGAAAATTCATCACTAAGGCTAATCTATGTTAACACGGAAATATTAAAATTTCTCATGCTGTTTACGAAAACTATTATGAAAGTCCATTTAATGTTTACTGACTCAACTGGAATTTTTGTCAATAAAGCAACAGAGTTTCCTTTTAAGAATGACGTAAAAACATATTTTCTCTTTAATTAAGGAATCGCGAAAATTTCTAATATTCTCTCAAATTTCAAATGAGGCTATCCTATTTTAACGGAGTGTATCTAGTTAATCACAAATCATATTGAAATGACTGTTTTAAATCAGTGTAAAAAAATGTATAAAGTTTATATTAAATTCTGTCAAGTTCTGTGAGCGAAAGTGGGCTTTGACAATGAAATGTTATTTTCGTTTGGTAAGTTTCCTTCTAAAAGTGTTTTATATTGTAAAACAACAACATTATACCACTTTTAATTAAAATGTCTCCCAGCTAAAAGTAAAATATGGATAATATTAACAACCAATATAGAGTATTGGCTGATATTAAAGAACTAAAAACATTAACAAAAGAAATTATATGCAGTTTCTGGTCTATAGTGGCTCAAACTAAAAACGCATTACACGAATAGAATGTATGTTTCCTGATAAATAGAGAGTAGTTACCTATGTACACACATGTACATATGTATATTAGGTCAGGTCGATTTCAATGCATGAAAAAATATTACAAAATCGAATAGAGAAAACGAAATCTACATAAAATTCTAAGAAAATATTGCTGAGAAACCATGGGTTTAAAAACAATTCCGCGTCTCTCGCCATGAAAATTTATTTCCCCTTCCTTATCTATTTAAAGTAAACAAAATATTCAATAATTAAAATTGCAGTCAAGCCCCTATTCGCGTTTACAATTTTTTTTTACATAAAAACAAAGAATAATATATTTTTAAAATTTTTTCGTTTTGATTGACTTTACTTTAACGTTCGCATTAAAAAAATTTCTGACTAATTTTTCAAATATATAACATTAATAATGGAACCATCGACTCTTCTTATTTGTAAAATTTGTTCTTATAAATTTTTCTGCGTATTCAGAAATTTACTGCTTTTGTTTTGCAAAGTGATTGAAATTAATTAATTTTGCCAAGTTACCGTGAGCGTTGAAAAAAAATAGAAAAAGAAAACAATAGTATGAGAGTTTTTATCCAAAAGTTGTCAAAAAGTTATTGAAATTTTGAGCACAATTAATGCTGCAATAATTAATGAAAAAATTATTGTAAAGAAGCTAAACATTTTGCTTACTTAGTATCATAGAGAAACCAGAATTTCACAATTATTGAAAATTGTAAACAAATTTTTGCTTTTTTGATGTGGATTGATTCTTTTTAACCTAAAAGAGTTCACGATTGACCAACATACCACCAGAAAACATACGATTCCGGAATGCATGCTGAGCATCGTTAATAAACAATCTAGGGAGCCATTACTAAAGGCCGCGGCACAATGAATCCATCATACGTTAAACTTGGCCTTTTTAACTGACATTAACGCAACGACGGAGAAGGTGGGCACAATGAGTACTTTATTGAAGGAAGTATTTGAACAGCTTCGATAGGCGGATTCTCCATTTTATTTATTAATTTAAACTTTTTGTATTTATTTCGTTTATTTCTTTTGTTTAATTTTATTTTTGCTGCCACAAAACACAAAAATCTAAATCAGGACATACCAAAAAAACTAACCAATATCTGTCAAACTACTCAACGTACGCAAAAAGTTAAAAGTTGACCAAATTTTGTACTTTGCGTTGACGGACACGTACTGAATATAACAGACCTCATAAGAAACCATATATTTCAAAGATGAAAATATGGAACTCATCATTATCATCTAAGCTAGCTCATGAAAAAATTAAAAGCAGGGATTACTTGCGTGGAAGAAAGAATAATAATTTGAAAATGGATTCGGAAAGTTTTAATTTAAAAAGTTTTTTTTTTCTTAAGAAGAGGAAATAAATTTGTATGCCGAGATGTGCGGTACAGGGTTTTCTCAGA
This sequence comes from Tachina grossa, assembly GCA_949987645.1. Lineage (NCBI taxonomy): Eukaryota > Metazoa > Arthropoda > Insecta > Diptera > Tachinidae > Tachina > Tachina grossa. Next base: position 126,941,501 of record OX465275.1, read on the forward strand.
GGTTTCTCAGATTTTTGATAAAAAATCTACAATGCCTAATGTATACGCTTTGTGCAAGAATGATAAAATAAAGATTACGCCATCGCGCAAGAATAAAAAAAAACTTTTCTGCGCATGATGGAACTCTGACGTCACTCACCCTGTGTTCTCATTGGCTAGTAAAATTCAGCTGTAAACTATTGCACACACACAGACTCACATTTCACATTTGCTCTTTTTCTTATCTCTTTATCTTTATTTTGTTTTATTTTCTTCTTAGTTTTGCAGCTTTTAAGCCCATATCAGATAAAACTTTTGCTTCGCGTTGCGTTGAAGATTCGCTTTGACATCTAAGATGAAATGTACGTGCTTATATGAAACATGTCACGTAAAGAACTTTTAACGCAAAGCGAAGCGAAAAGTTAGGCAACTCTTTTTGCGTGCTTTGACAATCGTTTGGTATACTTATTTTAATTTGTTTGACCAAACTCGCATGTAAAAGTGAAATTTTTATTAAAATGTCGGTGAATTTACATAAAAAACGAGTTCGTGGCATCAGAGTAATCAAATTGTGCTGTGTTTTATACATAAAACCGAACAGTAAAACAAACAATGATTGTTGCCAAAGTTTTTGTTGTGTCATACACATTGTGCTTCACGCTTTTTTTCCAAAGTTAGAAACGTCACGCAAAGTCACAAATCACACTGTGCAAGTCTTATTGCTAAGCTGATTAGTTTTAGGGAGAGAGAGACGAGGGGAATAGAAACGTTTCTTTTCCCCCCGTCTTTCTCTCCTAATAAACTAATCAGCTTAGCAATAAGACTTTCACAGTGTAAATAGGGACAAAGCGTTGAAGTTGTATCTGACACCGCCTTTAAGCAACAACATTTAATTTTTTCGTGGAGATCTCTCTGAGTAAATTAATTACAGGGCTGCCAACTACAACAAAATACATAAATTTTTTGCAAGATATTATAAGGTTCACATGTGATACAGACTTGGTAACCTTCGCGAGGGTACAACAAGGTGTAATCTTTATTTTATCATTATTGGCTTTGTGTTCCTTTTTATTTCGGAAGTTCACGTAGTCGGCGAAAATGCAAGTAATGTTCACTAGCTACAAACATACGAAAGATTCGGAAGTTCGTTTCACTAAATACGATTACGAATACGCGAAAAATTCAGAGGTTCATTCAGTCGGCTAAATACAAGTTATAGTCACGTGCTACAAGCATACGAAAAATTCGGAAGCACGCGAATGTTTCACTAAATACAATTTATAAACATTCGAAAGATTCGGGAGTTCGTATACTTCACTAAATATAATTTACGAATACTTGTCTAATTAAATTTCGACATGCCTCTAACTACTTTTTAGCAAGAATCGGCAAAGTTCACAAAGTTCGAGGGGCCTAAAGTTGGAGGGCCTACTCGTAACAGCCGCTCGCACGGAATCATTACTTGCTCCCCGATTGCCTTAAAAACTTGTCCTCTTATACACGTCAATTCCACAACTGAATGACAATTCCAACGCACATTCCTCAACTTCAATGTTAACAAAACTTAAACAAACAATTATGTTGTACTCTACATTAGTTAAGGTATGTACCTATCAGTTGTACAGTAACTATATGTGTATAAATGAGTATACTACTTTTATACCCTATTCTTAAGGTATGTGACTATGTATTTTAATAATTGTAACGTCAAGTTACAATAATACGTCGCTTCTCAATGTAAAATGTTTACAGGGTATGCATCTCTACGTACTCAGATTCCAACATACATACACGTACTCGCACACTCCAGTGTAGAATATATTTAATCCGGATTATGTTTGCATTCCTTTACAATGTGATGTTTCCATCAGAACAATTGCAAAACAATCAAAAAGTTGTTTGATAAAATGAAAATAATAAAGATGCTCTCTCTCGTTGCCCAAAATTTCGAGTTTTATGTTTATCGAAATGATTCTCAAACTTCTGCAAATATTGATGGTGCGTGAGTTGTGTATTTAGTAATAATATTTGATTCCCCTTTATAATGCAGATTACAAAAGAAATGAAATTCTTAATGATTCCCTTTGCCAAGCAACAATAGTACTTAACGAAATTATAATTATAGAAAAAGTAGTAAGTTCACTGTGGGGCTAATGGGGATCATAGCAATAATTAAGGAGCAAATGATTTTATTTTTAATTTTTTTCGGGCTCTCCAAGTACACATGTACATATAAAGTCGTGAAATATTTTAATTAAAAACCAGTTCGATCCAAATTAAAAAATAAAACGTATCTCTATCTAGATAGTTTAGTAATTTAACTGTCCTAAAAAAAGCAGTTAAATGGACTACTGTGGTTTTGTTCATCAGCTCCTTAATCAAAGAAGTCATTTCTAGTCATATCGCGTGTATAACTGCTAAATCCACTTTTAATAACATATGACATTTTTATGTCAGTCGAAAGATACGCCGTTAAAATATCTATTTTAAACTCTACTTGTCGAAAAAACTTAACGTATTAGGCAAATTTCTTAACCTATGCATAGAAAATATTAAAAGATTTTTATGTATCCTGTTAAAATTGGTTGAAGTGAGTTAGCAGATCTACACTCTAAGGGCCATTATTCCAACTTAAAGATAGTTAAAAGTAGGAATTTATCGGACGTATAAAAACTTTATCATTTGCAAAATTTTACTTTAACCTAAAGTGAGCGATAAATTACAGGCAAGTTAATGCTACCTTAACTCCAATTTGCAATAATAGAAAGCTTTTTATACGTCCGGTAAAATCCTACTTTTAACTATCTTTAAGTTGTAATAATGGCCCTAAGCCGATTATATCTAAATGAATGAGTGGATAAGAGATTCATAAAATTGGAAGTAATTGTTAGGAGCGTGGTAAGACAATAACCTAAATTCATATTTTTGGGGAACTAAATGTTTCTCTGCTTATTTAAATACAAATACGTATATATACACTAGGGATGCCAATTGGGACCCCGGGATTCAGGATTTCAAAAAATCGAATCCTGGGATTTCGGGTTTTTCGGCATCCCAAAATTTTTTGAGATTTAGTGATTTTTCGGTTCTCTGGGCTTTCTGAACGTTAAAATATGTATGCCATTTAAATGTATTTATTAAAAAACTTCTTTGAAAGAGGTTCACAAACAATAGTTTTATAATTCAATTCATATTACATACTTAATTATAATTATCTTTTAACCGTGGCTCCGCTCACGTTCATGTATTTAAAAACTACATAAAAACCAGTTTAAAACATTAAACAACATTAAACAATATATCCCAACATTTTCAAAAAAAATATATCACACAAACCACATAAAAAAATATTTTGCACAAATGATGCAAAACTATCAGTGAATAAGTAAGTTTAAGACTGTCAGCGTAAATTTTGAAACGTTGTGCAGCTTTTAATGGCCAAGATAAAAACAGAAAAAGTACTTGGAAAAACAGCTATACACAAAATTATACCGCAGAAGTATATGTTTAGGTGTATATTTCTCTTTTATGAGAAAAAATAATTGGATCAATGATGCCTTATATAGAAATGATTTAATAATTATAAGTTTATAAAAATTCATAAAATTGTAAAAATTCTTAATCGGTGAAAATATATAAACTATGAAATAATTTTTAGTTTCGACTTTTTTCAAACAACCTATGGCTCAAATATGTTATTAGAATTTTGTTAAAGAATACGAATGTTATAAATATTCACATTTTTATTACTGAATTGATTACAGAATTATTCAGCGAAGTTCTGACAATTTGTTCCAGCATTTTAACAAAATCTTGCAATAATCGAGAAACATACGAGTATATGTAGTACATATATCGTTGGTCATAAGTAGAAAGGCCTTAATAAAAATATTTGTAACTTTACAGCAGAAGCTAAAAACATAATAATAAACAGTACAAGTGCTTGTACAACTGCTTATATAAAAGCGTTATTTTTTACACTACTGCAATAAATTTTTTTTCGAGGTGTAATTGTGTGAAATGTATTGGAATGACTGAAAATCTCAGTTGTGTTGTAACTTAATCAATAACTAAACAAAATGGGTTGCTCACGTCAGAAAGTTCCATTATGCATTTTACACAGTTGCAAGATTTGACGTGAATACCTTTACTATTCAAATAGATTACAATTAAGGATGAAAAAAACTAATATAAAATATCAATATTGTGTTGCCATTGTTACTATCTTCACATAGTAAGCAATTTCGAAAATACCGGGATAAAAATATTGAAATCCCGGGATTCAAGTTTCCCTGAATTTTCGGGATTGGCATCCCTAGTATACACCGAGGAGGAAAAAAAACAAAAACTTTCCTTACAACTTTAGGAATCAAAATGTAATGATTTGACTTTTGACATGTGTTATATACCATTTTTTTAGGTAAAAATGTCCAGTTTGTATGCTTCTTGGAAAAATGTCTGTCTTTTATTTTAAATATATGTTTAAATTGTCTTGCTGTGAAATAAGCTAATATTCGGGAAACTTAATAAAACCTTTGAATAAATACGTCCTTATTACTCCAGCACATACCAATGCTAACGTCGAAACTCATTTGCTCGAAAACTAAATTCATTATTGCACACCCTTTATCTAGTAAACACTCGTATACTTAATAGAAACTACTTGACTCTTTGGAACGTTTTTCTGTCAGTAGAACAATAAATCTTCTTACGGCAAAAATAAGTTCCTACCAATAATGTCAAAAGAAAAAGACAAAAAAAAATATAACATTTAAGCTGGAATTCAGTTGAACACTTGTTTAAAACACCCAAATACAAAGGATTTATCTTAAGAATTGCGTATGTGCGTACACGTTATCTACTTGTAGTCTACTTTGTCGCTAGGATAAATATTTTCCAAAATTGTTGTGTAGGCTCTAGAAGAATGCGAGTTATGTGGGGGATGTATTCAAGCATTGCATACGTACACAAGAAAATCTTCTTAAGCAGATAATGGCAATGAGGATGAAGACATTTTTATGGCTAATGTTGTTGTTGTAGTTGTTGTTGCTTCTTATGTAGACAATGATGAATACGTCAAGGAGTAAAAGCGGCAGCAAGTAAATACAATGAATAATATGAAGAGGCAAAGGCAAAAGTTAATAAAGAAGCAAACAATGGCTACAAGGATAATTCAATGGCATTAAATAATAAAGCTCAAAAAACACTTTGAGATTAACTGAATTGATTGTGTAGAATTAGTTACAATCACAAAGATTAGTGCGCGTTCTAAAGAAAATACAAAATCTTTACAAAGCAAACCAACAATCAAACCCATCAACCCACCAAAGCCAAGCAAACACGCACTTACTCGTATTGTTAGACACTCCCAAATAATTTCAATACAGTTTATTAAATATATATTTACATAACAATTTATTGAATGTCAAACTTCACTTTAGTTATTTATTACACTAGTTTGGAAAAAACAAATACACAGAAAAAAATATATCTCCAATCAAGAAAACTGCAAATCAATTAGAGTTTTAATTGCGGCAATTAAACTTTTTAATTATTGAAACTTTTAAACAAATAATTAAATAATAATTAAATAACAAATTCTTTTTTAATTTTTCAAATTTCTTCTCTGTAATTAATTTATGCAACACTCGAAATAAATAATAAATTTCCCCATAACTCGCAAGTAATTCCTTCAACTTAGATAACAAAACACCTAAAAGAGGTAAATTTCCCTGAAGTCATTTGGCATCTTTTTATTACGTTATTTCTGCATCATTCAGAAATTAAATGCGGAAAAAGTTATCATGCAAAATTTATTTTATTTTGTTTTTCGCCGTTTTATTTTATTTTTTTTCATTTTTTAAAACCTGAACTAATGATGGCAATTGCGTTAAAGCTCTTAGCATTTTCTATTGCCTTTTTTGATAAAAAAAAAACTGCACATAGTTTCTACAAGTCAGGCAGACGACTCGTCTGAAAAATTTGTATGGAAATAACTCCAAAATATGAGTGCTTTCCATATAAATTTTATACTGAAGCCGTTCGTATGGGTTGTATTTAAAAACAGGGGATTATTTGAACTCTTTTATTAAATGAATTTATCAGTAAATATAATATACTGCCAACAGTTCGCTGACAAGCTGTACTTCAAAATAGTAGCAGAATAAAATGTCACCAGTAGATACCGAGTACAAGTATTATTATTTGTTCATTCGGCGTAACAGTTTTTGCTTGCAGATAATCTCATTGTAGAAGAATTTAAATAAATTCGAGTATCTACTTGCTTATTTTTTCAATTAACTGGGTTAAAATACTATATTTAATAGACTTATTTGTTTAGCTATTACTTTCTTTGTATTAGTGGTATACGATTACAGTCTTAACAGTATTTCGATTGCAGAAATATGACTTTGATTAAAAGTATCTTAATTTGATCGTCTTAAAAAGTCTTTTCAAATTAATATGCACTCGGATTCGCGTGACATATGTACATCCTAACAACAACATATATGTGAAAAAGGCCAAGTTCCTATCAAAAATTTCGGTCATTAAGAGTAGTGATATATAAATTTTGACCAAGTTCTTGTTTGGTACAATACCTAACACTGAAATATGCTATGAATTATATAAATTTGTAATGGTAAGGGTGTCATATAATTTCTAGATAATCTGAAATTTTTACTTTGGATAAGTGCAATGTAGATGAAAAGTTTCAATAAAATTTAACTTAATTTTGAGTTAACAGTGCTTGTTCCAAACCCCTGATTGAAACTTCTGCTTTTTTAGATTTTTCTAAGTGATCTCTGATCTAGATTAATTTGTGTACCAAATTTCAGCACTCTACTGCGAATTGGAGTTTTAGCAGATAAATCTTCTTGGTTTTAAGATTTTTCCATTGGCTTACTCATCTACACTTGCTTGTGTAAAAAATTATAATTTTATGAGCATTACCCCTCCCACTATTTTAAACTCACAATATTGTTGTGAGCCGCGCTTATAATTCATGCTAGTTTTCTTCTAAAATATGCTAGATCGAAGTAGATAAAACACAAGGCTAAAGTTTTATGGGAGTGATCACGAACACTTTTGTAGGTGATAGTTTAAAGTATTGTATACGTGTAACGTATATGCAAGGTTTCACTAAAATGGCTTAAGTTAAAAGCTGTATATTAACAGCCTTATTTATATAACTTATTAAGTCTTTAAAAAAGGGTTTTAAGACAAATGTTCATAAAAAAATGTTCTTAAAAAGTCTTAGTAAGTTTTATAAATAATCCTGTAAGTTTTCAGGTTCAAACAATAGTAGCGTGGCCCCGCCCATTCTGGTAAAATTTTTTTGTTTTTCAGATTTCTCTAGTTGGCTTCTCACCTAGAGCTACTTTTGTATTAAATTTCAGCTCACAAGCGCAACTTTTAATTTTTAATTTTTATGGGCGCAGCCCCGCCCATTCTGACTAAAATTTCCAGTTTTTTTTTGTTTTCTCCCCTATACCTATTCGTGTACCAAATTTCAGCTCCTTAGCGCAACTTTTCGTTTATAATTTTAATGGGCGTAACCCCGCCCACTTTTCCAAACTTAAGATTTTTTTCGGTAACTGCTTATTATTCCTGTCAAGTTTCGTTGCAAACGGATAATAATACACACAGAAATAGTATATCTAAATATGCTGAGCCGTAGTACACAAAAATGAGGTTGAAATTGTATGGGCGTGTCAAAGCCCACTTTTTTAATGAAACATTTTTAGGCTTGCTTCATCGCAGCATGTATGCCGAATTTCAATAAAATATCTTTCATTAAGCGCCTTAGATTTGCTTTTTTAATTCTAACCTTTATGGGCGTAGCCCCGCCCTCCTACCAAAATTTTCAGGTTTTAAATATTTTTTTAGTTTATTGCTTACCTTTACCTAGTTCTGTAGCAAATTTTAGCTCACTAGCACAGATTTTAATTTTTATGGGCGTAGCTCCGCCCCTTGGTTAAAATTTTCGGGTTTTCAGATTTTTCTTGATGGTTGCACACCTGGGTCTACTTGTGTACTAAATTGCAGCTCTCTAGCTATAGCGGATGTGCTTCATCAATTTGATGAGTGATCAGTGAGTCAGTGAGTATGTCTTAAAATATGCACTTTTTGCACCTCCATATCTCCGGAATCTTTCATTGTAAAACTTTCAAACTTCGCATATAAGGTTATATAAATTTATTCTAATTATGTATTAAATTTAATAATTTTACGGTTGCGGGGAACAAAGTTATGAGGGGGGTAAAAACAGCTCGAATGGCTTCCTGTAAATACACACACTGCGTGCATTGGCCGGAACTTGGCCTGGCGCACTGCCGTGCGCTTAGATGTAGGTGCATAAAAATATTGGAAAAATGTTTAACTTAAGCAAACAAATCGAACATTATTCGATTTAAATTTGTCAATTAGTTGACTAGGTATTGGAGGCACACACTTCTGAATATATCGAATTAATAAGAAACTAAGAAACATTTTATTTTAAGTAAGGGAAATGAAGGCTTTTTGGCTGTAAAATTTTTTTAATATATTTTAACCTTAAGCTTTTTTAAACATGTGACTTTCCTAATTTTGACACCAGTTGCTAAAAAGTTTAGTTTGGGCTTAAGTTCAATAGTTTTGAATTCAATGTGCAACCACGCACTTCATCAGCATCCTTGTCTATCTACTTGGGCAGAGATTGTTATTAACATCAGCTATTTAACGTAAATTTTCAATGAAATGGAATATGAGAAATGATTTTTGTGTATACAATTATTGATTCACCTTTGATAAATACATTTGCAATTATCACGTTTCATTTTCTGTTTTTCCGTTTTTTTCTTTTTTTCATTCAGTTAAGCACAAAGTTGTTAAGAAAATATTCCTGGTTAAAGGTTCAAGATGTTCACTTAAATTAGTATACGAGTTTCGTCATCTCCCTGGTAAGCTCTACATGATTTTGAATTTTAACTCTATATGTCCTGTTATCATGCTTACCAAACTCCAAAGTGTTTACCTTTTGAAGCTTAAAATCTCTTTTGTCTCTCTACTATTTAAGTTTCTCCATAGAATTGCGGGCCCTCTTCCAACAAGAGAGTTCTGCCAATCTCTGATGTGTTGTTTTGTAGCCAATAGCTTTAGTTCGTTTTAGAACTTTAAATTTTCTAGGGTAATGTTTTTCAGTATTGCGCCCTGTATGAGATTATTTCAGTTTTGCATTGAAATCAACTTTGAGATTGAATTTTATGATTTCTTAAGGCTTCAATCACTTTTCTACTATCATCCAACACATAACAAAGTAACGTGAACAATTTTGTAATATCAATTAACATATTCATAATATTAATGAAAAAACTAATTGAATTTTCACCTATAAATAATTTGATAATATCAATTAAGTTTCCACTCAACTTAGTTAATATAATTAAAAATGTAGTTGAATCAATTTAATTCTTAATTGTAAACATTAAGTGCCTTATTCATAAAAAATATGTCAGGTTTATTAAACGCTTATTTGACATATTTCTATGGGAAATTTGGCAAATAAACCTGTAATAAACCTAAAATATTTTTTATGAATTAGACCGTAATTGATTAATACTTTTTCTATGAATATACGGATTGCTACTCTGTTGTCAATTTCCTTTAACCTTTTAATACCTTTGGTATTATTACTGTATCATGATCCAGCAGGCGAAAGAATTTACATTCCGTAAAAATCTCAAATCTGCTATCCGACCAGTTTTTGACGAGGTCTATGTAAATCATAGTTCTAGAGTTTTCTTCTCTTTTTCTAACAGCAAAGCCACTTTTTCGTGCACGATCAACATTGCTTTCTCCAGTTCTAACTAGTGATTCATTAACATTACCGTTGCCTGGTACTTCGTCATTTCAGTCAATGCCATCATCCACTTCGGGCTCTTATAGATCACTTAACTTTTTGCAATTTACCTATTATTCATATTAATTTTTTATGTGCACTCTTCGTTAAACAGGCTATGAGTCATAAACCTAAAGTAACTCCAGCTCTTATATAAAATACGTACTCCGCCACTTATTCCCAAATCACCCAACCAATTACTACACATGTATCATATGCTGACACTCTGTAGGTTAATTCAATTGACGAACAAAAATCGTTACCAACAAATAATACAACAAATGCTACCACAAGCTTTTTTCAGTCGCTTGGAAGTTACTATTGATAATCTGGTTGAAAACTATAAACAACTTTACTTCAAATATGATCAGTTTCATGCAAAAAATGCTGCTAATGCCGAGTAAGCTGACTCAAGCAATAATTAAAAGAATATCAGCAAGTTAAAAGTGTGTTTTTGTAACGCGAATGGCATTTGCCAACACAAAAATTAACTCAAGCACTTCCTCACGGAAAAAACATTGATATACGTGTAATGTTGATATGTAAGACTCATTTAGCTCTCAGAAGCTATTCTAAAATTAATGGTTATACCCTATATTATTCAAAAAAGAGCATGTATTGGGTCAGCAATGCTAATAAAGTGAAGACTCAAGCACTATATTATTGCCAACATATGTGAATAACATCTACAAGCAACGAATATTTGTGTCTAAATTTTTTTTTAAATTTCGTGGTATCATCAATTTACTCTCCTTCCAGACTCTCAATCATAGAGGATAAACAAACAGCAGGATTTCTACAAATCGTTTGGACCTTATTTCAGAGCAGCTGGCAGCTACAATGCAAACCATATATTCTAGGGTTCGCATCTTATTACAACTATAGGTCGAGTGTTGCTCAATTTCAAAAACTACCTTGGACGTTTTTTCGACTGGAGAGCTCACTGACACACAAAATATTCCGGATGTTATAGATTCTGGCGAAACTAAGAACATTCAAGGAGGTTCAATCTAATATTGTCAACCTCAACGAAAAGATTAAACAGTTTGCTAAACATGATATTACATCCCATCCACAAACTGGGCTTTATAGAATTTATTCTACGGATATTGAAAAGTTCGGTTTACATCGTGATTTAAATATTCCACTATTTAGTGCCAAAAATGGAAAATATGCAGGCAAATATTTAACAAAACTTTGCCTTTAATATCTTGGATTCTAATACGAAACACTCCAGGTGAAACTTTTTTAAGATATTTGTGTGGTTAGTATGATATTTACATATGTATTAGACAGTGCTACAGTTACAGATATTTCTCTTTTTTTTTAACCGACTTCAAAAAAAGGATAAGGTTGATAATTCGTCCCTATTTTTGGGGGTAAAAATTTTTTTGTCTGATAGGGTATAGCTTCCCATTGGTTCCATTTAAAAAAGTGTGAGAAACACGCCCACAATTTTTTTATTTGATTTTATGATATTCTGCTTACTTTATTGCTGCGAAACCTAGCAAACACCTTTTGTTCTTGTAATTACATAATTTGAAAGTTAAAAAAATGGACGGGGTTACGTCCATTTAAATTAATTATAATATTTCACGCGGTTCTACTTAACTGTATTTTACGAAACTTATCACAAACCTTGAGTTCTAAAATAGACACAATTCTCCATTTAAAATAATGAGCGGAGTCACGCCCATTAAAATTCAAAATTTTATTTTAATTGGCTCTACTTTACCTATTTTTACAAGACTTACCACGCACCCTGACCTCTGAGCACACAATCTTGCATAAAAAAAAGGCACAAGCACACCCATTAAAATTTAATTTTATATTTCACGGACTTCTTTTTATCTTCTTCTATCATAATTTGCATTGAAGTCGTTTTTTTGCAGAAAGAATTATTTTGCATATACACAGAGAAAACAGTGCCTAATAAATACCTCATAAAATAGAACAAAATTAATAAGAAATCTCTATGGTTTTTTTCAATAAGGAAATCTTATTAATTTCATAGAGAAAACCATTTTGAAAAAATCAAGAAGAAATCTTGTAGTTTTTATGAGGTTATCTTATTGATTTTTTTAATAAGATTTTCTTCTTGATTTTATGAGGCGACCTCATAAAATAAAAAAAAATTATGTAACTCTTTATTCCTTGTGCTTTGCTTATATATTTTCATTTAAATTCTATACCATATACTTTGAAAGGAGACAAGTATTGAACCAGCAAACTTCTGACTCTCTAACCAATATGCTAACAAGCAGTCTAAATAACCATTGAAATAATATTGCAAACATGCTTATACAAAAACGAAAAAGATAATGAAAAAAAATTGTCTGTGTCTATTTATAGATATGAAATAACAAGACACCTCATAAAATCAAGAAGATTTCCTTATTAAAAAAATCAATAAGATGCTTTATACATAATCATATAGGAACCTAATAAAATCAAGAAGAACCCCTTACTGAAAAAATCAATAAGATAGCCTAATAAAATCAAGAAGAAAACCTTTTTAAAAAAATCAATAAGGCAACCTAATAAAATCAATAAGAAATCCATATAGTTTACAATTTATAAGAAAACCTAATAGAATCAAGAAGTTTTTCTCTATGGATTGTTTTTTTGGTGCCAAAAATAACGGAAATTGAGTAAAAAAAGTTGGGAATAATAAGATTTCTTCTTGATTTTATGTGGTTTTCTTCTTGATGAAATTAATAAGATTTATCACATAAAAACAATAAGGAATCTCTATGAAAAAATCTTCGCTTCTTTCTGCTGGGATACCCCTTAGCCTAAAAACGTTTCATAGAGAAAATCTTATTGATTCTATGAGGCAGTTTTTTCTCTGTGTATTTACACCCATGCCCGATAACATAAGCGGCAAAATTGAAGATGGCATTAAATATCGTCGCAAAATGTAGTTTTAACCCACTATTAAATCTTAACCTTATTTTTTAATGTAAAATTGTAGAACAAAACTTGTTCGGACCATGTTCAATTTCGTTGATTCCAGTTAGTTTTTCGTTATACATAAGTCATTATGAAAATTTATATATAACCTTCTTTATAGTCTGTCTTTATTTGAAAAAATAAACTGGAAGATAATAAGGATTAATGGAATTTGTTTGTTCTATTTCTTTAATCATTAAAAGAGCTTAGAGCGTTTTTAGATGCAATATCCAGTTATATATATAGTTGGATAAATACCTGAACTGATCGAATTCAATACCAACACAATGCCAAAAATTTGTGAAGTGTATTGTTTTTCGATAATAGTTAAAGTGTGTAACTGGTTTTAAATTGGTGACAAGTGAAGTTCTATTAATTTGTATTTTTATTTAAATAAGCAAGTTTGTAATCATTTAAAAACTTTTAAATTGAGTGTAGCTTTTTCTGCAGTGTGTGATAAGAATAGTAATTTTTTAATGTTCGCGGTTTATTCCATAAAAAAATAAACATTGCTTGGATCTAAAGAAAAATATAGCCTTGGTAAATGCTTTTAAAAATTAATCATCATTTGCGTTAAGCGGACAGCCACGGAAACCATGCCTTCAAAACAGCTCATGTATGAGACTTACCGCGCAGAAGTGCTGTAACACACATTCGATTTTTGGTTGCTGTTCTGGTGCACACAGAAAAATTTCAACTTGAAATCTACTAAAACAAGATTAATCTAATATTTTTCGGCAATGGTTTTGCTTTATATGTGCTTCATGTTAATTTAACATGATTTATAGTAGAGAGCTGCGTAATCAGTCTTGCAATGTAAAAACGTCATGATTTTTAAATGTATTCACGTCGCATGTATTATACTAAACCAATAATAAATGCTGTCGTACTATAAGCGAAGCACGACGGATGTATTTGTGTATGTGTATATCAGTTGTAACAAGCGACGTCGCAAGACAGCTTGTTTGTAACAAACACTCAAAAGAAATACTGTTGATTAGTGTATGCTTGTTATTTTTCATATTGTACGTTTGAGTGTGTGTGTAATATGTAGATGCCAAGCTATTATGTGATTAACCGCATACAACTAATTTTAATGCATGTGTGTGCCTTTGCATGTGCGCAAAAAAACAAAAAATCATACACACATACATGCATGACGTTTGTACAAGCGCTCATGCGTAGAAAGAATCAAGTATCACAAATTCTTCCGTCACGAAGTGTTTTCTTCTTTACTCTTATACCTACAATACTAAAAAAAATTTCTTGCAAACAGTGTTGTTAACGTTTGTTTTATAAGATTTCGCTGTAGTAGAACATTTGAAAAATCCCTCATGTCTTGAAAGTTCTTATAAGATGTCTTAAGCAGGAGACTAATTTATAGATAGTAATTGCCAAAGAAAATTTTTCCTTTTGAAATAACTTTATTTTACGTTGAATTAACATTTACGTACTGTTAAAATCAAAATGAAGAATCATGTTGAATCAAAGTTATTTCAAGTTAGATCAACATGAAATTAATTTAACGTAGTAATTGTATTTTATTAATTATTTAACTTACGTGTAGTTGACATTGACATCAGAAAAATTTTTGTAATTAAATTAAATTAAATTGGATTCCCCGGCCAAGATTTCAACTCGGAACTCATCGCGTGGTAGTCAACGTGCTTACCCCTGCAGCAACAACAAAAACAACAACTTTAAATATTCTTAAGACACACACTAAATATGTACCATCTTGAATTAAATTATAATTTAACATTATTTGTTATCATTAACATACAATTTATTTGAAAAGTTTTAGTTTTGGTTAAAAAAACAAAATCCTTTGACTTGAAAAGTTTTAGTTAAAAAAAAAATACAAAATACTTTGATTTGACTCTATGATTCGAACCTGCGATCCTCCGAATGCAAGACTAGTATACTGCCTACCAGCCAGCAGCAGTTTTTCGGCTGTTTGCAAACATAAAAAAACAACAACAATACAAAAACAACCTACACAACTAAGCATAAAAGTGTATTGCAGCTATGAACAAAGCAAATACACACCAACACACTCAAACAACATATTATTTCTTGTAAAATTAATGTGTTTTCAATGAATTTGAATCAACATTTTTGGCATGGTGATTTTACATTGGTATTTTTTTCTGTGTGTGATAAAAACATAATTTACGTTACCAACTATTAAACAAAATTAGAGTAAGCCGCATTTTGGCATTATAAAAAAATGGAGCTGAAAAATCGTTTAGATCATAATATTGCAAAGTAATAAAACAATTAAATAATTAAAAAGAACAATTGTTTAAATAACTAGATGTGCGTTACACCACTTCTACGCTGGTGTCCTCATATGTAGTTCTAGTAAATGGTATGAACCCGAAAGTATATTTACAAGCTGTTCCAGTATACTTAAAAAAACTAAGTCCTAAAAGTTAATAAGCCAGTCATTATATTTCCAAATGATTTGGCATGTACAATTATTCCATCAACCAGAAGAATGTCATTTTCTTCAAATGGCTTACCAAACTCAAAGTCTGCAATCGCAACATATTTAGGTAGAAAAAGTTTAATATATTTTGCAAATATAAACCGATTGTAACAAGTACTGTATCGCCCTTAAAACTACGTGCAAAAACAAAATATATCTTCGTGGAATAACATTTAAATAACTATTGTTGAATTTAAAAAATTATGAAAAAAATGCGAATCGTTTAATAAAATCTTACATAATTTCTTAGAATATACAATTTAGGCATACAGTGCCTTTCCAAAACTGAGGCTATCATTTAAGAATTTACTTTGAGCATGTTTTTTATCAAATTATTGATATTTTTTTTTAAATAACTGAATTATTTTGTTCCAACTTATCAGTCGGCCTTCGGGCAAATTTGTCAAAGTTGTTGAGTTTATTGTGGAACTCAAGAAAACATATGAAATACTTATGCACATACATACATACATTCATATGTATATTTTCCTAAGTTTCTTTTAATGCCACTCATCTTATATAATCTTTAAGAATTATTGTTAATGATTTTAATTTATTATTTGTACCAATAAATTTGACTCATAATATTCGGTTCATATAATTTAATATATTTCGAGTGTGTGTCCCATGACATTAACATTTAATGAAGATTTACATACACTTCACGTTTATGTGAAGAACGTGTATTCACTATAAAGGACTTTAGGGTGTAATAAAATTCTTTCTATAGACCCATTTTCTTAATTTATAATGCATATGCTTTTAAGACTTTTAAGCTTATATTTAATGGAAACTATTTTTGGAAGGAACTTTTAATGCAGCTTCTCTTGATTCTCTGACGAAACTGATAAAACTATAACAAATTTCATATATACAAAATCATTTCCTAGAAAATTTCGGAACAAATCTATTTTAATGTAGCAGCTCCAATTAAAATTTGTGTTATCTAGGCGCACTACCGTGCGCCAAGTTCCGGTCAATGCACGCAGTGTGTATATTTACAGGAAGCCATTCGAGCTGTTTTTACCCCCCTCATAACTTTGTTCCCCGCAACCGTAAAATTTTGAAATTTAAACCATAACTAGAATAAATTTATATAACCTTATATGCGAAGTTTGAAAGTTTTACAACGAAAGATTCCGGAGATATGGAGGTGCAAAAAGTGCATATTTTAAGACATACTCACTGACTGACTGATCACTCATCAAATTGATGAAGCACATCCGCTATAGCTAGAGAGCTAAGATTTGGTGCACGAGTAGATCTAGTTGAGCAATGAACCAGAAAAATCTGAAAACCCGAAAATTTTAACCAAGGGGCGGAGCTACGCCCATAAAAATTAAAATCTATGCTAGTGAGCTAAAATTTGCTACAGAACTAGGTAAAGGTAAGCAATAAACTAAAAAAATTTTAAAACCTGAAAATTTTGGTCAGGAGGGTGGGGCTACGCCCATAAAGGTTAGAGTTAAAAAAGCAAATCTAAGGCGCTTAATGGAAGCTATTTTATTGAAATTAGGCATACATGCTGCGATGAAGCAAGCCTAAAAATTTTTCCTTAAAAAAGTGGGCGTTGACACGCCCATACAATTTCAACCTCATTTTTGTGTACTACGGCTCAGCATATTTAGATATACTATTTCTGTTGTATTATTATCCGTTTGCAACGAAACTTGACAGGAATAATAAGCAGTGACCGAAAAAAATCTTAAGTTTGGAAAAGTGGGCGGGGTTAGGCTCATTAAAATTATAAACGAAAAGTTGCGCTAAGGAGCTGAAATTTGATACACGAATAGGTATAGGGGAGAAAACAACAAGAAAACTGGAAATTTTAGTCAGAGGGGCGGGGCTGCGCCCATAAAAATTAAAAATTAAAAGTTGCGCTTGTGAGCTGAAATTTGATACACAAGTAGGTCTAGGTGAAAAGCCAACTAGAGAAATCTGAAAAACAAAAAAATTTTATCAGAATGGGCGGGGCCACGCTACTATTGTTTGAACCTGAAAACTTACAGGATTATTTATAAAACTTACTAAGACTTTTTAAGAACATTTTTTTATGAACATTTGTCTTAAAACCCTTTTTTAAAGACTTAATAAGTTATATAAATAAGGCTGCTAATATACAGCTTTTAACTTAAGCCATTTTAGTGAAACCTTGCATATACGTTACACGTATACAATACTTTAAACTACCACCTAAAAAAGTGGTCGTGATCACTCCCATAAAACTTTATTGTGATTTATCTACTTCGATCTAGCATATTTTAGAAGAAAACTAGCATGAATTATAAGCGCGGCTCACAACAATATTGTGAGTTTAAAATAGTGGGAGGGGTAATGCTCATAAAATTATAAGGTAAAGTTCACGCTAAAGAGCTGAAATTTTATACACAAGCAAGTGTAGATGAGTAAGCCAATGGAAAAATCTTAAAACCAAGAAGTTTTATCTGCTAAAACACCAATTCGCAGTAGAGTGCTGAAATTTGGTACACAAATTAATCTAGATCAGAGATCACTTAGAAAAATCTAAAAAAGCAGAAGTTTCAATCAGGGGTTTGGAACAAGCACTGTTAACTCAAAATTAAGTTAAATTTTATTGAAACTTTTCATCTACATTGCATTTATCCAAAGTAAAAATTTCCTGTTTTGAAAAGTGGACGTGAATACACCCATAAATCGCAGCTTTTTCTTTCATGTACTTCGGCTTAGCAGTTTTTATTCATGTATTTCTCATGAGATTTTTCCTACAAAACTTTACATGAACAAGAACTTGGTCAAAATTTATATCTCACTGCTTTTGATGGCCGAAATTTTTGATAGGAACTTGGCCTTTTTTCACATTGATGTTTTTGTGAGGATATATTTATTTCAACACATGCTTAATAGTATTATTTAATTTTTTTTAAGTTTCTTACCCTATTATGATATTAACTTTGTAATACTTAATAGCCTATTGGGAGTTTTTTTTATAAGCGTTAAGGTTTTGTAATCTTTTTGAATTGTGGTTGAAGTCTATTGAGGTGTTGCTTAAATGTAACAAAATATATGTAGACATGCGAAACCAATAACAAATAAATTTTTTTAATGTATCTTAAGTAATAGAAAATCGAATTGTAAGAAAAAACTGTTGTGTACAAAAATCCTCTGTAAAGCATATGGACCTCCAAAGTTTGGATGTCTTTTGGCATTTCCTTGGCAAGTTTTTGATTTAGTATAACAACATGGGTATCATATAAAAGCTTTTCAAAATTATTATATGACAGGCATATTTTCAAAGAAAGTATTAATATAATTGTTCCTATTGTATGTACTTTGGAATTTGTAAAGTACTATTTCTGTGCCAGAGGATAGTGAATTAGAACATGTGTCAGTGATTAGTTTTTATTTCAGATTTCATAGTTACTAAAAATACAGAAAAAAGTTAAATTAACAATGTTTTCTTAATTACTAAAGAAATTCTTCATCTTCTTAATATCCGGTCCCATATTTTCTCTTCTGTAATATTTCCCGGCACTGTACGTAATACTAAGTATTCTGTGTATACAAATGATTTTTTTATATAATTTTGTTTATTTTTTTATTTTTACTTAAACACAAACAAAAAATAGGAAAAAATGCATCTTGATTTTCCTTAAAAACATGTTTGTCGTTTAACAATTTCGATAATCTCTTATATGATATCCATATTGTTCTACTAAATCAAAAATTTGCTAAGCAAATGTAATAACTTTGAAGGTTCGTAACTCCGTAAGTATCCTATTCTGAAGATTTTTATACACAACAATTTCTTCTTAGAACTTAGTTTTCTATCGTTTAAGATGATATTTTTAGCTTGAAGCTGCTTCACTTTAATAGATTTAAGCCAAAATTTTTAAATTATTTCATTTCATAAGCTTTTTTCGCAGCGCTTTCGTCTTAAGTTTAAGAAACTTTAAATTCATTTTCTTTTGATTATCTGGCGTTAAAAAACGTGTGCTTGATGATATATATGGTATGGAATTGGCATTCTGTCCTCAATGTGTTTTTAAAAACAATCTTTTAGATGTTTGTGTTGAAATAATCATCAAATTAATTTAAAAATTGTTGTAAACCTACATCCTTACGAGCCATCGAGCAAACTGTGAAAAATAGCGTTGTTATCGTTTAATTTATAAAAAGAGGACAGCAGAGCGAAAAAACCCGGACATTTGGTTAAAAAAGTAGGACTTAATAATAAAATGAAATAAATTTTTTTCCATAAAATATTAAATACATGTCAACGTCGCAACATTTTATATAGAATATTTAGGGCCATTTTCAAAACTTGCCTTTGGCTAAAGGTAGGATTTTGTCTGCCCGATAAATAACTTTGCATTATTACAACTTCCATTTTTTGCTATTTTTATTAATAATAACAATATATAATAGATAAAAAATAATAATAAATGAAGGTTTCATAATCGGTCGGACAAAATCCTAACTTTAGCTAAAGGCAACTTGTGAAAATGGCCCTGAATATTTTAACCAACGCCATCGATATATTTACATTAAATTGTACATGCATAAATATGTACACAATTGAGAGTATTTGCATACATAAATGCACAGAAATAGCACTTGAAATATTATTTAAAATGTTGGAAATGGAGTGATTATAATACAAGAATTCATAAAAAAGTTGTTATTCATTAACTGAGAACCCAAAATTATTTAAAATTCAACCGATTACGTATGATATACAACTAAACATGTTTGCGCTGTATTTTAAATACATTTCGATAATTCTATGTCTTAAAATAACATATCTCAACACTCGTCAACAGTGTTATTTATGAGATAATCTGGACATCCAATAAAAACTAATTCCCTCTTGTTAAGCAATGGAAAAGTGAAAAAATGTCTTAAAAAGTAGGATTTTCCCGGACGCTAATTTTTTTCGAGGGCAAAGATCCCAAAAAGTGGACAGTGTCGGGAAAAAGAGGACGGATAACAACCCTAAATATGAGTGATGTCCATGTTCTGCCTTATCAAAGTATTTTGTGGTAGTGCAATACAGATAGAATAATTATGTTCTATTGCAATTGGTTGCTCAGCCATATGTTCGGACATCGATGTCAGAGCATGGACGAAATATGGTGGTCATATCTACCAAGGTCATAGAAGGGAAAGTAACTTGTAATCAGCAGCTAATAAAATTATTTTACTATTTAAATATTATAAAAATTTATTTTGAAATGTTAAAACAAAATATTTGAATGTGGAGTAAATTTCTTATACTCAGCCTCGTTCCTAAAAAAACATAAATTGTTGCAAACTGCGGAGAATATTTTAAAATCTCTGATTCGTACAATCATATATTTTATCAAATTTAATAAAAAACTTTAACATACGCGCAAACTTCGATTAGCGTTTCACGCCTACATAATGCTTCGCAATATACATAATTAAAGAATTCTTGCTAGGCAGTCATAAAATTTAAGAAAAAAATTTTAATTAATTTCGAATTAAATGTTTCAAAAATAAACACAATTAAAATTATAATAACCCAATAATAAAAATTCCATTCTATTTTCTTTTATGGATAAGAACATTTCCTAAGGCAAAAAGAATATGAAAAAGTTCCTCCACCCTCTCTTAAGAATACGTTCTATGTATTTGTTTGTAAAAGCACACTCACACTTTAACATAATCAGGCCGGAGAAAAATGTGAGAGGGATTTGAAATCGTAACAATAAAGTAAAGGGTGTCCCAACAAGAACGCAAGATTTAAATTTGGCGCCATTCGAAGTGCCATTGTTTGACATTTGAACAATTGTTATTGTTTGCTAGTAGAAGGTACGAGGTTAGTAAAAATGGAGCGCTACACGAATGAACAATGCATTCTCATTGTGAAATTGTTTTACCAAAATGGTGAAAGTTTTGCGGCTACAGTTCGCCAATTTGCGATCAATTTTGGGGTCACAATAATGCTCCAAAAGAGTCAACTGTAAAGACATTAATGGATAAATTCGCCGAAACTGGGTCTGTTAGTGATGTAAAGACAACAACGCGCCTTCGACCAGGTCGAGCGATCGAAAATGTCGCAGCTGTACGTGATGATGTCGCTCAAACGCAGGTTAAGCGCAAACAGTCAATGGTGTTCGGTATCGTGAAATGATAACCAGTTTTTTCATGCCTAAAATTGAAGAAATGAATGTGGAGGGCATGTGGTTTCAACAAGACGGCGCCACATGTCATACAGCCAGAGAAACAATTCAATTGCTACATCAGTCATTTCCCGGTCTTGTTGTTTCGCGTTTTAGAGACCAGAATTGGCCGCCTAGATCGTGCGATTTAACACCATTAGACTTTTTTCTTTGGGGTTTTTTGAAGTCGATGGTTTACGCAAATAAGCCGACGATGACTGAAGCCTTAAAAGAGGAAACTGGACGCTGCATTAATAAAATACCGCAGCATTTATGTAAAACGGCCATTGAAAATTTCATTAAAAGATCGCGTGTGTGCCAGCAAAGCCGAGGCGGCCATCTGCCCGATTTGTTGTTCTACACATAACCTCATTTACGATATAATAAAGTTTCAAGATTTTTTTTTTAATATCTGTGTTTTATTTAAAATTTAAATCTTGCGTTCTTGTTGGGCCACCCTTTATAAGTTTTAGAGTCTTGCAATTACTTGTAAATTTTTTCCTTGTATTTGACAATAAATATTAATTAAGATCGCTAACCACAACACGGTTACCATGCTCTATGATGATTATAATCAAATATTTAGCCTATACACACAGTTCTACCCAGGTAACCTTCCTGAGATATAAAGGTATACAAATTTTTTTTCTAGCACTTATTGACTCGCTGAGCAACTCACCAATATCATGAGCACAGAGCTAAAAAATTTTATACAAGTGGGTACTGAAAGGAAAACAACTGGAAAAGCTGGAAAAAAGAGCCGTTCAGCAAATAAATGGTGCAACTCCCTATAAAGTTCAGAGTCACAAATTTTAATTAAAGGACTTCAACTTAACCGATCATGGTGAAACTTTGCAATGCCACAATATTGTGCTTTCAAAAGTGGGCGGAATTATGCCCATACAACCAGCGATGCCAACTATTTATAACCCAAACGCGCTACTACCTTTCTCAAAACGCGCTAGAACGCGCTAAGTTACAGCATTGTCAAATATTTATAGCGAAAACGCGCTATTTTCTACGCGCTAAAGTCGATGTATGTATTAGTACTCGTATATACAATTAATTTTTCAGATTTTGCAATATTGCTTCCTCGACATTAGGTTTCAATCAACTAAAATCAAGTAATACAGAATTAGAATCGCCCTCCAAATAATCGAAAACCTTAGTTTTTTACTTTTAATTTATTTGTTAAACTTTGTAACAACATATACACTGTTAAACGAATTTTGTTTGCGCCAAGTGAATCATTACCTAATTTAAAAAATTTTATCAGAGTTTTGGATATTAGAAAATTGTTAAATTTATACAAAAAAATATAAAAAAATATTGAACTGAAATGATGTTATTGACTTTGTTCAAAACGCGCTAATTTAGCGCTTTTTTTATTAAACGCGCTAGGACGGAAAAAAGCGCGCTTGGAATAATTAAAACGCGCTAAATCTAGCGCGAAACGCGCTAAATTTGCACCGCAGCATACAACTTTTATTTAATATTTATTTTAAGTACGCTTACTGACGTGATTTCTATAAAAGTTGAAGGCAGCACGTCCATCAAAATGTAACATAATATACTCCTACTATGAAAAAACGTAGAAAAGGGAAAGAGATGCACACAAAAAAAATATATGTGAAAAAAAGTTTTTTATACAAAAACTTCAGCCAACAAAATTACTGAGGACAAAGACCGTGCTTGATTTAATATCTACAAAATAATTTTGTGGAAAAAAGGAAAAAGTCAAGATAAGCTGATTTTGGGGTAATGATACATCTGTAATCTACATATTCAAAAGTACCCGTGGGCAAACACTCAATAAATTTGTACGATTATTCAAGAAGTTATAGCACAACGAATAATAGAATAATAGCTTAAATTAGATTATACTTTAGTATATTTCAATTTGAATGCATTATTTACAGTTTGTAGAAAGATGATTGCTTAAACAAATAAAGGTTAACAGAGAATTTCCCAACTTAACTAGAAAAGACATAAATTTTCTGAAAATCGGCTTGAACGCTTAAAAATGCTCTCCTGCAAAACAGTCAAATATGACTTAGCACCTTTTCCTAATTGCCGCAAAAATTTGTATATTTCTTTGTAATTATTTTTTCCCTCTTAAGTACGGGGAGGAGCGTAGGAGTGGATATTTGGCTTTTCAATCCTTTCAGTGTTTATGTCGAATATATTAGACATTGCATTGTACTCTCTTTCTACGCCCTTTTACTGTTTAAAAATGTACAGTTAATTATATATTTTTTGTTTTATTTGATTTTGTTATTATAAATTGTTATTATAGTAGGCATTGACTCTATTTTCTTATTATTGAGCGCATTATCGTACAGTAGTCAGGAAATTTGTAAAAAGATTATATTTAGGACACAAAAATATTAATTTCGGTGATCCGGCGATATTAAAAAAATTTATAAATATTGATAAATGCAAATAATTGTTTACTTGAAAAATATATAGCAAAAATAAATTGTAGGTTATTTTGTGGACTATTTTCGGTTGTCGAATATAATCGACACACAGTGGGGGATTTAAGAAAAAAGTGGAAATAATTCTGCAGTTTCTAAACGAGCCGTATGATTGTAATGAATATTCATACAACATTTAAGGAGGTGTTACCGAGCTTAAGTCTGGAATTGGGATTATACATCCTTAAAGGGAGCGGGGCCATAAAGCCCCAAAGTGGGCGACCCCGGCTTAATGAAAAATTCAAACCGATGCCAAGCTGATGTTTTTGATCTGATAAAAACGATTTTTTGCAGGTGGATTTCTCTATACAAGAGCTAAAAAAAAGTCTGCTACATTTATGCAGTTTCGCTTACAGTTCAGGAAATATTCGAGAAAAAAAATTTAAATTTTGGATTTTTTAGCAACCTTGGTCCACTGCTCTGCTAATGGAGAAATCAAATCTTCATTGATTTTAAAATA
Organism: Tachina grossa; assembly: GCA_949987645.1. Classification (NCBI taxonomy): domain Eukaryota; kingdom Metazoa; phylum Arthropoda; class Insecta; order Diptera; family Tachinidae; genus Tachina; species Tachina grossa. The sequence continues at coordinate 126,965,898 of OX465275.1, forward strand.
AAAACTTGGTGTGAGCTAAGAACGAAATTTTTAACATTAAGAAAAAAATTTGATATCAAAATCACTATTAAGTCAAAAGTTATACGCAAATTAAAAAAAATTTAAAAAAAAGTAGATTTTTTTGTCGTTTTTTGCAGAAAAAAGTGGGTTAATTATTTCCTTATTATTTTAAAAGTTTGCAACCTTACCAACCCTTTATTTTTATTAATTATTTTTAATTTTTTGTATAGACATATTTATTAGCATGCTAAACATTGACATAATTAATTTTTTGAATTTCTTCCTGTTTTCTCGAACCCCAAAAATGATAGAGTTTATTCCTTAATGGTATATACTTATGAATGTATGGACCAGGTGGATATCTATCTCTATATAAAATATTTAGCAATATGTCAACAAAACTAAAAAAACACTTTTTGCAACTGGATTTTGACATCCATTGCACACCATAAGGCCAATTTAATTCGCCACTGCCATCACCTCATAAAATAGTTTCATTTCATTTTAGATTTCATGTTTGAGTAATTGTTGCCATGCTCTAAAAACGCTTAGAGCTTTTACACTAAAAAAAATACTTAGGAAAATCAAAGGAACACGTTGGTCTAAGTTTTAACGTATTAAAAACTAATTTTATTGCAAAATGTACAAATCGAAGAGTATTCGACTCGGCCGGTTTTTAAATTGTAAAAAAAACCGGACTATTCGACATTCAAAAAATCAACATTTTGAAAAAACCGACAACCATATTGTGAAAAACCGGGTTTTAAGTCCGGTTGAAAAACCGAGTCGATCACCCTAAATAAGACGATGTGAAACTAGTGATTAATTTAATGCTGTTAACACCAGTTTAGTGATGTAAAGAAACGAAATTGTGCACGTCGCGACATTCCCTCAAGGACAACTGAAAATTTTGAAGTTGTAAAATTGCGCTTTCCACTAATGACATTACACCGTATTTTGCATAACGCCTAATATTTCTAGACTTTTACATTTCAGTTTAATCATGCATTCATACTTACAGCCCATCAGTAACGTCGTGTCCTTGCTGATTGGTGTAAGAAGTTTCCTGATCGTATGATTTATCGAAGAAGTGAGCACAATTTTCCACCGAGATCTTGTGATTTAATTCCCTTAGAACTTTTATTTATCCATCATGCTACTCATTATGACCATTTGGCTAATATTGTTTTCCATTGTTAATAGTAGTTACACCCTCTTTACAATTGAATAAACATCCGATGATTTCCCATAAAATATTCGTTTTCTACATATATATCAAAATAAAACCTCTAATTGGAAGGCTCGATTTCTTGTTTGCACCCATTGAGCAATATGCCAGCCAATGAGCAATTTTAGTTTCCAATTACAGCAGACATTCTTCAATTGTACTTTTCATCTCAGAGCCAAAGTCATGCCAACTGTTAAATATCCACTAGTACTTTGTGATGTACTTAAAAGTTTTTCATCGAGTTTATGAGTGTTACTTAATCGTTATTAAATTTGTTTTAATTATTTTTCACAAAAATATCAAAAGTTTAGCAATTGTTATTGTATAATTGTCGAAACAGTTACAGTTCATTATTTTCTTTTTCTTTTTTCACATAAATATGACTGAATACAGATGTTGGGCATACAAACACATACACTCGTTCTCATAGCAGCAGATACCCAGCAAACATACACGTCAGTATTCCCATTGAGCAGGATCTGAAATAACCCTGCAGGAAATTGAACTGGCACAATACTAGTCACATGACCGGTCCCAAGTGATAGGGACTAGTCCGAGTTTTAACACTTCCCATGAAGCGGACCAGCCACTGTTACATGGGAATGGCCTAGGATGGGGTTAATTGATACTTTTTATGCACCTTGTGACTTGTCACTCAACTATCCCATAGGGACCTATTCCGTGTATAATAATATAAATGATATATAAATGTCATTCCTACATTTAACTGTAACAATGAAAACTTATAATTTTTTTTTATTTTTACAAATAAAATTATAATTTATTTTTAAGCAGAAAATTTTTTGAGATTCGAACCAACAACCTCGCGCATGACAAGCTTGCACAATACCCACTCAACCACAGGGCCACTCACGTTCCAAAAGTATGAATACCAGTTAAGCTTAAGTTAATATCTCAGTATAGTTACGGGAATGGTTCCAGAGTCACATTGAAGGGAGCAATTAACATTATATTTACACTATTTGATAGGTCCATGTATTCAACCACATCGAACATGTTCAGTGCCGCTTACTTCAATATTGCACCGAGACTAAATTAAATTAGCTCAAGATCAAGACGATACATCACGGAAATTATGAATATGTAACCATTTACACGATGTCTTTTTTTCACAATACCCTTCTCCGTATTTTTGATACACTCGAATTTTCTCAAGTCATAGGACGAGTAAGTTTGGATTTATTGTAAAAAATTATATAAAAATATTTTGGAGAAAATGGTTTATTCAATACGTAGTTTTTTCCCATTATTATTAATTTCGAAGTAAAAAAATGGAAGTCATTCGAAAGGAACTCCATATACTTGAGGATCGAAAACTATACATTTGCGTGTCTTCCTTGGAGTGTATTTTTTTTTACTGGATTCTAGAACATTAATCACTTTTTTAAGTCTCTAATGCTAATTATAATAATTAGTACCCGAATCGACTAACATGTACGAGACACACATAAAACCGATGTTTCCTGGATTCGTATAAATACATAACAGTTTTTGAAAAACGACGCTTTGTTGAGTTTTAAGTAAAAGTTGGGCAAAAACTGAAAAATTTTTATGCGATTTATTTGTAAATACCTGTTGTTTTTTTTATTGCAGAAATGTTTTAAGGCACAATTGATTATAATCAATATAATAATTATTACATTAGAATAACATGCAAAATAATGAAGTAGGTAATAAGTTTAATATAGAAGTCTATATTCGAAGATGATATTTTTGGTAATAATATATATAACCTTATTATGATTTGCATTAAATTTTTTATCTTTGATGGCTATCGATCATCGCATTTCAAATTCGTATTATGAACTGTCAGCACCACCAAACAGAATTGTGTTATCGATGCAGTGTTAAGCATAAGCAATTGCTTGTTAGTTTTAGGCACCGACACACAAATTTTAAACTATTTTAGTCGAAGTCACCAATTCCATAAACTCGTACTTGCACCATTGAAATTTTTCAATAAATAGATGAAGGCGATAAATATATGTACCTACTGGCATGAATTTTGAGGGGTTTGGAAGCATGTCTCAAATGTTTTCTGGATCTGGTCGGTTTCAGTAGGCTTTTGTCTTTACTGTGAATCCATCGTAGACGTATTTCCTTTTATTTTAATTTTTTCTCAATTTTTTCTTCTAATTTTTACAATTTTAATCAGGCTTTAAAATAGACAGATGTTATCAATTAGGTTTTTTCTGCATTTTGCTTTCAGTCTCTGAATATACAATACTCGTATCTTGAACAATCACAGCAAATGAAATTCCCAATAGTGACTTTCTTCGTCGAAAGCGCGTCACAATACCAAATTGAAATTCGTTCGATTGGCTCCTTGGGCTACAGCCGAAGAACGAAAGTTGCTTATAATATGGGCCCGATAATTTTTTTTTTTTTTGATAATTTATTTATTATGTGCTTAAGTCATATTTGACTATTTTGTAGGAGAGAAATTTTTAGCGTTCAAGTCGATTTTCAGAAATTTGTTTATTTTGCTGTTAAACTAGGAAATTCTCAAATAACCTTTATTTTTTTAAGCACACATCGTTCTACACACTATAAGTAATACATTTAAGTTGAAATATACCCAGATATAACTTTAATTAACTGTTATTCCAAATGAGATGAGAAGTCTAAAAGAGATAATTTCCACACACACATTAAATGAGATTTCGAGGTACCATTAACTCAAAATTAGCTTATCTCGACTTAAGCACTTTTTCCTTTTCACCACAGAATTATCAATGACTCACTTTAAAACGCCTTGACATGTTTAAAAACAATTTGTAAACATTATTATTTTTCTACTTGGTTTATTTAATTTTTGAAGAAAAAATCACGTTAACAACGGGCATGAAAACCAACATTCGTTAATTTATCGAAAATGACCTCAAAAGGATCAACTCCTGCAACCAATCTAGAGGCGCTCAATTAAATGACATAGTACTTCGCAAGTAATGCCAATGCGCAAGCATTGTAAGGAAATAAAAGTTGCATGGTGCGTTTTATTTAACTTTACTTTTGAAACCGAAAAATGGATAACCTTATACTAATCTTAAGTCGAATCGACTGATATCACTGTTCTGTACGAAAACCGACCCTGAGACTGCTTCAGCTAATTCTTATATAAAATGACCTGCTAAAACTTCATATGACCTCCGTTTCGCCCCATCACCATCATTTTCGGGGGATTACTCCTCCCCACTTTTTTACTTATTTAGGTAATTTAAAAATTACAAATTTATTGAACAATACTTTTTATACATTTTGCAAAAATTCTCTTTTTTAAAATATTTCTGATCCAAAGTTTTAATATTCACATTCATTTGGTGCTTGCTTTTCTCTTGTACCCTAAAGTTGAAGTTTCTCTTACTATAAACCAGCAGTATTTGGCCAACATGATAGTATTCGACTTTCTGGAAAATCTTTTCTCAAACTGAGCGATGTCTTGATGATAACGTTACCCTTGTTCATCAGAAACTGCTCCTAAATTTGCAGGAAGAAGTTCAGGGGTGAGTGCAGGAAGTGCACTCACACGGCGTTACTACTGCACCAAAGATTTATATGGTTATGCTAAATTGTATTTTTTAAATAAGAATTTTAAAAACGTTACACTTTATATATATTTTTATTGATCTACCCTTTTTTATACTACATTTATTTATTTAACACTGCGCGTGCACTACCGATAGCTTACAAACGAAACTGATAGAAAATATTTCTGAAAAAGATTTTTTTGACTTAATGTCGTATGGTTTTGGATAAGATTATATTCTTTTTTACATTATATTATTTTTACATAATAACACAAATTACTCGTATCTTGTAGTCATAAATTTTTTAATTAATTAGAATAGTTTACACCGAAAATGTACATTTGATGAGAGGTGATTTTCCCTATGTATTTTCTTCCTCTGAATTCGAAAATCAACGTTAAATTTTTTATCGAAAAAATTAAAAAATTACAATCAGGCTTATCATGAATAAAATTTCACATGGAAATTTCCGAACGTGTGAACAATTGGGGTCAAAAAACTTCATAAGATTGCGAAATATTTTAACAATTTATGAAGGAAATCATTCACAAAGATTTGTATGTTGGGAAAATTGAAAATATGTAAGCTTTTAATTTTATTCGAATTGAAGATACGAAATTAAAATCCATGTGAACGAAAAATTTCATTCGGATATTTTCACATGTGGAATCCATGATAAGGCTGATTATCTCCATAACTGTTCGATAAAAAAAAATTAACCTTGATTTTCGAATTCTGCGGAAGAAAATACATAAGGAAAATTACCTCTCATCAAATGTACATGAAAAAAATATAATTTTGTAAACTGGTTTTATTAAACTCTTACCATATCACACTTTTTATAAATATAATAACATAATTATAAAATTCAAACATTAATCTGTTTATTGTAACGAAACTAATGTTTAAAATAACAAATATTAGTTTTCAGCGATTACAAATTTGTTTCGGAGAACATATTGTTTACTCAACCATTCTATTATTATATCTTTTCTCAGCGTGTCTAGAAAATTTGTACATATTAAGATCATGTAAAGAATTTAGTGCTTTTGATGCAAATTTTTTAAAGACGATTGCTGTTTGTTAAGTGTAAACTATCCATCGAGTTTTTACGATTTAAAATCATTTGCAATTTGAGATCAAATCTGTGTGCTTGCTGGGTATTCGCGTGTGGTAATAAATGTATATGTGTGTGAATGAATGTGTGTCTTATATATAGAAAGGATTCAAATACGTTGCTCCACTCGTTGCAATTTCGCTTTTGCTTCTTTTGCTGTTGTTTTTGAAAAAATGGAATTTTAATTTTCGCCAAAAAGTTTACTTACTGTAAGATCCATTAAAAAATACATTTAATGAGTCACTTTTAAACTTACGACAATTTCATTTTAACGTTTTCCGTTGCCATTTCGCCGTGTCCGTTTGTTTTTCGCTACAGTGTATGAGGAGGAACTTCTGTATATAATTGTCCATAAATTCTAAAGAAATGTTATTTTTTTTATTTTTAATTTGTTATTGTTGTGTTGTGCTTTTGTAAAAACTCAAAGAAATTATTTCACTGAGTAAAATGTTTGCAATAAACAGACAGGCACTTTCCTTCCCTCTCTACTCAGGGCACCCTGTGCTCTATTCCTTCTATTTACTGCCTTTGCCTTCAGGCAAGGATGAGAGCTCTATTGATGCAGGTTCCTTTTGGGTTGATATTGTATTTGTGTCTTCGCTTGCAACACCGTAAGTTAACCAAGTTTCAAATGGAATTATTTATTTTATGGTTTATGTCTTTAAAAAGTGACGGTGTTTTTTTTCTTATACTGAACTTAACGTCTATTGGAATATACTCGTATAAATGAACACGCTGCATTGAAATACTTATTTACAGACATACAAACACACCTATGTAGATGTACTTGGTTTGTTCATAGAGCTTAAGATTATGAAATTTTTCTGAAATAAAATTTAAAAATTATTTAATTTAACCATGACATATTTTCAGCTCTACTACTTTGTACTTTGTGCATGAGAAGTTTCTTATACAAGAATACATATATTTTAGAGAAAATTTCATTACTTGCAATCGAAACAATTATAAATTGATTTTTAGTTTTTATTGGGGCTAAGAACTCCAAGCTGGCACCAAATTTTTGCTATTGTTGATTGAACTATATATAAAGCTGATTTCACTAATTTTTTCAGCAAACGAATTTAAATAAATATATATGTACATATGTAAATATTGTTCCTTTATTGATGAAAAATTACTCAAAAAGCTAGTTTTGAACAAAATAAGTTTAAAGTTTTCAATTAACATACAAAATAATCAAGATATAAAAGAGTGTACATCCCATTGGTACGAAATTTGTACACAAGATTAAATGAATGATATAACAAATATTTTTTGCAGTATTAACCCCAAAAACGATTTTTTTGTAATAGTACTATGTTGCAATAAAAGAGTAATATGTGAATGAGCCAGCTTTGCACAATTAAAATTTTAGTTTAAAACGTTAAATAAGTACACTTGGACCTAATAAATCAGTCAAAGTTTAAACGTTTGTTTAACTAAACTAAACTCAAATTTATTTGTAGTTTAAACTAAATAGGAGTAAATCAGTGAACCATACTTTATGTGTAGTTAAAAAAATATTATTGTGGCAGCACAAGAATAAATGCCAAAAAACAACTGTTTTGCAGCAGGCTATCAATTCCTTGCCCAATCAAAGAGGAAAAAAAGGTGAGAAAATTTCAATAATATGTCGCCAAATTGTACCAAGAAAGGAATTATGTATATGGTTTGTGAAGTAGAGAAGTATAAAAGAATATTAGAGTGTAAGAAAACAGGTCGAACAAGACCTGAAGAAAAAGTGCAGGATTGGAGTTGAAAGCTCTTTCAATGCAAAACATATGGTCTGTAAGCAACAAAACCATATGGACTGTATTGGTAGTTTAAACACCCAATTTTATGCATTTACAGATGGTTTAAATAATGTATTGATTTATAGTTTTGCTAGTTTGGTCGTGTGTCAAACGGTAGAATAGTACTATGGTAAAAAAATATTTGCCTGTGGGGAAAAAATTTCATTTTTCTGTTGTGCCAAATAATATCTTTTTTGATAATGTAAAATTTTGACAAGTTCGCTTTAGCATAGAAACAAGCTGATGAAAAAATTGCTGCAGCGGCGAAGCAAAACTTTTGACTACAAGCCGTCGGCTAACAACAAATTTTTAAAACGACATTTTTATATAAAATAATATTCTTGTAGCAAAAAATAATATAATATTGTATATATGATGCTACATTTTTCGCAAATTAAAATAAACAATGCCTTTTTCAAAGTCTAATTACATTTAAAGAACGTAAAAATCTATGTATTGAGCAACGGCTCGAAGCAACGGCGTTGGTTTTAAATTTTATGATACCACGCTTCTTATTTGCTGCTTGTCAAAAATTTATCTCTTGTGTCAAAAATTCTAAAGGATCCGCCAGATAACTTTTTTTTTTAAATGCTATAAAAAAAACTACTGAAGCTTCGGCTGTGTGGCACGTAGCGCCATCCTGTTGAAACCAAATGTTGTCCTCTTCAATTTTTGTGAACAAAAATTCGTTCAACATGGCCCGATAACGATCGCCATTGACTGTAACGGCCACTCCTTGCTCATTTTCGAAAAAAAAATGGCCCAATTATTCCTCTGGACCGAAATCCGCACCAAACACTGACTCGTTTTGGGTGCGTCGGCTCTTCAATGTATGCGTGCGGGTTTTCTGTGCCCAAAATGCGACAATTTTGCTTGTTTACATACCCGCCAAGTTCAAAATGAGCTTCATCTGAAAAGATGATTTTTTTTTTGGCAAAATCGGCATCTTCTGTAAGTCGATCGCAGGCCCACATAGCGAAGCGAAAACGCATCGGATGGTCATTTGGCGCGTTCAGCGGAAGAATAAAACTAATTATCTGTCAAATCAGACATGAGCTAAGTGTTACCATTCACAAAATAAGCACTAGTTGAAAAAAAAACGTTAGATGGCGGACCCTTTACTAGCCCCCAGGGCTAGTGAAATTTTATTCACCTCAGAAGTGCCAAAAATTTACATACACTACTATTTTGATACCGTTTGGCACAGGCCCTTTAAACACATTTTAAACCAAAAATGGAGATTAATTAGCACTGATTTATTAGCCCTTAGCGGTTAAACTCTGCATACGATTTTATGTATTTCTTATGTTTTATTCATAACTTTCATTTAATGTTTAATATTTGAAAATATTGTATCTTGAGTAATATAATGGATCCACTTTATAACTTCGAGATAAAAAGCCTATACACAGAAAAAACTAAATTTCATTTTCAGTAACCAAATTCGTTGAATCAGTAAATATTTTATTTGAATGCGGTCCTACAAATAATTTTGTAAATTCTGATAAAAATTTTGTAAAAATTTAAATTAATCATAGTTCGGCTGAGAGAAAATTATTTCAGTGTGTTGGTTGATAGGAACAACGTGCTGTTGTGCGGTTGTTGTTGTTTAGTTGTTGTTTATTTTGTTTGATCGTGTTGTATACATGTAAATGCCGAAATGTAGCCGGCAAACGTCGTGGCCTGTTTCTTCTCTATACAGTGTTTTGGTACAAATTAATTTAGTGGAACAGTACAGAATATTTCCTGAAACTAATTTTGATTTCAAACAAATATTTGCTTAAAAATTTTTTGGGAATAATTTTTATGTGTAAAAACACTGTTACTTTTTTGGTAAAGTAAAAACTACTGAAAAATGACACTTAGCCAACGTCGCAAAAGTATACATACGTGTTTGAATTATATTACATAAAGATATAGTAGCACCTGTTATTTTGCAATTTTGTGTTTATTTAGTATTGTTTTAACAATATGTGTTAGATTCTGTTTTTATTCTTAGCAGTAGTTGAAAAAATTTAAATATATATAATTTTTCTACATTTACAACTCAAACTATCATTAAAACTACAAAAGAATTTAAGATTGCCACGATCGGGACGAACAGCAAGGCTTGATGAAAGACTAATCCTCAAAATTATAAGATAAGTTGCCAAAAAAATACAGAGACGTAGCACAAAACTGAAAGTGGACCCTTAAAATAATTAAAGAATTCTTGTAGATGCTAATATAATTTGCGTTTGCTTAAATAAGGTTGGACTATGGACGTGTATAGCCAGAAAAAGACATAACATACATACATAAGCTTCATAAACAAAACTAAACGATATAATTATGCTCTGGAGTACAAAAACGTCCATCTTAATAAATCTACGTTTTGGGAAAAAGTTATTTTTACGGACGAACCTATTCAGAAACGACGAACGTCCACAAACATGGATGAAATGTTATATTGGCCTAGAAAATAAAACGCATGCAGTACTGTCAAATATGGTGGGGACTCCGTAATGGTGTTAGAGAGCGAGCATAAGTGCTGATGGGGTTGGAGAATTAAATCTTTTTGATGGAATTATGGATGGTCGTGTTTAAAAAAATTATTTTTTGCAGAGTGTGGACAAATTACACCTTAAATATAAATATATGTATATATATGCATGATAATGACCCCGAGCACAACTAAAGGTTGGTTTAAAAATGGCTTCTCTATATAGTAAAACCGTAGCTTCTACATCTTCCATAGTCCCCAGATTTAAATGTGATCAATTATTTATGGACTCTTTTGAAGCAGAAGCGTGAAAAATAGACGATCATCGTCTCTATCTCTATCTGGTTTCTTTAATTCCAGAGAAGTTTATGATCAAAAAGCGGACACAGAATCTATTAAAATTTAACATAATTTGTTCAACAATACATCGGATATACACTTTTGTTTACTGAAATCATGTGTGATACTTTTATTTAATTTAAGTAACTTAATTTTAAAATTAAAACAAAAGTTGACAAAATTAATGATTTTTCTTTAAAAACTAAAGTTTTTAAATATATTTGCGGCTAAGTGTATGTAATTAAAAACCAGACTTCTTTTCTTCAAAGGAATTATTTCTTCCATTTTTAAAACAAACGGCCAATAATTACGCAAGTACGTATGTAAGCAAGTAAAAAAGTGTTATATACAACCTGACCAGACATCTAGCTTTAGGCGGGACTATCCCGCTTTTCATAGGTCCATCCAACCTCAAACTTCTAAACCGCTTTATACCGATTTTTAGAGTTTTTGAATTTTCAAACTCCCAATCGATATTAAAATGTTGTTGAAAAAATTCTTTTCAAAAAATTCAAGTTATTGCTTAAGTGAGTAAAAGATGGACATACACCATGATAGTGAGGCCTATCATCACTTATGGTGATGTTGCCTAGTCGGACAGGGTCAGGCTGGCCACGACCAGATATCGGTTGAAAAAATTACAGAAGTCTAGCATGGCTTTGTGTAACAGGGGCTATGAGGACGCGTCCTCTGGAAGTCCTCATTGAACTCACACCTCTGAAGATTGCGATAGAGGCTGCTGCCAGACAAAAAGTAATCAGCATCGCGGTGAAAAGCACAAACAGGAACTGTCTAAGTAGCGAATGAAAGCAATCATCTCTGGAAAGACGATTTTACCTATTTGCGCAACCCTTTGACGTGATGAATAAAGTGTATGACTTCGAAAAGAGGTTTGAAACTGTTCCGGACAATAGAAGGGAATCGGGGGAAATAGAACACCGGTATCCCTTTGAAACTGGCTCCATCAGGTTGTACAATGATGGCTCCAGAATGCCGACTGGTTCTGGTGTAAGAGTTGTAGGACCAAGGACTAAGTACCACTAGCCGTTAGGAAAATCTCCTACAATTTTTCAATCGGAAGTCTATGCCACTGAGAGACGCGCACAATTTATAGAATGAAATAGCCATTTGCTCGAATAGTCAGGCTGCCATCAAAGCGCTCAGTTCATATGAGTTTACCTGTAAGTTAGCGTGGGAATACCGCATTAAGCTAAATCAGCTAAGCATCATGAATAAAGACACACTCAAAAAATGAAAGAAGGGGGTCTAGTACACCCATGGTCGGATTGGAAACTATCAACCCTAGATCCACTACCAATCCCGAGATTCATCACGAGAGTATGTTTAGATGAGGTGCTCTAGCACCTGGAATTTGATACAATACTACTAATTTGTTTGCAGTGTCCTGTGTTTCCCGTTTGACTTAATTCATTCATTCACTCAAATTGCTTAAGTAGCGAAATTTTGTGTGCTTAGCTACACAGTATATATGCTTTGAGTTGAAATGAAAAACTTTTAATATTATAAGTGACACGCTTGCAGTTCAGCCTTCACTATTTTTTAATAAAAATAATAAAAAATAGTCTTGAAGTGTCTTAAAATTATCACTGCATTATGGCATGTTTCTACATTGCAAGTAACTCAAAAATTTTGTTCATATGAGTACAAAATTTGGCTTTGGGGTTTCATAAAACAAGTGTCAACTTTTTCTGAGTAAAATACGTAATACTTTTTTATTTTGTTGTTTCTACATAACAATTTCAATTGTATCCAATGTCAAATATAGGTAATCAAAAATTAGTTCTTGTGTGGAAATTAAAATAGGTTTTTATTCATTAAAGAAGAAATCGAATGTGCACACAATCGTCTAATTGAACCATTATGGAACCTGTAAGCATAAATCCAAATATTCTTACATTATATCCCATATTTGTATGTATTTGCATCACAATTTTATTTTCAATTTTGTTCACATAAATTTATTCAAGGAAAGTAATAATAGGTTTGTTCGATTACCTGAAACTTTTTACTGAGCTTCGCTGTATTGAATTTCGTTCGTTTGTAACTTGAGACTGAGTAATTGCAAGTTCTTACTGCATAAATGGTTGCCGAAAATAGCGGTTGCACTTTTCTTTTTTGTGAATTTTATTTCTAAGTAAATTCTTCAATCATTTTCTTGTATGATGTGTAGCATGTTAAAAAAAAAGAATATACATGGGTTTTATGTATATGAAATATATTTTTTATATCTGTAATACATTTTTCCACATTTAAAATATATTGAAAGATATTAACCTCCTAACTACGATAAGGCATATTATTTTGGTTCATATATAAACTCCTGTGCTTTGAACCATATTTCAATGTAAAGTTTTTTATTCATTATTATCTTGGATCTAGCTGTATTTAAAGCAAGAAGATTGGGAGTATTTCCATTAAATGCGGCAAATTATTAACCATCTGACTATATATGTATGTACATATCGAATATGATGGATGAAATCCATTCATGAAGCATGAAAGCTTTTTGACTTGATTCAGCAAAATCTTAATGCTTTTATAATTGTAAAAAAATCATAACATACCGTAAATGAAATAAATTCAGTAAAGTGTGACTCTGACTCGCGCACGAAGGGTTCCGTACGAACACTAGATATGTAATTTAGTACGAACTTCATCCTATATAATATATAGTTTTGGCATTTTTTTTTCGTTTTTGGGGTCTTTTCGGTTTTTTTGTTTTGACGTTTTTTGCGTTTTTTCGGTTATGGCGACTTTTTTAAGTTTTGGTTTTTTTTTAGTTTTGACACTTTATTTTCTTGTTTTGGCGATTTTTTCGGTTTTTGGCGTTTTTTCATTTTGGCGATTTTTTTATTTTTGGTGATTTTTTTCATTTTTGTGGCTTTTTTTATTTAAATTTTTTTTAGTTTTGGCGACATTTTCGCGTTTTGGCGATTTTTTTCGATTTTTGGAGTTTTTTTTCATTTTGGCGTTTTTTTTCATTTTGGCGATTTTTTCGAAATTGGTGACTTATCTTAGTGTTAGAAACTTTTTTAATTTTGGCGATTTTTTTCGTTTTGGCGATTTTTTTAATTTTTGGCGATTTTTTTAATTTTTGGCGATTTTTTTAATTTTTGGCGATTTTTTTTTTGGTTTGGCGATTTTATAATTTTCGGTTTTTTTAGTTTTACCGTTTTTGAAAATTTCAAGTGTTTGCCTCTTACGCTTTCCAAGATATAGCAAATTGTCAAAATTACATAGTCAAAATTCCATTAACTGATGGACCACCCTTTAATTTAATTTTTTTTAAATTTTAGTGTTAATTTTTGTAGTCTGTATAAAAATACACTAATTTTACAAATTTCAAGTTTCAATATACATATGTTCATACAATTGTATGTATATTACATGGGATTTTAACATTTTTCGTTGCTCGTTTTGGAACACCCTTTAATTTGTAATTCTCATGTATTTGTTGTTGTAGCGGCCAAGGTTCTACATACTCTGTCCAAATTTCAGGTCCGTAGCTCTTGCGGTTCCTGCGAAAATACCGTGTGACGGACAGATGGAGAGACGGACAGACGGACAGCGTAGCGAAAACAATAGGGTTCCTTTTCACCTTTGGTGTACGGAACCTTAAAAAAAGTATGTCACTATCGATGTTAATTAAGAATCTATGATGCAGCCTTTTTAATATATCCAAACATTCTTTAATGCTTAATAGTAAAAATACTCAGGATTTATTCAGTTAGTCGATTTTGCTTGAAAAATAAACGAACTGATTTAATATTGCATTGTAATTTAAAAGCAGCTGTTTTTTATTTTGTTCGATTTTCTCCTAGGGCTGCCATTAAGTAATGCTTCTAGTATGGAAAAAAATTAACTCAAATACCAAATTGTATACCATGGCAATAATGAAATTAAATATACAAAAAGCGATACCAAATACAACGTAAGCTAGACAGATGTGGAATTGCTTTACGTGAGTACCTGCCGTTACGGCCTTATCTCACGTGTGCCAAAGCACCGGGTGTGGGTTAGACGCCAGACCAACGCCCCCATGCACCATTTTAGAATGAACCTATGGCCCACTCCATAAGGCACATAGGTTGCAATCTTTGAATATAGTTATCCCTGTTCTATATTCAAGTACCTTGCTGAGGTACTTTGAGCTATCTAAACTCTGCTGCTATGTCCGTGCCCATAGCAGCTCTGTTGAATGGCAACAGAACCTAGAACAGTGTCTGGCTGACCGCGTCAGACCAACCACTAGCATTGATTTAACACTGGGAAGCCAATACTATTCTCCCAGCGATTTTGGTAGCAACCACAACCACAACCACCATGATAATTCTCCGGCTTCCACGCTTAGGTGTTGTGTATACACCTAAGCGAGGTTTCCAAGAAAATTCCTCAACCATTGCCGGCACAGCTAACCACTCATCCATAAAGAACGAATGCCTGTGTCGCCAAATAACCAGTGCCTACTCCACACCTACCAAAATCGTCCCTTTAACTCCGTGGGGTATACCCCATTGGGGTAGGACGAACTCGGCATTTTAGCAAAGGAAACTGACGAACATGCACTCAGAACTTCAGAGCAGCGAAGACCACTTACGCGAGAAGAATGCAACCACGCCACTTAAGTTTCTGTGCCTACTACGGCAAGACACTAAAAAGTGAAAGAGCCCTGGGGTTGTATCCAGGACGAAAGCCATTTTAGACCAGAATTTTCCGGCAACCGCAATGCATTTATCTCTAAGCAGCCCAGCTGTCGGGCAACCGGAACCCGTGGTACCAGAAGTAGCCTCTGGTTAGACCTCGAAGTTCCACCACAAGGGCTTCACCTCTATCGTCTTTTGAACTCAGGGGCAGTTCTAGGTGACGCTGCACCTAGCTGACAACAACGGGCGTGCAATATTTGTTTTCCTTTTATAAATATGTGCACATCCGTTACTCTGTTTATGTTCAGAGATTGGGTAGTAACACATAAGTTTTACGGGTAATGAACCAAAGGTCCGTCAGCGGAAAAAGCTACATTACCCTAGCTGGGGCCCCGGGATTGCCACACCCGTAGTCAAAAATAGACTCCCCTGGGGGTACGTAAGCTAGACAAGTGTAATATAAAAGCTCATTTTGTTACGTACTCGCCTGTGTACCGCTTGCTTGCCTGAGAGCTTACTTGTTATGTAGAAACTGGCCATTAGTTTCCAATATATTTTTCTTAAGTAAACATTTTTTCTATTTGAGAGGAGCCATGCTCACTTGTCTTACCCCAACTTTACTGAACGGAGAACCCATACTGATGTTTTGCTACTATATAGATATGTGGTAAGAGTGCCTTTATTTTTTACAAAACACTTTATCTTCACAACTAGAGCTTGTGACGATGTTTTATAGGCTTGGGTTAAACTCAGCGATGTCCAGAATTTGTCTACAAAAATTTATTTATTTTTGATACCGTGTGAGCAAAAAACACGAAGTGAATTCAATGCCGAATATCTATTTATTTTTAGATTACAAAATTAAACTTATCAATTTAAATGACAACTCAAATGCCTAATGAGTGCGGTCAGAAAGAAGGAGCTCGTGGAGAGCACAGTCACTACCCAACAAAAAAATACACATTACCATCAGAACTACTTGCCATATAATGACTTACTTTTCTGATTACCAAATTTCGTTACTCGCTTACAAATCACATTACCTAAAACTTAAAAAAAAATTATGTATAAGTTGCTAAATGAGGAAAATGATTCTTTTAGATTAAATCGATTACGTGAATAAGTTTCCAAATAAAAAAGTAAGTACTTCTCAATAATCGATTATTTTAGTCTCACGCCTTGTTAAAATCATTAAGTTGGTAATCCAGTCAGGAATAGCTTCCACCAAAAATGCTTAATTCCAAACCTTTTTTGGAATTTTTGCTGGGTAGCACACAGATGTGCAACAAGCGGGATGTGCAACAACACACAACCTACAGTCTGCGCGTGTGAAAACGCGAGAACCAAATGCTCAGAAGGAATCGATATTACGCGTGCGCGTGGAGAGCGCACTCACTAGCATACAGCTGCAGGCGGAATGTCTAACACCGCATAACCTACAGGGTGCGCGTGTGAGTGCGCGACGGAATTGCACAGAAGGAGCGGTGTGCTCGTGGAGAGCGTGAACAGGTGTAGGCGGGATGTGTAACACCACACAACCTACAGCTGCGACAATAGTCTACACTAGTTGTGCTATTATAAATCTGTCCACTAGATGTGTTTATAGACAAGTACAATGCTGATGGATGTGTAACACAGCGTTCAAATTTGTGTTCTTACCTTGCTGACAGCTAGCAGCAGACTCCCCTTTTGATACTAAGATTCTTCCTTATATATCAAAAATATCTGCTATTAATTAGTTGTCATAAAACGTAACTTACTAAATAATAGTGGTTTAAAAATGTCAACTTATTTGCAATAGTACAATAATTTACATATAGATGGCGATGAATATGTTTGCTCATCTGAGTACATCTAAATTAATGACTAACTAAACAATATAATAATAATATGTAGGAAAATATTAATGATATTATGCAAATTTTAATAAGAAATATAAATTATTTTAATTTAAAGAAAGACAAATTGGTTTCGGGTGCTTGGCCCATAACGTAGTGAAATTGTCTAGCTCGTACGGCTGAAACGAGGGTCACCAGACTTTCGTCGTTACAAGCTGATAGAAAAAAAAATGGAGTGCAGATTCGCGTTCAGCTTTTCAAGTAACTAAAGAAACAATTTTTATTTCTAGCAAAAGAAAAAGTTTTTCTTAATTTGTAAACATGTGTAATGAAAAAAAACCCCAGACGTAAAATTGATTGCTAAAAATCGATTTAACATTTCCTATCATAGTATATACTAAATATGTATAAGCATAATTTTTGGAATAAAATTTCTTCATATTAATAAAAAAAACATTAATAACGTTGCAAGGACTTTACGTCTGCGATTTTGTACTGAACTCGATTATTGGGCTAATAAAATCGATTTTTTTATAACACGTCAAAGTCCTGCACAAGACCACTTATCAGAACGTTTAAGACATGAAGGATTTTTCAAAAGCTTTACTGCAGCGAAATCTAAAAGAAACGCTAAACAATACTGTTTGCAAGACATTTGTTTCAGTTATTGCGGTATAGGAGTAAAGAAGAAAATACTTCGTGACGGAAGAATTTGTAATGCTGGCTTCTTCATACGCATGGACGCGTATACAAACGTCATACATGTACACACATAAATTGTGTAAATGCTCTTATATTTTTCCGCACACATGCATTGGCATTACCCTGCAAATAATATTGGAGTACGTGGTCCAATCTAGATGAAACAGACTAATTACATCATGGTCCCATGTAATGCAGTCATGGATCATATCGTTTCATACAAGCATTCAATGCTATACGATAAGTGTTCGTGTTTACACGAATATGATCGTTATTCTTACGCACTCAAAAATTGTATGCGAGTAGTCTATAACTATTCCATATGGAGTAGTTTTGGGGTTAGTTCGATGTAATGCAGGCAGGATTTAGAACTCATAAATCCTGCGATGATCACATGAACAGCCTCCGCATAATAATTGAGCAATCAGTAGAATGGAGATCCTCTCTATAGCTGGTATTCATCGACTTCGAAAAAGCTTTCGACAAAGTTGTCCACACCACCATTTGGAAAGCACTTATATTTGAAAGCGTACCGCGGAAAATAATAGAGATAATACAGGAGCTACACCCAGAAAACAGATTGGTTGGGAAACGGTTAGTCCAATAAAATATCATTTGCATTAACTATATTTCAGTTCACGCTATCAATTTTCTGTTGATCCAAAAAACAATCCATGTTCATTGCCATAAGGGCAAAATTGTAACAAAGATATGATTGTGACAATACTTAAATTGATTGCATCAACCGAGTGTATGCTTTTGTCATGACTAATTAACTGATTGGTTAACCCAACCGAATAAAATATTACAAATTGGATTTTACTACCAACTTTTGGTATTAGCAACTAAATAATTGTCTTTCTATATTAAAATTAAAATAAAAACTTTCAATCAGTTGCTGCAACTAACTAGAGTTTGTGTTTACTATCATAGTTTATAGCAGGAAATTAAAAAATTAACTTATATGACTTTGAAAGATATTATGATTTGTGAATTCTCAAATGGTTTTTGAAAGTCTGTGCATAAGATAACAGGTTTGTGGCTTTTCAAAATGTGTGGTTGAAGAAATGTATATAGACATGCCTCACCATTAGGAAATAAATTTCAATTAAAATAAACTTATGACAATATGTCAAATAATAAATTTCTTAAATTGTGTATTTTTATTTGCGTTTATTGTTTATTTTTATTTCAGCAAGGAAGGCTAATTTTGCTTTTACAGGTACCAATTATGATATTGTTTTAATTATATCAACCAAATTTTCGGTAGCAAGAATAACATTTATTTCAAATTCCATACTGTCAACCAATTTTTTCTGTTGCTGCAACTATTGGGTTGAGGGTTATAATTAAAATATAGTGGTACCACAAGAAAATTTCAGTCGCTATAGCAGAATTCTATGATAGTTGCTGCAACCGCCAAAATTCAATTGGCAACAAATTCGGTTGTCACAACGAATCTGTTTTCTCTGTGTATACTGAAATGCAAGCTGTCGCATACTTCACCAGAACTCTGTAAGCGATAAGGTTTCCGTTAAAGCTGGTGCACGACAAGGTTGCACCTTATCACCATTACTCTTTAATGTACTGCTGGACATAGTGATGAAAAACGCAACGAGCAACAACAGAGGCATAACGTGGAGCCTAGGTGGTCGTTTGGCCGATCTTGACTATGCCGACGACATATGCCTTCTAACACACGGCCATTCAGACATGGCGGAAAGACTCAAAATGGTAGAGACAGAAGCTGCAAAGTGAGGACTAAGAATAAACATAAACATAAACGCAACATCCAACCGACCATTTACTATACAAAACATCCAACTTGAGAACGTGGATCAATTTTGCTACTTAGGTAGTATCATCACATCGACTGGATACTAAGAATTTTCTGGCCCAACAGAATATCCAACACGCACCTCTGGATATGTACACGTCAAAGCCGAATATATACCGAAGTATTGAGGAGGAAATGGAGATGGATTGGCCATGCATTAAGAATAACACCCGAAGATGTCTCCCGCAATGCCATTGACTGGAACTCGAAAGATAGCAGAAGGAGAGGACGGCCTGCTCACACTTGGCGAAGACAACTAGAAGCAGAGGCTTAAAGAGCAGGAAAAAGCTGGAATGAAATTAAGAACCTAGCGTCGAACAGAAACGATTGGAAAACTTATGTTGAGGCCCTATGTTCCTTATAGGAACTTATAGGAACTAAAGTATCTAATATATATATATATATATATATATATATATATATATATATATATATATATATATATATATATATAAAGTTGGACCATGTGGGGTCCAACACTAGGACATCGCAATGTTAAATCGACCACCATTTTTTTTATATATTTGGAGTAGTTTTGTGGTATTCCTTCTCCTCTTTGGACTAGACTTTACATGCATGTATGGACTAGTCGCATTATTTGTAGGGTAGATGTGTGCGCTTGCTTTTAAAAAAAACTTCCCTAAAACACATAGTAGCTTACCATCTACATCTTAAGCGAGTGCCAGACACACCAATAATCAGCTTCAATATATGTGGTTGTTTGCGTTTGTTTACCAAAAATAGTCACACATATACTATTGGTGTGAATATTTATTATAAAAAACGCTCACAGCCACACATATTGAAGCTGCATATTGATGTGTCTAGCACCCGCTTTACACGCACACTCAAACGTACAATATGCAAAATAACAAACATTCACTCATCAACACTACTTCTTTTGATTGTTTGTTATGAACAATAACGTCCTTATGTATAATCCAAAACTGGCATGAATTTAGCATAATTGACAAAAGCAATTTTAAAGCAACAGATACAGGGTGGGCCAAAAGAAACCAAGGGGTGTAAAAGTTTAATAACTTTTTGTTTATTAACTTTTTTTATTTTTTCTTTCAGATTATATAATATACAAAATGGAAATTTTTTTACACTAAGTATGAAAAATGATGTCTCTTAAATGACCACCATTTCCAGCTTCGCACTAATGGGCTCTTTTTAGAGCATTTTCCATAACATCTTTCAAAACTTGTGGCTGTAGCGTTCGAATTTCTGCAACAATGTTTGCCTTGAGTTCAAGGATTGTCTCTGGCTTGTTCACATACACTCGCTCCTTCAAAAAACCCCAAAGAAAATAGTCGGGTGCTGTCAAATCTGGCGATCGCGCTGGCCAAATAATTTCCGAATTTCGAGAAATTATTCGCTCTCCAAAAATTTGACTTAAAAGTGCCATTGTGTCTCGGGCAGTATGGGCAGTGGCTCCGTCCTGCAGAAACCACATACCAGGTCTATTGTCAAGAGCAGGACGTAAAAAATTTTCTATCATAAACCGATACCGCTCTCCATTTACGGTTACAGCACTTCCATCTTCATTCTCGAAGAAGTAGGGCCCAATGACATTTTCAGATGTGATCCCACACCATACTGTACGCCTGATGGGGTGGAATTGGCGTTGATGAATGGCTCTTGGATTTTGAGAACCCCAGAACCTACAGTTCTGCTTATTAACAAAGCCATTCAAATGAAAATGAGCTTCATCACTCATAATCAAATTTTCAATAAAGTTGGCTTGATTTCTGGCCAACTCTTGAAATTTAACTGCAAAATTTAGACGTTGCCGATGATCTGCAGGTTTTAATTCTTGGACCAATTGCACCTTATATGGGTATAACTGTAAATCTTTTTTTAAAATGCGCCGTAGTGACGTACGAGACATTTCTAGCTGAGCAGAACGCCTTCTGCCAGATGTTTCTGGTGCTTCGTTAACACTTTGCTGTACTCGTTCAATATTTTCCGCAGTGCGACTTAAACGTGGTCTACCGGTTCGAGGCAAATCTCTTACGCTGCCATGTTGGTGATGACGATTAACTAAGCAACGAATCATCGCTTCAGAGGGCGAAATTCTGACGTTAAAATGTCGACGATATGCTATTTGCGTTAAAATAATTGATCTCTGGTTTAAATAATAAAATTCTATTGTTCTGGTTCTCTGTTCAGTTGTGAACCTCTCCATTATAAATTCTCCAAGTGTTGTCTATATAATCTGAAAGAAAAAATTAAAAAAAATTAATAAACAAAAAAGTTATTAAACTTTTACACCCCTTGGTTTCTTTTGGCCCACCCTGTATATTGTAAAACTTTTGTGTTTGTATGTGGTACTGTTGTATGTAAATTTGAATTTATATCAGTTTTGTTGTCACCAAATTGTAAATAAAATCAAAAGTTGTGCACAAATTTCAATGGAAATGGGTTCAATATATGTACCTACCCAGCAAAAACATTCTGATTTCAAGCACTAATGTAAGGGGGGCTCACTAACAAAGTAGAAAATTATCACAGAAAATTTGGAAAACAAGTAATTTTGCATCTAAGTATTACTTTTGTGAAGCACTGCTGGTTCATCTCGAACAAAAACCGACTTGAATCTTGCCCATTGTTGTATCTTTCTTTTGTTATGAAGTTTTAAAAACCGAAATGTACAAAAAAATTTCAAAAAAAATTATTTTTTTGCTAAGACTTACAATATCTCCGAAACTGCTGCGCAGATTTAGAAATAATATTTGAACGGCTGTAAGATGATTTTGTTGTCGAATTTAGAATTTTTACTTAACTGAATAGACCATGTGACCTTTTCAAGTGCCTTCATTTTTGACATAACGTTATATCACGAAAACTGATATATAGAATATATATAATTACTAAAGAAATAATTAGTTTTATCTAATTTGATTTATACATAAGTATATCACAAAAAGTGTACGATTAGATTTTTCTGATTCCTTATACCAATCTAGTTCTTTAAAAAATATATTAAATAAGTTAAGTGAACAAAGAAAATAGCAAATAAGGAATATATTAGTTTTATCAAAACAAATTTTCCAGCTCTGGTGCTGTGGTTTTAGTTTTTTAAATTTTTTATACCAAACTTTTCTTTTTAAAACATAAGATGTATTTAAATTATAAAGAAAAAAATTAAATAGACATAGTTGCCTTTATATATCACAAAAAGTGCAAGTTTCCCAACCCTGGAATCATCTTTTTATATTTTTTTGATTTTTCACACCAATATTTCTCTTTTAAGAATATAAGATATGTTTAATTTATAAAGAAAAAGGAAAGGAAGTAGTTTATTTTTATATAACAAAAAAGTTGAAGTTTTCCAACCCTGGAAACGTCTTTTTATTTTTACTTTACTTTTATACCCTTTAACCAAAAATGGAAAAGGGTATATATAGGTTTATCATTCCGTGTGTAATTTCCATAATATTTATATGCGACCCATAATATATATATATATATATATATATATATATATATTCTGGGTCCTTATGAATATGGAAGATGAATAAGCGATGTCCATCTGTCCGTCCGTCCGTCCGTCTGGTGTATGTGAAATCGGTGTTACGAAGCTCCCAGAAAAGCTAGAGAATTCTGTCTTGGACTGATGTATCAGAAATATTCCAAAGTAGATTGGTATTGAAAATCAGCGAAATCGAGCTGAGTTTTCAGAGCTGGAAAACCTAAACTTGTTTTGCCATATAAAAGTAACTAGATAATACAATTTTTTTGATTTTTTTGTTAAATAAACTTATTTTATATTTCAGAACGAATAAAGTTTGTTTTTTTTTTGAAATTCGAAAAAAACCTGCAACTGAAAATGACAGTTTTGGATTACATCCGTTTTTGGCCATTATGAAGAATGGATTATAAGCGAAAAGTACTGTAGAAATCACATTGGTTTGAATTAAAACATTTAAGCTGGCCCAAAATATGCCAAGATTTTAAGTCTATTGTTTCTATTTAAAAAAAATTTTAGGACATTTTTCCTTTGGGGTAAGCAATTAATTTGGTTATTTTTAGTTTTAGTATTGCCAATAGATTGAGTAGAAGTCAATTGTTTCATTTCTTTGGTGAATTCAGAACATGGTTCCAATATTACCACGGTCTTTTGAAACTTAAAAACTTAAATTTAATTTTGCTTATATCACTGTAGAAAACAAATAAATAGTCATTTAATTTAATCTTTATACGAAAACTTCGTTAAGATTCATACTTGGAAATCGTATAAACTCCAAACTTGGAATAAAAAGTTTCAACTGTGTTATAATTCGAACACTCACAACTAAGTAAGACAAATGTTTTTATGTTATATTTTAAGACACATATAAAATTATCTGAGAGTATTTAATTAAATACGGATTAATTTTAAGGATAAAGTAAATAAAGATTTTAAGCAAAAAAAAGGAGATATTATATACAGATGCGTTATGTGTTCTTGCTGTAATACTGCCACTGAGCTTTTGAAAAAAATTTACTTTGTGTTTATGAACAAAATTTGTCTCTAAGGATATCATTGACATAAAAAAACAATATTATTTCATGAATAAAAAAAAATCCCTTTTTATGTGCATAATCACTAACACATGCTCTTTGTTTACACCCACACATACAATCACTTTGTAAATCCCAGTGAATATTTTGAAGTCATATTTGATTAGAGGATTAGAGGAGGTAACGAAAATAACATGGATATTGTATTTAATTAACACTTTGCAATATGTCCCAGAAAGCACTGTACGAAATCAAAAAAATGTTTTGTAAGAACAATTTAAGATGTTTAGACAACGTTGGACATATATATATTTGAGCGACTCAAAAAAAAAAGTGATTTCGTTACCACTCTGAAAATAAAGTTTGATATGTTTTATGATGATTCCCAAAATATTTTGGTTCTAGCGTTGACCATCCGTAAGCTGGACCCTTTTTAAAAAAGGTCTTTTTTTTCAGTTTTTCGAATTTTTTTGTACTTTGCTCCAAGACGACATAAATAAAATTTGGTATCATCGAAAAGACTTTTTGAAGCATCATCCAACGGTATATAAAACTTGACCATTTGCGACCTACTAATTAAGATATTTAACTAAATACATATTTTCATTCCGGGTTTTCATACAAATTCTAAGTATTTGGAAACAATGTTTTGCTTTTCAAATTGAATCTGTTTTAAAATAATGTTATATTATTATATTTTTGTAACTATTCGCTTAAAACGAGAAAATCGCGATATATTTTATCTTTTTTTAATAATGGGTGTTTTTTATTGAGGTATAGAACTTTAAGTTGGCATCACTTTTTTAACTGGCGGCCATTTTGTCAGCTGTTAAGTGATTAATATTTAGTTTGGTTTGCCATTTTATCATGAACAGGTTGACAAAAGAACAACGCTTGCAAATCGTGCAAATTTATTTCGAAAATAATGGTTCAGTTCGCGAAGTTTACCGAAAGCTCCGTCCAGTTTATGGTCGACATAATCGTCCATCAGAGCAATTAATTCGGTTAACCATGGATCGTTTTCGCACTACGTTTACTCTATGTGATAATACGCATCCGCAGAGACGTCGAACAGTGCGCACCGAAGAAACAATTGCCGCTGTAGAGCAAAGTGTTGAAGAGGACCCGAATGAATCGATTCGCCACCGTGCACAGCAATTGGAGCTTTGTCCATCAACTTTATGGAAGATTTTGCGCAAAGATCTTGGCTTGCGACCTTACAAGATCCAGCTTGTGCAAGAATTAAAGCCGCGAGACCATGCAATGCGTCGTGATTTTGGTGTATGGGCCGAAAATGAGATTGATCTCGATGCTGATTTTCATCGCAAAATTTTGTTCAGTGATGAGGCTCATTTTTGGTTGAATGGCTACGTCAACAAGCAAAATTGCCGCATTTGGAGTGAAGAGAATCCACATGAGACCCTTGAGACACCATTACATCCACAAAAACTGACTGTTTGGTGTGCTCTATGGGCTGGTGGAGTCATTGGGCCATACTTCTTCCGAAATAATGCTGGAGAGTCAGTTACCGTTAATGGAGACCGGTATAGAGCCATGATAACCGACTATTTTGTTTCCGAATTGGATGGCATGAATGTGGAACAATCGATTTATTGAAGGAAACATTCGATGAGCGCATAATTTCGCGGAATGGACCTGTCAATTGGCCACCAAGATCGTGTGATTTGACACCATTGGATTATTTTCTTTGGGGATATGTGAAGTCGCTCGTCTACGCCAACAAACCAGAAACGTTAGGGGACTTGGAAGCCAACATTCGTGGCGTTATTGCCAACATACGGCCCCATATGCTCGAAAAAGTGGTTGAAAATTGGACCTGTAGAATTGGCTTTATTCGAGCCAGCCGCGGCGGCCACATGCCGGAAATCATATTTAAACATTAATGGCATAAAATTATCCTTCCAATAAAGCCAAATTGATGGACATTAAAACGATTTTCTTGTGTTTTATTTCAATTCGAAGTTCTATACCTCTAAAAAAACACCCTATATAAGCAATATGGGTATCGAATTTTTTAATTTTTCAATTATAATAATAATAATTTGGTGATAAGCAAAATACCTGTTTTCAAATTTAGGATGCTGTGAGATATATTTAAGTTTTCAAATATTAAAAAAAATTCATTTTTTAAAAATGGTCCAGCTCACGGACAACGCTAGAGCCAAAATATTTTGGAAATCATCATAAAACATACCAAGCTTTATTTTCAGAGGGGTAACAAAATCACTTTTTTCTCATCCATACAAGTTGAGTCGCTCTAATATATATATGTACTTATGTATGTACATTAGAGTGGCCGTTATTTTTATTTTATTTCTTATGTTCTCTTCACCCAAATCGGTTCAGTTTTATGTTAAAAAAACACACAAAAAATTTTCATAGTTATAAGTTGTGCGTCCACCCCGCAAAGCTGGCCATAGAGCCTATTTGTAATGTAATTTTTTACATATGAATAAATTTAAAAAAAAAAATCATTTTACAAGAATTTGATATGTGGAAATATTTTAGCGCTTCTAGTCAACAACATTAATCTCAATGCAAGGTTTTTGCTAAAATTAATATTATATTTTAGGATATAACGAACAAAATAACCAACAAAATACCAAAAATTTTATATACCAAAATTATATTTATATGGAAGTTATTTATATTAAGCATGTACAAAAAGACCTTATGTCAATTAAATTATTTCAGGCATATACATATAGTCAAAAGGAAACTAAACAAAAAAATAATAATTACATTGAATATATGGGCTTGAGAGCCAACTTTTAAGGGCGGACGCACCCCATAAAACGCAACTTATCGCTATGAAATTATTTTGTATTCTTTTTTACATAAAACTGAACCGATTTGAGGGGAAAGAATATAAGAAATCAAACAAAAAAATTTATCCATACAACTAACGGCCACTCTAATCTACATATGTATGTATATGCTAATCATGCACGAGTATTCGCATTCGAATTGCCGAATATTCAGCCATTTGTAATGCGAGTACGAAGCAATCGTATTCGTCAAATTCAGGCTAATACGAATACGAATATTTTTCCAAAAAAATTAAATGCATAAATCCTAAACTAAATTTAAATAAATGGATAAGAATATTAGTTTGTACGAATCCATTAAATTTTTTATAGAAATTTGTACTTTGTATCACTTTCAAATATTAATTACTTACGATCATTAAAATTTTGAGTAGTTTTTATTAACTTTAAAGTACGCCAACAGGAGTATGAAGTTCTTTTTCATAACAATTTTTTAATATTTCATATTACAGGCATAAATAGAGCCCTAATTTAATGTCTATAAATTTCACATGAAATATTCGTATTCGTAGTCGTATTCGCGAATATCGTTTCAAATATTCGTATTTGCATTCGTATTCGCGAATATCAAAAATTGACATTCGTTACATCACTAGTATGTACATATATTTGGCAGTAAAGGATAAAATATAAACGCTTGTGAAATTCCTACTAAATACTACTACGCATCAATAACAGTAAATCCCTTTAGTCAGCTTAGATCCATATGTCTCTATATCAATACCCTCTAACGATAATTGCACTAGTTAAAATGTCGACAACTTTACTTTTATGCGAGAGTAGAAATAGTTTAGAGACAAAAGTTCTATTATATTTCTGGTGACTTTGTCAACGATTTTATTTACATATCAAATCGAAATTTTTAATTAATTTCAAATGAAACTTTTCGATTTAAAATAGGATTTTTTAATATCAATTAATATTTTTTAAACTGAATTGATATACATATGTTTTAAAAACTGAATCTATATTTTTCTAGCACTATTGACTGTGTCACTAGAAAATCACTACAATTTTACTATTGATATCGACCGAGGAAATATCGATATTGCAGACCAGAGCACCTAAAATTTACTAGGGAATCTTTGGTGCCAATGTCTCCATATGGTCCCAAAAGAACTACGTAGTCAGTAGTGGTACAGTCTTGCGGTGGATTTTCAATGACAAGCTAATGTTACATGCGGAAACAAAATAAACGTACATACATGTCGACGTCTACATTCCATTCGACATAACATGTTATGATGGGAATAGCATTTCTAAATTCATCGTCTATTAACTTAGATTCTGCAAAAATTTACTTAGCATAATTTGTCAACTATAAAAAACCTCTTTTTTAAATGTTTTCAGTACACTTAGCATGATTTAGTTTGGAGGTAAGTAGTCAAAAAAAATTAATTTAAATTTTTCTCCAAAGAGAAACATGATATATGTACGTAGATGACCACTGTAGGTGAGAAAGAACCTTATTTAGAGGACTAGGTTTCTGATTCTCAGTCACTTTTAACTATGATCTACGACAAAACTATAAAGTTTAAACAAGCTAAAAAAATTATATTGCAATTATTATATGATTACAAAAAGTCTGAAGTTTCTATCTCATAACATTCCCGAGATATCATCAATAGACTTGGAGGAGTTTATCTCAAAACTAGCTTTTTGACTTAGCATGTAATATTAAAATAGAGCTGTCCATGTATGTATGTAACGGGTGTTTTTTTAGAGGTATAGAACTTTGAATTGAAATAAAACACAAGAAAATCGTTTTAATGTCCATCAATTTGGCTTTATTGGAAGGATAATTTTATGCCATTAATGTTTAAATATGATTTCGGGCATGTGGCCGCCGCGGCTGGCTCGAATAAAGCCAATTCTACAGGTCCAATTTTCAACCACTTTTTCGAGCATATGGGGCCGTATGTTGGCAATAACGCCACGAATTTTGGCTTCCAAGTCCCCTAACGTTTCTGGTTTGTTGGCGTAGACGAGCGACTTCACATATCCCCAAAGAAAATAATCCAATGGTGTCAAATCACACGATCTTGGTGGCCAATTGACAGGTCCATTCCGCGAAATTATGCGCTCATCGAATGTTTCCTTCAATAAATCGATTGTGACGTGCGCTGTGTGGCATGTAGCGCCGTCTTGTTGGAACCACAACTCATCCACATTCATGCCATCCAATTCGGGAACAAAATAGTCGGTTATCATGGCTCTATACCGGTCTCCATTAACGGTAACTGACTCTCCAGCATTATTTCGGAAGAAGTATGCCCCAATGACTCCACCAGCCCATAGAGCACACAAAACAGTCAGTTTTGTGGATGTAATGGCGTCTCAAGGGTCTCATGTGGATCCTCTTCACTCCAAATGCGGCAATTTTGCTTGTTGACGTAGCCATTCAACCAAAAATGAGCCTCATCACTGAACAAAATTTTGCGATGAAAATCAGCATCGAGATCAATCTCATTTTCGGCCCATACACCAAAATCACGACGCATTGCATGGTCTCGCGGCTTTAGTTCTTGCACAAGCTGGATCTTGTAAGGTCGCAAGCCAAGATCTTTGCGCAAAATCTTCCATAAAGTTGATGGACAAAGCTCCAATTGCTGTGCACGGTGGCGAATCGATTCATTCGGGTCCTCTTCAACAATTTGCTCTACAGCGGCAATTATTTTTTCGGTGCGCACTGTTTGACGTCTCTTCGGATGCGCATTATCACATAGAGTAAACGTAGTGCGAAAACGATCCATGGTTAACGGAATTAATTGCTCTGATGGACGATTATGTCGACCATAAAATGGACGGAGCTTGCGGTAAACTTCGCGAACTGAACCATTATTTTCGAAATATATTTGCACGATTTGCAAGCGTTGTTCTTTTGTCAACCTGTTTGTGATAAAATGGCAAACCAAACTAAATATTAACCACTTGACAGCTGACAAAATGGCCGCCAGTTAAAAAAGTGATGTCAACTTAAAGTTCTATACCACAATAAAAAACACCCATTATATATGCATTTGCTAAGCAGATTTTTCAAACAGAAGTGAATGGAAGAGTTAATGGGTATATTATTTTATGGATTGCAAATACACATTTGTTGCCAGAAAAAAATAACTACCAATAAAAATTACATGAGTACCTGCAACCACTATTCCTTTTTTACCAGAAAGCCTTAATGATTAAACAGAATTGCGGCATAAACACATTTTTTCCATTCAAATTTATATAAAAAAGCAGGCGCAAAAAGCAGTCGAGAGATAGAATGTATTTTATTTTTGGGGGCTTTTTTATTATCTCACATATAAAAACTCATTCTCTCAAAAATCTTACCACACTTTCAATAAAATTCATACATTTTGTAAACAAAACTACAAAGAAAAATGAGCATAAAAAAGTTACTGCCGTAGATTTTATTATGGGCTTTATTAATTTGACAGCGCAGATCACTTATTTTTACCGAATAAATCATTAATTTTTACTTGTGTAGTTGCTTGTTTCTTTGTAAGTTAAAATAAACAAAATAAAAGATAATAAGAATTGTGAGTAAATTGTTTAACATTAAAAATTAAATTATTGTTTCATTAAATTTAAATAAAAAACCAGTAGACCGGGTTTTAACTGAATTTTCAATTATTTTAAACTAAAATTTCATTAAGACATTGTGGAAACTTTAAGACACAACATGGATAAATCGTACAACTCTATACTTGTAACATTAGACTTAAGCAAAGCTTTTGATTCGCTCGATTATGAACTTTTTCGTCATAAGCTGTGTAATGAATTTCATTTTGATCATTCGTCATGTTCATTAATTTATTCTTTTCTTAAGAATAGAAAGCAATATGTTGAACTTAATTCTCAAAGATCATCTTTATTGGAAGTGCTTAGAGGTGTTCCACAGGGATCTTTATTGGGACCGGTAATATTTATGATGCATATGAATGATCTCTATAGTAAAATACATTTTTGTAAATGTTATACAAATATATCGATATATCTTAACAAAGCTTAAAGTATATACCTTGACTCTAAGCTGGACTTTCTTCACCAAGATAACAACATAATACGTAGTGTATCGTTTGTGATGAATAGATTGTACAATACAGGGATCTTTCTTCCTTTAAAAGTGAAAAAACGTGTCGCTATTTCATTGTGTCTACCACTGTTTTTACATGGAATTGAAGTCTTCTCGGGAACGTCTCAACAAAATATTAAAAAACTTCATATCTGCTTTAATAGGGCCTTGCGGTTTGTATATAGTCTAAAATACAGGGACCACATTTCTGCTTATTTAGTAGGGACCTTAGGCTCTAGTTTTCATAGTTTTATTGAACAACGCATAATAACGCAGTTTTATAAAATGATGAAAAATGGTAAGCCATTATATATATGCCAAAGATTTCACTTTGGACGCTCTTTAAGATCAAATATATTAATATCCCCAATTCACACTACTCTTGTTATGAATCGATCTTTTGTTGTAAGAGTTGCTAGGATTTGGAATAATTCGATACCTTACGAATTACGTAATTTTAACAAAACTATTATCCAATTCAAAAATATTGCTAAGGAGCACGTATAATTTTAAGTTAAATAACCTGTTACGTTACTATAAGGCAATTTATCAGACTACTTAATGTTATATAGTAAATAGCTTCCATTATTTGTGCATTAAATGGGGGGTTATACATAAGTATTATTTTAGTTTCAGATAGTTATGACATTTTTCAAGTTCTGTTGCCATGTATTATTCTGAATTTAATTTGGCCTTATAGGCTTAAGAATTCATTGTATATAATAATAAATAAATAAAGAAAATTTGATCGTATTAAATTAAGTTCAAATAGTTCGCCTACATATCTTGATAATTATGAACGATTTTTCGCATGATTCATGTCTTCCCCTGCGACATCGTCAGCCATTTAATGTTAATTTTATTAATTATTATTATTATTATTATTATTATCAATAATTATTATTGCTTACATAAGCGATTATGTTTATTATTAGCATGTTATATATCTGGCAGTTCCTTAAAAACGAAAAGCGCAAAGAGGAAGAGAAAGTAAAATTTAAAGCAATTTAACCGATTTCAAAAATAGGCATTAAAAAGTTAAAAATAATTTAAATTCACTTAAACAAGAAATTGTTATGTGTGTCACCAATAAAGCTTTTCAAAGGCAATATATAATTTTTTACCTGATTGGCACTGACTTCGAATAACATAATAAGTCGCACATTGTATAATAATAATAAATAACTCAAGCTAAATTATTTTTCGTGCTTATTTTTATTTTTTTTCGTATTAATTCTTAATTTTTTATTTATGTCCGCCTACTTTTCATAATTCAACATCACATCACTTTAAGATCTCAAGGTGAGTGCCAGGTTTCATAAAAATCTGTCAAGTAGAAGCACTTTACACACACTATTTAGCTTTAGTGGGCAGGGACCCGCCCACTTCTTTAACCACAAAGTTATGGCATTCTAGGCGTCAAAACTATTTGTCATCTTTCGCGTGAATCGGATTACTAGAATTATATATAATTTATTACTAAGCTTTCACGGGTGTGGACCAGACTGCTTTTTTTAATGCCAGATTAAGCAGAAGCACGTGAAACACAATATCAAATTTTAATTGGCATGTCCCCACCCACTTTTATCAATGGAAGATTGAGTTTTCTTCAGGATATATGCCAAGTTTCGTAAATATCCGTTAAGTAAAACAGCACGAAATATAATCTTAAATTTATTAAACTTTGAAATTGTGTCATTATTAGAACCCAAGGTGTGTGCAAATTTTCGCAGCAATCAGATCAGTAAAAGATGGTAAAATGAAATAACAATGAATATATAGAAGCTATACCCTCTCCGACAAAAAATTATTTTTAAATCGGTTTAAAAGATACCGAACTATGAAGTAACAACTACAATAAAATTAACAATAAAAAAATTAAATCGAATTGATAACCTCCTCCTTTTTGACGACGGTTAAAAATCCAATTGATTGATACTTGTAAATATAAATCCTCACAAAAACATAAATGTGAAAAAGGCCAAGTTCCTATCAAAAATTTCGGCCATCAAAAGCAGTGAGATATAAGTTTTGGCCAAGTTCTTGTTTGACACAAAACCTTTCACTAACATATGCTATGCATTATATACATTTGTAATTATAAGATAAGATAATTTTTAGATAATCTGCTAACTTGACATCATCAAGATCAACATCAACATCAACATCACATTTATGTTTTTGAAAAATTTTCTATGATAACACTTTTTAAAGTTAAAATTTCTAGAGTATTTTATTTCTATTCATGATCACAGTGATCATGTTAAAAATTTCATAGTTACATAAAATAATGGTTTAGAGCGTGATGCGTGTTAGATTGTACACCTTCAAAATTAATTATTATGTTATTACAACGGGTCGCCAGTGTGTACGTAATCTATTAAGAGTCGTCTGGAAAGAAACATGTAAAATACAGCGTCAAATTTAGTGGGCGTGATGCCGCCTATTTTCTCAATATAAAGGGTGTTTTTTATTGAGGTATAGAACTTTAAGTTGGCATCACTTTTTTAACTGGCGGCCATTTTGTCAGCTGTCAAGTGATTAATATTTAGTTTGGTTTGCCATTTTATCATAAACAGGTTGACAAAAGAACAACGCTTGCAAATCGTGCAAATTTATTTCGAAAATAATGGTTCAGTTCGCGAAGTTTACCGCAAGCTCCGTCCATTTTATGGTCGACATAATCGTCCATCAGAGCAATTAATTCGGTTAACCATGGATCGTTTTCGCACTACGTTTACTCTATGTGATAATACGCATCCGCAGAGACGTCGAACAGTGCGCACCGAAGAAACAATTGCCGCTGTAGAGCAAAGTCAAGAGGACCCGAATGAATCGATTCGCCACCGTGCACAGCAAATGGAGCCGACTAACCGACTATTTTGTTCCCGAATTGGATGGCATGAATGTGGATGAGTTGTGGTTCCAACAAGACGGCGCTACATGCCACACAGCGCACGTCACAATCGATTTATTGAAGGAAACATTCGATGAGCGCATAATTTCGCGGAATGGACCTGTCAATTGGCCACCAAGATCGTGTGATTTGACACCATTGGATTATTTTCTTTGGGGATATGTGAAGTCGCTCGTCTACGCCAACAAACCAGAAACGTTAGGGGACTTGGAAGCCAAAATTCGTGGCGTTATTGCCAACATACGGCCCCATATGCTCGAAAAAGTGGTTGAAAATTGGACCTGTAGAATTGGCTTTATTCGAGCCAGCCGCGGCGGCCACATGCCCGAAATTATATTTAAACATTAATGGCATAAAATTATCCTTCCAATAAAGCCAAATTGATGGACATTAAAACGATTTTCTTGTGTTTTATTTCAATTCGAAGTTCTATACCTCTAAAAACAACACCCTATATTTACATATTAAAGTCTGCTTAGCCGGAGTACATAAATCAAAAGGATATGCCCAATGTGCATGCAAAGTTTTAATGGGGTAGGTGGTGCTTTAATTTTTGGATTTTCCGATTGAGTAAATCAATTAGGACTATTTATCTACAAAATGTCAGCTTTCTACAGTATAATATTATTTAAAATGTTTAGGGGCCTGGCCCCACCGACTTTTATATCTGTTAGTGCTTTAGATTCATGTAAAGTTTTGTAGGAGAAAGCTATTGAGAAATACATGAGTAATAGACTAAAAACTGCTAACCCGAAGTACATGAAAGAAAAAGCTAAAATTTATGGAAGTAGTCGAGGCCAATTTCAAAACGAAATTTTTACTTTGGACAAGTGCAATGTGTATGAAAAGTTTCAATAAAATGTAACTTAATTTTGTATTTACAGTGCTTGTTCCCAACCCCTGATTGAAAATTCTGGTTTCTTAAGTTTTTTTAGTGATCTCTGATCTAGATTAATTTGTGTACCAAATTTCAGCTCTCTAGCGCAAATTAGAGTTTTAGCGGATAAAACTTCTTGGTTTTACGATTTTCCTACTGGCTTACTCATCTACAATTGCTTGTATATAAAATTTCAGCTGTTTAGCGTGAACTATACCTTATAATTGTATGAGCATTACCCCTCCCACTATTTTAAACTCACAATATTGTTGTGAGCAGCGCTTTTAATTTATGCTAATTTTCTTCTAAAATATGATACACCGAAGTAGATTAAACACAATGCTAAAATTGTATGCAAGTGATCACGCCCACTTCTTTAGGTGATAGCTTAAAGTATTGTATACGTGCAACGTATATGCAAAGTTTCACTAAAATGGCTTGAGTTAAAAGCTGTATATTAACAGCCTTATTAATATAACTTTTTAAGGCTTTAGAAAAGGGTTTTAAGACAAATTTTCATAAGAAATTTTTCTTAGAAAGCCTTAATAAGTTTTATTAATATGGCTGCAAATTTTCAGGTTCTAACAATAGTAGTATGGCCCCGCCCATTCTGGGAATTTTTTTTGGTCTTTGAGATTTTTCTAGTTGGTTTCTCACCTAGACCTACTTGTGTATCAAATTTCAGCTCATAAGCTCAACTTTTAATTTTTAATTTTAATGGGCGCAGCCCCGCCCCTCTGACTAAAATTTCTGGGTTTTCAGTTTTTTCTTGTTGTTTTCTCACCTATACCTACTCGTTTATCAAATTTCAGCTCCTTAGCGCAACTTTTAATGTTTAATATTTATGGGCGTAACCATGCCCACTTTTCCAAACTTGAGATTTTTTCGGCCAGTGTTTATTATTTGTGTCAAGTTTCGTTGCAAACGGATAATAATACATACAGATATAGTACATCTAAATATGCTGAGCCGTAGTACACGAAAATGAGGTTGAAATTGTATGGTCGTGTCAACGCCCACTTTTCTAATGGGAAATTTTTAGGCTTGCCCTATCGCAGTATGTATGCCGAATTTTAATAAAATAGCTTCCATTAAGCGCCTCAGATTTGCTTTTTTAATTCTAGCTTTTATGGGCGCAGCCCCGCCCTCCTGGCCAAAATTTTTAGATTGTAATTTTTTTTTTGTTTATTGCCCACCTAGACTTAGCTCTGTACTAAATTTCAGCTCACTAGCACAAATTTCAATTTATATGGGCGTAACCCCACTACCTCAGTTAATATTTTTGGGTTTTCAGATTTTTCTAGTCCATTGCTCACCTAGATCTACACGTGTACCAAATCTTAGATATCTAGCTATAGCGGAAGTGATTCATCAATTTGATGAGTGATCAGTGAGTCAGTGAGTATGTCTTAAAATATGCACTTTTTGCACCTTCATATCTCCGGAACCTTTCATTGGAAAACTTTCAAACTTTGCATGTGAGGTAACATGAATTTATTCTAATTATGGTTTAATTTTCATAATTACGGTTGCGGGGAACAAAGTTATGAGGGGGGTAAAAACAGCTCGTATGGCTTCCTGTAAATATACACACTGCGTGCATTGGCCGGATCTTGGCCTGGCGCACTGCCGTGCTCCTAGATGCTTTTATATGTATACTTATATGCGTGGGTATTGTTGTGGAATAATGACTTGAATTTCGCTAAAAAAGGATGTTATTTAACTGAACAGCATGTTGTCTATTCAATAACACCACAAAAATTATTGCCTTTGGTTAACAATAGCACTGATATATGGGTTAAATATTTTACTGCATAGAAAAGTTGATAATTTTGCTATTGTACTCGTAATTTCTAAGCAATTCGATTATCGTTAAAATAAGTTAGTGAATCTAACTACTGAGGTAAAGATTTAACGAAAACTTTCTATTTTAAATGATTGACTGTGAGTTTGCTGGGAATAATAAAAAGAAAAAGGTAAGGTTTAAAAGTTAAATTAATTAAAAAATATGTAACGGCTTATTAGAATTGAAGTGCGATGTGGTAATTTGCCTCCTGCTTATTTTTTAATTTTTGCCCCAGACTGCTAAATAAATGGATTAGCCTGTGCTACAAATTGAAAAACACAATGTCGAGGATCACTGAGCTCCTCCATGTACATAGTACATGGGTGGACCATCTTATCGAGAAAGATTATTTAAGTCAGTGCACTTAGCAGCAAAACTCTACATACGGCTTAAAATTTTTTTAAAACTATTTAAAGGAAAATATTTAAAGTTTAACATTTGTTAACGTACTAGTAATTCCAAATTATTATTTTACTTATTTAGTAAAATATGTTTTAATAAAAATATATTGAAATTGATTATTGAGGGGTTTAGCTGGATACTATAGGCATTTGACTGTTGCTAATGCAGATAATCAGGGAATCAGAACAACTAGAGTTATTATGTTCTAAAATTTTATATAAACAAATAAGAAGCTCAACAAATAACAAAGTTGAAATAAGAACTCAATAATCAACATGTTTTTTATTTTCTTACTTTACTACAAAAAAAAATAATAAAATTCAATATTTTGTCAGATTGCAAAAGTGTACATGCTGTGTATTGTTGAATATATATATACGTTCTTTAAGCCTTTTAGGTATTGAAGATACCGGATGTTTAATTGTTCTCGCTGGCACATTTTCCCATTATTCCTTAAAAATTTTACTTTTTGAGAAAGATGCGATGGCAGTCTATTTTTGACGGCTCTGCTTCAATTGAACCCATAAATAATCGATCACACCTCAATCTGGGGACTATGAAAGATGTGGAAGCTTCGCTGTTTTTTTTATAAAATCGAAATAACTTAACTCCCGCGCTGCCAAAAAATTAGCAATTAATCTACATCCTCTGAACTAGTGCCTTAAATGCAAAATGCTGTATAACAAAAAGCTGGAAAAGGACCTCAAATTTGTATGAAAGTATTTTGTGGTTATCATGTTTTAATATAATCTAATGCAAAGGGTATCAAACTTAATAACTTCTGAACTAAAGGGTTGCATTTGTATACTCGTTTGTATAGCCAAAACAAATATACCATGGTATGTACCATTTAATTGTAGTATAAGAGTTATTGTGTGTGCGTGCTTTTCCAAATTAAAATACAATTGAAAACAAAAAAAAAAAATTGCTTATTGTATTGCTGCTGAGCAACTGTTTGATCTGTTTTTGCTCAAAAAATACATATTGTAATACAAATATATGAAAAACCCACTATTGAAACAAATACATGATGTGCAGATGTATGTGCGGACGTTCGTTATGTTATTTTGTGGCGCAGCCAAAGTATAGAGAGAGAAAGAGAAAATTTTGCTCTGAGAGTAATTACAAATGCATGTGTTTCATGTACATGTATCATTTACTTACATATGTATGTGCAATTTTGCTTTCATTCATTCATTCATCAGCCAATTACATTTTTTCTCAACGCATCATAAGGCACTTATGGTAAAAGTAGTTTTATATATCTTATTTGCCTTAGAAAAAGAAACAAAATTAAATGTGTTGTTTTCATTTGCTCACTGACCAACCATACAATAATTGCTTAAAAAATCAACATTTAGAACTAGTAACAGAAAACGCTAAATAACATATTTGTTCATACCAGGACCAAAAAAACACGCAAAACTAGTGCAAACAGATGTATCTGTGCTATGCTATATTCTGAACTAATTCTGAAGCATTTTAGCTTATGAAATCGAATAAGAGAATAAAAAAAAATTTAAAATATTCGATATAGGAAATGTTGTTTAAGAAAATTTTGCATTTCAAATTAAAAATTTGAGTTTATGGAATTGACTTAATTAAGTTTTTTACTAGTTATCAATTATGAAAATTACGTTTTATTTTTGTCACAAATAAAGTGTTAAATTGTGGCAGCCTTAATTATAAAAATTATGAAGTCATTATAAAGGGTTTTTAAGACAAATTTTGATACAAAATTTTTTTTATTAAGCCTTTATAAAGCCTTAATAAGTTTTATAAATAAAGTCGTAGAAATTTAAGGAAGTTACGTTTTTAAAAATTTAGTAAGCATAAGCCATTTAAAGAAAATTTAGACTGATTTCTATTTGCACCCTTCGTCTAACATTGGTCTCAAACAGGGCTATTCAACCTGTAGTACGCGTACCACTTGGGGTACGCGAAACTTTTCCACGTGGTACGCTATCTTCGAGCATTTTTTTCATTAACTAACCAAGTAATACAATTGAAAAAAAAAACAATATGTTGTATTTGTTTATGTTTGATCCTAAAAGTATACTTGCGTATTTTTCATGAATTTCCATTTTTATTATACCCTGCATTTCCGTTGTACAACGGCCCATATGCACAGATGTCAAACATAGCATGCTATATACATGCCTATGTACGTATATGGTCGTTGCTCTTCATCTTTTCTTGCTTATTTATTATTAATTTTTATTAGTTGAATAGTAAAGTACTGAAATCGCCAAGATCTCCTAATTTTTATGTATTTCATTTTATTTATTCTTGTAATGTTTTTAATAATTTTAATTTCTTTTTAATTTTGTTGTTTTTTATTATTAATAAATGAAATGGATTAAATATTTTAAATTTGTTTGGTTATTTATTGAGCCCATACTTTTTTATACACATAAAATTTTTTTTGGTGGTACGCGAATTGTTGGTTGTGAGTTTTGTGGTACGCGCACCAAAAAGGTTGATTAGCTCTGGTCTAAAATATTCCTTTTGTTAGAGTCGAACTTATTGATGTCCCACCGATTTTTATAAATGTATAATACATTATTTGTCTGATGGTATTAGAATAAAGATGAAATGTAGTCACTGTCGAACATTCAATCGAATAGTTCACAATATTTGAATATTTATATTAATTTGCACCAAAATTATACGCAACATATTTTTTTCTGTAAAATTTTTACTTAGAATTTATTAACAGACATTTGTTTTTATTATTTCAAAAATTCATAGGAGAATTTGCCAAGACTACTTTTTAATTAATTTATAAAAATTCAAATTAGAATGGAGATGACATAAATAACAAATTATTTATATTTTTAGTACAAAAACTAGTTTTATTTTAAACATATGACAAAATTAATATAAAAATTGTAAAAAACACTTAATTTCCTTTTAAATGATATGTAACATGTCCATATTTATTGTTTTGAATAATAAGAAAAGTAAGCTTAGGGTGCGAACAGAGTGAGCGCTGATGCCGAGCGGAGCCGAGCCGAGCTTATTGACGCTTATTTTCATGCGAGAAGAAAATTTTTATATCACACAGTGAATGCGAAAATCAGCGCTGAAATTCTGTTTATTCCATGTGTTTTGCTTTTATGTCATTTAGTCTTGTTGTTCACTTGTGTTTACAAAATTGCTGTACACGGTAATGGATTCATCTGATGAAGAGTATTTTGCTTCTCCTTGTGTGATTAATGCAATTATTAATACAAAGAATTCGCAAACATCCAATTACACTAAAAAGTAATGAATTTGGTGAATTTCATCATTTTTCATCGATATCCATTTTTTTTTTAACCATTAAAAACACGACTGCACGCTAAAAGGTAAACATAAACAATGTCTTCAGCGCTGAAATACGTGTTGAAACTGTTTTCTCTCACTCATCGGCTTTGCTCTCTGCTCTTGTCGGCGATCACTGTTGTTATACACAAGCTTATTTGTATTGACTTGTATGTAATCAGTTTTATCGCACTGACGGCTTTCAGCGCTCACTCTGTTCGCCCCCTTAAGTATGTTCGAATTTTAAAATATATACTAGAGACCTGAGTAAATAGTCTTTAAATGTAAATAAGTCATAATTTTTAAATGTATTCACGTCGCATGTATAATACTAAACCAATAATAAATGCTGTCGCGCTAAATATAAGCGAAGCACGATGGATGTATTGGAGTACGTGTATATCAGTGTTAACAAGCGATGTCACAAGACAGCTTGTTTGTAACAAACACTCAAAAGAAGTACTGTTGATTAGTGTATGCTTGTTATTTTACATATTGTACGTTTGAGTGTGTGTGTAATATGTAGATGGTAAGCTATTATGTGATTAACCGCATACAACTAATGTGAATGCATGTGTGTGCCTTTGCATGTGCGCAGAAAAATAAAGGATCATACACACATATGTACATGCATGACGTTTGTACACGCGCTCATGCGTAGAAAGAAGCAAGTAGCACAAATTCTTCCGTCACGAAGTGTTTTCTTCTTTACTCTTTACTGAAACAAATTTCTTGCAAACAGTGTTGTTAACGTTTGTTTTATAAGATTTCGCTGTAATAAGGCATTTGAAAAATCCCTCATGTCTTGAAAGTTCTTATAAGATATCTTGTGCAGGACACTGATATATACACCATTTACCCTTTTAGGATTGACTACGTATGAGTAATACTGGAGAAAATTAAAGTATTGCTCATACGCAATAAACAATTTCAAGTCACATAAACATTGTATGAAAAAATAATAGTTGTGTACATTTATTTTCCTAGCAGAAACTTGCAACAAGAGAGTAAGTCTGAGTTTACATCTGGCATTTCATGTGCCCAAAAAAGCGTAACCACTAATTACTAATGACTGTAATTACTGTTATCTGGCGTACCGTTCGGACGTATTTACACCGGATCGCTTTAATTTGAAATGGTATTCTGGTTGATTTAGTAAATTAAAAAGCATTTAAGGTGGATACATTTGATTTCTTGTGCCATTGCATTAACATAAGTACATACATATATATGTTTATATTTAAATATTTACAAATAATTTAAATAAAATAAAACAGCGTATGAAATATAACCTCTGAAAAGAAAATAATAATTAAATATATTAAGAAAAAACAAATTATACAATAACAAAATAAATTAAACATGTACATCAACAAAATGCAATAAACATGCTCTTATATGTGTTTTTCGACGTAAAGAAGTAAAATTTACTTACTAAATACAAAAAAAAAGTTAAACAGCAACTAGAAATAGTAATATATAAAAGTGAGAATGATCTTGTTACGATCATTTAAACACATAATATAAAGTAAGTGGAAAACTCCTCACTTAAACGTCCCGCACCTAGTTATTTTAAAAATCTCTCTCCAGTGTTGAAATCACAAAACGTTGATGATGAAACCATCGCATTTTGCCCCTTTTTCAACTGCCTTGCCACTTTTTATGCCCCTTACTTTTAAATCCCGTTTTAGTATCATTTGCATTATTTTGTGCCCCTTTTTGCCCCTTTTTGTTCAAAGTCAACTTTAGTTTTTATTTTGATAATAAATGTACGAAGATTCATACAGATTCTACCACATTAAACAAGATTTTATCCTATGTGCCAAACTTCATGTAAAAATATACATGTAAAACTAAAAAAACCGAAAATTATAAAATCGCCAAACCAAAAAAAAATCGCCAAAAATTTAAAAAAAATCGGCAAAACGAAAAAAAATCGCCAACATTAAAAAAAAATTTTAACAATAAAATAAATCGCCAAATTCGAAAAAATCTCCAAAATGAAAAAAATCGCCAAAATGAAAAAAATGCAAAAAATCTAAAAAAGCTAAAACGCGCAAGTGTCGCCAAAACTAAAAAAAAAATTTATATAAAAAAATCGCAAAAATGAAAAAATATCGCCAAAAATAAAAAAAACCGCCAAATTGAAAAAACGCCAAAAACAGAAAAAATCGCAAAAACGAGAAAATAAAGTGTAAAAACTAAAAAAAAGAGCCAAAACTTAAAAAAATCGCCAAAACCAAAAAAAAAGCAAAAAAACGCCAAAACAAAAAAACCGAAAAAATCCCAAAAACGAAAAAGTGCCAAAACTCTATATTATATAGGATGAAGTTTGTATTAAATTACATATCTGGTGTTCGTACGGAATCCTTCGTGCGCGAGTAACACTTTACTGAATTTATTAAATATATGAGTACAATTGCACACTCATACTTGATAATTATAACTGTATTTTCGACAGCTATTGTGAAAGCCAAATTAAATTAAAGTACATCTTTTTAAAATGCTATTCTGTAAACCGATCGATTTGAAATCGCATGATTTTAGAATACTAAAACAGCCAAACACGTGACCAATTCCCAAAAGCAAATTATCTAAAAATATCCGAGTTTTTTCCACAAAAAAAAAACTTATTTTCGGAGGAAAGTGACTATTGCTGATGATAAGTTGCAACTAATCGTTTAAGTCAATGGACAAATTGGCCAAATTCAACGCAAAAATATACCCAGATTCAGCAGTTGCAAAGTCGGTAAGTTACACCTTATTTTATCTTTATAAAAAAAATTTACCAAAAAAAAAAAAAAAAACATAGAGCGTAAACATAAATTAGCGTTGCTAAAAAATTTTCAAATATACAGAAAGTAGACACTTGTCTGTCCATGCTGTCTGCTTTAAATTTATTTCAAAACGATTTGAAAGAATGGACTGCAAGTGAAGAACTTATTAATAATAATACATCTGTATGTACAATTTCAAAAGAATTGATATTTAAGGTATTTAATAAGTATGCATGATGCATAAAAAGAAAGA
This sequence comes from Tachina grossa, assembly GCA_949987645.1. NCBI lineage: Eukaryota > Metazoa > Arthropoda > Insecta > Diptera > Tachinidae > Tachina > Tachina grossa. The sequence continues at coordinate 127,009,260 of OX465275.1, forward strand.
AGAAAGTTTAAATTTTTTTATCAAAATTTAAATGGTTAAGTATATTTTTTGAATTATACTGGTTTTTAAGTAAATAAGTGATATGCCCCAAAAGATGCACAAGAAATTTAAAAGTATTTTTTAATTTTTTGTAAATCTTAAGAACTGGGGCAAATTACGGCATTCAACATCGAACGAAATTTCCACTTATTTTCTATTGGAATTTCGTTCAATATCAAATGCCACATTTTGACCACTGTTTCATTATTATCATAGATTTTATACTTAGTAGCTATATATACTACATTTATACTAGTCTTATTTGTAAATAAAAACTGTATTTGCAAATACTCAACTAGCCGAAATTATAGAAATACATTCATAGTCGTCAAATAAGCAATTGTAAAATTAAAAATTTCTTTTTCTGTATACATAATGGGTGTTTTTTATTGAGGTATAGAACTATAAGTTGGCATCACTTTTTTAACTGGCGGCCATTTTGTCAGCTGTCAAGTGATTAATATTTAGTTTGGTTTGCCATTTCATCATGAACAGGTTGACAAAAGAACAACGCTTGCAAATCGTGCAAATTTATTTCGAAAATAATGGTTCAGTTCGCGAAGTTTACCGCAAGCTCCGTCCATTTTATGGTCGACATAATCGTCCATCAGAGCAATTAATTCGGTTAACCATGGATCGTTTTCGCACTACGTTTACTCTATGTGATAAAACCCATCCGCAGAGACGTCGAACAGTGCGCACCGAAGAAACAATTGCCGCTGTAGAGCAAAGTGTTGAAGAGGACCCGAATGAATCGATTCGCCACCGTGCACAGCAATTGGAGCTTTGTCCATCAACTTTATGGAAGATTTTGCGCAAAGATCTTGGCTTGCGACCTTACAAGATCCAGCTTGTGCAAGAATTAAAGCCGCGAGACCATGCAATGCGTCGTGATTTTGGTGTATGGGCCGAAAATGAGATTGATCTCGATGCTGATTTTCATCGCAAAATTTTGTTCAGTGATGAGGCTCATTTTTGGTTGAATGGCTACGTCAACAAGCAAAATTGCCGCATTTGGAGTGAAGAGAATCCACATGAGACCCTTGAGACATTACATCCACAAAAACTGACTGTTTGGTGTGCTCTATGGGCTGGTGGAGTCATTGGGCCATACTTCTTCCGAAATAATGCTGGAGAGTCAGTTACCGTTAATGGAGACCGGTATAGAGCCATGATAACCGACTATTTTGTTCCCGAATTGGATGGCATGAATGTGGATGAGTTATGGTTCCAACAAGACGGCGCTACATGCCACACAGCGCACGTCACAATCGATTTATTGAAGGAAACATTCGATGAGCGCATAATTTCGCGGAATGGACCTGTCAATTGGCCACCAAGATCGTGTGATTTGACACCATTGGATTATTTTCTTTGGGGATATGTGAAGTCGCTCGTCTACGCCAACAAACCAGAAACGTTAGGGGACTTGGAAGCCAACATTCGTGGCGTTATTGCATCTCATTACATCTCATACCCAGTAATCAGCAATTGTTCACGTGAGTTAGTAAAGGCTTCATTATTCTTTACTTTCTGTTTATGTTCTGTGCTAAGCAGTTCTGTCGCTAAATTTTAATAAATAGTTACATTTTATGTTATAGCTTGTCACCTGTTTCTGAGTAGAACGGCCACAGTTTTCCACTTAAGTGATGAGTTCGTACACTTTTATGTTTCAATATAATTTTATATTTTTCTGATAAAAACTAATTTTTTTAAATTTTAAAAGCACAATCCCAAATTTTATTTTATTTATGCTGTCACTTAAAATTACTTATTAGGGTTCCGTGCAGCAAAAGTGAAAAGGAACCCTATTGTTCTCGCTACGCTGTCCGTCTGTCCGTCACACAGTATTTTCTCAGGAACCGTAAGAGCTACGGACCTGAAATTTAGACACAGTATGTAAAACCTTGGCCGCTACAACAACATGAGAATTATAAATTAAAGCGTGTTCCAAAACGAGCAACGAAAAATGTTAAAATTCCATGTAATATACATACAATTGTATGAACGTATGTATATTGAAACTTGAAATTTGTAAAATTAGTGTATTTTTATACAGACTACAACAATTAACACTAAAATTTAAAAAAATTAAAATTAAAGTGTGGTCCATCAGTTAATGCAATTTTGACTATGTAATTTTGACAATTTGCTATATCTTGGAAACCGTAAGAGGCAAACACTTGAAATTTTCAAAAACGGTAAAACTAAAAAAACCGAAAATTATAAAATCTCCAAACCAAAAAAAAAAAAAATTGCCAAAAATTAAAAAAAATCGCCAAAACGAAAAAAATCGCCAAAATTAAAAAAAAATCTAACACTAAAATAAATCGCCAAATTCGAAAAAATCGCCAAAATGAAAAAAAAACGCCAAAATGAAAAAAACGCCAAAAATCGAAAAAAAATCGCCAACACGCGAAAATTTCGCCAAAACTAAAACAAAATTTATAAAAAAAAAAATCGCAGAAATAAAAAAAAATCGCCAAAAATTAAAAAAAATCGCCAGAACCGAAAAAACGCAAAAAACGCAAAAACAAAAAAACCGAAAAGACCCCAAAAACGAAGAAAAATGCCAAAACTATATATTATATAGGATGAAGTTTGTATTAAATTACATATCTAATGTTCGTACGGAAGCCTTCGTGCGCGAGTCAGAGTCGCACTTTACTGATTTTATTTTGATTTTCTGAGGTTAAACCGTCACAGAGCAGAACGAAACAGAAAAACTGACGACTTGTCTAAGATTTCTAAAAGCAAAAAAGAGTCAGCTGGTTCGTAACAGAACAGAAAGTAAAGCCTAATTCTGCCACAAGTTAGAATTTTTATTTGCAAATAAAACGTGCGAATAAACATAGTATATAAGTTCTCATAAAATTAATGTTTGTTGTACTTTTTATACATGAGAAATTCGTTTTTATTGTTCGTTTTTAATAAAAATAGCTTAACAAACATGTTTGTTTCTTTAATTTTTCTTTATTTTAAAGTTGCCCTTTTTTCTTAGAAATCCCCGTTTTGTGCCACTTTTTTTTTGAAAATCCCCTTTTTGTGCCCCTTTTTGAAATTTTTCAACGGTAACGCTGAATGGAACAAGCCAAGTTCCGGCCAATTACATGAAGCCATTCGTCGTGTTTTTACTCCCCTTATGACTTTGTTCCCCGCCGTCGTACAATTATAAAATGTAGCAACGGTAAAAGCAAATTCAAAGTTTTTTTAGATTATTTAAAACTAATTGACATTTTAACCTAAATCATTAGTTTTTTTTTAATTTTTATAAAAATTTTAAGAATTATAAAGCGTTATAAGTTTTTGCATACAAAACTAAAAGTTGGACATTTTTGTTTTTTTAATTGTATCCTTAAAACAGAAGAAAATTGTGGTTATGGTTAGAGTTATGAAAATAATACAAAAAACTGCCGGCAGACTCGATTTTTTGCAAAAACTAAAAAAAATCTTAAAAATATCTGACCCTATGAGGGTTAAAATTATGCTTGAGCCACACATTTTACGAAAATATTCGTTGTTTTTACAGTATAAAATGCTTCGGAAATAGTAGAAATGATATTTGTTTATTTTACGAAATACTTTTTGTCTGCAAATAACAAAATTTTGTATTTTTACAAATTTTTTTTCGTAAATTTACGAAAAACAATGTTTATATTACAAAAGAAATTCGTGAATCATGAAAATACATTTTGTGTAATATGTATACGAAATTTTTTGTAAAGTTAAAATCTGTACAAAAAATAAAATCTGCAAAAAAAATTATATTTTCTAACATTTGGAAAATAATTTTGTAGTATAATCTTGTAGTATACAGCATCTGTATTCCTCATACATCACATACACATATATACATACATATTTTACACTGAAACTCACGAATTTAACTGGGAACACAACTGGGACGAACAACGAATGTTTTGTGCGAACTTTCTTCATAAAAAATAAAACTCATTTGTTTATATTAAAATTAACACAATACCACAGTCGAACGAAATCCGTAGTACCAGACGAAATCTGCGATATATTTATTTCTACGAGTATTTCTTACGCCTATGAACGACAAAAACAATTTTATCTCTCTCTTTGCACAAACAACAACCAATTATCCAATTATCAATTATAAGATCAGCTACTTATTCGTCGTTGGTGTGCTGTGGACCACATTTTCCGTTCGTTCCAGTTGTCTTCCTAGCATACATAAGCCGAAAACTATTTTTTTATTATAATTTTGTATTTCAATTGAAATTTGTTGAATAATTTTGTATGGAATATTGTATATATGACAGGAAAATAAATGGGGAAAATATTAAAAACTAAAACAAAACAACAGTTTTTACCTTATATTTAAAATTTTTTTTCGTAAAATTCACGAAACTTGTTTAAATTTAAAAATAATTTTGTACTGTTAACAAAATGTTAACCAAACATTTCCAATTTTATAAAAATGTTTTATTTTATACTAAATTAAATAAAATAAACGAAAGATATTGTACTATATACGAAATAATTTTTGTAGCTTAACGAAATTCGTAAAATTACAAAATCTGTTTTCCTGCACAAGCCACAAATATTTTCGTAAAATGTACAAAAGTTTCGTTTATTGCACAAAAATTATTTTACGAAAAAGTGTTTCGTATTTTCAAGCATGGAATATTTTGAGTGTAATTACCTGCATCTGCTTACAACATATAAAGAGTTTTCCGAGAAGACAGAGGTCTTACTTACATAAAGGAATGGTATAAAATTCTCATTTATCAATATTTTCGGCTGAAAATTCTCAATTAAGTGGTAAATTATGCAATTAATACACAAAAAGCAAATCCACATAGAATTTTCTATATTTCTAACTTTTGACTTAATAGTGATTTTGGTATCAAATTTTTTTTTAAATGTTAAAAATTTTGTTCTTAACTCATACAAAGTTTTTATTTTAAAATCGAACAAGATTTGATTTCTCCATTAGCAGAACAGTGGACCAAGGTTGGTAAAAAAAAACCCAAAATTTAATTTTTTTTCTCGAATATTTCCTAAACTGTAACCAAAACTGCATAAATATGCCAGACTTTTTTTTAGCTCTCGGATAGAGAAATCTACCTGCAAAAAAATTTTTTATCAGATCAAAAACATCACCTTGGCCTCGGTTTGAATTTTGCATTAACACGAGGTTGCCCACTTTGAGGCTTTGTGGCTCCGCCCCCTTTAAGGATGTATATTCCCAATTCCAGACTTGAACTCGGTAACACCTCTTTAAATGCTCTATGAAATTTCATTACAATCAGACTGCTCGCTTAGAAACTGCAGAATTATTTCCACTTTTTTTTCAAAATCCCCCACTGTGCATCATTATACGGCGATCTTGCATCAGTTGATTGGACAGACAGTTGGTATCAGCCATCGTTTGATAGTAAGCTTGATGTTTTTTTTTAAGAGAAGTAACACTTGGGCAATTTATACCTACTACCATGATATAAATATAGAAGTTACTTCCATTCTCTCAATTTTTCTTGACTTTCACCATCTGACAAGTATAAGTATTGTGAAGTTACAGGTAAAATCGTGCTACCGTATTAATTTAATATTTCCTCCTCTATTTCCTGTTTTTTTTTGAAAATTTTGTTCAAAAATTATTTCAAAATTGTTTTTATAAAATACAAAATGTATAAATTAAACAATTAAGCAGAATCTTTAAAAAAATTATTAGTTATTGTATATACTAGAAGGTTCGTGTATTTGCTTTATGATTTTGTTCTAAACATTTTATCCAACACATACTTTTTCATATATTTTTCAAACTTTTGTATAATAATTTAATTTTATTTTTATGTTTTAAAAACATGGTAATAATATTTTAATTTTTCATTATGAAAGACAACAACCATTTTTGAAGAAAATATTTTAGAGAATTCAAAAACAAGAAAATTATTTTCAAACAAAAAAGCGTCCTAAATCTTCTTACTAAATTAGGGCATAACTAAAGAAATAAAAGTGCATCATTTTTTAAATTCCCTTCATTTCCTGATGTTCGCCAACAGTAGCTACGAGCCTATAAGATATGTGAAATAGACTTGCCAAACGATCTGACCGATTATTAAACCAATTTTTTTAGAAAAGGATGTTACAATCAACAAGAAACATATTATGTAGATTAAACAGAATGCAATATCAATTAATATTTGTTAAACTTAATGAAAATTCTATATTTGTGATTTGAACGGGCTAAGGTTCGTATTGCTTTTTAAGCCAAATTACATGTGATAATTATTAATGAACAAATAACAACAAAGTCTGTTGTAAATATTCTGACTAACAACACATAGTTGAACGGAACAGCCAGCCGTTTTCGAAGGCCACTAAACCTTCATCATCAGCGTTCTTTTGTGTTTGGTCCACTGTGTGTGGTGTCAGTAGATGTAGATTTCTGCTTTATATACTTAGCATTATTGCATTGCAATAATTGTTATGAATCAAAACAATTCACACATTCCATTTGCAATAATGCTAAGTATATAAATTAATTAATTAATTTTTTTTATATTTAAATTTGTTATTTTTCAGTTAAATTTATTTTTAACACCCGACTAAAAAAAGTGGTGTTATAAGTTTATAGTGTGTGTCTGTGTATTTGTGTGTCTGTACAAGTGAACTTACAGACCAAACGGCTACACCGATTTTAATTTAGTTTTTTCTGTTTGAAAGGTGACTTGTTCGAGAAGATTCTCATCTACATTTTAATAAAATCGGTACAGCCGCTTATCATCTTTTCTAGAAATATTCGGGGGTTTTTACAATTTTTAATTTTTGTTATCATATACTGTAAAAAAATTTGTCTGATTTTCTTTAATTTTTTCCACAAATTATTTTATAGATATAAAGAACATTTTATTTAGTAAATAAAATAAATACATATTTTATTTTTATTTTTGCTTTTTAAATACTTTTATTGTTGTCCAATGTGGCAGCTAATGGTAAAAAGGTGGTGGAAAATAAAAAAAAGCACAGTTGAACAGATGCTTGTTTTGTAAAAATTTTTCTTTGCGGTTTTCAAACTTAATATGTTTGTATATGGTGCATTCTTTTCTGGCGTTACGTGACATTCGTACGACAAAATGTTGAAAAAAAAATTGAGAAACATGTTTGAAAAAAAAATTTTTTTGCATTTGAGAAGTGACTAAATAGCTCTATATTCAGTTAAAAAATGAAAACAATCAAACCCACAGATTTCAAGATATGATCAAAATATGACCTGGATTTACGTTACAAAAAACAGAAGTGGGGTTTGACTTGTATAACAGAATTGCTTATTTCTGCAAATTGGGCAAGTCTTTTTAGATAAAACTTTTTTTGTTAGGACTGGGACTGGTATACATTTATTTTCTAAGCTTCTAGACTTAAAGATCTTTTTCGATTTTTTATCTGTTAGCTTTATTATCTGGCGTTACGTTAGATGGCGTTTCGTTACTTTTTTCCAGTTGATATTTTTTCAATAGAATAGATTCACAAATATTATTGACAACCACTTAAATAAAGAAAGATTGACAAACACGGTTAGATTCATACTAGACAAGGTTAATATGACAGAAAGATTTCTGAGAAATAATAGGAACTTACTTATTTTAGATGCTGACAAAGGCAATACAACTGTAGCAATGAACAGGTGTGACTATAATTCTAGGATGGATAACATTGTAGGTGATATTACCACATATAAGTTATCGAATAGAGATCCAACAACAAGGTTAGAGTCTATGAATAATTGTTTAGTTGAGAATCTTTTTAAACTAAAAATTATTACATCTTTAGAAAAGAACAGTCTTAAGTCTAATGTGTCTATAGCACCAAGATTATATGGAGTACCAAAAATCCATAAAGATCAATTCCGTTTGAAACCAATATGCTCTTTTGTGAGTTTTCCATCCTATGGACTTTGCAAATATATTACAAATATTCTAAAGAGATTGACAGAAAATTCTATATATAATGTAAGAAATTCTTTGCAGTTTAAAGAAAAGATAAAAGACTTAAGGATTCAGAATGATGAACAATTAATTTCATTAGATGTTGTGTCTTTATTTCCCAGTATACCAATAGATATAGCTCTAGACATTATTGAAGAAAAATGTCAAATAATTAAAGATTATGCGAAGATTGAGAAAGATTTATTTCTACGCATTGTTAAATTTTGTATAACAGACAATAGATATTTTAAGTATCATAATAAAATATTAATCCAACAAAAAGGACTTCCTATGTGGTCTCCAGCCTCTCCAATTACAGCTGACATTGTTATGGAGAAGTTATTTGATTGTTGTATTGAGAAATTAAATATAAAACCAAGGATTGTTACAAAATACGTTGATGATTTGTTTTGTATAATCTCAGATCAATCAATTGACAATATGTTGACCACACTAAACTCATTTCATGGTGATATAAAATTTACAATTAACAAGTAAGAGTGCTATATTCGGCTGTGCCGAATCCTATATACCCTTTACCAAAGTGCTTTTACGTAGTATAGAGATACATACATAAGCACATACATAAAGTATAAAAAAAAGAAAAAATAATTTGACCTAATTACTTTTATGTACAAAAAAAAATTAATTTTCAAACCCTAAAATCATCATTTTAGATTTTTCTGGTTCCTTATACCAATTTAGCAGTTCTTAAAAAAATATAGAAAGTGTGTTAAGTGAAAAAAGAAAATTCAAAAAAATGTTTTATTTATTTACTTTAATATCCAGAAAAAAAAGTTCAAAGCTTCCAGCTCTGGAGCTGTGGTTTTTATTTTTATAGTTTTCTACAAAAAACTTTTATTTCCAAAACGTAAAATATATATAATTTATAAAGACAAAGATAAAAATTAATTAGACTTAGTTACTTTTATATATCACAAAAAGTGTAACTTTTCCAACCCTGAAATCATCCTTTTTAATTTTTCTGATTTCTTACACCAATATTTTTCTTTTAAGAATATAAGATATGTTTCATTTATAGAAACAAAGGAAAATTTTGTTTTAGTGAGTTGCTTTTGTATAAGAAAAAAAGTTTCCCAACCCTGAAAACGTCTTTTTAAATTTTTTAATTTTTTTTATTTGAAAACCCAATTTTATTCGTGGTGAAGTATAAAATAAGTTCATTTAATAAAAATAAATAAAAAATTAGTTTACGGTAGTTAATTTTAAACTTCACAAAAATTTTAGGTTTTCCAACCCTGGAATCATCCTTTTTGTTTTTTCTGATTTCTGACATCAATCTCTTTCTTTTAAGAACATAAGATATGTTTAATTTATAGAAAAAAAGGAAAAATTTGTTTTAGTAACTTACTTTTGTATAAGTAAATAAGTTAAAGTTTTCCAACTCTGGAAACGTCTTTTTAATTTTTTTAAATTTTTTTAATTAGAAATACCAATTTTGTTCGTACTGAAGTATAAAATAAGTTTATTTAATAAACAAATAAAAATTAATATTCGGTAGTTAATTTTTTATATCACAAAAAGTTTCAGTTTCCCAACCCTGGAAATATCCTTTTTGATTTTTCTGATTTATTGCACCAATTTTTTTTCTTTTAACAATATAAGATATATTTAATTTATAAAAAAAGGAAAATTTTGTTTTAGTAAGTTACTTTTGTATAAGAAAATAAGTTAAAGTTTTCCAACCCTGGAAACATCTTTTTAAATTTTTTTACTTCTTTTATTTGAAATACTAATTTTATTCATGCTGAAGTATAAAATTGGTTTATTTAATAAAAATAAATAAAAAATTAGTTTACGGTAGTTAATTTTATATTTCACAAAAATCGTAAGTTTTCCAACCCTGGAATCATCCTTTTTGTTTTTCCGATTTCTTACATCAATCGCTTTCTTTTAAGAACATTAGATATGTTTAATTTACGGGAAAAAAAGGAAAAATTTGTTTTAGTAAGTTACTTTTGTATAATAAAAAAAGTTAAGGTTTTCCAACCCTGGAAACGTCTTTTTAATTTTTTGAACTTTTTTTTAATTTCTTTTAACTAGAAATACCAATTTTATTCACACTGAAGTATAAAATAAATTTATTTAATAAAAAAATAATAATAACTAGTTTTCGGTAGTTATTTTGTATGGCAAAATGAAGTTTAAGTTTCCCAGCTCTGAAACCATCTGCTCGATTTTTCTGATTTTCAATACCAATCTTTTTTTGACCATTTCTGACACACCAGTCCAAGAACGAAGTCTCTAGCTTTTCTGGGAGCTTCGGAAAACCGATTTCACGTACAGACACACGGACAGACGGACATCGCTTATTCGTCTTCCCTATGCATAAGGATCCAGAATATATATACCTTATTGCTCGCTTATTAATATTCTAGAAATTACAAACGGAATGACAAACCTATATATACCCCTTTACCATTTTTTTGTAAATGGTATAAAAAGGAATGTAATTCTAGATTTCCTTATTTAGACACTCTAGTAAGGAGAAAAGGAATTAGATTATGTATAGATTGGTATCAGAAACCAACTTCGTCAGGGAGGATTATCAATTATTACTCTAAACATCCAAAGAGGATAATAATCAATACAGCAAAGAATCTAATTCAAAGAGTTCTGAGGATTAGTGATATAGAATTTCATAGGATTAACATAGAAAAGATAAAAGAAATTTTACTGAATAATAATTACCCTATTTCTTTGATATATGGATTAATAAGGCAATATAAAAACTGCAATAATTTGAACAGAAGAATAGTTACTGAGCCAAAGATTTATAAATCACTAACTTATGTTCCTCTTTTGTCTGAACGAATTCAAAATTCAAATATTTATGATAGTAAAAAATATATAATAGCACATAAAATGCATAACACATTAAATAGATTATTTAGCAAAACAAAAGATAGAATAGACAAATCAGAAATGTCAAATTTAGAATATAAAATACCATGTGGAGGTAATGATAGTGAAAATTGTAATAAGGTATATGTAGGTACTACAAAAAATAAATTAAAAACTAGGATTTCTGGGCACAACATTACATTGCAGAAACAAAAATCATTATCCAGATTTTAATAATACATTGATTTTGGACAAAGAAAATAATTTCAGACGTAGATATATGTTAGAAATTTTACATATTATAAAAGTTCCATCAACACAACGAATAAACTACAAAATAGATACACTAAATGTTGCACAATGTTATAGAAATTTATTTAATAGATAACAGAATTTAAAACATTTTTCAAAATGTAACAGACACCAACATTTAAAATAATTTTTGTTATGTGTTTATTTGAGTTAAAATACTATTTTTTCAATGTATAACAAACTTCATATAATTTTGTGAGTTTTTTGATTTACCGCCTTTTTATAAAAATATTTTTTCATTGTCAATTATTATACAAACATATTTTCCCTGAAGAAGTTACTCATTGTTGGCAATGAAATATTGGAATATAAATAAAATTTGTTAATTCTTTTATACAAAATATAAAAACACATTAAAAACAAAAAGATCGAAGAAATTTAAACAAATAGTTAATTGATATATAATGGTTTTCTTTTGTTTTGTCTATGATTAGTTGTTGTTGTAGCAATAGTTTCGCAATAAAAGTATTACTGTGCAATTGCTCCTAGAAGTATAAAAAGTAAAGAGAAAATGCTCCTGAAATAAAATAAAACTTATTAAAACGAGAAGCCTAACTCTGTAGGCCGTTATTTCGGCGTCACAACTAGGAAAGCTTGGAACTTTTAAATTTAATTAATACTAAATATTTCTCATTTATTATACAAGAAATTAAATCTGTTAGTTAACTTTAAATTTTCCCATCATGGTAGACTTTTCTATGGAAGTGCCCATATTGTGATTCTCAATATAGTATTAAGAGTTTTACTATAAACATACGGAGTTTGTTAGCGGGAACGAAATGCTTAACCATAAAACAAGCCAATTTTTGAAAGTAAAAAAAAATAGTTGAACCTTTTATTTGATTCACTTATTTTTTTCTGAAATACTTAAAATTATTTTTGCAAATTTTTTTTGCAGTGTCATGTAAAACTTTTACTAAATTTTTTGTTTTAGAAAAATTGGTAAGAATTGTTATTGATTCACTTAATTTATTTTCTGATAAAACGAAAAATTTTATTGAATGTGTTTGTAAATTATAAAAAAAAATATTTGCTGAATAAGACAAAAAAAAAAATCTGCAAAAATGTTTTTCTGTTCCTATTAATACATTTGACTGAAAATGTTTTAAGTTTCAGTTAACTTTTTTCTCTAATGGCATAATAAGTTAACTAAAAATATAAATTTTTTTCAAGGTAAATTTTTACAAAATTGTTATCAGAATCTACTAATTTCTTTGTAGGTCCGCATTCCCCCCAAAAATTTACTGATTCAATGAATTTGGTTACTGAAAACGAAATTAAGTTTTTTCTGTGTAGGTGTTACCTTCTATAGGAAAGGGATAGTAATAGAAGACAGGTGGTGAAGAAAGAGACGGAAGAAAGCTTTATTATTTTACAACTCTGCTTTTTTGCACGCTTATTAATAATGCAGTTTTGCGGCGCCTTCTGGTGTCAAATGAGGCGTATTAAATTTTAAAGCTGTGTTTAGTAGCCATTTACTGGTTATTTTACTTCGCCGATGATTCTGCTTCATAATACCGGCGAAGAAGGGCACTCTGATGTTACATTAGGCTTAGCTTCTGCTGGAGTCGATACACTGGAAAAAGGTTTACATTAACTGTTTGTAGTTGTTTCAGAAGTTTACCGTAAAGTCAAACTTAAATGAAAATGCAGTTTTCCAACGAAAAAAATTATATTTTAATTTTTATGTATGTTGCTGAAAAAACAACTACAAAATTAAAATGATTTTTCGTGCAATCCAAATTTTCAGTTATTTTCAGTTGTTAACAAATAATTCGAAAATATCTAACTTATAAATAAGTTTAATTTTTTTTAAATAAAATAAATGATTTTTTGTTTGTTTTTACATATTGTGCTAGTTAAAAAATTAACATTAAAAAATAATTGAAAAACTCTCTTGATTCAAATGAAATGTGAGCGAAAGGGTTTTTACTTGATTTTAATGATTTTTCATTTATTTTCCCTAACAATTTACCTAATAATATTTTGATTGTATAGTTCAGTGAGCAGTGACTATGCCTTCATCACTTTAACTTTCCTACAACAATTGATACTTTATCTAAACTTAATTATGTTTTTGAAAGGCGTATTCCGCTTCGTTGTGTTCGTATCAAAAATAAATCATGTCCCTGGCTTACTCATGCAGTGCAACAAGCTTGCCAAGTTGCCAATCTAGGGTTGTATTTAGTTGTCGGTGGAGGTGTTCTGAAACGTATCAACGAAGGTGGCATCATTTTGATCATGACGTGAAAAAGTAACGGGAAAAAAAGAAAAGCGTCGGTGTAGATTTTTGAAAACGGTAGCTGAAGTTGAAAGAAGAAATGAAGATACGATTCATTCAGTTCTGGAGCGTCATCGAATAAAGTAAAATAAAAAAATATAGAAAGAACAAAAAGTTTAACAAATGATACACACAAAAAAGTAGTATGAATGCTTTTGTAATATTAATTAAAATATTTGTAATATCATTTAAAAATATAATTAAATTTTCACCTATAAACAATTTGATAATATCAATTAAGGTTTTTCACTCAAATCAATTAATACAATTAAAAATTTAATTGAAAACATTAATTGGTGAATAGTTTTTTCTGTGTATAGAAAGTGAAGAGGAAATGTTAACAAAAAAACTGTCCACCGGAAATTTTAAAGAAGTTTAGTTAAGTAAAGAAACGCTACAAAATCAAAGTTAAACAAACGACAAATAAAGAAAATTTCAAAGCTGTAAAGGGAGAAGATAAAACTTAACTTAAAGAAATACAAGACGAAGAAGAAAAAAAGAACTCAAGCCTAGAAAGTGAAACAAGTCATCATAACGCAAGCCATCGCGGGGCAGAAATTAAAGCAAAGCACCCCATAACCGGCAGGAAGACTCAGTGAGTGGAGCCGCCCGACGAGCTGCCGTAGAAGCATCAGACAGCACCACTGTACGAGCCACCACCACGCATTTTGGAGAGACCACCATTGGTAACCTTCACCAGAAACCAGAGTACGCCAGGAGTACACAGCTAAGACATTGTTTTTAAGCATTTAGTATTCGCCATATGTATTATAAAGTTTTATAAACTCACGTGCATTATCCCGTGAAGTCGTGCCCTAACGGTTGTGCCTCATTTTGTCTGTATATGTGCGCGCACTCACGCTTATGGATTATATTAGCACATATATCGTGGCCACATTGACCGGCCACTGTACCTTCGGAACCCATGCTAAACGTATGCGTCTCCCGTATAACGACTACTGCTACAGTTACAATGACGAGGAAGAGGAAGAAAGTATCCTGCATTTCCTATGTCTTTGTCCCGCTCGGAAATCGGGCTCAAGAATCTGAGCCTCTATATTAGGAACAGTGGTTGGTATAATCGCTGACCACTCCCCCTCTCCTAGCCAAATTTCTTGACCCACTCCTCATCTTTCTAACTCTGCCCCTCTCATTCTCCTATCATTTCTCGCCCTCTCTCTCTCTCTCTCTCTTCTTCTAATTTACAGGCAGCACAAAGGGATCATCATATTGGACCCAAGTGAGCTGGAATCTGTTTTTCTTATTTCCTACCAGCAGCCTGCTCACCAAACCTAACCTAACCTAGCCCATATAAGGGAGTGTAAAATACACGTGCTTAAGGTTTTACAGAAATTTTTGTTATTTGAGGAAATTTCATGTATTTGCTAGAATCGAACTAACCTTCGCTTACTTACGATATACCCGCTTCACGGGAAGCATAGTTATCTTAGCGTAAAATATGTATATCAAATTATACGTTAGATTGCACGATCTGCCCCCGTATTCTGTAACTCGCTAAAGCTAAATTTCTAAGGCCGGGTTTCCATCTGTGTGCCATGTGACACAAAAGCGTAAAAAAAGGGTGACCAACTAATTACTAATGAAAGACAGTTTCATTCAGACACGCATTTATTAAGTTAAACAGTTTCATACATAACTAATAGACAATTTTACAGAATCCAACATGGTTAGAAACTGTTTAAATCAATAAATATATGTCTGAATCAAATAGTTTTTCCTTAGTAATTAGTTGGTTACGCTTTTTTGGGCAAATGACACACAAGAAATGCCAGATGTAAACTCAGCCTAACGCTAAAAATCTTGAAGTCGATTTATCCACTTTCAGCTACGAATACAATGTTCAAACGAGTATTGCTAAATCATACAATAGCTTAAAAATGTAATTTGCCGAAATGTTACTGTTTTATGTTATCGCAAAAATTTTTAATTTTCTATTTGCTCAGCATTTTAGCGATAAAATTCAGCTTTAGCTTATTACGTGAATTTGAGCCGCGATTTACCATTAAAAATTTTATAAGCATTTCATTAACCGGAAAAGACCATCAAGGGCGCAAGCACGTCACAAAATCACATGGTTTATCCACCTAGTCACGTGACATTAAGCTTACGCACTCTATCACGGGCAATTTCTAAATTTACGAATTATAATGGCTCATAATACTAGTTGTACGCAAAATTTTAATCCTTTTATTATACTTACATATACATATATGTTGTACTTGATTTGCCTAAAATAAACTTTGAGGGCCGGACGCAGCCCCTAAAACACAACTTATCGGTATGAAATTTTTTTGTATTTTTTTGCATAAAACTGAACCGAATTGGGGTGGGGGTGAGAGTAAAAGAAATCAAGAAAAAAATAACGGCCACCCTAATGTATATACATATAAATAATAAGTACCAACTTATATATACGGTAAATTTTTTGAAGGTTGACTTTTGTAAATTATAGTATTATAAATATGAATTTTAAGCCTAGATTGTTAACTGACTAATAATAATTATTAGTGCGAAATTATAAATAAATCCAATATTTGTATGAATTGAATCGAAAAATATGACTTGATCTTTAAAAAGGATGAGTAATTAAAATTCATATCGTCTGAGCAGTAGCCGTGAGGTAAGTAGAGGTACATTGCGTTTTTGTGACACTTTCAGATTTGCGACTGGAAGATGCCATTAAGGGGACTGCAGCCTAGATGCGATCCATAGAGTGGGTTACATAGGGAATGTCAATAACACCATGACATTCCATCCGCTAAAAATTTCTCATCTTCGTCTAGGTCATCTCACTGTGGTCCTATTTTGTTTTTTATAAGCGTCTTTTGTTGTTGTCTTTGCCGCCTTTAGCTCATCATCATAAGGAACCTGAGCACCGCCCAGCTACGCGGGAAGAACCATTTACAGTACCACGACAAGTGGGCATGAGCCAATAGTAACATATGCCCCTATGACTGATAAGGATAAAGTTTCAGATGATCTTAGTCAGACTTCTCTATCAGCGTGTCGCAGAGTAAAGCAGGACCATGTTACAAAGAGCAGGCAAATAAAATGGAAACATAGGTGATAACAAAACAACGTTTGACAACAACATTAAGAAATTGCGCCTAACGTAACGATCTAGACTAGTTGCGTGAAGTTGTGTATCGACGCTCTATTGCTACGAAGCATAAATATTTTTGATCTTGTTATGGTTTAAAAACGTAAGTCTTGCATAGCTGGTTTTTTGCTGATGCGACGGTAGCATGTCAAGTTAAAATTTTAATTCTGAGTAGGGTTGAGCGTGTTATTTATGTACACAACTCAATTGCTACACATACAGGGGTACACCATAGTTGACTTTGCTTACCTTTTGGCTGCTGTTTTACCTTTTTATGAAACATTTCGTGCCAATTTTTTGAATATAGTAAGAAAATTTAAGATTTTATAATTAAACGTTTGTCCATTTAACGATTTTCATACAAATTATAGTATTCGCGACGAATATTACAGTATTTTTATTTTTTATTTTTTAATATATATACACATATATTTCTATATAAATATTTGAATTTGAATATATACATATAGATAAATGTGCATATGCACTAGAAAAAAGAATCAAAACAAAAAAGGCTGATAAAACTTGAGGGGAAACGGAACAAACAAAAAATACCCTTATCTTTCGCATAGTGTTATCTCTGTATAGTTTGTGACCGTGTGTTATATTGGTTTCGTTGACTTATTTCTGTAAATTTTTTTGCATAGAGAATGATTTATTTATGCATTATTTTATGCTAATGATAGATTTTCTTACTTTCACAAATGTATTGTTTGTTGTGGGCTATTATTGTTTTTTACAAATATTTTACGAAAAAAAGGAATTCTTTATTTGTTGTTCTGTCAGAAAACTACGGTAAGATATCAAAAATTTTTGTTAACGTCTATAGCATCGACAGAGAAGTTGTCTCGTTCATTCACTGCTCAAGGTAAAAAACCGGAACGATAAACGAAAGGAACGACCTCGTTCCTTCAGCCTTTTGGATCAGTCAGAACGATTTTCCCAACTCTACTGGACATAAGACAACAATTGCTGATTACAATTTTTATGCTGGGCTACTTCAGCTTAAGAAAAAATATCACAAATTGACAGATTGCAAAGGCAAGTGTGAAATATGACACAAGCAAACAACAAGAAAAACAAATGTTAAACACATTTACAAGATCATCTGGTGTCTTCTTCGTCCTGTCCAACAAAATTTAATGTTATACAAATACAACCCAATTGCAGCCTACAAATACATGCATACCCTGTAGGAAATGTGACTAGTGATTCAGTATTGATTCACTATTGACTTTGTCGCCAGTACTACTGACGAATTATACCCTAGACAATGCGTTTTTCTATAGATATTGAACATGTGCGTATCATTGAAAAGCAACCACTTACGTTGATACTACTGACTAGATAGTTCCTTAGGGACCATGTGTAGACATTGGGAACAGATAGTCACTAGTACATTTTAGTTATTCTAGTATATACTGTTGACAATAAAATTGCATAATTTGTTCACATGTTGATGTTTTATTAAACAAATATTTAAAAAATGGAACTTATAAAAAATAATTAAAATAAAAAAACAAAAATAACAATAACTAATTCGTTCAGCATATTTCTATTAAATATATATGTACATAAACATGTGTAAATCAAAAATTTTATGTTTCACTGAATTAGTAAAGTCAAACACTTGATTGATCTGAAAGCGTGACAAATATTTAACTGATGGCGTAAAGTCTTGCACAGGCTCAACAAAATTTTCAAAGGGACACATTTGCTTAAAATTTTTTAATTTTCACATTTGTTCCTTTTATACAATACAGATTGTTATTTTATTTGTTTTTGTATATTCTTTTTGTGTAATTTTTTTAATTATTGTTCAATACATTTCTATCAACCTTTCAATTTGATTTCTTAAACTAATTTTTATAAAAACTAAAATTTTTCTTTTCAAACCAATAAAACATTAAGAAGCACCATAGTCATGTGTACCTGAAAAAATGTTTTCTACGCGTCAAAAACAATATTAATATGTAGATTCTCCGTTGACAATGTCACCAAAATATTCGACAAAATTATGACTCTTTATTATTCAATAGCAAAGTTGTAAGACGATCGGCGACTAAGTATGTATGTGCTTAAGTTTGTTTCACCAACCCTTATAAAATTGTAAACGAGCGTCACTAAAATGTACTAGTGAATCTTTAGTTCAAATGTCTCTATATGGTCGTACACGAACTACCCCATCAACAGATCTACAGTGTACTGGTAGGTTTTCAGTGACAACCCTATGATATATGTTTGTATATCAATAGGCGATTACATTGGCTGGAGACCGCCTAGTCAGTACTGATATTGACAAAGTAAAGGACACTACAATTTTACTATTTACATCGAGCGAGGATATATCGATATTGTAGACTAGAGCCCCTAAAATTTACAAGTGAATTATTAGAGTCAATGTCTCCATGTAGTCCCAAAAGAACATGTACATATATACTTAGTAGTGCTATAGTCTACTGGTAGAATTTCAATGAGAAGCTAATGTTAAATGTCAATGGATAATTACATTGGTTGGGGTACACCTGGTCAGTAGTAATACTGACCATGGCAATAGTAAATCACTACAATTTCAATATTCGCATTTCCTGCAGGGTTCCTTCAGGGTACTTTTGACACACATACACACACACACACACACAGATAAAAGTTGTTGCATTCTTAATAATGCTACTTGTTCAAGTAAGTATCTGACCCTGAGTTTACAAGTTTATTGAAATGTTTAAATCAACAGCAGCAACACAAATAAAAAAAAATTCAACTCAATTAGAAGAGATACAAATAGACATCATTTTCATGAATTTTGTATTAGAAAAGTTGAAGTTGTATTGAACTGAATAAATAAAGGATTCTTTGATTTATGAATTTTCATAGACACAAAGCCAATTACATACATAGGTACATACATTTATATACAAACATATGTATGTATGTATGTCTGTGCATTGTACATACTAAAGAGCTGCGTAAACAGTCTTGAATTGTAAAAACGTCATGATTTTTAAATGTATTCACGTCGCATGTATTATACTAAACCAATAAAAAATGCTGTCGTACTACAAGCGAAGCACGATGGATCTATTGGTGTACGTGTATACCAGTGTTAACAAGCGATGACGTCACGACAGCTTGTCTGTAACAAACACTCAAAAGAAGTACTGTTGATTAGTGTATGCTTGTTATTTTTCAAATTGTACGTTTGAGTGTGTGTGTAATATATAGATGCCCTGCAGAAAGTGCGAATAGTGAAATTGTGGTGATTTACTAGTGACGTTGTCCCTAGTACTACTGACCAGGTGTACCCCAGCCAATGTAATCATCTATTGACATTTGTCAATTTGACAATTGGGTTGTCATTGAAAATACACCACTAGACTGTAGCAATACTGACTAAGTAGTTCTTTTAGGACCACATGGAGACATTGGCACCAAAGATTCACTAGTAAATTTTAGGGGCTCTAGTCTACAATATCGATATATCCTGTCTCGTTCTCAATAGTAAAATTATAGTGATTTTCTAATGACATAGTCAATAGTGCTACTGATTAGGTGTACACCAGCCAATGTAATCGCCTATTGACACATAACATAGGGTTGTCATTGAAAATCTACCATTATACTTTAGCACTATTGAGAAGGTGGTTCTTTTACGAGCATATGGAGATATTTGAACCGAAGATTCACTCGTAGATTTTAGTGACCCTCGTCTACATATATTTATTTAATATTATTGCACAACATAATAAAAAAGAAAAAAAAACTATTGACGCGTTCACTGACAATATCACCAGAAATACAATAGAACTGTTGTCTCTAACGTATCTCTACTCGCGCATTAAAGGAAAGCTGTTGACATTTTAGCTAGTGCAAGTGTCGCTGGAGAAAGAGTATTGACATAGAGACATATGGTTCTAAGCTGACTAGAGGGTGGTAAGCTATTATGTGATTAACCGCATACAACTAATGTTAATGCATGTGTGTGCCTTTGCATGTGCGCAGAAAAATTAAAGATTACACACACATACATGCATGACGTTTCTACACGCTCTTATGTGTAGAAAGAAGCTAGCATCACAAATTCTTCCGTCACGAAGTGTTGTCTTCTTTACTCTTATACCTACAATACTCAAATAAATTTCTTGCAAACAGTGTTGTTAACGTTTGTTTTATAAGATTCCGCTGTAGCAAAGCATTTGAAAAATCCCTCATGTCTTAAAAGTTCTTATAAGATATCTTTTGCAGGAGACTAGTACATACTAAAGAAATATGTACATGTGCATTTATGTACAATATGTAAATACATACATACATACAAAAGTATTTCTGTATGGGTGTTTATTATTTAACAATAACCAAGTTGAATCGTTTTGTAGTACAATTTGATTTTTGTGTATAAATTGTGTGTCTGGCATGAGGACGCTTTGAATACAAAGAAATTGTAAATAATGCTACACTTTCTTGTCTTGGTTGTTGCTGTTCTTCCACTTTACATACATACATAAATCGCATTGTTCTACACAAATTCTTTAAACAACAGCAGCAGCAAAAAATAAGAAAATAAAAAGAATTTATTTAGTTAAACTAAGGAAAAATAATTTTTAGTTTCATAGTTTTTTCTTCTTTATTTTTTAAATGAAGAAATATACTAGGATTCAACCAAAATATGCAACAGCAATAAAACTTGAAAAATTATATTTTAGGTGGTGTGTTGAGTGTTTCCTTCCAACTCCACATACCTACTTGGAAGCTTTCACAGTGTTTTGAATTGGATTCGATTAAAATTAACAATAAAAATGCTGGTTATTTTTAAATCAAATATTACAGTGCATCGCTCTTTC
Organism: Tachina grossa; assembly: GCA_949987645.1. Lineage (NCBI taxonomy): Eukaryota > Metazoa > Arthropoda > Insecta > Diptera > Tachinidae > Tachina > Tachina grossa. The sequence goes on from OX465275.1 coordinate 127,030,674, forward strand.
TGTTATAAGCATACACAGTGCGTACCTGAAACTCAATAATTAGAGTTGTTAATAAAAATTCGAATTTATCATATACTAGGTATTTGAAATCTGTATAACGTATAAAGTCAGTAACATTTAAAAATGTTCGGGCAACAAACATACTGTAAAAGCTTTGAGTTTCTGATTCTGCTTGTGCAGCTGTTGGATTGAAATTTAAAATTTTTGTAAAGTACCCCACTCGATATCAAACGAAATCTTGAAAATCTGTAATGTGGTTTGTGTTGATATATATTTAAAAATTTCGTTAGCTAAATTTTGAATACAATCAAAAGTAATCCACCAATTTCAATTAAAAAGCGCTCATTTTTCTTGAAATATCCTCATTGGCGTAGCTTTAATTATTTTTGGTGGGGGGGGGGGGCACTATGACTGGTGATTTTCATGAGTAATAATAAAATACATAATTACATGCAATTTTAATAATAATAGGGGGTACAACAGCAATTCTTGGGGGGCACCCCCAAGAAGGACCTTTCTTAAGGTGGCCATACTTCCTCTTATTTAGAGGCCACTCATTTATTTTAACTCGCTGTCATCTATAAAATTTGTATCCTCTTTTTTAATAATAGTCATCGTTTGAAATCTTTAATATTAAAATTATTTATAAAACAACAGAAAAGACCAAAAGAACAAGAAAGGCTAAGATAATGAGATTCTTTACCTTAGATAATGAGATACTATGTGTAGATAAAATCTCTTGGGCAATTGACAGTTTCTCACCGTTTAAAGCACCAGGTCAGGATGGCATCATGGCAAATAGGGTGAAAAGCTCCACCATCCCTGGCTTTCTAAATTCTATAAACTCTGCCTCTCTCTTAGCTACGTTCCAACCAGCTGGAGAAAAATCAGATTTGTCTTCATTTCAGTGATTAAAAAAATAAGTTATGAAGACGCAAAGGACTAATAGACGCCCATATTAGGCATCGTCAAGACTCTCAAATAGCCAGCATACCTATCTTAAGGACGCTCTACAGAAACAGCACCACATAAAGTGGTAAGGTTCATAGATAGATCCCTCGAGCGCAAACAATGCTCCCTGGCTGCCTTCCTAGACATAGATGGCGCTTTCAATAATGTGTTTGTGAGATCAATCCAAAATGCTATCCAGGATGCTATTGCTAAGGATTACATCAGCAACTGGATAATAACCAAGCTGGGGGCAAGAAATGTCACTGCTAAGTTAGGCAACAGTGAGAGGTCAAAATGGGAATACATAGGGACACCACACGGTGAGGTGATCTCACCTTTGCTCTGGCTTCGTGTGGTTAACACAATACCTTTCATATTAGAATCCTTGGAGGTTAAAGTTGCGGCGTACGCAGAAGATGTGGTAATAATGGTTTCAGGGATGTTCACGGACGTGATAAGTGATATCATGTCCAACGCTTTGGGCACACTTAATAAGTGAGCTACAGGCTGTGGACTAGGAGTGAATCCAAACAAAACAGAACTGGTACTATGTACCACAAATACCAAGGTACAGAAATTTAGGCTTCTTCGGTTGAATAATCGTGATTTGTCGCTGTAAGACAACGCAAAATATCTAGGAGTTATACTGGACCAAAAACTTTCATGGAAACTGAATATTCAGCACAGGGTTAGAAAAGTAACGGTAGCAAAATGCTCCTGTCATAGGATGTTTGGATCTAAATGGAGCCTAAGCCCCAAAATGCTCAAATGGATGTATACAGCAATTGTGCGTCGAATACTGACTTACGGCTCTGTAGTATGGTGGTCTGCTACAAATAAGAAATACGTGGTAGATCAACTTTATAGAATATAGAGATCCGCTTGCGTAGGGATCAGAGCATGTTTACGTACTGGTCCTTCGGAGGCTCTGAATGCTATACTAAACATATCCCGATCGACCTTCATGTATTGGCTCCCTAATGAAGCCAATGTATATAAGGCTGAAACTTTGGAGGTAAGGGAAGCGGCTAGAGTGCTAATTGATAGGAAGGTACAGGGTAAAGTTGGTATCCTTGTCGATAGCCAAGCAGCTTTTATATTCCTAAGATCATATATCACTTCGTTTATTCTAGTCGGGCTATGTAAAAGTTTGCTATCTAGGCTGGGTGGCCAGGCTGGCCTCACCCTGATCTGGATTCCAGCAAATAGCAACTTTTTAGGTAACAAAAGGGAGGACGAGCTGGACAGAGCTGGCTATGCTATTAATAACTCTGATGCCGAATCGGTAGCCATGCAGTTTAGTACTATTAGAAACGGTTTATTCAAGCACTATCTCAATAAGGCTGAATGCAGATGGTGCAATATAGTCACGTGCAAGGTTGCTAAGAAAATGTGACCATGCTACAAATATAGGAGCTCAATACTATAATATATAATATAATATAATGACGACCTTTCAGATTTATCTGAGATTGGGTTGAATGTGCTTATCAGATATCTCAACGCGACGGGTTGGATCTAGTTCCTATCACCGTATCCGTATACTTAGATATGGTTCTACATAGTTTGAAATCGACGAGTGGAGTGGTCTTTCAAAAACGAATCATGCTACTTGATTGCCTACGTGTAGAAGGCAGCCACATAAATCAACCAAGAGAACAAAAAAGAACAACTAGGCTGAACTACTTCACATTGTTCACTTAGGGGAATTGTTCAATTGTACTAGTTCGTTCTTTAAAAGAACAACTATAGTACCGTCATTTTCATTTGCATTCTCTAACTATAAGCTTCATATAAAATTTTATTTTTATTTTGGTTTTATATGGAGTTTGACAGTTAAAGTAAACAGCTGCCTTAGAGACTCACCTGGTTTGAGTGTACCATGTGTACAGTGCTGTAATATTGCAAACATTTTATTCTTGAGTTTTTTTTTAATTTTATGTTTTTCCACACCGTCAACTGCATCGGGTTTTTTGAAATTATTACTTGTTATTGAACTAATTTTACGTACATACATACATGTATGTGCATGAATAAAATTTATCCTCTAAAGTATGTAGAAATTGAATTTGAATAAATTGCTTTCACATTTCAAACGCTTCTATTTTATTCATAGTGTTGATTTTTAGATTCCATGCGTCTACACTATACAATATTACCGACAAGACGTAGCATTTCATGAAGCGAAACCGGAGCCCAATGTTGATTTCTCGCTTTGAAAGAATATTTCTATATTTAATCTAAGTTTTTCTTGTCATTTCTATGCGTTTTTTATTTCAGCGTCAGAATCCCAATCTGTATGGAGCACATATCCGAGGTAGACAAATCTATTGATTCTTTCTATTTTTTGATTGTTTATGAATAATGTAGCATTAAATTACATAAATTTGTTGTATACCATTTATTTTTTATAATTTATGAAAAATTTAATTTGTTTTGTAATAAATTTGTTTGAACTTAATCCTTTCCCTGTTTATACTTCAGTTGGGCTAAAGTTCGTATCGCTATGTGAGCCATATAACATGTGATAATTTTTAAGGAACAAATTGCACAAATGACAAACTGTAAATTAATATGGCAAGCACTAGCAAAACGTGGTGCCATCGAAGTCCGATCATTTGTTACTTCTGAGACAAATACAAATGAGAATACATGCAAATGTAGTATGATTCGCTAATTTTTCACAACATGTCTTAATATTTTTATATATGTATATATATATACAATATATATATATACATACATACATACAGTGTGTAACTCAAGATACCCTAGCTGAAATAAGCAAGTTCATCAAGCTTAAAAAAATATCTGATCAAATTTCTTTTATTTATTATTTTATTAATATTTTAATTCGTCTACCCAATACACAAAGCAAACAAAAATTTAGTATAAAACTAAACAACAAATCTATGCGATTAAATCTTTGGTAACTCTATATTTTTGCACAGCAAAATTTTTGGTACGTCTTAGCAATCAAGAAAGTACACAGAAAAAAATGATTTTGATATTTGAATACGAAAATCGTCGATTCAATAAAAAAATCTTTCGAATTTTCTGTGATGACGATTTTTGCATTATTGATAAGTAAAATTGTATGCACGTTTATTGAATATATTTTTGTTTTCAGTCAATAAAAAAATTTAATGAATCAAAGAAAAAAGTTGTTGACTGAAATTTTATTTTCAGTGATAATTGTTATTGTGTGTGTGTGGATGAATGTAACATTTCTCAACTCCTTTTTGTTTGAATACAGGAAAAACAAAACATGATTTTTTATGTGCGCATTGCGTTGATATAATTTAAAAATAACTTTGTTGAGTACAAAAAAACCAGCCACGACGTTTTTCGGCTTCTTGTCCGAATTCACACGTATACAACACGAGCAATCAAAAAAAAACAACAACATCAGCACATGACCACGTTGAGTCAATCGACAAGCAAGGAAAACACCAAACAAACAAATGAAATTAATTGATATTTTAAAATGCGCGGAATTGATAAATAGAATATCCAAGTTAATGACAAATATTATTGAAATTAAAAATTTTATTCAATAGCATGGTTTTATTGAAAATAATTCTTGTCTCTTTTTTTCTGTGTAATTACGAAGATGGAATAAATTATGACGATTTCTTTTATACCTAGTATCTAGAATGAAAATCCTTAAAACGAAGAACTTGATGTTACCAATCTGACATTGAATAAACAAGTTTTTTGTGTAATTGTTCGGCAAAAAAAAAAAGGAAAGATCCCTGACACCACTTCAGCTGATCTTTATGTGAATTGACCTTCCAAATCCAAATGTGACCTCCGTTTTCCCCCCCTCACCCACCATTTTCGAGGGATCAATTGTGAGATATTTTAGCCATGCAGCTATGAGCAGTTCGGAGCTGATTTTATTATAAATTGGGAGGTTACTCATTATTTTTAACTGAACCCAAAAGTGCTCAATGTTCAAGTCTTAGCCTTCTGGAGGAATACGAGTATTAACCATGTGGGGAATGTTGTATGCATTAAAGGGTTGCATTTGTATACTCGTTTGTATAGCCAAAACAAATATACCATGGTATGTACCATGTAATTGTAGTGTGAGCGACAGAATTAGTATAAGAATTAGTGTGTGTGCGTGCTTTTCCAAATTACAATACAATTAAAAACAAATAACAATTGCTTATTGTATTGCTGCTGAGCAACTGTTTGATCTGTTTTTGCTTAAAAATACATATTGTAATACAATTATATGAAAAAAACCATTGTTGAAACAAGTACATGATGGACAGATGTATGTGCGGACGTTCGTTATGTTATTTTGTGGTGCAGCCAAGTATAGAGAGAGAGACAATTTTGCTCTGAGAGTAATTACACTTGCATATCGACGAAAAATGACACACGATATGATATCGTGTGTCATTTTTTTTGCAGCTCATGTGTTTCATATACATGTATCATCTACTTACATATATATGTATTTATGTGAAATTTCGCTTTTATTCATTTATCATCAGCCATGTATTTTTTTCTCAACACAACATAAGGCACTTACTGTAAAAGCAGTTTTATGTATCTTATTTGTTTAAAAAAAAAATAAATAAATGTGTTGTTTTCATTTGCTCATTGCCCAACTATACAATAATTGCTTTAAAAATCAACATTTACAACTAGTAACAGAAAACGCTAAATAACATATTTGTTCATACCAGAACCAACAACACACAAAAACTAGTGCAAACAGATGTATCTGTGCAATGCTATAGTATGCATGCCACATACTCACATCAGCTGCAGGATATTTGTCCTGTTAGAAGTAATAAATATTTCGAATTTCCAATTTTGCATTATTTTACTTAAGTTACTCGTTACTATTTTCAACCCCCGACTAAAAAAAGGGGTGTTATAAGTGTGTAGTATGTGTCTGTGTGTATGTGTGTCTTTCCGTGTCCACGTACAGGCCAAACGGCTAACCGATTCTCATTTAGTTTTTTCTGTTTGAAAGATGACTTGATCGAGAGGGTTCTTAGCTATGTTTGAAGAAAATCAGTTCAGCCGTTTTAAAATTTTTAATTTTTGTTATTAAATATACTGTCGTATTCATAATTGCATTTGTAACATTATTCTGCAAGGAATGTTGTAGAGAGGTCAATAGGCGTTCTAAGAAGTAGATTTAGATGTCTTCTACTATTGTCAGTGTGTGATGTGCAAACACTACAACATACAACTTGATGAAGAAATTATTCGAAACGTGGACGATGATGACTTTGAAACGGCAGAACAAAACGTAGATGACATTACATCAGTAACGATAAGAGATAACATAGCAAGGTCGCTTCATCAAAACATCACTCTTTAATAATTACAAATTATTATTATTTTTATTAAAGATAAATAAAATAAATAAATAAAATTGCATTTTTAATTAAAAATAAATAAAAATCAGTCAATTTCTTTATAAAAGAAAACAACAAAATATTAAAGCACATTATTTGCACACACATGTACATACATATTTATATTATATATATATTTTATATATTTATATATATATATATGTATATATGTTTATATAACTGAGATCAGTTTTCCTAAAAATATATTCTTTGAAGTTTTAAGTGTTACTTGCTGATGATTGTAAGCCGAGCTTCACCTGCTCTAACTCGAAAAACTTAATTCTTATTTCATTTTTGGCTGTCAGTCTTTGTTCTAAAACATAGTGATGCCTAGTAACTTCTTTTAATTATTTTTCCTTTAGAGCCTTAACCTCTTTGAGGTTTGTTGATAATTCTTTTAAATATCTGCCATTTTCTCTAAATTCTCTTTAAAGTTTTTCTAAGTTCGCATTTATTTTGGAATAATGTTCAGCTTCCACTTCAATAACATCCTCAACATCTGGAACTTGTCGTTTACGTTAGGGATTATGTGGACGGCATGGCTTTATTGGCGTTAAAGGCTTGGAAGCTAATTTTTCACGGTCCGCGCACATTTCAGACTAGGGTTGAACTACCAATTCTTGCTTGGATGGTGATTAAGGTAATGGAATTTTTCGAAAGGCGCTTGATGTAGAAAATTCTTCATAATTTTTACATATTTTTGTTGTTTCCGGCACGTCATATGTATTGACGTTTCAATGCCATCCACCGACCTGTACAAACCGCAGATGAGTGCGACCTGCTTATCACTATGTGAGAAAATATATTTATTAAATCGTCCACCTCCAGTTTTGTTAATTTCCACTTTATTGTGCGATAAGTGATGCTTTACACACAATTTCATGTCAGTCCACAACTGGAAAAATACATATGGATATTAGCAGGTATTCTTCACAATATTTTTTACCTACCTTTTTCCAGGCCACCACACTTTTAGTAGGTGGTCCAGATGCATTCAGCGCATTTTCGAGTTCTATCCACAATTGCTCAAAATGCACACTGTCGCCCTTAACAAAACAGCGCGCCAAATCAGTATGTTGCTCCATAAACTTTATAAATATTTCAATTTGGTCCTTATTTTTGTGTTGACTCCTAAGATTAAACTCTTTTCAGCCTTATTTAATTTAAACTTATTCAATAAACCGTACATTTTTTATTTAAACGAACGAAAATAAACACAAGAACAACGATGTTGCCATAGCTCTAAACTGAGTATTATTGCTATATGCAAAAATTCTATGTTTTTGTATCATTGAATTTACACATAAAAATTAATAATTACTAATAACATTAAAATTTTTATTATAAATTTAATAAAACATTAGTTTTAAATCATTTGTTTAATTCAATAAATTAATAATATTTCACTTAGTTTTTCTTTTTTATAAATCTGGTGACCACAGATGTACATATATTCAAACAAAACAAAATAGTTGACTGCCAAAGATCAAAAAGTACATCCCGAAAATTGCAAAACAAAATTGTTTTTCCTTAAAGAGCAAGCGGTGCCATCGGCCATTAAAAGTAGTGAGATATAAATTTTGACCAAGTTCTTGTTTGGCACAACACCTAACACTGAAATATGTTATGTATGATATGAATTTGTAATCGCAAGTGTATCATATAATTTCTAGATAATCTTCTAACTTGACAACATTTTTACCCATGTAAGGAAATGAACAAATATACATTATTCTCTCCTTTTTTAGGAAGGTAAAAATATTGCCAAGTTAGCAGATTATCTAGAAATTATATGACACCCTTACGATAACAAATTTATACAATGCATAGTGTATTTCAATGTTAGGTATTGTGACAAACAAGAACTTGGTCAATATTTATATCTCACTACTTTTAATGGCCGACATTTTTGATACGAACTTGGCCTTTTTTCACGCTTATATTTTTGTGAGGAGATGACTACTTTTTGAAAAATTTTCTATGATAAAACTTTTTAAATTTAAAATTTCTGGTGTGTTTTATTTCTATTCATGATCACTGTGCCAATGGCATATTTACATAAAATAATGGGTTACAGCGTGATGGGTGTTGGATTGTACACCTTAAATATGCACTGTTGTGTCATTACAATGGGTCGCCAGTGCATACGCAATTTGTTAAAAATAATCTGAAAAGATATATGTCAAATACAGCGTATATTTTAGTGGGCGTGACCCCGCCTATTTTTTTAATATATTTAAATATTAAAGTCTGCTTAGCCGAAGTACATAAATCAAAAAGATGTACCCAATGTGCATGCAAAGTAAATCAATTAGGACTGTTTGTCTACAAAATGTCAGCTCTCTACAGTATAATATTACGTAAAATTTTTATGAGCCTGGCCCCACCGACTTTTATATCGGTTAGTGCTAATGGTTCATGTAAATCTTTTTAGGTAATAGCTAATGAGAAATACATGAGTAATAGACTAAAAACTGCTAAGCCGAAGTACATGAAAGAAAAAGCTAAGATTTATGGAAGTAGTCAAGGCCAATTTCGAAACGAAATTTTTACTTTGGACAAGTGCAATGTGTATGAAAAGTTTCAATAAAATTTAACTTAATTTTGGTTTTTTAATTTTTTTTTGTGATTTTTGGCTAAGATTTATTGTGTATCAAATTTTAGCTCTCTTGTGCGATTTGGAGTCTTAACGGCGTGGCCCCGCATAACAGATAAAACTTCTTGGTTTTAAGATTTTTCCATTGGCTTTCTCATCTACAGTTACTTGTGCATAAGATTTCAGCTCTGTAGAGCGAATTATACCTTTAAATTTTGTGAGCATTATCCCTCACAATATTTTAAAATCACAACTTTGTTGTGAGCAGAGCTTATAATTCATGCTAATTTTCTAAAATATGCTAGACCGAAGTAGATTAAACACAAGACTAATATTTTATGGGAGTGATCACGGCCACTTTTTAAGGTGATAGTTTAAAGTCTTGTATACGTGCAACGTGTAGGTAAGGTTTCACTAAAAATCTATATATTAAGTTCTTAATTCCGATAATAATAATAAAATAATACTAGCGTCGCCCCGCCCATTCTGGTAAAATTTTTTGGGTTTTCAGATTTTTCTAGTTGTTTCTCACCTAGACCTACTTGTGTATCAAATTTTAGCTCATAAGCGCAACTTTTGATTTTTATGAGCGCGGCCCCTCCCCTCTGACTAAAATTTCCGGGTTTTCAGGCTTTTCTAGTCGGTTTCTCACCTATACCTACTTGTATATAAAATTTCAGCTCCTGATCGCAACTTTTAATTTTTATGGACGTAACCCTGCACACCTTTCCAAACTCAAAATTTTTTAGCTACTGCTTATTAGTCGTGTCAAGTTTCGTTGCAAACGGATAATAATACCCACATAAATAAATATATCTAAACAAGTTTATCCGTAGTACATGAAAAGTGAGTTTTGAATTGTATGGGCATGTCACCTCCCACTTTGTTAACAAAAAGTTTATAGCCTTGCATTATTGCAATCTGTTTGCCAAATTTCAAACAAATAGCTTCCATTAAGCGCCTTAGATTAGCTTTTTTAATTCTGACCTTTATGGGCGTATCCCCGCCCTCCTGGCCAAAATTTTCAGGTTTTCACGTTTTTTTATTGAGTTTCTATCTAAATCTACACCTTTTCCAATTGTAATTCAGAAAGTGTCAATTGATTTTCAGAAAGCGTTAGTTAATATTAAGAAAGCGTCAAATGTAATTCAGAAAATGAATTCATTGATAAAAAAATTATTCAAAATTTTTTGGAACGAGTAAGTGTGGTATTATATATATGAAATACTCAGCAATTATGTATTAAACAGGGTCTTTCCTGGAAGGTGGTGGGCACAGGATAGACCTCCGTTAGTCGTAAAATTTGAACATTTTATTTTTATGGGCATTATGTAGCTTATTTAAGCTAAACAAAAATGTTCACAGAGGTATCGCAGTCTTAATTTGGAGGGAGGAACAACATTGGTCTTTGACCATTATTTCTGCTCTGGCAATGAATGACATGGCGGCCGGTCAATAATTTTTCTTTAATTAATTAAAAAGAAAAATAATAAGAATAAAACTTATTTTATTTCTGAATTACAATTGACGCTTTCTGAATTACAATTAACATTTTCTGAATTACAATTAACGCTTTCTGAAAATCAATTGACGCTTTCTGAATTACAATTGGAAAAGGAGTAGTTCTGTATCGAATTTCAGTTCACTAGCACAAATTTTAGTTTTTATGGGCGTAGCCCTGCCCCCTTGGTTAAAATTTTCGGGTTTTCAGATTTTTCTAGGTGGTTTCTCACCTAGGTCTACTTGTGTACCAAATTTTAGCTCTCTAGCTATAGCTACGGTGACCATATTTTTCAACATAAAATAAAGGACATTTAGAAGTGTAATAAAAATTAAGGCAAAACAAAATTTTACGATTAATAACATCGGCTCCATGGTACATAAAAAAAATTCAAATTTACATCATGATTTACATATGCCAGAAGTGACTGAGGAAATTGCAAACTACGCAGGGAAGTATCTAACAAAACTCGAGTCACATCCTAATCCGCTTGCTCGTAATATTTGGAGCTTTAAGATACATCCGCTTAAAAAAGAGGGATAAAGAGGCTCTAATACTCAACACTCCAGATGAAACTGCTTCAATATACTTTTTTTCATGATGAAGCGAAATATCGGTAAAAAATAAATAAAATTCTAAATTAATTACAAAAGACCTAAAGCTTATTATGCCCTTTTTATGTTACATAGTTGCGTCATTTGTACAGTATAAACAGTTTTTTGCACTCCTCTACATCTAGGATTTTTTGAATTGTACTCTCTATGATTTAGTGTGCGATATGTTCTTTTTTCAGATTGCCAGATAATTCAACTTTTGAATGATTATAATATCTATTGTATTGATGATGACATTTTCTGGTTTTGATAAAATAAAACTTAAAATTTTAGTTTAAAGAGAAAAAAATAGTAATCGAAATTAAAGGACAATAAAGGAGTATTGATTAAAAAAAGGACACTTTATTTTAAAAAATTTTAAAACGACATCATGTTAAAAAAAAGGACTGTCCTTTTTAAAAAATGACGAATGGTCACCGGACCTGTAGCGGAAGTGCTTCATCAATTTGATGAGTGATCAGTGAGTATGTCTTAAAATATGCACTTTTTGCACCTCTATATCTCCGGAACCTTTCGTTTGAAGTTATATGAATTAATGCTAATTATGGCATAAATTTCATAATTTTACGATTGCGGGGAATAAACTTATGAGCTCGAATTGCTTCCTGTAAATATATACATTAGGTGCATTGGCCATAACTTGGCCTGGCGCACTACCGTGCGCCTAGATAATATTATTGCATAAATAAGTAAAGAACATATATTATATAAAATACTCAATCAGTTTTTTATTACGTTCATAGCTAAATAATAAAGATTTGAGCAAGTGATTTAAAATTGGCAGTCGTTTAGCTTCACAGTGGTACAAAATTGAATGAAATAGAAAAACCTGGGGAGTGGTATGTTTTTTCTTGTAGGTCTTGTCGAGCTAAGGAAGAATCAAATAGTTAAATATGCCGGACACCCCCAAAATCCGGATTTACTGTTAAAAACCGGGTTTTTACCTTTGCACACTCATAAGCCTGTAACTTTGTTGATAATGATCCGATTTCTTACTAGATTTGGAAAGAAGAAACTGAGATCTATCGAATGATATATAATTTATCTAAGAAAACTTGAGAAATTTGGGTGTTATTGTCCAGCAAACACAAATTTTGTAGATTTTTCAAAAAATTTTAAACTTTGGTGCCGTTTTTATACATTATTTTATTAAGAAACTATAATACTATTGAATTTATTCAAAAAGTACGTTTATTATTTCTTTTCTACGCCCATGATTTGGTATCATCAGGCATATCATAAACCAAATGATTGCTACTTTTGTCAAACCGATGTTTTAGGTCACTGTTTTAAAACGCGCAAAAACATTAAGTACGCAAATGTTGCAACTGTTATAAAACCGATACCTGTAAGTAATGATCTACCGATCTGTCTGTCGATGTAACAGAATAGTGTTGTAAAAAGCGGCTACTTTTGAATACTCAGTACTACTTGATACTTTTTCAATTGGGTACTCGATACTACTCAATACTTTATATATGTACATATGTATATGGCAAGTTAAAAATATTATTTATATTAAGGGTTTTCATGAGAATGTTCAAAAGTCTCGCAAACTGTGCAATTGTGCATTATTACACTCTCGTAAATAAAATGTCAAAAATTGTATAGGAAATTATTTACACAAACCTGTTAAGTTTGCCCAATAATTTTTAATCGTAAACTTAACCTGTGCAATTGTGCATCTTGTAAATAATAATTTTTTGCTTTATTTGCTTTCTTTAAGCATTTTTTGACACACACACACACTTTTTTATTTTTATAAATATACATAATATGTTTTTAATTTAAAAATTGCTTGAAATTTTGTTATATTATTTTTATTAATTGAAGTTTTGACGTTTGCTTCAAATTAACATAAACTGTTTGCGCAAAATTTCAAAAGGGGCTTCATGAAACAAGACTCGCAAGTTTGCCCAATTGCACAAATAGCAATTTTATGAGTTCTCATGAAAACCCTTATTATTTTATTGATAATGCAATATGGAAAAACAAAGATTAAATACAAGTATATTTAAATTAATTTATAAGAAATGAAAATAAATTAGTTTGAAGATTAGTTTTTGTACATAAAAATTTTTAACGTACTCTTAACATTTCTGGTGAATTAATCTCTTAAATTATACTAAATATTTTTTTAATAAACATTTTTTCTCACAATTGAAGTTATTAAATTAATTATTATAAAATTTTACCGACATTGAAAGAATTTAATATATTTTTCATGTTTGTGAAGACCTGACTTGCTGGTTATATTGTATCACGTGCCTTCCTTCCACTATTCTAAAGGGTCACTTTTTCTGTCCAATAGTATTTGTTAATGACTGAAGTAGTTCAAAAATGCATTTTGTAGTAATTTTTTTTAGTGGCTGTTTGTTACACTAACTCCATGAGGTTCAGAGCCATATTTATTTGTATCAAGCTCACAGAGTTTTATAATTCTGATGTATTTTAAAGGAAGACTTTCGCTTGAATACTACAAAATGTAACCCTGAAAGTATTGAGTAGTTACTTTTGTGTATTGAGTACCGGGAAAAACTCCCAGTATTGAGTACTCAGTACTCAAATACTCAATACTTTTACAACACTATAACAGAAAAAGATTTTAAACAAGAAGAGTTCCTTCCAGATCCAGATCTACAACAACGGAGCGGCATTTTTTGTTAAAAGCTGATTTCAACGATCTTGTTCGCGATTTACTCTTATCAAAGCGGCAATCTGAAGTCTTCGGGTCGCGATTAAAGCAGTGGAATTTGGTGGAAAAAGATTTCGTTATAACATCTGTTAGAAAAAATTACCGGACTTGGTTACTTGAAGAAAGTTTTAAGACTAATTCCAATAACAGTGATCTCGTGTATTGTGTTGATGTACCAAAACTATTTTCGGCTTAAATCACAATTATAATGCAGATGAATGGCGACTTTTCATTGATGGTTCATGTAAAAGTAAATTTTCTTATAAAAATGTATGACTTTATTTTTATTAATTTAAGATTTGTAATGTAATATCTAGGCTTAAAAGCTGTTTTATTGCATAACCAAAATCAATTAATTACCTTTAGTTCCAATCGCATATGCTACTAATATAAAAGAAACTTACGAAGTGATGAAAAATATACTAATGTTTGTTAGCTATTTATAACACCCATAAATGGAAAGTCGTCGCTGACTTAAATGTTTTGACTACAAAGTATCCGTACTATCTTTGTGAATTGGATAGTCGTGAACTGAATCGTTATGATCGCAAAGTATGGCCATCTCACGAGTCACATAGAATAGGCAGCGAAAACATTTTAAATGACCAATTAGTTAAAGCTGAGGACGTTATTCTGCCACCACTGCATCTTAAACTGGGATACATGAAACAATTTGTAAAAAAACTATATGTAAACGACGACGCTTTTTGTCATCACAAAGCAGTGTTCCTAAAACTAAGTGAAGCCAAAATAAAAGGAGGTATTAATTAATTTGTTTACATATCTAGTACGTTTTTCATCGTTTTTATCTGTTTTGATAACTTTTAGGTATTTTTATTGGGCCTCAAATTCGAAAAATTATGAGAGATGCAGATTTCATTAACAAGCTAAGTTCCGTCGAAAGACGTGCATGGAAGAGTTTTGTTGCGCTATGCGATAATTTCCTTGGAAATCACAGAAGCGACGACTATGTCACAGTTTTCAATGAGTTTGTAAGTGCGTATGGTGAAATGGGCTGCAAAATGTCCATAAAAATTAATTTTCTGCATTCGCATTTGGACTTTTACCCAGATAACCTGGGCCAGTTCAGTGATGAACAAGGCGAACATTTTCACCAGGAAATGGGAGCAATTGAAAAACGCTTTGAAGGAAAAAATAAGATAAAAATAATTTCAGAATATTGCTGGTCACTTAAACGAGAAACTAATAATGCTGATTTAAAAAAAAAACGGTCAAGCAAACACTTTTGAGTTAAATAACCAAAAATTAAATTTGTATAAAATGTTTAAAAGTTTATTTTCATGAAAAGTTAAATAACTCAGTCAATTGCTTATCTATTTTTAACCACAAGTATGCATTGTAATAATTGTAAATAAACGTACTTTTTGAATAAATGCAATAGTATTATAGTTTCTTAATAAAATAATTTATAAAAACGTCACCAAAGTTGAAATTTTTTTTAAAAATCTACAAAATTTGTGTTTGCTGGACAATAACACCCAAATTTATTAAGTTTTTTTTTTCAATAAATTATACATCGAAAGATCTCAGTTTCTTCTTTCCAAATCTAGTAAGAAATTGAAAATCGGATCATTATCGACAAAGTTACAGGCTTATAAGTGCGCAAAAGTAAAAACCCAGTTTTTTAAATGTAAATCCGGATTTTGGAGGTGTCCGGCATATTTCACTATTTGAATCTTATTTTACTCGACAAGCCCTACAAGAAAACTAATATCCGGTCCCAGGTTTTTTGGACTGTAGTAGCGTGTTATATAATGGGTGTTTTTTATTGAGGTATAGAACTTTAAGTTGACATCACTTTTTTAACTGGTGGCCATTGTGTCAGCTGTCAAGTGATTAATATTTAGTTTGGTTTGCCATTTCATCATGAACAGGTTGACAAAAGAACAACGCTTGCAAATCGTACAAATTTATTTCGAAAATAATGGTTCAGTTCGCGAAGTTTACCGCAAGCTCCGTCCATTTTATGGTCGACATAATCGTCCATCAGAGCAATTAATTCGGTTAACCATGGATCGTTTTCGCACTACGTTTACTCTATGTGATAATACGCATCCGCAGAGACGTCGAACAGTGCGCACCGAAGAAACAATTGCCGCTGTAGAGCAAAGTGTTGAAGAGGACCCGAATGAATCGATTCGCCACCGAGACCGGTATAGAGCCATGATAACCGACTATTTTGTTCCCGAATTGGATGGCATGAATGTGGATGAGTTGTGATTCCAACAAGACGACGCTACATGCCACACAGCGCACGTCACAATTGATTTATTGAAGGAAACATTCGATGAGCGCATAATTTCGCGGAATGGACCTGTCAATTGGCCACCAAGATCGTGTGATTTGACACCATTGGATTATTTTCTTTGGGGATATGTGAAGTCGCTCGTCTACGCCAACAAACCAGAAACGTTAGGGGACTTGGAAGCCAACATTCGTGGCGTTATTGCCAACATACGGCCCCATATGCTCGAAAAAGTGGTTGAAAATTGGACCTGTAGAATTGGCTTTATTCGAGCCAGCCGCGGCGGCCACATGCCCGAAATCATATTTAAACATTAATGGTATAAAATTATCCTTCCAATAAAGCCAAATTGATGGACATTAAAACGATTTTCTTGTGTTTTATTTCAATTCGAAGTTCTATACCTCTAAAAAAACACCCGTTATAAATGTCCTTTCAACATTTAACTGTTACAATGAACACTTATAAACTTTTTTATTGCTACAAATGCAATGAAATTTTATTTTGAATCTGTAAATTTTTTGAGATTCGAAACGACAACCTCGCACATGACAGGCTGGCACAGTACCCATTCAACCACAGGGCCAATGATATTTCAAAAGTATAAATACCAATAAAACTTAGGTTAATATCTAAGTTTAGTTACCGGATTGGTTCCTGAGTCACATTTGAGGGAGCAATTAACATCATATTTACATTATTTGATAAGTCCATGTATTCAACCAGATCAAACATGTATTCAACCACATCAAATATGTTTAGTGTCATTTTCCACAATACTAGACCGAGTGCCAATTGAATTGGCTCAAGATCAAGACGATACATCACGAAAATGGTGAATATGTAACCATTTACACGATATGTTTTTTTTTACCGTACACTACTCCGTAATTTTGATAACACTCACATTTTATCCTTAACTATTTTGTATAAAAAGTATTTAAGATTTCATAACTTTTTAATTGTTAACAATGGAATATTAAATAATTACATTACTTTGTAATTAAATTAATTAATTAATTAATTAAATTACATTGTAAATACTTGCATAAGTTTTTTTGTATGTACTTATTTGTTCGCTAAACGCATCTTTTGTTTTCTTGCTGCCATAAAATAATACTTTTTACAGTTCCTGATAAAGAGTATGAAAATATAACTGCTTTTCTGTAATCGAAAGCCTTAAGGATCGAATTTTTGAACGACGGTAAAAAGCATTAAATGCCTTAAAATTATTCCCGAGCTTTCCTATTCAATACTAGCTTTTTAAAATATGCCACAAAAAGCGAAAAAAGAGAACGCAAATACTTTTTTTCGTGATTATTTTGTAATCAAAATATTGCAAATAATCTCAAGAATGATAAAGTATTGGATGACATTTATGAAATAACTGATAATGTTTTATTAACTGATCTAAGAAATTGTAACAATAAAGTAAGAAATTGATTTAAATTATTTGGAAAAGTCAAAGAAAGGATTAAACAAACTGTATATAATTTTTAATGCTATTTTAATATCACCAACATTAAGAATTTGTGAAAGAAACTTTTCTAGTTTTTAATTTGATATTTATTTGCTGGCGATTCAGCGTTGTCTACAAGCATTTCATTGTTGCTGTAACAAATCATCAGACTATTTTAAAAGAAATCAATGGCATTAAAAATTTTTTGTAAATGTGTATAAACACGTATGTAAGTGTAATTTTTAACCAATTTCGTTTCGGTTTTCAATCCCCGACCAAAATAGAATTGTTATGGCTTTGTACTATGTGTTTGTGTATGCATATGTTTGTATGTACGAGTCCACGTACAGGGGCCTAATTCCCGCATGCGTTTGCGAGCGAGTTATTACTCGAATGTGCGAGTTTTTAAGCTTTTGGAATTTTCACATTCGGTTTCGAATAACACATATCGAAATTTCTAATGACAGCATTCGATAACGTGCATGCATTCGAATGCAACCGTTCGTGTAAAAAGGTATTCGAAATCATGTTTAACATAGAAAAGGCAAAGGAAAAGATAATGTATGTTCAAAATCTTACTTATTTATTTATATATTTATGAAGATGTGTACAAATGTCGTATAAAAAAACAAATATAAAGAATTTCTAGTTGACTCGAAATATAACAAAACACACTGACTTGGCAAATAATGTTTTGCATAGGAGTTGTCGGGGAAAATAAGAAAATCAGCCAAATCTGGGACCATCTAAATAACAAATTAACTGCTTCTGATCAACCACTAAAAGAATCGAAAATGAATGTGGCAAGTACTCTATTATCTAAATTAACACTAATTAATTATTATTAAGTTATTAATTAAATAAAAATGAGTATAACATTTATGTATATTCTTTTCTTTTTTCTGCATAT
The DNA here is from genome assembly GCA_949987645.1 of Tachina grossa. Classification (NCBI taxonomy): domain Eukaryota; kingdom Metazoa; phylum Arthropoda; class Insecta; order Diptera; family Tachinidae; genus Tachina; species Tachina grossa. The sequence continues at coordinate 127,049,053 of OX465275.1, forward strand.
ACGTGTGTATGTACTTACATACATATGTTTTTGCACACATGTATATATATACATATAAACATATGCTTTTGCTTACAATTTATTAAGTGTTGCGAAATGAATTTATTACCTTTTTCCAACACCGAAACAAAAACTCGATTCGTTGGTAACGAGTGACATCATCGGAAAATATCTTGCCTTCGGAATTAATTTCTATTCGAATGCAATTCCCATCACGAGTGGAGGAATTAGGCCTCAGACCAAACGGCTGGACCGATTTTGACACATGTCAAAAGGTAACTTGATCAAGAGTGTTCTTAGCTATGTTTGATTAAAATCTGTCCATCCGTTTAGAAGATATCAAATCTTTTTTAGATATATTTTGTTGAATCTGTGTGTCTTTGACGCCGTATCTCCCAATCGGCCTTACTGATTTTAATATAGATCTTCTCTTTCGAAAGGTGACGTGATCGTATATCTTCTAATCTAAACTTGAAGAAAAGCGTCGGATCTTTTTAAAAAATTTAATTTTTCTTATTAATATGTTTAATTATTAATATTTCTAAGTTGTTAATAAAAAAAATTTAACTAATACACATGCATGTCGTTGTTGCAAACTTTTGTAAAATTATTACTATGAAGACTTATTACGCGATACTGTGCACTGTGACGTACTAGTAATATTCACCTAAACAATATTTAATATTACTCATACCTATCGTTACTGTTAGATAGTACATTCTATTCGAATATTGAATTCTCTACTTCTTTAGCTTTAAAAAAAAAAACATATTGCCAGTTCTACCTCAAGGCAAATTAAAAGGTGCAAGCTAACCTATTGTCACTGGTTTTCCGCATCCACTAACGACATGTGATTAATTTGCTATCTGCCGCAGTATTAGCATTTTGAAATAACGATTGCAGTACTGTGCACATTTATTTATGCATAGAGATCCTCTTATATTTATTTTTACATTATATTATTTTATTTCAGATATTCTTCCTGTGTTTTCTTGTAGCCTTCTTCAAAAATTCAAAAACAAACAAAAAATAGTTAAAGAAAACTATTGAAGGAAAACAAGAAAAAAAACCATTTGCTTACTTATAAAAACTACATAAGATGATGTTCATGAACAAATTCCATTAGACTAAATTAAATGGAAATATAATTTGTATTGTTTTTAAAACTTTTCCATCTTAGAAGGGTAAACACAATTCAACTCAATTTGTGTCTGTTGCGACAGCAACTTTACAACATAAATGTAGTGCACTTTGTTGTTTAAAAAGTACTTTAATAAACAGAAAAAATAAAAAAGTACTACAACCAACTACCACGATGACTGCAACTACAACAGGCAACTACTAGTGGTAGTACTACTGGTACTAGTAAAACTATTACAGCACAACAATAAAAACAAAAGTATTTGTATTTATATTCAGGCTTTAAGTTGCAACAGATCTTGAGATGTTCTCATTACAAATATAGAAAATAAATAAAATACACGAAAAAAGCTTCAAACAAACACAGACAAAAACTTCTTAAACGTAATAAAATGTGTAAAACAAGAACGATTGTAGTCGTAGTTGTACTTGCAGCTTCTATTGCCACTATCTCACATAGAAAGGAATAGTTGCGATACGTTACAAATAAGTAACATAAAAGCACTTGAAAGCGTGAACGATGTGCACAATAACAGGGGGAGTAGTTGTTGCAATGCCTAAAACATGTGCGCATAGAAATAACTCTATTTTGTTTTTATTATTTTCTACTTTAAAACGTTGGCAAACTGCTACAATGAAATAAAACTTACTTATTCTATTTCGCCGCTCAAAGGACTACTTTTGAACACGCACCCTCAGTATAAACACACAATAGTAGAACAGAAGTACTTGTGTATACCAGACCCCTGCACAAGACCACTTAAAAGAACTTTTAAGACATGAGGGATTTTTCAAATGCTTTACTACAAACGCTAGGCAACACTGTCGGCAAGAAATTCGTTTCAGTTATTGCAGGTATAGGAGTAAATTAAAGAAATTACCTCGTGACGAAAGAATTTGTGATGCTTCTTCCTACGTATGGGCGCATTGGTTTACCTTTACAATTAGAAATCTAACTGAATTCTGCTAATGCAATTATATATACAATTAGCTCGAATTAGAATGAATTATTTTGATATTTTCAAAAACAAAACAAAAACTGAAATATTCATAATATGAATTTCACACATATATTTATTACTTATGTACATAATATGTACTACATATATTACAAATTATTATCAAAATAATTGATTCTAATTCGAGCTAATTGAATATCTAATTGCATTAGCAGAATTCAATTAGATTTCTAATTGTAAAGGTAAACCAATTGTTTTTGCTAATGGCAACTAATTGCAATTAGTTATACCATTGCAATAAAAATTTCAATTATCTAATGGGAATTAGTTGAACTAATTCTAATTGTTGGATGAATTAGAGAATATAAACCAATTGCATCAATTGCTAATTCTAATTGGAATTTAACATGTATGACATAAACACACACGTTGTGTGTATGATCTTTTATTTTTCTGCACACATACAAAGACATTAGTTGTGTGCACTTGCTTTAAAAAACCACCCTTAAGCGCATAATAGCTTACCATCTACATCTTACGCACACACTCAAACGTACAATATGCAAAGTAACAAACATACGCGCATCAACACTACTTCTTTCGATTGTTTGTTACGAACAAGAAGTCTTCGCGACATCGCTTAAAAACGCTCATATACACGTACATCAACACATCCATCGTGCTTTGCTTATTAAACGACATAATTTAAAAAAAAAGATGTATTTGCATTTCAATACTGTTTACGCAGCCCTCTAATACACACATATGAATGTATGTACATTAGAGTGGCCGTTAGTTGTATGCATAATTTTTTTTTGTTGATTTCTTTTATTCTCACCCCCAAATCGGTTCAGTTTTATGTAAAAAAATACAACAAAAAATTTCATAGGGGTGCGTCCGGCGCTCAAAGTTAGCCCTCAAGCCCATATATTCAATGATTTTTTTTTTAAGTTTTCTTATGACTATACTTAATACATGTATGAAATAATTTAATAGATATAAACTCTTATTGTCAATGCTTAGTAAAATAATTTCCATATACCAAATGCAATTTTGGTATAAATATATAATTTTTGGAATTTTGTTGATGATTTTCTTCATTATTTCCTAAAATATAAATTTTAGCAAAAAAGTTTCTTTGAAAATAATGTTGTAGACCAGAAGAGCTAAAATATTGCCATATATCATATTCTTGTTAAATGATTTTTTTAACAAACACAACTCGCAAAGCGATTAAGCTTGTCTGCGAAAAACAACCAGGGTCTATGTTGGGAATCGAACCCACGATCTTTGGACTGAGCGGCTAGCATTGCTACCACTCAGCCACAGGGGCAAAAAATTACATTGAAAAAAGGGTTTGAAGGAAAACTTTGAGGGCGAACGCACCCCCTAAAACACAACTTATCGCTATGAAATTTTTTTGTATTTTTTTTCGATAAAACTGAACCGATTTGGGGTGAGAAAAAAAGAAATAAAAAAAATAACGGCCACTCTAATGTACATATACATATATATATATATATATATATATACATTCATTCATTCAATCCCATGTTCATACTTATGCATCTGTTGCGATATTACAACAGCAAAGCAGACCGTTGAAAGAAAGACAGCAAGAGCAACAAACTCTCGTTATATACGACACCAAAGAAAAGTGTTTATTGGATAAAAAAAACTTTGTCTGGACGCCTGTCTGTAAAGCGGTCTTCTATTCTTCATATATTTAATTTAGTTATTATTATTGTTTTCAAAACAACTTCAAAGAGAAGGTTTCCGTGACAAAATGACAAAAGTTTTGGCTTTAAGATTTTATTCTGATTTAGTTTAGATTTTATTATTAAAATATTTTTTTAACTTGCAATGTTAATATGTTTCTTAACGGAAAATCTTCCAAAAGTTTTTCTGCTAGGTCCACTGCACCTATTGTTAAAAAACTTTGCATAAGCATTGGGTCACATATCGTGTTTTTCACGAAATCCAGGGAATTGCACCAAATTTCCAATCCTGGGAATATATCGCGCGAATCCCGGGAATTCTTGGGCACAAAAAGTCTGCTGTCTGGAAATTCATATGTTGAGTGTTTATTTGATTTTAGAAAATTCCGTAACACCGAATACATATGTACATACATACAATTTTTATGCAAATATTTTATAGTAAGATAGCAAATTTTATTTTAAAAAGCCAAATCCTGTAGTTTGCTCGTTGTGTTCCAAAACAATTACTTGGAAAGAGAGGAACTACTATTGTTAATTATTTGTCTTTTATATTTGTTAGAATGAAATTTCATGATTTTTTTTCTTGTTCAAACAGACGAATAATTTTGGAATATACGAACAAAGAATAAAAAAATGTATCTGAATAATTTTAAAAAAGTTTGTAAAAACGGCACGCATGTGTATTAGTCTACTCGTAATTTTTTTTATTAATAAACGAAAAATAATTCATTACATAGAAAAACAAATAATTTTAATGACAAACTCAGATATATTAATAAATAAAAATATTAGTAACAAAAATATAAAATTTTACAAATCTCAGACGCAGGTGACGCTGTAGCATAAGTTAAGAACTCAATGTTCCACTAATGTTATTGAAGTAACAGAATCGCAAGAAAGAAAGGAGTAAATTAATGTATAGGAAATTTGTGATAATTTCCAATCAACTAGACCGATCTTCAAGTATGAACTAAAAGATATATATAACTTTACAGTTGGAAAATGTTCCACACTCCAAAATAAAATTTAATTTAACTGAAATTTTAAATATACGAAAATCCACTATGTTCGAAAATGATTTACTTGTAACTGCAATTTTTCTCGATCCGAAAATAAAAATTTGTCTGACTTCTTATGAATGAGCGAGAACAAGGAGCTTTAAACTTTTTTTACTTCTTAACATAAAAATGTCATTATTACTTCACAGAACCTGAACGAAATACAAGAAATCTATCCATAGGAACGAATGTTAGTACAACACCATCTTCTCCAGTATCCACCATTATAGAGGATGACGACGCACTTGAGCAATATTTTAAGCCTTTCGATCAAGTTTTTAACAATGCAAATTTCACAACATATTACCAAATTGAACAAGACATTTCAATTTATGAGAGACAAAGCCAATTAGGAATAAAGGGAAATTTTATAGATTCTTGGAAGAAGTAGAAAATCGCATTAACAGAAAAAGCATATCGAGAGCCTATATTCAAAACACGTCAACTCAAAAAAGCTAACTTTTAAGTTGAGCGAAAAACCTAGTTAATTTGCTCAATATTGTAAAAATAAATGATGTGCCTTCCATAATATGGTTAAAATATGCTTACAAATTTATAGGTCTTCAAAAAATATTTTATTTTGCACTGGTTTGCGTATTTTTATGAGATAGCATATTTTAGTCGATCGAAAAACAAATGTTTTTTTTAGAGTTAGCATATTTTGTCGGCAAAAATATGATTTTTTTGAATATACCCAGTAAAAAATTTCAAAAAAGGTAATCGAGTTTGGAATTAAGCATTTTTGGTGGAAGCACTTCCCTACTGGATTACCAACTTAATGATTTTAACAAGGCGTGAGACTAAAATAATCGATTCTTGAGAAGTACTTACATTTTTTTTATTCGTCAACATTTCACGTAATCTAGTTCGTCTAAAAAAATCATTCTCTTCATTTAGCAACTTGCACGTCATTCTTTTAAATTTTAGGTAATGTGATTAGTAATGAAAATTGGCAATCAGAAAAGCAAGTCATTATATGGCAAGTAGTTCTAATGGTAATGTGTAATTTTTTGCTGGGTATTTATTTTTTTAATCAATATTTTACTCAATACTAGATATAAGATTTGAAAAGCTACAAGAAAAAACTTAAAATACAATAAAACAAATAACCTAAGCCTGACTGAAAGCCCCATCCGTCTCGATGTGGCCAGTTTTAGCACTCTCTAACTCACTCTCTAATGTAACAGGGTCAATCCGAATAATCAATTTCGAAAGCATATGTCATGGACTATAATCAAACCATACATAATGTTTCTATACGATTAACAGTTTCGTGTTCAGCATGCCAACTGCATTAATATATGCGGTAGATTTATTATAAATTACTAATTTTTTAAAAATATTGGAAATTTACATCGGAGTTAGCATTTATTTTCACCAAAAAAAAATTATACTTTGAGATAGCAGAATGAGAAAAATTTATATAAAACGGGGAAAAATCATTTATTTTTATTGGAAATTTATACTACAGATGAATATTGCATAGGGGAGCTATTTGCCATCGGAATTTCATTTTGACAAAATTTGAGTTGACGCGTTTTGAATATAGGCTCTCGATATGTGGTATTAGGAATACCAAGTACACAAATAAGTATTGAGAGGCTATCTCCAACCCTCAAATACACACTAGCAGATCAGCGAAATAAGCTAAGCTCCACTTATTTAAAGCATGTGTATTTTGCTTTTGAGGCCGAATGCCGAATTTATCTATACTTAATATTGGAATTAATTAGAACTTTTGCAATGAAAGATTTCCGAGTTTTTCAAATATATGTAGGTAATTTAAAAATTTTCTATTTCTGCTGGCCGCGTCTGATCCTAAATACATACACTTAGCCGCAAAACTCTACATACGATTTCATATCTTTCATTCATAATTTTTATTTAATGTTTAATTTTTGAAAATATTGTGTCTTGAGTATTATATTAGATTCACTTTATAACTTCGAGATAAAAAAAAAAACAAACAAAAAACACTTTTTTGGTAAAGTAAAAACTATTGAAAAATTACACTTACCCAACGTCGCAAAAGTGTACATACGCTTTTGAATTGTATTAAATACATACATATAGGTAGGGTGCACAAATGAGTACATGTTTGTAGTCTTTTGTTCACTTTTTATTGCATTTAGCAATAAAGCAAATACAAATATTTTTTTTAAATTTATTTTTTGTCTAGTACTAAACAATAAAATGTACGAGAAAAAGTATATAACAATATATTTCGGGATATACACAATTATTACTAGGGAAAGGATTTTCATGCATTCAAAGTCACGTTTTATGTACATAAAATATGCAGTAAAAATATAAAAATATGTTTTAAAATTAATAAAATATGCATTTATCAAGTTTTTTTTTCAACATTTAATAACATTAAAAACTTTTAAAAAATCACCTACCTTCATTGCTTTCATAACAAACATTTTGTCATTAAAAACTTAAAAAACATAAAAAGCTCAGCTTACATGCCTTCTTAATAAATACGTTGTCAAATCATATGTAATACAAAATAAAGTTCAGTCCAACTTTTATTTACGTACATGAATGAATAAATGTTTTTTTAATTGTCAAATATAAATCTTTGAAGATTTTTTCTGACAAAATTTTATGTAATAAATATAAATGTTACACGTCAGCAGAAGTTATTGGTGCGTACTTAAATGCTGCTATTTCCTTTGTGGAATATTCACTTTCTAAATTTTCGTTCTTAGAACTATAAGCTATTGATCCAAATTGATGCATATGCATATTTTAAGTTCATAATTTTTTTGTATAAGTATTTCTAATTGATGTCTTAAAGTAACGAAAGCCTCTAAATCATGGGTGAACATCATGTAGCAAATTTTTGCAAATCGAATTCACACGTATTCTTATTCTTTTTCATTTAGTCTTATCTGAGACAAATTTTTGCTTATCTTTTTACTCATTTTTCTCAAACGCACTGCGAGAAATTTGGCTCCATGAAAAATCGCCCAAAACTAAATCGCCCAAAAATAAAAATGAAAAATCGCCCAAAATTTTTCCATACAAAATTTGGGTGATTTTTTATATGAAAAAACGCCCAAAAATTTGGGCAGCTTTTCATTTTTTTTTGTGATTTTTCATTTTGAAATTTTGGGTTACAAATTGGTTTTTAGTAGTTTTAAACTCAGAATTTAAGTGATTAATAATGTTTGTTTATTACTTTATTAACCCCCGACTAAAAAAAGGGGCGTTATAAGTTTGTAGTGTGTGTCTGAGTGTCTGTGTATCTGTGTATCTGTGTGTCTGTCTGTGTCCACGTACAGGCCAAGCGGCTGGACCGATTTTCATTTAGTTTTTTTCTGTTTGAAAGATGACTTGATCAAGAGGGTTCTTAGCTATGTTTGAAAAAAATCGGTTCAGCCGTTAAGAAGATATAACATCTTTTCTGAAAAAAGTCGGGGGTTTTTAAAATTTTTAATTTTTGTTATGTTGAAACATTTTCTAGAAAAAAGTTCTTTCATAAAAAATATATAAGAAAGACTTTTATTAATTGTTTCTGCCTGTGTGTTTATCTTTTTCGCTCACTTACACACTCTTAAATTTATCTTGGTCACCCATGCTCTAAATGAACTTTAGTGTGAATAATAAAGCAATAATATTTCTACCCAAATATCAATTAAAGAAATTTTACAGTCAAAAAACTTGCATCTAATGCAATTAATAACGTGTGCTTCAAGTGTACGTTAAAACCAGTTTTTGTATGGAAATTTTGTTTTAACGTACACTTTGTTTTTTTTGCATGTGTGGGAAAGTTTTTTGACTTTAAAATTTCTTTAATTTTATTAATAGAAATATAGTATCCGACAGTCTTCCACCACTTTCCCCATCTAGTTACTATAGGATGTATCCGTATCATATCATTTGATATTTTTCATTAAAGGCTGAAACACGCAAAGGTGCTTTCAAAAGCACTTTATATCCACATGAAATTAATGAGGAACCAGTAGGGAGCGCTGAAAAAATTACACAAAAAGTTGTGGGTTTAAAAGGGCTATTATCCCATACTTTTTTTTTAATTTTCAATGGTATTGGTATTCTTGACTTAACCCAAGCTATATCGAATACTATCACAAAATATACGATCGTAAATTTTTCTCGTTTTCCTCTTTTTTTGTTTTTACACAGTCGTAAACACTGCAGCTTTTAAATACTTTACAACTAAAAAAAAACAAAATTAGATTTATAACATGAAAAACTAAAATATGTATTAAAAATATACATTTACAATGAAATATGCAAAAATATGTATTTATTATAAAATATGGAAAAATATACACTAACGAATCGATACCATTTTGTCACAAATTTGTTGATTCGCAAAGATATTTTATTTACGTTGATCTAAGACCAACGACAGAAAACATGTATTTACATGAAAATCCTTTTCCTAATTATTACCAAAATGGCTTTATGTACTCAATTTTGCACCCGTGTGTTATTGAAGTAATTGTACAAAAATGTTAAAGTTTACCATTAGATTTGCATGTGTTTGCTTTGCTTACATTTCTTTATATAAAAAAATATTAGTTCGATACTAATTTAGCTGCGTATGGTAAAAGCTCAATCGTGAGCTCAAAGACATGATATAACCATAGCCATAGAGAGCAGCCGTTCGAACCAAACTAATGGGCAACACTGTATTAGATTATAGGTGACTCGACATAACGCCATAACTCTCACCATAGAAACCAATTGAATTTTGGTTTGATTACAGCTATTTCATTATGGCTATGTCACGTCTAATTTAAGCTTAAACACTTTGTGCATACTATCCAACAATTATCAAATTTTAATAAATAATGAAAAAACTGTCCAGAGCCATTGAATACAACGTTCTAGCCATGACAGAAAAGGGCTGTTCTACGCAAGTTATAGCTAAACATCTTAAAGTAAGACAATCAGTGGTCATAAGAGTTAAAAAGAGGCGTTGTATTGTTCCCAAACTACAAGTCAGAGGCCGTAAAAAGCTATTAACGAATGCTGACGCACGGCTCATGATAAATCAGATGAATAGTGACAATTTCGTAACACCAAAGGACGCTTCTTTATTAATAACCAAGCCAGTTAGTCGATGGACAGCAACAAGAGACCTTCGCGATATTGGCTATATCTCAGTAGTAAAAAAACAAACCTGCCTTGTCCATAAAAAACGTTAAAGCCCGGTTGAAGTTTGCCAGAGACCACAGAAATTGGACAATAGATTACTGGAAATGTATAATTTGCTCAGATGAATCTAAATTTAATCGTTTTCAATCCGACGGTAAGCAATATTGCTGGCGTCGCCCTGTGGAGAAAGTTCAACGAAACCATGTTAATAAAACAGTGAAGCTCGGTGAAGGCAACGTCATGGTTTGGGGTTGCTTTACATGGTGGCACCTTGGGCCACTGCAAAGAATTAGTGGAATAATGAGAAAAGAAGACTATTTGCGTTTTTTCAAACTCATCTTCCAGATTTTGTAGACAAGAGCACCTATCCTGCGGAAGAAGTAATTTTTCAGCAGGATGGCGACCCTTAGTATACGTCCAAAATCGTGAAAGAATGGCTCAGCGAGTAAAATTTTCAAGTGATGCAGTGGCCAGCTCAACATCCTGACCTCAATCCGATTGAAAAACTGTGGTCAATCGCAAAGAGAGGCTTGGGACAATACGGATCAACACCTACCAATTTGGACGAGCTTTGGCAGCGTGTTCAGAGCGAATGGGAGAGTATTCCAAAGAAATAATTGAAAAATTGGTGGAGAGTATGCCAAAACGTATGCAAAGTGTTTTACGTAATAACGGGTATTGGACTAAATACTGAAAATGCTTTCACCCACTAACGTTTTTATATGGTGCAGAATTGATAACATGCGAGTCGTTTTCGTTTTGTTTCTTTTTTTCTTATAGTTTTGAATTATGAATTATTTTGCTGAACAATTAATATAAAATAAATGACAAAAAAATTTGGATTTGCTTTATTACTTTAATTTTCATGCAATAAAAAGTGCACATGGTATAAACATGCACTCATTTGTGCACCCTACTGTATATTAGCAATTTTTATTTTATAATTTTGTGTCCATTTAGTCTTGGTTTAACAATATGTGTCAGATTTTTTATAAATTTTACTTTCATTATTAGCAGTAGTTGAAAAAAATAAGGACTTTCGAAAATTAGTCATCAAGCTTTCAAAAATCTGAAAAGCTGAAAAGAAATCTATGATAAAAGCCGGGCAAATCTATAATTTGTCTAAATTTACAATCCAAACTATCATTAACACTACAAAAGAATCAAAGTTTGCCGCGATCGGGACCAACAGCAAGGCTTGATGAAAGACTAAGGCCAAAATTGTAGGAGAAATTACGAAAAATATACAGAAAAGTAGCATAAAACTAAAAGAGGACTTAAAAAATAATTATGAAATTCTTGTATATGCTAACGTAGCATTTACACATGTAAGTGCAAGTTTGAAAAACTCACTATACTCACACATTTTTGCTAATACAATAACTTTTTTTGTACTTACTGCTTAGCTTACAACACAATATCCTTGTAAATAAATTTCTGTAAAAATAGTAAAACGACAAATGAAGAAACAGTGTTACCGATTTTGCAAGATGACAACGACAAACCCGATGTATCCTCGAATAAGACATCCAAGCCAAAACCAATCTATTTGAGAGAAAAAAAATTAAATGCCCTTATTAAAAAATTAATTTCGATCATTGGTGAGAAAAAATTTCAAATTGTTCCAATAAAACGTGGCAACATCGATGCAACGAAAATTCAAATTTATGACGAAAAAGATTTCCGCAAAATGGTTTCTGAATTTGAAAAAAATAAAACAAGCTTCTACACATGCCAGCTTAAAAGCGCTAAAGGCCTGCAGATCCTATTGAAGGGCATAGATTCTTATGTTGTTCCCGAAGAAATAAAAGATGCACTCGTCCTCCAGGGATTTAAGGCAAAAAATGTATCTAACATAATAAACAGAGAAAAGGCACCCCAACCCCTATTTCGTGTTGAACTGGAGCCGAATGATATACAGTTGAAAAAACGAGAATCATCCAATTTATAGCCTAAAATACCTTTTATACAGAAAAATCACAGTTGAAAAGCCACATAAGCGTTCAGGTCCCGAGCAGTGCCATAATCGCCAAGAATATGGACTTAAAAAAGCTTACTGCAATTTACCTACAGTGTGTGTTAACTGCGGTGAATTGCACAGTACTGCTAGTTGTACTAAACCAAAAGATCAAGCAGGAAAAAATCCAGTAATTGTGGAGGTAATCACACCGCTAACTACAGAGGACGTCCTGTGTACTCTTTCGTCAAGCAGGCTATGGTGCAAAAACCTAAATTAGCTCCAGTTCAAACAACAAACGCTTCCTCCGCCAAATTTGCGCAAATGAGCCAACCAGTCACTTCCCGTATATCGTATGCCGATGCTGCCAAGACAAATTCTATTCCCGCGCAGAAAGTGTTCCCACCAAGTAATTCAATAAATGCTAACACAAGCTTTAATTTCAGTTGCCTTGAAGCCACTATTGAAAATCTTGTGCAAACTATCAACAACTTTACAACAAATATGACAAGTTTAATGCAAGAAATGCTACGAATGCAGAACACACTGCTTCAAGCATTAATTAACTAGCCATAAACACGTTAAAAATATTTTTCTGGAACGCAAACGGCATTCGCCAGCATAAAAATGAACTTGAGCACTTCCTTACGGAAAAAAATATTGATATAATGTTGGTCTCTGAGACTCATTTCACTTCTAGAAGCCTCTTTAAAATGAATTTCAACACCGTGTATGATACAAAGGACCCTAGAGCGAGAGCATGCGGTGGATCACCAATTCTAATAAAGTCAAGACTCAAGCACTATATTCTTGATAACACTTGTGAAGAACATCTACAAGCAACAAATATCTGCATTGAAAATTTTTGTACAAATTTCGTGATATCTTCAATTTACTCCTTAACCAGATTTTCAATCACTGAGGATCAATACGAGAATTGCTACTAATCCGCCGGCGACTACAATGCAAAACATACATTCTGGGGTTCGCGTCTGATTACACTCAGAGGTCGAATTCGACGACGAATCAACTTTAAAAAAAATTGACAACGTCTTGCCATGATACATATATATTATTAAACCAAATTTTGTTATGAATGAACGAAAGACAAAAAATATTCTCCTACCGTTAACTGCAAAATAGGGTGTTTTGTCAGAAATTTAGACAATTAGAGCCTTGATCGCAAACGAAAAGTTTTTAGTCCTATTTTATCTAATTTTTAAATAGCCTCGTAAACATTTTTATCCAACATCTGAGCTGGATAACTACCATAAACCAAAAATTAAGAAACTGCTTGCGACCAACTTTCTCCACCTATTCCACTTGCCATAACTACCGCTACACTAGTTGCTAAGCGATTCGAACGATTTTCATTGCCGAATTCCTGCAGACCAATAATCATTTCTTTGTGACAATCATAGTCCAGATAGCTTTTTAAGCACATCTCATTACAAGAAACACAAATGATCTTTTGTTCCACTTTGAAGTTTTGAGAACGTACTCTTAGCGCCTCAAAACTCCATCCAAATTTCCTGGGGTCTTTGGTCTATTCTCTACGAAAAGTTGTAGTGTTCTTATTTGTGGCCAATCCAGCATAGGTGCCAAGTGCCGGTAGGCTAATGGCGACAAATATAACCCTCATATAGAAACTAGCTTAGTTGCTTGATCGTATCGGTGTGTCTTCATATCTCAGTCATGATTTCTAAAACCATTATTGAGGCAGACCAACATGGTCTCAGAAATTTTTGAAGACAAATCATTTTAGTTAATTTAATTATTATTTTTCGAACTTTATTTGTTTCTACATTTATGATTTGAATAGGCTAAAGTTCGTATCGCCAAATTACATGTGATAATTATTGATGAACAAATAACACCAAAGTAAGTTGTAAATATTCTGACAACACATAGTTGAACGAAATAGCTAGCCGTTTTCGAAGGCCACTAAACCTTCATCGTCAGCGTTCTTCTGTGTTTGGTCCAGTGTGTGCGGTGTCAGTTGATGTAGATTTCTGCTTTATATATGAACCTTTTTTGAAAATGGAATATGTGAATTGTTAAATATATATACTTAATAGTAACAAACCAAAAAAGTTTGTCTATTCCATTTGCAAAAAAGTTTCGTATATAAAGCAGAAATCTACATCAACTGACACCTCACACAGTGGACCAAACATAGAAGAACGCTGATGATGAAGGTTTAGTGGCCTTCGAAAACGGCTAGCTGTTCCGTTCAACTATGTGTTGTCAGAATATTCACAACTAACTTTGGCGTTATTTGTTCATTAATAATTATCACATGTAATTTGGCTTAAAAAGCGATACGAACTTTAGCCTATTCAAATCATAAATATACAAATCATTTTTATTTAATAGCTGTCTCCAAAATTATAATTTTTGCCTGTGACATGTTTAATTCTGATATTAACCTTGCTTTGGCTGTCTTCGACCTATTCTTTCGTCAAAAAATTCTGCTAAAATGTTCTACAGAAAAAAAGTATAATGCCAGATTTAAATGTAGAAAAAAATATTGAAATAACTTTGAATTTCATGCTTATTAGGATTTACAGGTGTTTTTTGGAAATGTTACAATTACGCTTTAAATTTTTTAACGCACTAATAGTCCAAAATTATTATTTTGCTTGTTCAGTAAAATATATTTTATTAAAAATACATTTAAATTTATTATTGATAGGTTAGCTGGATCCTATGCTCATTTCACTGTTGCTAATGCAGATTAAAGGGAATCTTTAAACTGCAATACTTGTACATTTATGAGAAAAATCCTCCATACAGACGAATTCTTAATTAAAGTTTTTTATTTTCAACACAATTCTGCCAGAAAGCATTTAGGAGAATTTTTTGAAAGTTGAATGCTTTTTAACTAATGAAAATGACGGATCTAGCAGTGAAAATGCTAAACTGGCAACAATACTTACATATGTATACAGATTTATTCAATGTTACCGATTGAATAAAGAAGGGTTTTTAATGGTGTTGAATATGATTGGTCAGAATCTGCCACATTCTTCAATTCCTTTGACATTGGGTGGTTTTCAAAGATCTATTGGAAACGATGCATATATATCACTGTACCGTACAACAATATCAAAATTGCTAAAAAATCTTTTGCCATGCCTTGAAAAAAAAATCCCTAGAAACCTCATTAAGTTAAAATCAAGCGAAGAAGTCATAAAAATATCTAAGAAGTTTTTCTTTGAAAAATATGGTATACCCGGTGTTGTCGGATGTATAGAGGGAACACATATTCCAGTAAAGAGGCCTACTAATGAAGAATACCTTTACTTTAATATAAAAGGCTACTACAGCATAAATGCTCGTAAGTTTATTGAATTTTACTTTGCAATGTGCAATATTATACATATAAAACTTGTTGTAATACAAATATGCGATTATAAAACAAATATCAGAGCTGTTGACGCAACAAGGCCTGGATCAAGTCACGATGCTTTCGTATGGAGCATGAGCAAAGCTCGAAACTCATTTGCGTCTCAATATGAAAATGGCGATCGTGGATCATGTTTATTAGCAGATTCCGGGTATGCTTTGGAACCTTTTGTAATAACTCCTTACAGAACCCCAAGTACCATTATATAGCAAAATTTTAATAAAAAGCATGCCTCAGGTAGAAATGTTGTGGAGAGAACCATCGGAATATTAAAAAGTCGTTTCAGATGCCTGTCTCGCACTCTTTGGTATTCACCATCAAAGATTGTTAAAATTATTAATATAACTGTGGTTTACATAATCTTTGCAATTTATTAAAAATTTAACCTAGCTTTGAAGTGCTTGAAGAAGTAGCCAGCAGTGAATGCAGCGAATCATTTGAAGAAACCGAATATCAATTAGATAATAATGCTAATAACATAAGAAAAGACGCATGACCGAAAATGCTGTTTCCTCTGTAACTATGGGGGTATAAGTATTAAGGAATCAGATGCTCTTGATGTTCTTGGCATGAAAATACAGTGTGATGTTCGTTGGACTGAACACATTTTCAAATTGCAAAAGAAGCATTCAAGTGCCTCGTCTTTTTGAAACGGTGCAAACTATATTTCACCCCATCTGATCTCCTTACTATTTATACCACTTATATCCGTCCGAAAATGGAATACAACTCTCACGTATGGGCCGTCGCTTCAAAGTCTATTTTGGGGCTGCTCGACCGCGTACAGGAGAGGACGAAGAAGCTCATCGGTGACAGTAGGGTATCCAACTCTATTGATTCATTGGAGCATCGACGCAATGTGGGGTGCATTTCATTGTTCTATCGTTACTACAACGGAATGTGTTCCAATGAAATTAGGGAACTTGTTCCTGAAACCCGCACATTTATACCTACAACACGTGCCTCATTCAGAGCACATCACTTTGTGGTCGATTGGCCAATGCATCGCACTACGCATTACAGAGAAAATTCCTTTTTTAGCCGCACTGTTCGTATGTGGAATCAACTACCTGCGGAGGTCTTTCCTGTCACTACCAGCGTGGGAAGGTTTAAATCGAATGTCCACAGACACTACTCCCTCCATCTTCCTTCCCTATAACCTATTTTCCTAGTTCTAGCACATAGCATTGCATGAGTAGGGGTTACCCCCTGAGTGCTGGTCCTACACAGAGAAAAAACTGCCTCATAGAATCAATAAGATTTTCTTTATGAAACGTTTTTAAGCTAAGGGGTATCCCAGCAGAAAGAAGCGAAGATTTTTTCATAGAGATTCCTTATTGTTTTTATGTGGTGAATCTTATTAATTTTATCAAGAAGAAAACCACATAAAATCAAGAAGAAACCTTATTATTCACAACTTTTTTTACTCAATTTCCGTTATTTTTGGCACCAAAAAAAACCATCCATAGAGAAAAACTTCTTGATTCTATCAGGTTTTCTTATAAATTGTAAACTAGAGGGATTTCTTATTGATTTTTTTAAAAACGTTTTCTTCTTGATTTTATTAGGATCCTATATGATTATGTGTAAAGCATCTTATTGATTTTTTTAATATCTTCTTGATTTTATGAGGTGTCTTGTTATTTCATATCTATAAATAGACACAGACAATTTTTTTTCATGATCTTTTTCGTTTTTGTATAAGCATGTTTGCAAAATTATTTCAATGGTTATTCAGACTGCTTGTTAGCATATTGGTTAGAGTGTTCGTCTATCAGTCAGAAGTTTGCTGGTTCAATACTTGTCTCCTTTCAAGTAATAATATGTATGTATGGTGAGTTAATTAATTAAGAATACAATATAATATGTATGTATGTATGTACATAAGTATGCATAGTATAAATAAATAACATCTACATATACTACATACATACATAAGTATATGGTATAGAATTTAAATTAAAATACATAAGCAAAGCACAAAGAATATAGACATAATTTTTTTTATGAGGTCGCCTCATAAAATCAAGAAGAAAACCTTATTAAAAAAATCAATAAGATAACCTCATAAAAACAACAAGATTTCTTCTTGATTTTTTCAAAAAGGTTTTCTCCATGAAATTAATAAGATTTTCTTATTGAAAAAAAAACCATAGAGATTTCTTATTAATTTTGTTCTATTTTATGAGGTATTTATTAGGCACTGTTTTCTCTGTGTATTTAAAAAAAATATATATTATTGCGGAAAGCTTAAACTACAATTGAATATTTAGTCAAACGAAAAATATGAATTCATTTTATTTAAACGAATATAAAAAATTATTTATATCTACATAAGTACATATCGTTAACTTAATACGAAAAGGCCCTAACTAATTTTTTAATAGTTTACAGGAGGAGGAAAAAACTAAATAAAAAAAGATGCAATATTGATACAAAATTTTTTTAAACGCAATATTATGTGCTTATGTAAAGTGTTTTAAATAAAAATTGCGTAAAAAAAATTTGTATCAATATTGCATCTTTTTTTATTTAGTTTTTTCCTCCTCCTGTAAAATATTAAAAAATGAGTTAGGGCCTTTTCGTATTAAGTTAACGATATGTATGTATAAAAGTACTCGTATTGATAATTATAGCATTTTTCTTAATTTTTCCAGCTCTAACTGCTTTTGCTTTATTTCTAAGTCTATTTTCATTAGTTTATTTTTTTCTGTTGTTATTTTTTCCATTTCTTTATGATGACGCTTAAATTCATCGGAAATATTTGTGGTAAGAGTTTCAATAGATTTATATATATGTACGTCTTATATTGGAAGATATTGTATCAAGACTTTTGTTGGTTTCCTGGGCAGTCTCGGAAACCTTTTTTAAGGTTTCGGTCAATTCTCGTCCACTCTTTGTGTCACTTTCGCAAAATTGAAAAGGACCTAAGGGTAAAAACCGGTTTTGTTCAGGAGAGCCATTTTAAGGATTTAAATACGTGTATCTTTGGTGTACCATCACATCCTAAAACGCCCATATCTCTGGGAGGGAACACTTTTTGGGCATTGGATCGGTCTCATTCGATGCTCAGATGTTGTCCACATAAAAAAAGTGAAAATTGATTATTTTTTACCCTTAGGTCCCTTTCTCTATGCGCTTTCACATATGTTTTTAGATTGTCTTTTATGGTATCAGTCGAAGTCTTGCGTATATTTTTAAAAATTCTCTTAGATGTAGAAGGAACCGCATCTACAAAATCTGTATCATTTTGCTTTCTTTTACGGCTGTTGCTTAAATTAAGTTGTTCACTTAAATCATCGTGTGATAGTAAAGATTTACCACTTTCGCTCTCATGGCCCGCAGATGTCGCATTTTGTATTCCTTCTACAAATGCATACATGCCACATGTTTGTCCGACTGTCTCTTCATTTTTAGATATATAAATCTGGTTATACGGACCACCACCTGTTGCTACAACTTCTTTTTTATTCGTGGAAATTTTCTTTTTAACGGCAGCTTTCCAATAAGACCATATCTTAAAAAAATAAAATTTAAATATGCATACATACATATGTACATAAATTCTTAACTGTAGGTTTCCAAATAATTATACCTTTTTCCATATATTTACATCATGCATTGGAGGACCCAAACTATTTAACTCCGCCATCTATTTTATCACTTCTTGTAAATCCTCTAGCTACATCGACATGATTTTGCATAAAATCTATCAATGCATCTTCCTTGCGAGAATTCTTGTAACGTCCCCTGACAAAATGGTATATGGAATATATTTTAAATTAGTTAATTTTTAATCCAGGCGCACGGCAGTGCGCCAGGCCAAGTTCTGGCCAATGCACGTAGTGTGTATATTTACACAAAGCCATCCGAGCTGTTTTTACCCCCCTCATAACTTTGTTCCCCGCGACCGTAAAATTATGAAATTGAAATCATAATTAGAATGAATTCATGTTACCTCATATGCAAAGTTTGAAAGTTTTACAATGAAAGCTTCCGGAGATATAGAGGTGCAAAAAGTGCATATTTTAAGATATACTCACTGACCACTGACACACTCATCAAATTGATGAAGCACTTCCGCTATAGCTAGAGAGCTAAAATTTGGTACACGAGAAAATCTAGGTGAGCAATGAACCAGAAAAATCTGAAAATTCTTAATTTATAACCAGGAGGGCGGGGCTACGCCCATAAAAAGTGCTATTGAGCTGAAATTCGATACTGAGCTAGGTCTAGGTGAGCACTAAAATAAAAAAATCTTAAAACCCGGAAATTTTAGCCAGGAGGGCGGGGCTATGCCCATAAAGGTCACAATTAAAAATGCTAATCTAAGGCGCTTCATGGAAGCTATTTTATTGAAATTCGGCATATATACTGCGGTAATGCAAGGCTGTAAATTTTTTATTAAAAAAGTGGGCGTTGGCACGCCCATACAATTTAAACCTCATTGTAATGCCCTGCGGCTCAGCATATTTAGATATACTATTAATCTAGCTATCATTATCCGTTTGCAACGAAACTAGACACGAATAATAAGCACTGACCCAAAAAAATCTCAAGTTTGGAAAAGTGGGCATGGGTACGCCCATAAAAATTTAAAATTAAAAGTTGCAGTAAGGAGCTGAAATTTGATATACAGTAGGTCTAGGTGAGAAAACAACTAGAAAAATCTAAAAACCCGAAAATTTTAGTTAGAGGGGAGGGGCTGCGCCCATAAAACTTAAAAATTAAAAATTGCGCTAAGGAGCTGAAATTTGATATACAAATAGGTCTAAGTGGGAAACAAACTAGAAAAATTTGAAACCCAAAAAATTTTACCAGAATAGGCGGGGCCACGCTAATATTGCTTTGAACTAAATACGTAATATACAGCTTTTAATTCAAGCCAATTTAGTGAAATCTTGCATCACCTTAAAAATTGGGCGTGATCACTCCCATAAAGTGTTAGCCTTGTGTTTAATCTACATCGGTCTAGCATATTTTAGAAGAAAATTAGCATGAATTATAAGCGCTGCTCGCAACAAAATTTTGAGTTAGGAATAGTGAGGAGAGGTAATGCTGATAAAATCTGACATTTTATACA
Source organism: Tachina grossa (assembly GCA_949987645.1). Lineage (NCBI taxonomy): Eukaryota > Metazoa > Arthropoda > Insecta > Diptera > Tachinidae > Tachina > Tachina grossa. The sequence continues at coordinate 127,069,513 of OX465275.1, forward strand.
CTAGTAAGTGTAGCTGCGTAAGCCAACTGGAAAATCTTAAAACCAAAAAGTTTTACCCGGTGTGCGGGGCCACGACGTTAAAACTCCAATCAGCACTAGCGATCTTAAATTTGATACACAAATAAATCTAGATAGGAAATCACTAAGAAAAATCTGAAAACCCAGAAGTTGCTATCAGAGGGTGGAAACAATCACTTCAAATTCAAAATTGACATACATTTTATTAAAACTTTTCATACACATTACACTTATCCAAAAAAAAAATCCCTATTTTGAAAAGTAGCCGTGACTTCACCCATAAATCTTAGCTTTTTCGTTCAGGTACGTCTGCTCAGCAGTTTTTAATTTAGTACTCAGGTATTTCTTATTAACTTTTTAATACCAAACTTAGCATGAACCATAAGCACTAGCAGATATAAAAGTCAGCGGGGCCAGGCTCATGAAAATTTTACGTAATATTATACTATTTGTACACAAATAGTAATTGATTTACTTAATCGTAAAATCCACAAATTAAAAGCACCAGCTTCCCTATTGAAACTTAGCATACACATTTTGCATATCCTTTTTATTTATGTACTTCTGCTAAGCAGACTTTAATATGTAAATATATTTAGAAAAAAGACGGGATCACGTCCACTAAAATGTACGCTGTATTTTACATGTTTCTTCCAGTCGCCTCTTACCAAATTGCATACACACTGGCGACCCGTTGTAATGACACAATAGTGCATTTTTAAGGTCAACAATTCAACACCCATCACACTCTTACCCATTATTTTATGTAACTCTGCCATTTTCAACTGGCGCAGTAATCATGACTAGAAAAAAAATACACTAAAAATTTTAAGTTTAAAAAGTGTTATTATAGAAATCTTTTCAAAAAATAATCAGATCCTCACAAAAACATAAATGTGAAAAACGGTCAAGTTCCTATCCAAAATTGCGGCCATTAAAAGTTGTGAGATATAAATTTTGACCAAGTTCTTCTTTGCCACAATACCTAACACAGAAATATATTATGTATGATATAAATTTGTAATCGTAAGGGTGTCATATAAATTCTAGATAATCTGATAACTTGGCAATATTTTTACCTTTCCAAAAAAAGGAGAAAATAATGTATAAATGTTCATTTCTTTATATTGAGAAAAATGTTGTCAAGATGGCAGATTATCTAGAAATTATATGACACCCTTACGATTACAAATTTATATCATACATAATATATTTCTGTGTTAGGTATTGTGGCAAAGAAGAACTTGGTCAAAATTTATATCTGACAACTTTTAATGGCCGCAATTTTGAATAGGAACTTGACCGTTCTTCACATTTAGGTTTTTGTGAGGACTTTAATTACATTTCCTTATTGATATTTTAATTATGTAAAAAAGCAACTTATGACTGATTGTTTTAAATTCAATTTCAAACTGATGTTATCGTTTTACATTACATAGCAAAATAGCAATTTTCTGTTTGAAATAGAATGGAATATGAAATTGATTTGACAAAACGATTTAAATAACCACATCACACCTTTTATTTAAATCGTTTTTCATCACATACTCGTATGATTCTGAAAATATAAAGAAAAGAACTATCTGTTATGACAATATTCAGACATAAACTATCAACTGCAGAAACTACTCACCTTTAATTTCAACCAAGATTATATTTTTCTGCTAATAAATAAAATTTAAATCATATTTCTAGAGAAATAATAAATTTTCACTTATTACTTATCAAAATTACACAGCGAATGAGGCAACAAAAAAATTATGAAAATAAGTTTCAAAAACGGCATACAAAAGAATTAAAGAGGATTTGTTGACTGTGTGAGTGAGACCTCAAAAAACACAATTATCCCTGCAGGAAATGTCACTAGTGAATCATTACTGATTCACTATTGACTTTGTCGGCAGTACTACTGACTAGTTATACCCCACTCGATGCTTTTCGTTATAGACATTTAACATGTGCCTGTTATTGAAAAGCAACTACTGATTAGATAGTTCTTTAGGGACCATATGTGACAGCGCATAGAGATAGGGACCTAAGGGTAAAAAAATCAATTTTCACTTTTTTTTATGTGGACAACATCTGAGCATCGAATGAGACCGATCCCATGACCCAAAAGTGTTCCCTCCCAGAGATATTCGCGTTTTATAATGTGATGGTATAGCAAAGATACACGTACTTAAATCTTTAAAATGGCTCTCCTGAACAAAACCGGTTTTTACCCTTAGGTCCCTTTCTATTTTGCGCATCACATATGATGACATTGGAAACAGATAGTAACTATCTCATTTTAGTTACTCTAGTATACTCCTTTGATAATGAAATCGTGTATGTTGTTCACATTTTGGAATTTTATTAAACAAATATATAAAAAATGGAAGTTTTAATTAAAACAACATACAATAACCGGGATTAATTCACTTATTCGTTCAGCATATCACCAGCAACTAGGGATTTTGTTTGCCATTTCTATTAAATAAATACACATATGTTAAACGAAAATTTTATGTTTCGCTGAATTAGTAAAGTCAAACACTTACTAACGAATCTGCAAATATGACAAGCCTTTAACTGATGGCACAAAATCTTCCACAGGGTAAAACAATTTTCATAATTGGCACTTTCGCTTAAAATTTTTTAATTTTAACATTTTCTATTTTTATACAATATGTATTGTTATTTTATATCTTTTTTGCAAATTATTATTGTGTATTTTTTTATTTATTGTTTAATGCATTTAAATTCATCTTTTAATTTAATTTCTTAAATAAATTTTATAAACACTTAAATTTTTGTTTTCAACAAACCAATAAAACAAGAAGAATCATAGTTGTCTGTATCTGAAAAATGCTAATAGACGCTCTGTTGACAATGTCACCAAAATAGTCGACAAAAGCGGTAACTTGGGGACACTTAACGATTCGTTCAGGGATCTTACGTCTCGTGACATCTCTGTATATCCTATGTGGTTTCAGTAAGAGTATACATATATATGTGCATACATACATACGGTGACCATAATTTTTAAACCAAAATACAGAACAAGGAAATATTTAACAAACAGCAACTAAAGTATAAATAGCCTTATAGCAATGATGTCAGTTTCATGGCACAATTGTGCAAACTAAAATCACACACATTATTATTCTCTTTCATTTAGTCGTCAATGAAACAGCGACGATAACACATGCGCAGCGGGTGTATTAAATTCTTTATAGATACAGTGAAAGAAAAAATGTGGTATGCGAAAAATATTCTATGATCATTAATGCTTTTTGCGGCATTCAATGTATTTTATGTTACAAAACTTTTAAGGAAAGAAATTAATATATAATAAAAAGCTATTTTGGTTTTTTTTAAAGCAGCTTTACTAAACTGCATTTAATATCAAAACTTAAAAGACCAATAACTTGGAAACTATTGGTCGCAGCCAATTTTTTTATTTAATTTCTTCTTCTTATTTTTCAAGTTTCTATCAGATAAGCTATTTAAAAATTTATTTTTGGAATTTCTTCACAGTTTCCTATGAAAAGTTTACAGCGCCGTAACTCGTAAAATATGGGTCGCTCGCAACTTTTTTATTTAATTTTTATTCCTTATTTTTTAATTTTCTACCATATAGACTCCTTTTTATATATTTTGAGCTGCTTCACTAAACTGCATTTGATATATATATTTATTTTTTTCCATGTACTTCAGAGACGAATGACACAGCTTTTCTCACACATACAACTACAGTTTTATTTTTGACACCACTGCCTTATAGCCATATTAAGCACATTGCAAGTTCATGGATTGCTTAAATTTTTAAATTAACCACAAAAAATCAAAATGTACATAACAATGTACACAGAAAAAAATAACACCGAAATGCAACCAAGAAAACAAATTGTTATTTTTTTATTTAATAATTAACAATCATCATTGCTGATATAACAAATTTAAATTTTTGTATTCAATTAAATTACTCCACAAAATTATTTGTTAAATTATATCATAACGAAATGCGCACATGTAGAAGAAGCAAGAAATCATATTTTGTATATATTCATAATTTGCATATCTAATAAAGGGTTGCTCTTTAGCTAAGAAGTAAGTGAGTTAGTTTATTAGTCCTTATGTTGCCGGTTCAACTCCGCCCAAAGTCATTTAGTGTTTTCCACAGCTAAGCAAAAAATCGTTTAGAGGATTGTGATTGTGTATAAAAAAACATTGTTAATATAGCAATTTTGATAATCGGAGTTTATACGGAAGTTCAACAATTCGAATTGTTAACATAACAATAACTTAAAAAATTAAAGTTTTCCAACCCTGGAAACGTCTTTTTAATTTTTTTAACTTTCTTTTTTAATTTGAAATGCCAATTTAATTTGTACTGAAGTATAAAAGAAGTTAATTTAATAAAAAAAAATAAAAATTACTTTACGGTAGTTAATTTCTTTATCACAAAATTTTTAAGTTTTCCAACCCTGGAATTATCCTTTTTGATTTTTCTGATTTTTTAACCCAATCTCTTTCTTCTTAGAATATAAGATATATTTAATTTAGAGAAAAAAGGAAAAATTTCTTTTAGTAAATTAATTTTGTATAATTTTGTATAAAAAAGTTAAAGTTTTCCAACCCTGGAAACGTCTATTTAATTTTTTTAATTTTGTTTTTATTTTTTTTTATTAAGAAATATTAATTTTATTCATACTTAAGTATATAATAAGTTTATTTAATAAAAAAAATAATAACTAGTTTTCGGTAGTTATTTTGTATGGCAAAATGAAGTTTAAGCTTCCCAGCTCTGAAACCGTCTGCTCGATTTTGCTGATTTTCATTACCAATCTTATTTCGACCATTTCTGACACACCAGTCCAAGAACGAAGTCTCTAGCTTTTCTGGGAGCTTCGGAAAACCGATTTCACGTACAGACAGACGGACAGACGGACATCGCTTATTCGTCTTCCCTATGCATAAGGATCCAGAATATATATACTTTATGTCTCGCTTATGCATATTCTAGAAATTACAAATGGAATGACAAACGTATATATACCCTTTTACCATTTTTTGGTAAAGGGTATAAAAATAGAACAAAAATTTTATTTATAAATTGAATTTTTTTATTATTCATTATTGTTATTATTAATTATTGTTCTTATTAATTATTGTATACTAAGTTTAGTTTACTCAGGCGTTACGACCAATACTCAAAGAGTTTGTATTTAAGACGACACTTTTGTCATTATTTGATCTAAACATTAAATTTTTTCTATAGTTTTTTAAGAAAATCTAAATTTTTTGAGTTTTGTGCCAACAAGCATAAAAAAAGTTTTGTGCTGTTTATCAAAGCGTGCACGTCTATTGAAATCCGGCAATATAGTGTTACATTAGGTGCGTTTGAGTATTTTTCCAGTAAAATCAAGTAACTGAGTAAATATTGAGTAATTTAAAGAAATTACTCTCAATAAAAAAGTTTGCAGCTAAAAGTACGCGAACGGAAAAATTGTAAAATCCAGTAAAATATACACAACAGCTGATAGACAATTTGGCGCTAAAAAAATTATACATAAGTATGTACATATGTATATGCAAAAAAAAAACGGAATAAAATATTGTACGACGTGGTCCAATCGAGATGAAACAGACTAGTTACATCATGGTCCATGTAATGCAGTAATGGATCATGTCGTTTTCACACAAGCATTCAATGCAATATGGAGTAGTTTTGGGGTTAGGCCGACGTAATGCAAATTTGGACCACACAGAAAAAATTATACCCAAAAATTTTTTAAATAAATATTTGTTTGAAATCAAACTTAGTTTCAGTAAATATTCTGTACTGTTACATTAAATTAATTTGTACCAAAAAACTGTGTAGAGAAGAAATAGGCCACGACGTTTGTCGGCTACTTTTCGGCATTTACATGTATACAACACGATCAATCAAAATAAACAACAACAACCGCACAACAGCACGTTGTTTCTATCAACAAGCAGATAAACACCAACACACTGAAATAACATTTTCCCTCAGCCGAACTCTGATTAATTTAAATTTTTACAAAATTTTTATCAGAATTTTTTGTAGGCCCGCATTCAAATAAAATATTTACTGATTCAACGAATTTGGTTACTGAAAATGAAATTTAGTTTTTTCTGTGATTCAGCTTCCAAAAAGCCATAATTTTTTGCCTTACCAAAGTGCTTCACAGAAACAATAATATATATGTATATATAGTTTTGTATATTGTCTGCAGATAATGCGACTATTCCATACATGTATGTAAATACTCCAAAGAGGAGTAGGAATAGGAGGAGGTTTATGTCCTAGGGTTGGACCAAATGCACAGAATGGATTTTACTGGCCTCACCGATTTTTCGCACGGTTGTCTCATTTTGTTCTCCTAAATGTCCACTTTAAGAATATATGACCCTCTGGCATGACAGTTGAACAGTGCTCCTGGGAAAATTCATCCACGGTTTTTTTTGGACTTTCCCGATTTTCTCGAAAACGGCCTCACCGATTTTTCGCACGGTTGTCTCATTTTGTTCTCCTAAGTGTCCACTTTAAGAATATATGACCCTTTGGCATGACAGTTGAACAGTGCTCCTGGGAAAATTCATCCACGGTTTTTATTTCGGTTCCCCCTTGAATTCCCAAAATCGATGCTAGCCTGCTGTTATATTTTCAAAAATACCCAGAAAATTTCCCCCATTTTTTCCCAGTTTTTGAATTCCCAAAATCGTCGCTATTTCTTCGACGCTATCTTGGCGCACTTTAAAAATTTGTACAAATTTTTGAGTTCTCGAATGCACTTATTATCTGTCGTATGGTCAACCTCATATATGCATTCCTTGCAAACATTCATTAAATGCCCAAACTTAAATTTGAATTTGCCCAACAAAAAATTTGTAGAAAGGTAATCGAGTTTGGAATTACGCATTTTGAGTGGTAGCACTTCCTTAGTGGATTACCAACTTAATGACTTTAAGAAGGCATGAGACTAAAATAATCGATTCTTGAGAAGTAGTTATGTTGTTTATTATAGGAACTAATTATTTTTTGGTTGTAGGAAATAGTTATTTTTTTCTTGAAACTACTTTTTTTGGTCGAGAAAAAATATTTGTTTTTAAATATGACGTTGTTTGAGTAAATGGAAGATCTTGATTATCAACTCAGTTTGATTAAATACATAATAGCTTTTTAAGAAAAATATAAATAAACTTAAAAAAACTACGAGTATTGTTTTACTACGAAATAAAATTTCTTTTATAAACTCAATTGAAGTTGGTTATATTTTGTTCGTATCTGTGCCTTTGTTGCTTATAAATATATACTTATAAAAATACTATATTTATGTATTTAGAAAATTTTTTGATTGATGAACTTTTATTAAAACCGAATATGAAAAAAAATTATTTGGAAATACTTATATTTAAATAATAATTTTCCAACATGCAAGTACTTATTTTTTAGTTTAAAATAAATAGGTAGACAATTTAGAAATACAGTATAACTTCGATAGTTCGGACATGCGGCAGTCCGCTCACTCCAGTAATTCGGACGCTTCTACATTTCGGACAATTTAAAATTTTTACCTCCACAATCCGGAAAAATTTTTTTTATACAAGAACAAAAACTGAAATCCAAGCAAAACTTGCGAGTTAATGGGAATTTTTGTTTTGTTTTATTATTCGTAATTTGATTTACATTTTTCACTGTTATTGCTTCAGTTTCGGTTCATTATTTCGCAAGCGTGTTTGTTTAATTCCATTCGAAGTGTCATATTTTTAAATAATAAACGCAAACATAAAATACTAACCTTGTGTGTTGTAGGCTTGAGTCATTATATGGCAAGTAGTTCAGATGATGATGTCTAATTTTTTGCTGGGTGCATGCATACATAAGTACATACCTATATACACCCTGTCGGAGAATATGTGGTTGACTACAAAATAACCCTGCAGAAAGCGCGAATAGTGAAATTGTAATGATTTACTAGTGACATTGTCAGTATTACTACTGACCAGGTGTACCCCAGCCAATGTAATCATCTATTGACATTTAACATTAGCTTGTCATTGGAAATCCACCACTAGACTGTATCACTACTGACTAAGTAGTTCTTTTGGGTCAAAATGGAGACATTGACACCAAAGATTCACTAGTAAATTTTAGGGGCTCTAGTCTACAATATCGATATTTCCTCGCTCATTGTCAATAGTAAAATTATAGTGATTTTCTAGCGACATTGTCAATAGTGCTACTGACTAGGTGTACCCCAGCCAATGTAATTGCCTATTGACATATAACATACGGTTGTCATTGAAAATCTACCAGTCGACTTTAACACTATTGAGAAGGTAGTTCTTTTACGACTATATGGAGATATTATAACCAAAGATTTACTAGTAGATTTTAGCAACCCTCGTCTACATATGTACATTTTTTTAATATTAATGCACAGAATAATAAAGAAGAAAAACAATCTGTTGAAGCGTTCATTGACGATATCACCAGAAATACACTAGAACTTTTGTCTCTAACGTATGTTTACTCGCACATAAAAGGAAAGTTGTCGACATTTTAACTAGTGCAATTGTCACTGGAGAAAGAGTATTGAAATAGAGACATATGGTTCTAGGCTGGCTAGAGGGAAGTTAACTTATAGCAGTGTCCCGCAAAATAAAATATTTGTATATTGGTGAGAAAAATCAGAGCAAAATAAACTTACACTTGAAGAAAAGTTTTGTAATTTAAAATACATGATGTGGTTATTAGTTGTTTGATTTTTTTTTGTAAATAAGCAATTTAATAAAAACTTAAGTAAAAAGTAAAAATATAATAATCCATTCAAAAATGTAGTGCATAAATTCCAAATTAAATTTATTCACAGCCTTGTGGAAACTATTACAATGCTTTTTTAAACTATCTTCCCTACTATATTTAATTTTTCATAACATAAAATGCATTGCATATTGCGAAAAGCATTTTTTATCACGAAATTGTTCTTAGCTCCCAAATTATTTAATGTTTTTTTGCTGTACAGATCTATTAAATTTTAACTTTAATTTTGTTCGGTGTGCTCAAAAAAACTAAACAAAAAACCAGGAAAAAATTCGTACATGCGTGCACAACTTCATTCGCCGCTTTCTCAAGGCCGGGGCTCAATTAATCCGTCACACGTTAAACTTCGACTTCTTCAACTGACATTAACGCAACGACGGATAAGGCTGGCACAATGAGTACTTTATTGACGGAAGAATTTGAACAGCTTCAATAGGTCGATTCTCCATTTTATTTATTGAATTCAACTTTTTGTATATATTTCGTTTATTTCTTTTTTTAATTTTACTTTTCCTTCCACAAAACACAAAAAACCAAATCAGAATATACCAAAACAAGTAAGAGTGCTGTATTCGGCTGTGCCGAATCTTATATACCCTTTACAAAAGTGCGTTCATGTAGTATAGAGATACATACATAAGCACATACATACATAAAGTATAAACACAAAGAAAAAAATAATTTGACCTAGTTACTTTTATATACAAAAAAAAAAAAAAAAGAATCATCATTTTAGATTTTTCTGATTCCTTATATCAATAAAGTATTTCTTAAAAAAATATTGAAAGTGTGTTAAGCGAAAAAAGAAAAAAAAGGAAATTCCAAAAAATGTTTTATTTAGTTACTTTAATATCCAAAAAAAAGTCCAGTGTCCAGGTATGGAGCCGTGGTTTTTTATTTTTAAAATTTTCTACACAAAACTTTTCTCTCCAAAACGTAAAATATATATAATTTATAAAGGAAAGTATACAAATTAATTAGACTTAGTTACTTTTATATATCACAATAATACCTGATTTACATTAAGCATTTTTTCATGAAATTTCATGAATTTTGTTGCACGCAACTTTTTCTATTTGATAATTGCAGCGCAATGGAAGATAATTTTATATAAAAAAGAGCGTATAATGAATCTTTGATGCATTTTTGACAACTTTTTTGATATAAGTTGACCCTCCAGGCCTCCTATTCAAAAATAAAAAATTTTCATGCAACTAATTTCATGAAAAAAAAATGCTTAATGTAAATTATATATTATAAGTGTAAGTTTCCCAACCCTGAAATCATCCTTTTTGACTTTTCTCATTTCTGACACCAATCTCTTTCTTTTAAGAATTTAAGATATGTATAATTTATAGAAAAAAGGAAAAATTTGTTTTAGTAAGTTACTTTTGTACAAAAAAAGTTAAGGTTTTCCAATCCTGGAATTGTCTTTTTAATTTTCTTAATTGTTTTCTTTTTATTTGAAATACAAATTTTATTCGTACTCAAGCATAAAATAAGTTTATTTATATTTTGTTACATAAATTTTGTTATTTTTGTTATTTTGAAAGAATTAGTTATTTAGAAGATTTGGAAAATTTGCTTATGTTAAAGGCCGGGGCACAATGAATCCGTCATACGTTATACTTCGCCTTTTTCAACTGACATTATCGCAACGACGGAGAAGGTTGAAACAATGAGTACTTTATTAACGGAAGCATTTGAACAGCTTCAATAGATAGGTTGATTCTCCATTTTATTTATTAAATTCAAACTTTTTTATATATTTCCTTTATTTTTTTGTTTAATTTTATTTTTTCTGCCACAAAACACAAAAACCTAATTCAGAACATACCAAAAAAAACCAACCAATATCTGCCAAAGTACTCGACGTATGCATAAAGTTAAAAGTTGACCAGTTTTTGTACTTTGCGTTGACGTACACGTACTGAATGTAACAGCCCTCATAAGAAATCATGAAAAAGGCGAAGTTTAACGTATGACGGATTCATTGTGCCCCGGCCTCAAGGATGGTGGTCAGTGTTGCCATATTTTTTTTTCTCAAAAACCTTCAAGTCGAACAAAAAATCTCTTTTTCTCATAAAAAAATCTTTTTTTTAGTGATTTTACTCAAAATATATTAATATGCATTGATTTTACTGAATTAAAATTCAGGAAAAATTGATTTTGTTTCAATGAACTAACCCTACAAGAATAGTATCAGTCAATTGACCGGTCATTTGATCGGAAGTCATGCAGGATATGTTCATCTTTGCGTAGAACAAAGTTTCTATAACATTATTAAAGGCCAAATAAAAAAATGTAATAGAGTTAAGAAATAAATTATTGAGGGTACGACAACGTTTGCCGGGTTCAGCTAGTGTATATGTATATATACAGCCATGTCACAGAGTGAACTTTTGTACGATTTTGAAAACGAAAACGTATTCTGCTTCTCTAGAAAATGTAAAACGATAAAAAAAAAATTCATTTTGAAAACGGTCTTAAAATCTTAAGTGAAATTTATATTTTTAATAACTTAAACTCGAAAAATGTGAAAAACTGTACTCAAAATTAATTATAAATATTGTCTATATTAATTTCACTTAAAAAAAAATTTATTTAAATACTTACTTCTACATAGTATGAAAATTTTAATATTTTTGTAAATCGTATAAAACATTGGTCACAAATTGAAAACGTAATTGATGTTGCGTTGCCACCCGCGTTTATGATGACATCCTGCCATATGTTTTAAAGAAAAAAGTGAGAAGTGGCAGCATTTATCAAAACAATCAAAACAAAACAATCAAAAGAAACACAAAATAGAAAAGTCTGAAGAAAAAGAGTCAACCAAAGAAATGTAAGTTTTTCATTTAATATTAAATTTAATAACTAATTTTTATATATTTTAAGGGACAAACACAAAAATATCGACCAAACTAAAATTCTTCTGAATTTTATGGAATGCCACCAAGACATTGCGAGAGGGTATGTAAAAGGAGACAAGGTGGTTGTAGAGTCTTTGTGGCGAGAATTGGCGGAGCAATTAAATAGTGCTGGACCACCTTCTAAAAATCTTTCCGAATGGAAAAAAACTGGGCAGATTGGAAGGCAATTGTGAAGAAACAGATGTACCACAATAAAAGAGAAAATAAAAAAACTAGTGGTGGTGAATATAATCAGTGGGTTCTAACTGAACTTGAAGAGAGTATGGGCAGAATTTGTGGCTTTTATAAGAGTGTAGACGGGATCACTGGTGGAAAAACCTTTGGCGAATCCGATGTTGAACAATGTATGAATATGCTTTGCGATTCTAATAATGGAGAAACTATTTGTGAAAACTCAAGTGGAAAATCAGAGCCCGATAAAGAGAATGAAGAGATCGATTTACCTCCATCATCATCGAACAAAATCTATGCGCAAGCATCTGGCGCAAACAAAGCAAGCTCTGGCACCTCAAAAAGATCCAGACCAACTTCCCCACATTCTCCTGATCCTAAAAGATCCAGAAGTAAAACTGTACGCTTCACAGATCCCGATAGAGAAAGAAATGGTAACAAAAGTTCTGCTTCATATACACCTCACCACAATACAGGAACATCTGTCACTTCTCGTCAGTTAAGTCCAACAAGAACCAAACCTTGTACTGCCTCAACTTCTTCAAATGTTGCTGCAAATACTACAGCCACTCCAAAAATACACACAGACTTTCCACTCTGAAGAAAATAAATGTTTAGAAAATTTAGTAAATTTGAAAACTATTTGTAAACTTTTGGAAGACCAACGAAACGAAACTAAAATTTTGAATGACAAATTAGAAAGGCTTTGTAATATTTTCGAAAAAAAAATGTAAAGACGATCAACTACACAACATAGACATACAAAAGAAATTGTGCGAGAAAAATGAAATGAAACTTAAATTGATTGATATAGAAGTACTAAGCCTTAATATAGACAAAGATAATAGCAAAAATTGATAAAAACCAAAAAAAAAACATAATTAAAGTGAATTTTGCAACTTAAATCTCCTATGTTTTTTTAATGTGCCTTATTTTTAACTTGAAGTAATATTTTTCTTATACATACTTAGCTACAAAAATGTTGATAAAACAAACAAAAAAACATTTTAAAAGTGGATTTTGTAACTGATCTCATGTGTTCCTTTATTGTACCTTATTTGTATATAATACAATATGAATTAATAAAAATTTACTTGAAATCACAAAAAATTTAACATTTAAAAGAATATTTAAGTAATTTGGCTGGATATTCTGTTCCTTATGAGAGTCCCTGTGTGGCATCTTTTTATTTATTCATACATATCACACGTACGCATATAAATACATACCCAGTGGGAAAAGGTAATGAATAGTAAATTATAAGGTAATGCACATCATGTATAATTTTTCATTTCTGAATTGATTACTGTTAACACAGAACATGTCCTAGGAAAGTAAAGAATTATTTTCATTGTGTTTGATCAAATTACCATATCGTTTCTAAGGGGTGCATTGTTTTGCTTTGAAAAAATAATACTTCATGTAATTAATGCCTACTTTTCCAGCTGGGTACATACCTATCATATGCACGTATATACATACATACACATAAGCATACATACTTACATACATTCGACTCATTCAAAATTTAGTTTTTGAAGGGATCCCTATATTTTCTTCTGATTTTTCCTTTTTTTACTACTCATAACTTAATTAAATTTATTTATATTAAACTCACATCTATGTTTTTTTGGTTTGATTTTATTTGTTCAAACCCATACATACACATATACATATTTTGTTTTGATAGCTGGTTCAGTTAAACTGCCGATAAACTGCGATAAAATTTAGAGAAGATACCAATTTTACGTGCTTCGCAAGTAGATTCATATTGAATCTACTTGATTCGCTCTCATAATTTTGTATGGCGAAGCAAGTTGATTCGGTTATGATTGGGGTGTGAAGCATGAATAGAGAGCGAAGCACGTATCGTGTAAACATACTATAAAAATGTTAAGCAGCAATATCGTTTTATTTGATGTAGTTATAGATATAGATAAATATATGTTTCGAATAAAACATACCTTTTGTTAAACTATATGAGAAGCACAGAGTTGCCACAGGGTTGTGCCTAATGCATGTACCTGTAGTAAATGTGCCTTGTTCCCACAATAGTGACCGTTGAGAAATTTCGAAAAGTAGCACAAAAAGTGGATTTAAGAAATAAAAGGGGCACAGAAAGGGGATTTTTTCAAAGAAGGGGCAACTATTTTAGAAACAAAGATTCAAATTAGAAATACGATTTTGAGTTGGTTTTGTTAATTTTTTCATATATTATATTTTATTTACAAGTAATAATTGAAAAACAACAAAAACATTAACAATAGATAAAAAACTAGTTAACAATTCATGAATATCTTATATGTATAAGAAATACCGAAGTATATTTATTTGACGTAGGATGACGAAAATGTTTCCATATTAAGGAAAACTCCGTCAGAAGAAAAAGCATCATATTTATTTTACTGTTTATTATTTAGTGTGCCATATGAAGTTTATTAGCTTATTTCAAAAATGTTCGGGTTGAAATCTACTGATGATTTTCTTAAGCAGGAAAGAAACCAATATATATATATATATATATACATTGCTTAATCGAAAAAATAAGCATGTAGTACATACATATCGTTACATTAATATAGAAAGGCCCTAACTCATTCTTTTTCAAATGGAAATTTCTGAATTTTTTGGAACATAATTGCTCTAACGAAATATACAAAAAACTCGATTTTAAAAAAAATTGAGTTAGGGTCTTTCTATATAAAGGTAACGATATGTATGTATAATATAATCAGAAATTGTTCTACTTTAAATAAATAATGTATGCAAAATTTTCTGAGGTTTAAATTTTTTGGAAATGTGGCTATATTTTTTGGCAAGATCTTCTGTTGGACTCCAATCTTCCAAATCAACTTCCAACAAACTTAATCATAGACAGTTGCTTATTTCTTCTAATCAACTCAAACTTTGTTACAAATATGTCAGCTTTCGTATAGGTTGACATAAAAAAATAGTCTGTCATCAGCGTTGTCAACTTTTAAATTTCAAAAAGCACTGAAACCAGGAAAAAACGAGTAATTTAAGTAAAAAAGCACTAAATTAAAATTTTTTGTTTATAAAAAAATTTTGTTTATAAAAAATATAGAAATCGGTTGACCTTGCATTTTATCCCTAAAACTTCAAATTTGAAGCATCCGATACACATTTTGATTCTATGAGAATCAGTGAATTCTAAAATCAATTTGACAAAGCCTTTTTAGGTTATTATAAAAAATTTAATTTTTTTCGTCAACGAAGAAACAAATCAGCTGAAATTTACCTTATATACTACAAAATATTTCGTTATTAGAATATACTTGCATTATGTCTTCTTTGTCGTGTGGCAAAACACTGTTTCCATTAATTGTGCTTAAAATGTGAATGTTTGAAAATAAAATGCATGTACTTTTTCAACTAAGTTTTGTACAATCTTATTAGAATATTTTGAAATGTTCCATTTAATTTCAGTGCTTATGTTTTTTAAATGTTAGAATTCTTCAAAAAAAAATATATATATAATTATATACATATATACATATTATATACATACTATATAGGGAAAATTCTTTTTGAATTTTGGGTTTAGTGCCACCGCCAAGAAATAAAAACCTCCAAAAATTAGTTTAAAAAAGCACCGAGCACTAGCTTCAAAATTTTTCGCGTCGAAAATTTCAAAAATTACTAAAAACGGTGCGAAAAGCCCAGAGTTGACAACGCTGTCTGTCATAAGAAATAATACTAATACACAAGCATATTGTTGCGAAAAAATTAAATCAAGTAATGGTATTTCTAAAAAGGGGCAAAAAGGGTCAAAGCGTAACAAAAAGTAGCAGATTTAGCTGATTATAAAAAAGTGTCACTAAAAGTATCAAAAATGTAATAAAGAAGCAAATTGATACTTTAGTAGCCCAAACGGTCACGCTGGTGGTATAGCTTGCGGCCTGCAAGTTGCGGGTTTGGTAGGGTTGCAAGTTTTGAAATCGTAGAAATCAGTACATGAGAGAAAAAAATCAGTACAATTGGAAAAAAATCAGTACATTAATTTTTTCAATATAAAAGGCTTTAACTAGTAATGTAACTAATACCAGTTGAGCGCATGCGAATGCCAATACTACATTTTAATTTTTGGGAAAGCGAATGCAAATATTACAATACGTTAAAAAATCACATGAAAATAAATTTATATAAGAACATGAAGTTGTATTACATACATGGATGTACTACATATAGCATTTTATTTAAACTGAGTCTTGCATTGAGCAAATATGTATTAATTTATTAAAAATTAAATTAAATTAAAAACAGAAAGTTACGTACATACATATATTTGTATATGAAATTAATGAGTGACACTTGTTTCGCGTGGAATTTACTACAACAATGAATAGTTAATATTGCTTGCGATTCAAATTTGTTTGTACGGAGTATTGAATGGTGCTCAAAACATTTTTTAAAAGTTTTAACAGACTAGTCTTCAGTAGAAAATACTGCTGCCGAAAATACAATGCCTTTTCTATTTAAAAAAATGAAATACGTATATTTCCAAACACCGCTGGACTTTAGTTTAATTTTGATGCTTATGAGAACTTTCTTATAGAAAAGCTTTCTGATAAAGGTTTGAAGAATGCCTTACATATAAAAAGTCAGCTACGTCCAAGCCATGTGCACAATGTGCAAACTTTTATAAAGAGATTTTTGTGCTTTCACATCGACGAGATGACAACTTTCTTAAATGCAGTTACTTGCCGGGTTAAAAATTGTTTGCATTTCGTTAAAAAAATGCCAACTATGCACAGATATTGAGCAGTTGCAAAGCATGTGCAACAGTTGATCACGCATACACAGAAAAAATTCGCAGAACTTCTGCATAAATTTGCTGAATCTACGAACATACCCTATATGTATATTTTTCATGCTGGCTTAAAATAATTTTCGTGTTTTTGACGTTTGTTAATGGCAAACTTTTTTCGTAAAAGAAGTACAAAATATTTTTGTCTTATATATTCGCATACATTGTAGCAAATGCAAATAGCAAAAATAAGTGAAAAATTTGCAAATGCGAACATTTGTTACATTCCTAGCTTTAACCATTCTTAAAACAAAACATGAATTCAATGTATACTTTGTACCAAGGCACATGTAATTAATAAAATAATATTTTCAAAAAAAAAATTCGAAAAATAAACTTTAAATTCATTATTTGCATGTATCAGAAATCACTTATAGTAAATCTTTCTTGCAAATTTAAATTAAAAAATCTCAATATAATTAACATTAACTTAAACTAAAATTTATATGATCTCTGACAGTTTTGGCAGAATTTGCTTGAGCATTATATGGAATCCACTTTGAAAATAAATTCGCCTTAAGGCGAACGTAAAGTAAAGATCACTGGTGATTCAAAGAAAATAAATAAACACTATGACAGGCTTTCTTATACATTGATCATAATTAACATATAAAAACAGTACAAAAACAGTACATACATGAAAAAATCAGTACATTTGCGTACTGATTTGCTAGTTATACATAAATCAGTACTTTAAACAAAAATCAGTACATGTACTGGCAAAATCAGTACGACTGGCAACCTTAGCCATAACCAAACCAAAATTCAATTGGTTTCTGTCGTGAGAGTTATGGCGTTATGGCGAATCACGTATAATCGAATACAGTGTTTCCCTTTAGTTTGGTTCAAACGACTGTTCTCTATGGCTGTGGTTATGTCACGTCTGATTGAGCCTTTACTGCTTATAGTTAACTTTTCTTATACTACGTTTATACACGCACTATTTGCAAATAAAAATATTCGCAAATAAATTAACTCACTGTTTATACGGCATAGCAAAAGTACACAAACTTGGTAGCACTTCTATAGTAAACTTACTTATGTTGACAAATAAAATACCGCAAATGTACAAAATATCAAATAATTATTTGTTTAAGGGCAAAATTGTCAGTCATTAGTTAATTATAAGTAACCTTAAATGATAACTATTGTTTAACTTGTACTTCATATTCACGGTGTATTGTTTAACTAAACTTTTTAATATGAGCAAATAATGGCAACCCTATCAAATAATTAAATTTCACTATTGGCAGCTCTGCCATAGCATATGGATTTTGTTTACATCTGCTATAATATTTCTTAAAAATTGATAGAACAGTGCTCGCTCGTCTAACTTTACCGTGCAGGATATTAAATTAGTGCTGTAATTGTTTCGGGAAAACCAAAATATAATAGAAAATAAACAAAAAGAATGTGTAATAGCTAAATACAAAGAAGATGTTCGACAACGTACTTATGAGCGAAATGTGTCTCAAATTTTTCACAAAACAACAATACTAATTAATAAAGCTTACAGTGACTCAGCTGTTGTCTAGCTATTTGTTAACCAATGATATTTGACGGTTTAACTAATGGTAAACAAAGAGCTATGAATCAAATATTATTGGTTTAACTATTGCTATTATATCGAACTGTGAATTTGGGCCTTAATTGTCATGATTTGCTTCTATTAATGTTTTTTGTGCAATATTAATCCATTTACGTCCCTTTTCACAATGTATGGTTAAGATTTAACGTGAACTTTAACTGTAGGTTCTTCATACAAAACTTGCCGTTAAAGTCTCTGTTATCTTTTAACCAGACATTGTGAAAAGGTACGTTATTATTTTTTGATATTTGTAAGCGTGGCAACTTCTAGCAATTTAGGCCCGGTTCACACGTTTCAACTTTTTTTCTCAACTCGTAATTCAGCTGTAAGACATAAAGAGCTATTTGTCTCTCCGTTTTCGTCTATTTTGCAGCTGAATTACGAGTGGGGCAACAAAAGTTGAAACGTGTGAACCGGGAATTATTTGCAAATAGTGCGTTAGTCCCGGTTGACACGTTTTAGCTTTTGTTGCTCATCTCGTAATTCAG
This sequence comes from Tachina grossa, assembly GCA_949987645.1. Classification (NCBI taxonomy): domain Eukaryota; kingdom Metazoa; phylum Arthropoda; class Insecta; order Diptera; family Tachinidae; genus Tachina; species Tachina grossa. The sequence goes on from OX465275.1 coordinate 127,088,375, forward strand.
CTGCAAGAGAGACGGAGATGGAAATACAAATATGTATCTCTTTTTACCTTACAGATGAATTACGAATTGAGCAACAAATGTTGTACCCCTTTTCCACATGGAAAGTTTACTTTGCAAAGTCTTAATTCAGCTGTGTGAAAGATAGAAGTAGTAGTACAGTCTCTTTCTGTCTTTCTCTCAGCTGAATTAAGACTTTGCAAAGTAAACTTTCCGTGTGGAAAAGGGGTATTGAAGTGTGTGAACCAGCACTTAGCCGTAAGTAGTTTTCTGAATTAGTAAGTCGAGATAAAAACAAAAACATAGCAACAATTTACAGTTTTATTTGTATATTAGCCCTGCATAAAAACATATAGGGTGTTTTTTAAGAGGTATAGAACTTTGAATTGAAATAAAACACAAGAAAATCGTTTTAATGTCCATCAATTTGGCTTTATTGGAAGGATAATTTTATGCCATTAATGTTTAAATATGATTTCGGGCATGTGGCCGCCGCTGCTGGCTCGAATAAAGCCAATTCTACAGGTCCAATTTTCAACCACTTTTTCGAGCATATGGGGCCACGAATGTTGGCTTCCAAGTCCCCTAACGTTTCTGGTTTGTTGGCGTAGACGAGCGAATTCACATATCCCCAATGAAAATAATCCAATGGTGTCAAATCACACGATCTTGGTGGCCAATTGACAGGTCCATTCCGCGAAATTATGCGCTCATCGAATGTTTCCTTCAATAAATTGATTGTGAGGTACGCTGTGTGGCATGTAGCGCCGTCTTGTTGGAACCACAACTCATCCACATTCATGCCATCCAATTCGGGAACAAAATAGTCGGTTATCATGGCTCTATACCGGTCTCCATTAACGGTAACTGACTCCCCAGCATTATTTCGGAAGAAGTATGGCCCAATGACTCCACCAGCCCATAGAGCACACCAAACAGTCAGTTTTTGTGAATGTAATGGCGCACAGTGGTGACTTTTGCAAAATAAATGGTAATAAATCTGGAACTTCTAAACTACTGATTGGATTTATATGAAACTTCGAACATCCGTAGAGGAGGACTCAGGCTTTATAACAACTGTCTTAGCAGCCGTCTGGATTAAGCTGGACAGGAGTTACAGTGGGCCTAAGTTGACAACATGGGACTCAAAAAAAATTCTGAGGCTTGTAACTTTTAGAAAACTTATCCGATTTTTATGAGATAAAGCGTTTTGATCTAAGCTTAACATTTTTAATAACTAATGTCCTTAGATGTGTTTTCGTATCTCTCATAGCTTAGAAGATATTTGACTTTTAACAAAAAAAAATTTTTTTTTTGCCTTGACTTTTTTTAGTATTTCACCTACAACTTTTTAGTTAATTGTTGGATTTTAAATTAAAGGACAGCATTAAATTTCTGATCAAATTTTAAATAAAAATAAGTAAAAAACTTATTAATATCTGCAGTCGTAAAAACGGGAAAAGGCAAAGCATTCAAAGTTTTAAAATTTTTCTGGAAAAGGCACGTTTTTTTAAGAAAAAGTATCTTCATTATTTTCAATTTTGTGAAAAACTTTGTTTAACACATACACTTTTAAACCACATAGCGCTAAAAACAATCTATTCAGAATATGCTAAGAGCCATTTATTTTGTATTTTGGGCATGCACCCTACACTCAGCAGTGTCCGAAAATTGCCAATTTCAAAATTTTTTTTTGTGCTTATGCGCTTATAAAAAGTTGTGACGGTATATTTTGAAAGCTTTAGCTATATCATTTATTTATTAAGATAGTTGGCAACATGTTAAACTTAAATTTTTAACAGCCTTCTCATAAATGCGAGGATGCGCGCAAATTTTCTGAAAAAAGTCAAAATTTTGGAAAAATTTTGTTTTGTACCATAAAAAATATATATAAAAATAATTTTCTTTTTTTATGTTGGCATTTTTAGCTTTCATGTGAGTCTTTTTACTTTGCCTGAAAAAATTATTCCAATATAATTAACTGATCTCGAGATATTCCGATTGTAGGGTGCAATTCAAAAAATATGTAGAATGCGCTTAACTTTTTTCCCTTTATTCACACATCAGCTGTTTAAAACTTTTATGAATTCTGAAATTCAACCTAAATAGAAAAACAAAAATAAATTTGGAATGTTATCCAATAAGTCTATGTATATTTTTCGCAATAAAAAATATTTATGGTAATTATACCACATGTTTTTCCATGTAAGTGTAGTTAATGTTAATAACAGGTAAGCATTTAACGAATAACAACACACATGTTTAATGGATTAAAAAAAGGTTTTTGCGGATTTTATTACAGCAACATCGGGAGGTGCTACCTGATTGTGCTACTACTACTTAATAACACTTCACAGTACTAGGTAATTAGACAAAATTAGCAAAGGTTCTTATAAATTATGCTGTATTGCATAAAAAATGTGAAAAGTTTTATTTGTGTGTATTGTTTTTTTATTATTATTTACCAATAGATAATCTATTTAATATTAGGCTATAGCTAAGAAAAACTATTTAACACTAAATAATTTATTTATTTTTAAATTACATGTTTGAGCTATGTTAATTACCATAATTTTACAATTTATTTATTTCAATTATTTTTAAGAAAACAATCCGAAATATCGAAGCTTAAGAGGTTTTTTATTTGAATTGCTTCACTGTCGTCTTTCTCTATTTCTTTAGTTATCTTTGGTAACCATTTCAACCGTATTGCTTGTAAAACTGGATCTGAGGATAACAATAAGTGAAGCATTAAATCATAATTTTCTGCTAATTTTGAACACTTTCGACTATTAAATAATCTGTACTGCTTTACATCTTTGTTCCTTGCTTCTTGAGCTTCTTCTGTAAGTTCTCCCAGAGGTAGGATGTTGGTTTCAATGATTTCTTTTCCATGAGATAATACCTTATGTACAGTTGGCGTCATCAATCTCCATGGATATAAATTTTTTATCAATACTTTTGTTTCATTAGCAAAAGCATCAAATTTTTCTGCATTAATTTGCTTTTTACTGTTAATAGTTGCCAGTATTATTTTGAAGTTCCTTATTAGTTTTTTATCCAAGCCGGTTATCAAGGATGTAGTCTCAGGATCCTCAAAAAAGCGTCTAGCAGTATTTCCATTATTCGAGCTACCATAACCGTTAATTGGCTTGTCAATTATAAGCCCATGCTTTCTAAATTCATCTTGTATCCTTTTCTTCTCAGTTCTTCGTGTATCTGCTAAGTCTTTGTTGTTTCGTGAGGAGACAGTTTCATTACCTTTGATATTTCTATATTTTATATCATATGATAGATGCAAGCAATACTCCATAAATCTAATGCGAGCATGAAGTGGGGAAATTCCAAATTTAAGGGCTTCCTCTTTTATAGTTTCATCAGATTTATCTTCAAACTCAGAGCTTTTTTTCCCACATATATTGCATTTCCAGTATGACTTGGTATCCGTTAGGGCATTGGCAACTTTTCCATCTATCATAGTCAATTGTAAATCAAATGTGACATTTATAATGCAGTCAGAAATTTTTATTGCAATGCTTGGTAAGTTCCTTATTTCTTCTGATATAGTAACTACAATATTTTGAGTTTCATCTCTATTTTCTTTCATATATTCAAATTTTATTGGTCGACATAATAACTTTGATGCAGGCGTCCTATTTATCCATACGTCTTCAAATGCAGGTACAGTGGATGATGATGATGAATTTGTATATAAACGCATTCTAAGAGGTACCAACGTAGACATAAATATCGATGAAAAAGATATATTATCTTCGCTTTGTTGTCTATATTCAGAAAATCCAGTAGTCCCATCACAACCCCATTTACAAATTAATACTAGCTCGGACTTGTGGCATTTACTTATGTCTTCTTTGCTAAATGTTGAAATTATCCTAGAAGCAGTATTTTCGAGGAGACTGCATAACTCAATAGTGGCGCCCGTGCTACTAACGTTCGAAACCGATGGCAAAATTACATCCTTTGTTGCCTTCAATGACTTTGTAGATGGCAAATTTCCCCATTTCTTTTCAGTCATAGCTTTTCTTAATATTTCATATTTATTCCTTGTTAGACCCAAGTTTAGAATAAGGGCTAATGCATCTTCATTAGTAAAATCTGTTTTAGATTTAGGCGTTGGTATGCTTTCCACCATACGTTGTATTCTCTTTGGAGATGCTTTTGGAAGAGCATCTACTATTTTGCCAACTTCCTTCGGTTTGTTTTTGGTTAAGGCACTTCTAAAGGCATCCTTTATAAGGCCAAAAGAGTGGTTTTCAATGAGGTCTTCTTGCTTTCTTTTCTGGCTTCTTGGTTGAAGTTCCTCGTATAATTTATTAGGCCTTCCCAATTGTTTCATACCAATCTGTGTAACTATCTCGGTTTTTAGCCATTGTTCATTTTGTTTTTGGAACTTAGTTTTGTTATAATTTAATTCTTTCATTTTTCTTTCGTACGCTACCAAAAAGTTCTCTATTTTTTTAGTAGCATCTTCATTTAGTTTTAATCCAAATGAGTTGTCAATTATATCTATGATTTTAGAACATTTTTCTTGGCGCAATAAACTAACAGGAACGTATTCCCATAGAAGTTTACATACCGCGTTATATTTAATACTAATCTCCATAACAGTTCAATATAGAGTGATTGTTCTTATAAAAGAACCCTGCGTTTTTATGCAATACAGCATAATTTATAAGAACCTTTGCTAATTTTGTCTAATTACCTAGTACTGTGAAGTATTATTAAGTAGTAGTAGCACAATCAGGTAGCACCTCCCGATGTTGCTGTAATAAAATCCGCAAAAACCTTTTTTTAATCCATTAAACATGTGTGTTGTTATTCGTTAAATGCTTACCTGTTATTAACATTAACTACACTTACATGGAAAAACATGTGGTATAATTACCATAAATATTTTTTATTGCGAAAAATATACATAGACTTATTGGATAACATTCCAAATTTATTTTTGTTTTTCTATTTAGGTTGAATTTCAGAATTCATAAAAGTTTTAAACAGCTGATGTGTGAATAAAGGGAAAAAAGTTAAGCGCATTCTACATATTTTTTGAATTGCACCCTACAATCGGAATATCTCGAGATCAGTTAATTATATTGGAATAATTTTTTCAGGCAAAGTAAAAGGACTCACATGAAAGCTAAAAATGCCAACATAAAAAAAGAAAATTATTTTTATATATATTTTTTATGGTACAAAACAAAATTTTTCCAAAATTTTGACTTTTTTCAGAAAATTTGCGCGCATCCTCGCATTTATGAGAAGGCTGTTAAAAATTTAAGTTTAACATGTTGCCAACTATCTTAATAAATAAATGATATAGCTAAAGCTTTCAAAATATACCGTCACAACTTTTTATAAGCGCATAAGCACAAAAAAAAATTTTGAAATTGGCAATTTTCGGACACTGCTGAGTGTAGGGTGCATGCCCAAAATACAAAATAAATGGCTCTTAGCATATTCTGAATAGATTGTTTTTAGCGCTATGTGGTTTAAAAGTGTATGTGTTAAACAAAGTTTTTCACAAAATTGAAAATAATGAAGATACTTTTTCTTAAAAAAACGTGCCTTTTCCAGAAAAATTTTAAAACTTTGAATTCTTTGCCTTTTCCCGTTTTTACGACTGCAGATATTAATAAGTTTTTTACTTATTTTTATTTAAAATTTGATCAGAAATTTAATGCTGTCCTTTAATTTAAAAGCCAACAATTAACTAAAAAGTTGTAGGTGAAATACTAAAAAAAGTCAAGGCAAAAAAAAAATTTTTTTTTGTTAAAAGTCAAATATCTTCTAAGTTATGAGAGATACGAAAACACATCTAAGGACATTAGTTATTAAAAATGTTAAGCTTAGATCAAAACGCTTTATCTCATAAAAATCGGATAAGTTTTCTAAAAGTTACAAGCCTCAGAATTTTTTTTGAGTCCCATGTTGTCAACTTAGGCCCACTGTAACTCCTGTCCAGCTTAATCCAGACGGCTGCTAAGACAGTTGTTATAAAGCCTGAGTCCTCCTCTACGGATATTCGAAGTTTCATATAAATCCAATCAGTAGTTTAGAAGTTCCAGATTTATTACCATTTATTTTGCAAAAGTCACTACTGTGTGGCGTCTCAAGGGTCTCATGTAGATTCTCTTCACTCCAAATGCGGCAATTTTGCTTGTTGACGTAGCCATTCAACCAAAAATGAGCCTCATCACTGAACAAAATTTTGCGATGAAAATCAGCATCGAGATCAATCTCATTTTCGGCCCATACACCAAAATCACGACGCATTGCATGGTCTCGTGGCTTTAATTCTTACACAAGCTGGATCTTGTAAGGTCGCAAGCCAAGATCTTTGCGCAAAATCTTCCATAAAGTTGATGGACAAAGCTCCAATTGCTGTGCACGGTGGCGAATCGATTCATTCGGGTCCTCTTCAACACTTTGCTCTACAGCGGCAATTGTTTCTTCGGTGCGCACTGTTCGACGTCTCTGCGGATGCGTATTATCACATAGAGTAAACGTAGTGCGAAAACGATCCATGGTTAACCGAATTAATTGCTCTGATGGACGATTATGTCGACCATAAAATGGACGGAGCTTGCGGTAAACTTCGCGAACTAAACCATTATTTTCGAAATAAATTCGCACGATTTGCAAGCGTTGTTCTTTTGTCAACCTGTTTATGATGAAATGGCAAACCAAACTAAATATTAATCACTTGACAGCTGACAAAATGGCCGCCAGTTAAAAAAGTGATGCCAACTTAAAGTTCTATACCTCAATAAAAAACACCCTTTACTATTAGACTGACTAAAAGCTAACTACAATGTCATCCACACGCAAAGAAAAAATATGGTTGAGGTAATCATAATCAAACAGCAACATACTATGATTGAATTATATGGTTGTAGTCAAATCATATTATTGTTAGTAAAAAAGCAAACTTTAATAATATTATTATCTGAGTGAACACTAGAAAGACGGTTGACCCTCGACCTCGACCCATTTTCAAATCTAATTGCCAATATTTTTTTTTATCAGTTGGTTTGCTGCATTGGTATTTCGTGCCTTTTATTAAAAATGTATTAAATTTAACTTAAAATCACTCCTATTTTATTAAAGTATTCCTCCAAACCAACATAAATAGCACATTTACCTAAAAAGACGGATAGGGGTCTAGGAATACCTGACTGTATATGTTTCTTTTCTAATTACTTTTCTGAAGTTTTATTTCGTGATATGAATGAAACAAAAGTAAACATGCATATTAAGTTTTTGTTACTTATCAAACCCCCTTTATTTCTGCTATAGTTCTCTCTGAATATGCAAAATATGTTTCAACATGTTATTATTCTATTGCAGTTTCACTATTTCAATTGTAGTTCATTTTTCATCAGTGCGTGATAGTTTTGCAATATGACTCGATCCTTTTGCGAAGAAGATATTGCAGCGTATTTGCAATCTTCCTCAGAGGATCAATCCGGCGATGAAAATGAAAACGAACTATTAGTAAATGTGGAATACAGCCTAGAATCAAGTTCTAGTGATAGTTCTAGTAATAGTTCAAATGATAACACACCACTAGGTAAGCTGGTTTTTATTTATATAAAAAATAAAAAAAATTTAAATCAATTTAACAAAGCGCAAATCAACCAGAGCATTTGCCTTGAAGATCAATCTATAATGGACAATGAACACGGTATGCGGTCAACAGGTGGAATTCTCTAAAAAAAATTTTGCCAAAAAAAAATCTACACCAGACCGCCAGCCTGCTCATAATATTTTGGTTGAAGATTCAGGACCTACACATTATGCGAAACAATGAATTTATGACAGCGTTAAGATGATAGAATTTTGCGTCATATCCAAAAGTGTACGGAGTTTGAGGCACAAAGACAACTTGGCTATATGGAATATGTCTGTGCAAGAGCTAGACAAATTAATCTCTGTTTTATACGTCAGAGGTTTTCGTGGACCAAATGGCTAGAACACATAGCTCGAACTCAATGCTCAAACACAATCCGTGAATGCTCGACCGCAAGTTTCACATATTCAATCCATGAAACTATGACATTGTCTTACAATTGGCTGCAAACACAAAACAAATAAAATGTGTGAAATCTGCCAAAAACCCCTATCTGGGACATGAATCAAGTCAGGACATTATTTATGTACTGCGTATGAGATAAAGATTTCTGAAGAATATACAATTAAAATTTAACAGTATATCTTATCTTATCTTACATATATATAACAATATATATAAAAATCAAAAACACGTTTATTTGTTAGGGGTGAACTCTTCAATTCCCCAACACAGATTTTCGCCTTCCACTCCACAAAATATTTGTAAAAGACCGGCGCGTGTTTTTATATATATTCTACCCCGGCAAATGCTACGCCCCTTTCAGAAATAGTGATTTTAATGACATTTTTAACCGACTTCAAAAAAGAAGGAGGTTATCAATTCGTGTGTATTTTTTCTTTCTTTTTTTATATTTGTACACACATAACTGGGTCATTTTTAAACCGATTTTCGAAATTTTTTTTTTTGTTTGAAAGGGTTTGCCTGCAGTTGGGTCCCACAATTTTTGTTCGAAAATCGGAAGGGGAAATTTGCTCCCCTCTGGCACAACTCGGTCATTTATGAACTGATTTTCAAAATTCTTTTTTCGTCTGAAAAGGTTTTGCCTTAAGTTAGAACTTATAATTTTTTACGAAAATCGGAGGGGAAATTTTCTCCCCTTTATGCATCATAACTCCGTCATTTATGAACCAATTTTCAAAATTGATTTTTTGTTTAAAAGAGTTCGCCTGCAGTTTAGTTCCATAATGTTTTTTTAATCGGTGGGAGACTTTGCTGCCCCCCCCCCCAAAAAAATACTACGTCATATATAAATCAGTTTAATTTAAAATCGTTTTATTTTTTTTTTTTGCTTAAAAAGGGCTTGATTGCAGTAAATGTAAAAAAGGAAATAAGTAAAAATGTAGTGTATGAATTTAGATATTCCAAAGATAACAGGAAATCTTTATGGTTTTGGGAGAGAAGAATTGTTTTACTCTAAATTTAACGCGTGCGGGCCACGGACAGTAATGAATAGATAAAAGCAACTGGATAGATTTTAATCATTTTTTCAGTGAATGACATACGTTGTATATTTTATACCCGTGCGAGGCCGGAGCGGGCCGCTAGTGTATATATATATGTTATTTTTAAAAGTAATTACTTTTATTTTTAACCCCCGACTAAAAAAGGGATGTTATAAGTTTGTAGTGTGTGTCTATGTATCTGTGTGTCTGTTCGTGTCCACGTACAGGCCAAACGGCTGCACCGATTTTCATTTAGTTTTTTCTGTTTAAAAGATGACTTGATCGAGAGGGTTCTTAGCTATGTTTGAAGAAAATCAGTCCAGCCGCTTAGAAGATATAACATCTCTTCTGAAAAAAGTCGGGGGTTTTTAAAATTTTTAATTTTTGTTATTACTAAATTCAATGAACTGTTATAATTTTTTTATAAACTTAGAAAGCAAAATGAAAAATTTAATTTTTATGATTTTTTTAAAATGAATAAACAGTTTTTTTAGATTCAAATTATAAGTTTTTCGTTACAAAAATTAATCTAAAAGTAGTTGGGTCAAATGACCCCTACCCGTCTTTCAAGGTATGCTGATTTTCCCGTCTTTCTAGTGTTAATAATAATATTATATTCAAAAACAATGAACGTTGTTACACCTAATCATAGTATTGCCCATATGAAAACAATATTGTTAGATGTGTCTAAAATATAATTGAGACTCACCATACCATGATCTAATATTATATTAATATTGTTAAATACGACCACAATATTATTTAATATAATAATACTATTTTGTTTTTAATCATATACTTATTGTAGAAACAGCTGTGCGTTAAATTCGAAATAAAAATAAATTAATATTGTTGAAATAAAATGTATGTATATGTATATAGAAATGTATACTTACACGACATACAGACATGTCTGTATAAAGAGATACACAAATGTTTATATATTTTTATTGGTCTACCCTTTTGTTTATCCTTTATTTATTTATTAATTTATTTAACACCACCGATAGCTTACAAACGAAATACTGAACTGACAGATGTTTCTGAAAAAGATTTTTTTAAAAACTTAACATAGTATGGTTTTGGATTACATTTTATTGTTATTTACATCATATTATTTTTAAATAATAATAGAAATTATGTTGTAGTCACAAATTTTTAACAAAACTATATTGTTAAACTCTAACAATATCATACTTTTTATGGATGTGATGATGTAATTATTAAATTCAAACATTACTCTGTTTATCGTAACGAAATAGATGTTTACAATAACAATAACTAGTTTTCAACGAACACACATTTGATTCAGAGAACACAATATTGTTTTCTCAACCATTCTACAACCATATCTTTTCTTTGCGTGCAGCTTTAGCGTATTCTCCAATGCGCTAAAGCTAAGTCTCTATCGCTAAAAAAATATAAAGTTGATTTAGCGATTTTTGGCTAAATTTGGCAATGCCATAAAAATTGAATTCGCCGCAGTTTTAGCATTTAATATCATCGCCAAAATGTTTAGATTTGTATTCTCTAACGCCAAATAAGTAGTTGTTGGTCTCGAAAACAATTAAATTTTTAGCAACGAAAACTTTAAGGTGCTAAAAAGTAAATAAAATACAAATATTTTTTAATTCGATGTTTCTTGTAAAAAAAAAACAATTTTAACAATATAATGAAAGAAATAACTAAAAAGGTGACAAAAGAGCAAAAATTTATGCTGCTTCAGTATGTGTAGGTAAAAAATTATTTTCAACTTTGTCAAGTAAAATGTAAAAATTCACTTTTTTTTAGATTTGTGAATTCCGCCGGAGCTAAAAGCCGTACTGAGCAATGAGACGCCTTAGCAGAGAAGATGATTTCTATTATACATCGCCGATAAAGGCCACTCATATTTTCTTCGATATTTTAAATAATAATAATTTTTTCAATAATATATATTGTTATTATTTTTTAAATAAATTTTCCAAAACACTATTTGTTTGTGTACATAAAGTAAACAAATAAACCAACATAAATAAAAAAGTGATGCCATATTCGGAAAATTTTCCTATAATTTCCGCATTTGGTGGTGTCATGAAAAAATGTGCGTGTAAATTATCCACTTAAGTGTTACTCAAATACATATTTGGCAAATACTAAATAAATTTAGAGTAGAGCTTATAAAATAACTTTTTAAAATTAAAATTTTAGAACATATTTTAAAAACTCATTGAAGAAAAGTGTTAAGCATTTTTGAAGAAAACAAACTATGAAGTAAGGTAACTCTATATTGAATTTGTAAAAAAAGCAACACATTATGTTTGTCTATTTTTCGCAGCAGTTCGCCAAAACAGAAAGAAAGAAATAGTCTAGAGATAGCAAAAATAGCTGCGGCCAAAATGGTAAATTTTAGCTAAGCAATTACTCTTACAGAATACAGATTTAGCGCCATCGCTAAAATATTTGCCCTAAATTTTTTAGCATGTTAGCGATGGAGATTAAGCTTTAGCTAAGCGAGTTTCAGAATACGGCTGCTGAAAAAACCCAAAATTAATTCTTAAGTTGAGTAAAAGGCCACACAAATGTGCCTTTTAAATACAACGTTGTTTTGTAATTGACATAATTGGATTGTACGGAAATTATTTTATATACCTCTGCGTGGCATATAAAAAAATTAGGCTTATAGTCACATTAGCAATATAGTCCACAATTTCTGTGCAATTTTAAATGTGACTATAAGCGAAAACTACTGTAATGATAATCCATTTCTGAAATTTTCAATATTTACTCTACGACTATTAACATTGCCATGTTCAAATGCTGAGTTGGAAAGAACTTTAAGAGCTAATAAGTATTTTAAAAGTAAGTTAGAAATAGAATATTCATTTTTAATACATAAAATTATTTCATTCATATAAAATACGGTCTAAAAAGAAAATACTTATATTATTCAGAATGTAACATACTTTCTAACAGACTTTATCCTTAAACGAGGAGTACAGTTATATAAATATAAGTATAAATATGTACATATGACTTTCTGTTAAAGTATTTATATATGCACATTCATACATAATACATATACATACATAAATAGTATATACCCTCTAGTCAGCCTAGAACCATATGTCTCTATGTCAATACTCTTTCTCCAGCGACAATTCCACTAGTTAAAATGTAGACAACTTTCCTTTTATGCGCGGGTAGAGATACGTTAGAGACAACAGTTCTAGTGTATTTTTGGTGATATTGTGATGCGATGATGATATAATGAATGCGTCAATAGATTGCTTTTCTTTTTTATTATGCTGTGCAATAATATTAAATAATTATATGTAGACGAGGGTTACTAAAATCTACTAGTGAATCTTTGGTTTAAATATCTCCATATGGTCGTAAACGAACTACCTTCTCAATAGTGCTAAAGTCTACTGGTAGATTTTTAATGACAACAGTATGTTATATGTCAATAGGCAATTACATTGGCTGGGGTGCGCCTAGTCAGCAGCACTATGGACAATGTCACTAGAAAATCACTATAATTTTACTATTGACAACGAGCGAGGAAATATCGATATTGTAGACTATAGCCCATAAAATTTACTAGTGAATCTTTGGTGCAATGTCTCCATGTGGTCCCAAAAGAACGACTTAGTCTAGTGGTGGATTTTCAATGACAAGCTAATGTTAAATGTCAATAGATGATTACATTGGCTGGGGTACACCTGGTCAGTAGTACTACTGACAATGTCACTAGTAAATCATTACAATTTCACTATTCGCACTTTCTGCAGGGTAGTTACATATACATAAATACATGCACATATATAATTAAGTGTACTCTGAACTCTGCAATTTGAAACAAAAGAAAATTCTTTCGCCATGTATGCTAATTACACGCAGAATTCATTTTATTTCGATTCGAGTTACAATGTAACCCCAGTAACAAATTGAGGGACTCGGTATCGCAACAATCCTAAAACATTTCCACATAAATTTTCAAGTGTTTTGTGATTTCGTCTATACGAAATGATTTAATTTAGGCAGTTATATAAAAGAGTATAAATCAAATTTGAATTGAAATCTTTATCCTGCATATAAAATCACTTTGTTCCTGAAATTAAGTTTTAAGGATTATATAAGCTTACGAGTTTAATTTGTTTAATTTCTTGTTGTCTTGAACTTAAATTATTTTCCTACTCATATTCTACTTCTAAATAAGCAAAATCGAAATATGGCTTTGATGCATTTAGTGCTTTTTTATGAAGGCATAGTGATTTTTGCTCTGAAAAAGTTAGCATCACTGTTCGTGTGGCATCTTTTTATGTATATTCACACATACAAACGTATCATACGCACGCATATACATACCCAGTGGGAAAAGGTAATGAATAGTAAATTTTAAAGCAATGCACATCATGTATAATTTTTCATTTCTGAAATGATTACTGTTAACACAGAACATGTCCTAGGAAAGTAATGAATTATTTTAATTGTGTTTGATCAAATTACCCTATCGTTTCTAAAGGATGCATTGTTTTGCTATGGAAAATAATACTTTATGTAATTAATGCATACTTTTCCAGCTGGGTACATACGTATCATACGCACGTATAAACATACATACACATAAGCATACATACTTACATACATTCGACTCATTCAAAATCTTGTTTTTGAAGACATCCCTATATTTTCTTCTTATTTTTTCCCTTTTTTTACTATTCATAACTTAATTAAATTTATTTATATTAAACTCACATCTATGTTTTTTGGTTTGCTTTTATTTGTTCACAAACAAACACATACACATTCATATTGAATCTACTTGATTCGCTCTCATAATTTTGTATAGCGAAGCAACTTGATTCGGTAATGATTGGGGTGTGAAGCATGAATAGAGAGCGAAGCACGTATCATGTAAACATACTATTACCTTTTTTGAAATTTTTTGCTGGGTATTTTTTGCAGTATTTTGTTTACTGCGTAAACAGTCTTGAAATGTAAAAACGTCATGATTTTTAAATGAATTCACGTCGCATGTATTATACTAAACCAATAATAAATGTTGTCGTACTATAAGCGAAGCACGATGGATGTATTGGTGTATGTGTATACCAGTGTTAACAAACGATGACGTCACGACAGCTTGTCTGTAACAAACACTCAAAAGAAGTACTGTTGATAAGTGTATGCTTGTTATTTTTCATATTGTACGTTTGAGTGTGTGTGTATTATGTAGATGGTAAGCTATTATGTGATTAACCGCATACAACTAATTTTAATGCATGTGTGTGCCTTTGCATATGCGCAGAAAAATAAAAGATCATACAAACATACATGCATGACGTTTGTACACGCGCTTATTAGAGCTGGGTTCAACTCGTTCATTCGTTCATTTTGGCCACAAACCAATGATCACACCCATTTAAATTACATGGGTTTGATCACAGGTTTGTGGCAAAAATGAACGAATGAACGAGTTGGACCCAGCTCTAGCGCTTATTCGTAGTAAGAAGCTAGCATCACAAATTCTTCCGTCACGAAGTGTTTTCATCTTTACTCTTATACCTACAATACGCAAATAAATTTCTTGCAAACAGTGTTGTTAACGTTTGTTTTATAAGATTTCGCTGTAGCAAAGCATTTGAAAAATTCCTCATGTCTTAAAAGTTCTTATAAGATATCTTGTACAGGAGACTAATGTATATGTCAGAATCAAACAGTTTTTCATTAGTAAATAGTTGGTTACGTTTTTTGGGCAAATGACACACAAGAAATGCCAGATGTAAACTTAGCCTTAGTTTAAAGTTATCGTAGTTTCCGACAGGGAATGTACTACATACATACATATTGAGATTCAATGCATGAGCAGATATTGCCTACGATTCCTTTGAGCACAGAAAGACTTTTAATTTTGGAAAATTTAACTATTAAGAGAAGAAACTTTTCAAAACTAAATTGTTACATATTTTTTTTTTTGTTTTATTTTTACTTATGTAGATACATGCATACATACACAAGTACATACATATGTATGTATATTGGATTGTCACAGGAAAAGGATTTAAAACTTTTGTAAAGATTTTGCTTTGACAAGGCAGCTAGAGTTACCACTGAAACTTCATTTCGTAGACGTGTGTTTTTGTGCGTGTTTTTGAATGTGCTAAATTTTGTTTGTGCCTTGGGCTGCTATTCATAGACAATCAGTTTAAAGTCGTAATAAAACAATTTGAAAATCTTTTAAATGCTAAAATTAAGATGGCTGGACTTCTAATAATTAAACGGAATTTTTTAAATGTTAGCATTTATAAAATATACATGCAAGTACAAGAAAAGTCAAACACTATGGAAAACAAATAAATGAGCTTTCAAATACTCCTGTTTATATGTACATAATATTATGTACAGTATGTACATACATATGTATGTATATTCAACAAATTTTTGGTGTATTTAATTTTTCTTCACTATCTTTCGTACAAATGCATAGATAGAATCTCAAATCCTTGCTTACATACATACATATGTATGTACATATATATATTTTATATATTAAGACCTTTATATCCTTTAGGCAAACAATTTCAAAGTACTTTGTAACAATTTTCTTTGTTTGCTGTTTATTCTCTCCTTATATTTCTGCTATTTTTTTTCGCTTTGATAATGCTGTTTTCATTGCGGATGTAATAAGTTTACGCTAAAAATCTTATTTAAATGTTGTCGGTACAAATTCCTTTCAAATTGCCTAAATGTTAGCAAAAGAAAAATAATAAACTGCAAAGTCCTCAAACAAAAGATAAAAAACATACGATATTATTATTGAATTGGCAAGGATGCGCATCACTTTATAATTGTTTCCTATGGTTTTGTAAGATGGTTTCGTTTTGCTTACTGAATTTAAATACATAAATGTTAACATTGAAAACAAGTATTACAGGAAATATAAACAAGGAATTACAAGATATATACAAGGCGAATCGGAACTTGAAATAAGAGTGACTGGATTCACACACTACCAGTGTTTTTTAGGGAAAAACTGCCCATAGCAAGCAAAAAATCTGTTTTTCAGAAGAGAAAACTGCCCAAAAATGTATTACTTTATACTTATTATTAGAAAACCATCACAACATCGCATCGTTAGGCAGTTTATTTACTTTTCTGTGTCATTAAATGAAATTGTCTACCCAATATATTTAGCACACAGATAAAAAATTTTCAACATCGCTTTTCTTGATATACACCATTTTCCATTGTAATTGAAAAAATTCAATATGATATTGAGAAAATTTCAATTGAAATTGAGAATTTCTATTTGAAATTGAGAAAATTCCAAATGAAAATTTCAAATGAAAATGAGAATTTCAATTTGAAATTGAGAAATTTCCAAATATAAATGAGATTTTCTAAATAGAAACGTTTTTTTCGTTTTGAAATTTATATGGAAAAATATTTTATGAAACGAATTTTCGTTATTTTTCATACAAATTTGAAACGTTTAGAAACGAAATTTTTTACAAAAAATACCAAATGAAATTTAGAATTTCTATTTGAAGTTGAGAAAATTCCAGTTGAAATTGAGAATTTCAATTTGAAATTGAGAAAATTCCAAATGAAAATGGAAGGGGTTTCGTGCATACTAAGGCAGGCTGTATCATCGGCAAATGTAAATGTGTAGATATTACTTCTCCAAGGCATATCAGAAGTATAAATCAAATGCAAAACTGGCCCTAGTATACTCCCTTTTTTTGCACCGGATGGCATAGATTCAGGAACAGTCATAAAGTTTCCTTCCACAACAATGAACTTCCGGGCAATAATGCAACTTTTCAATAGATTTAGGAAATTTATTGGTAGATATGATTTCAATTTTAAAATTAGGCCTTCATTGCATACTTTATCAAAAACCTGAGAAACGTCCATGAACAGGGCAGAACAAGGTCTTTTTTGCTCAAATGATCTTCTTATAAATTGAACCAATCTATTCGCTTGTTCAATGGTGCTATGCTGACTTTTAAAACCGAATTGATGGTTTGGGACCCACCCAATACTAATTAGAATTGGGGACAATTTTTCATGAGCAGTTTTTCAAAAAGTTTTGCCATTGTTGATAGTAAACAATGTGATTCAGCCTTTGTAAGATCTTTTCCCGGCTTTGGAATTATTTTGACCTTGGCAAGCTTCCAGCTGTATGGATAATACTCCAGTCGCAAAAAAGCATTGAACGGAATAACAGTATTCTAGTTTTGTAGAGGATGAGTCTATTTATATACAGAGTCAAAGTCGGACTTTATCGTCCTAACTGACTACAATATTTTTGTTAATTTATAGTTTAAGGACAGAACAGACAGAAATGTCCTATTCGCCAATAAATTTACTTTATTTTATTTTATTTTATTTTATTAAAAAATTTATTTATTTTCAAAATTTGAAGTATGAATGAAATTCTAATTACAAAGCTTTTTATACCAAAAAGTAATAACAAAAATTATAAGTCAATGTATCCTAGATAAAATTAAATTAAATTCAAAAATAACAAATAGAATAGAAGTATGTATGAAAATTAAAATGAAGAACAAAACTATATCTATACAAACATAAATAATGAAAATTTATAAAAAAGATTTAAATAAAATAATATAATAAGTAATATATACGTTACAGACTCCCCCTCAGCGTCTGAAATCGCCCCTATAATGGCGCTGGATTTTACTTAGGAACCCTGGGAAGCCTTGGTCTAAGAATTCTTTTAGTTTCATCGTTCAAACTTAGTCCATTATTTTTCATATAGTCTTTTGCTTTTAACTGCATGCTATGTGTTGTCTCTCTGTTTCCTCGTTTTACTGCTGTTTCTTTTTCCTGCTGATGAACTCTTTTTTTAATGGTGTATATTCGTACATTGCTAGGACCTTTATATAATGTTAAATTGGACACATGTTGACTTCCAAGAGGTATTTCAGGATTATCCTCGGATTATAATATAAGGTCCATCTCTACGAGGTGTAAATTTGGATGTTATATTCTTCTGAGCTCTACTTAAAATATGTGTGGCAATAAGAACTTTATCGCCTACATTAAATATTTCAGGCTCTCTACGTTTTAAGTTGACGTAGTTTTTATTTTTATCTTGAGATTTTTCTTGTACTTCTTGCGCGTGATGTAAAATATTTGCAGGATTCAATAAATGTGGTGTAATTTGTGGTATAAAATTTTCTGAAATAATTATTGATTTAAGATCATGATGTGCCTCTAATGGACTTCTTAATTCTCTTCCTAATGTTAAGTATGCTGCTGAATATCCTGTACTTTCGCAATTAGATGTGTTCATTGCAAAACGAATCATAGGTAATTTCAAATTCCACGAAGTGTGTTCCTTTTTTACATGAATAGCTAATTGCGTTTTTAATTCACGAGTTTTCCTTTCTACAGGATTTGCCTGAGGATGATATAATGGAGTAAGAGTTTGCTTAATACCTAAGCAGTATGTTAATTTTTGAATCACAGCCGAAATAAATTGACAACCATTATCCGATTGAATTTTTCGTGGTACTGCGTAAAGTAATATTATATCATTTAATAATACAGTTGCGCAATTTTCTACAGTTGCTTGTTTAAGCGGAAATAATTCAACCCATATGCTGCAAATATCTTCAACAACTAATATCCATTGATATCCTTCAGTTGTACGCGGCAATGGTCCAACTAGATCTACAGAAAGTACTTCAAATCGTTGATTACTTAACACAGTACGGTATAGTCCCATTGGTTTGAAATTGGTAATGTTATATTTCTGACAATCCACACAGTTTTTTAAATCTTTCGTTATTTCGGCTCTCATACCTGGCCAGTAGTAGTAGGATGTAATATGATTGATGGTTCTTTCGATGCCGTTTGAAATTTGAGCAAAATTTGGTATAACACGCCTATACCATGAGCATGTTTGTAAAAATGATACAAGCTGCTTTAAATTTTTCGGATTTGGTCTTTGTAATATAGCTGCTGTTTTTCCTGGATCCGGTTTTAAGCCGCTTATAGTTAATATGTGACCAAGATATTTTATTTCTGGTTTGCAAAAATTACACTTTTCTCTGTTCAATTGAATTTTGAATAATTTAATTCTCTCAAAAACTTTTTCTAACTCGCTCATATGTTGTTTAAAAGGGCTAGAGCAAATAATGATGTCATCAAGATAAGCAAGCAGAGTTATTTGAGGTAATCCAGTTCGAAATTTATCTATTAATCGTTGAAAAGTTGATGGTACATTTTTAAGACCAAATGGCATTCTATTAACCATATAAATTCCAAACGGTGTAGTAAATGCAGTTTTAATTCATTCCTTTTCGTTCAATTTTATCTGCCAGTAGCCTGCCTTCAAGTTGACTGTTGACATAAACGAGGTTGCTTTTGCGGCATGTAATAAGTCATCCATTCTAGGGAGAGGATACTTATCACTAACAGTTATTGCATTCAAACGACGATAATCAACACACACTCTTAATCTTTCGTTTTCTTTTAGTATTAGTATTTACAACGGGAAAAGCCCTTCTTTAATTATTTTTTGCTTCAACATTTCGTCGATCTCAATTTTCAATTTCTCTTTCATATTTGGAGATATCTGCACATGCAATTGGTACGTGTGAACCTGTATTTATACTATGTTCAACTTGGGGCACTGCTTCAGCTTCCAATGTCGAGAGAATCCAACGAAAGCAAAACAAAATTTTACGGTTAATAACATCGGCTCCATGGTACATCCAAAATTCTATTATACATCGTGATTTAAATATGCCACTAGTGACTGAAGAAATTGAAAAATACGCAGGCAAATATTTAACAAAACTCGAATCACATCCTAATCCGCTTGCTCGTAATATTTTGAACTTTACTGGACACGTCCGCTTAAAAAAGAGGGACTACTTGAAAATACTTTCCCCCCCCCCCCTTTTTTTTTGATTCTCAGTACTAATGTATTATTTATAACTATCACTAAGTTTATGTCCGACACTGGTCGGGCCTAATAATTTTTTTTATAGATTTAAGATTTGAATACTTATTGTTAGTTCATATATGAAGATACAAAAAAAAAAAAAAAAAAAAAAAAAAAAAAAAAAAAAATTTTCAACTTGTGGAATAGGTTCTGACGTATCTTCAAAAATGCTTTGAAACTTTTGTAGTATATTGGTCAAAATGTGTTTTTCATTACTTGATAAATTAGATTCTTCTGTCACTTTTAAAGTGATATCAATTATATTTAATTCAATTCTCATATTTTCAATTAATTTTTTCCTTTTAAGAGGCGGAAAAAGGTCCCAATCATATGTATCTGTTCCATCGGGAATGCTACTTTCAAATATTTTGTTAATTTCTGTTGGGTAAAAAACATAACTTGACGATCTTTCTCTTCTTTCTGGCCTTTCTGTTGTTCCATAAGCATCATTTTCAGTTGTATTCTCAAACCAATTTAGAAAATTTTCAACAGGAGTATTTTCAACGATATTGAGTTGAATAAGTGGTAAAGAATTTATTAATTTCGCCTTATTTATTTTAAACTCAAAAACATCTATTTGACTATCTTTGAAATACCAATTTCTTTGAGCCAAATCAAGAACAATGCCTGCTTGTTCTAGGAAGTCAATGCCCAGGAGAGTACGATTTCCTCTTGCTTTTGGTAAACAAATGAGACGAATGGATTTAAAACGATTTCCAATTATAATATGAACTATAGTTTAATAAACTGTTTCTTTTTTGGGAATTCCATCAGCTAAGATAATTTCGGCAGATACCTCTTGAAATTCTACATCCTTGTTCTTTAATTTTTTGAAAAAGTGTGTATCCAGCAACACTTGTTCGGGCTGCTGTGTCAAAATATGCCTCTATTCAAGCCGTTTATGTTTATATCTACTGTAGGTACATTTCGACCTACTACAGTTGTGTAAATAGCGTTAAAATCTAATTTTCCAGGGCTCTTAATTGTGGTTTTATTGTTACAGTTTGGGCAATTCGATCTGTAATATCCAGATAGTCCACATCCATAGCAATTTAGAACATTTTCTTTAAATTTCTGGTTGCCTTGTCTATCAGATTCTATCTTCTTAAAACATGTTTTAGCAGTATGATTTTTTTTCTGCAAAACGAACAACGAATGGATGATTTTTCAAACTGTGGAACAACACGTTTTGGTTCTTGAACTTCTTTTATATGAAACCCAATTTCTCTTGCTTTTTCGAATAACTGCTGAAAATTTGTTATGGACTCTCTTGAAATGTTCTCTCTCATTTCAATTAATAACTGGGAATATATTATATTTAGCATCGTACTTTCTGATAACTTTTCTCATAATTGTGCAAATAAACGACGTTTTCTACAAACAAAATTATCAGTTGATTTTAAACATTTTTGTTTTTCTTGATTTATTTCTGAAAATATACGCCAATCTGGCTTTGGAGGTGAAAAAGCATTTCGTAATAAATCTGTTGCGTTCTTAAAAGTTGTGGCTTCATCTTTTACACCCTGCCACCAGGTAGAAGCGTACCCTTTCAACAACAAAGGTAAGCTTGTTAGTGCGAGAAAATCAGTTATAGATTCTGCATCTTTGTACCCCAAAATTGTAGCAATGAAATCATTAACTTTGGTAGTATTTCTTCCACCACTAAAACGAGCAGTGCAGTTAGAAAATGTATTTTTTGTTACAGGTCTAGCATTTAAACTTCCTAATAACTCCATAAACTGACCTTGGGTAAAGGTAATACTTGAACTGCTGGAACTTTGAGTATTTTGTATATTTTGTTGCGAGTTATGGATAGATTCCTCTTCATTTGGTAATAATAAAGAAAATCCAGAACTTATTGGATTTTCATTTTGGCTAGACGACTTACTACGTGTCGTTACACCAGTATCTCGAGGGCTTCTAATCATTTTGTTAGGATTTTATTGAAATATTCTTATTTTATTTTGAAATGACTTAAATAAGATTTAATCCTCGCTTATTTTACAACCACAAAGAACCATACATATAATGAATAAATTGCAAATATTTTACCTTCAAAACAGCAACAAACAATAATCTTGTCCAATATCTTCTTGGAATACGACCAGATTTTTGAATTATTGATTTCTCGTTAGGCGCCAATGTAGAGGATGAGTCTCTTTATATACAAAGTCAAAGTCAGACTTTATCGTCCTAACTGACTACAATATTTTTGTTAGTTTATAGTTTAAGGACAGAACAGACATAAATGTCCTATTCGCCAATAAATTTATTTTATTTTATTTTATTAAAAAATTTATTTATTTTCAAAATTTGAAGTATGAATGAAATTCTAATTACAAAGCTTTTTATACCCAAAAGTAATAACAAAAATTATAAGTCAATGTATCCTAGATAAAATTAAATTAAGTTCAAAAATAACAAATAGAGTAGAAGTATGTATGAAAATTAAAATGAAGAACAAAACTATATCTATACAAACATAAATAATGAAAATTTATAAAAAAGGTTTAAATAAAATAATATCTAGGCGCACAGCAGTGCGCCAGGCCAAGTTCTGGCCAATGCACGGAGTGTGTATATTTACACGAAGCCATTCGAGCTGTTTTTACCCCCCTCATAACTTTGTTCCCCGCAATTGTAAAATTATGATACTTAAACCATAATTAGAATAATTAGACTAGAAATTATGTGACACCCTTACGATTACAAATTTATATCATAGATAATATATTTCTGTGTTAGGTATTGTGGCAAAGAAGAACTTGGTCAAAATTTATATCTCACAACTTTTCATGGCCGAAGTTTTGGATAGGAACTTGGCCGTTTCTCACATTTATGTTTTTGTGAGGATAATAATATACACGTTACAGTTTTAATACGAGTTAACTTTATTAGCATCATCTTACTAATTCCATCAATACCTGGTGCTATCTTCGGCTTGAGTTCAGCAATTAGTTTATGTAACTACATCAAGCATCTTAAATATTTATGGCCGAGTGGGTAAAGCAACTACACTCAGAACAAACAGCACCAGTACATGTGTTTATGGGAAATACGGATTTTAAATGGTCAGCAAGTATGTTACTCTTTTCAGTATAGTTTCTTGCCCACCCTCTGCTAAAAGTGCGCAGATCTGGTTTATACTCAACGTGTGTTTTATCTTTCAAGCAGCGCACTACAAAGAGTCATTAGATGCTGGTGTGACATCGATACCTAACAGATAGTTTGTAAGAGATGCAATTTTTTTGATGCAAGTAACTCTTGGAGTCGTTTATTGCACCCCTTAAGTCTGATTGTATGGTGCCACTTCCTTCTAGCATTTATTTTTTTTGCATATGAGACGTTCAATATCTGTAAAATAAATTCTTTCTAACCCAGTCTGCGGTTGGGAGGTGGTGGCATGTTCAGCAGGCTGTTTAATATTTTCGTTAAGAATGGCAATGTTAAATTCAATACCATCGGATAAACTTAGCTTAATGTTATCCGTACAATGACTATTCAGATATTTTTGAACCCCAGCCAAATAACACGATTGATCATCTTCACACATGGGTGTGGTAAGCAGTGTGCACACTTAATTTTTTTTTAATTCGGTAGAATCGACAAAAAAATCGGTAGATTTGAATGAAATTCGGTAGAAAATTTTTTTTTATTCATAGAAACATAAAAAATAACAATTCAAAGAAACAAAAAAAATAACAAAATATATGTACATATATATAAAGGGTAAGTGCAAGGAGTATCAAACTAAATAGGTTCCAAAAGCGCATTTAAAACTTCACATGTGATTGGAAATTAAACTGCCATAAACAATGAAGCATTTCCAATAAAAAAGTGTCATCTCCAGTTATTTGCCCTTACCCTTTATATAGATATGCTATGCATATATAAAATAATATACATAAATAACAGGAATTCAGTTTTTGTACATAGGTTTTATAAAGCTACTAAAATAACTTTTATTTTACAAACATTTGTAACTACAAATATTATATGTAAGATCCATTTATGAATTTAAACTTTGGTGCAAAAATTATTAAATCATTGGTAGGAATAAATATTTCATCCCCAAAGCATAATTCTTTGGTAGATTCAGTTTTTAACCGATTTCTTTGTTCTGTTTTAATGATTTTCATGACAGAAAATGACCGCTCTGCGGCCACACTGCTATGTGGCAAAATAGGCAATTTACACATATATCGACTTAAATTACTAAATAAAAATATTCGGTAGATTTCAGGCCTTTTTCGGTAGAATTGGTAGATTGTTAAATTCACAAAAATATTCGGTAAAATCTACCGAATATCGGTAGAAGTGTGCACACTGGTGGTAAGTCACTTCTTAGCGGGCTACATATTATAACGATCGTAGGAGAGTATTCGGAGGAGAGATCTAGAGAAGCTTCAATATGAATTAAATCTCTAGAAATATTTTTCATGACGCCAAATTCTATAACATCCAGATTTTTTGTATGTCAGTAAGCAGGCTCTCCACTGGAAATGACGTCCATGCTCATTTTTGAAATTGTTTTGAACAACGCTCGAACTCTAGGTGTAATAGGACGCCAACCCCAGAACGTATGTTTTGTATTGTAGTCTCCAGCTGCAATAAAACTGGGTACGAGCGTTTTCTAGAAATCCTCGTATTGATCCGCAGTGATTGAGAATCTGGAAGGGGAGTAAATTGATGATATAACGAAATTTTCGACGCAATATGGCTACATTTTAATTTTTGTGATTTTTTTCTTTCTTTAATCTAGCAATATCGACTTTTTAGTCATTTTATTTTGCTAGTTTGCTTTACCAATTCAAAGGAAGAAGAAAAATATATAATAATCTATTTCTTTGAAATTTTTTGTGCTTTGAAAGATATCCAGTATAGCCTAAATAGCCTATAAAGCAGAAATCTACATCAACTGACACCACACACAGTGGACCAAACACAGAAGAACGCTGATGATGAAGGTTTAGTGGCCTTCGCAAACGGCTAGCTGTTCCGTTCAACTGTGTTGTCAGAATATTTACAACTAACTTGGGTGTTATTTGTTCATGAATAATTATCACATGTAATTTGGCTTACGAACTTTAGCTTGTTCAAATCATAAAAACATTGATTTTCATTTTTAGTAAAACATCCTTAAAAAGTAGGACTCTCCCGGACGCAAATTTTTTCCGAGGACAGAGATCCCAAAAAGAGGAGAGTATCCGGGAAAAAGAGAACGGATAACAACCCTAATCTATACTTCTATTATATATGTACTATTGTACACTATTTATATGTAACTCATATTTTTTTTAAGAGAAGTAACACTCAGGCAATGAATGCCTACTACTATTACTAGGTGTTTCCTTCTTTAGGGAAGGGATAGTGACAGAGTAGACAGGTGGTGAAGGAAGAAATAGGGAAAGATTCATTCTATTGCAACTCTGTTTTTGCACGTTTATTTTAATAATGCAGTGTTGCAGCGCCTCTGATGTCAATGATGCGTATTAAACTTTTGAAGCTGTGTTATTGAAATGTAATATGAAATGAAAAATCTGAAGCTATATATGCATGTGTTGATCTTATAATAGTTATTTATTTTCTAACAGCCTTATTGATAAAAAATATTAAGGTTTCATAAAGGGTTTTTAAAAAAAATTTTGTATGAAAATTTTTTTAAAAACCCTTTATAAGGCCTTAACAAGTTTTATAAATAAGGCTGTAATGTATTAGTTAATAAAAATGTTTTTGATGTTTTGATTTACAACAGAAACATTTTAAAACTAGCCCCTTTCGCAATTATTCGAAAAATTTTACTTTATTTTGCGCTAAGCGTATATTTTTTCTAATTTAGCCCTTTTTAACCCTTTTTCAAACATGTTTACGCGTTTTGAGTATCAAAAGTTGGCATCACGGTTTTTATGTATATACATACATGCATACATACGTACGTTAATAGTTCGCACGATTTTTGTATGCTGTGTTATTTGCTTTTTTACAGTACATAAATAAATTAAGCAGAAATAATGAGTAAAATATGTTCTAATTTTTTTAATTCATACACGCATCCATTTTTTGGTTTGTTTTTTGTTTACACATGTGTATGTGTGTACTCATTTTGTTTCGATATCTAGTTCAGATAAATGAGCGATAATGTGTTATCAAAACTAGCGGTGACAGCAATTTCTTCATGGTTCACAGTAAGGTTCGAATTGAACCAAGATGGTTCGCTCTCAAAAATTTGTATAGCGAAACATGTTGATTCAATCAAGATTCGACCGCGAACCGTGTGAACATGCTATTAATTTAGATTTTTGGCTCATTGTATGTTTAATAAAAGAGTACATAGGACATCCTCTGTAGTTAGCAGTGTGATTACCTCCACAATTATTTAATTTTCTTCTATCATTTTGGTCTTTTGCTTATTGCAACTAGCAGTACCGTGTAGTTCACGACACACAACGCAAACAGTAGGTATATTGCAGTAAGTTTTTGTATTGCCATGTTTTT
Organism: Tachina grossa; assembly: GCA_949987645.1. Classification (NCBI taxonomy): domain Eukaryota; kingdom Metazoa; phylum Arthropoda; class Insecta; order Diptera; family Tachinidae; genus Tachina; species Tachina grossa. The sequence continues at coordinate 127,114,929 of OX465275.1, forward strand.
GACAATTGTCTTGAACGCTTCTATGATACTTTAACTTTGATTTCTTCGGTATGACAGATATTTTAAATTATAAAATGGATGTGGCCTATTTATTTCTCAATTTTATATCATTTGGCTCCAGTTCAACGCGAAATACACGTTTGGGAGATATTCTTCCTATTTCTTGTATTAGAGACATGCCTTATCTTAAATCCATAAAGGATGAGTTCATCTTTTATTTAATCAGGAACAACATAAGAATCTTGCCTTTCAATACGATTTGCAGTCCCTTAGCACTCTTAAGCTGTTATGTGTAGAAACTTGTTTTATTTTTGTTTTCATATACGGTAACAATTTTACGGAAATATTTTTTTTCATATATTTGAATTATTGTTTCAATGCTACCATGTTCCATTTTTTTTGCGTCTGAACAGGCGTTGCTCTTACTTTCCCTCTTCCCTGTATATAATGTCGGGTTGCTCGGTATGCACTATTTCTGCTGATGTGGCGTTACGACACTGCTGGTCGTACCACTGGTTTCCTTGAGGTCGATCATAACCGAGCACCTCTTCGTCAGCAGTACGGACTGCATGAGCCATGTGCGTCCATTTTTTACCTATAGTAGGGAGTTGAGTATTTTGTTCTAGCATTTCGGAGAGCCAAGTGGAATATTTACTAGCTTTTTAAAATCTATTTTTCTTTTTGTGTCTGAGTAGACAGTCTTGGATTTACTGATACGAGTTCAGAATTTCGCTGCAACCAGATAATGATCCGAATCGATGTTTGCGCCACACGTTAAATACACTAGATGGATGTCTTTCATCGATCACAACATGTTCATGATTTTTGTCGTTTGATCTGGGGATAGCAAAGAAGCCTTGTGTATGTTACGGCGCCGGAATCTGGTACTATCTTCCACCATATTTCTAGCTGCAGCGAAGTCGATTAGTATCATTTCTTTGACGGAGGTATCGTCATGGAGACTAAACATTCCAACATTAGGGCCAAATACATCATCTTTCCCAATTTTGGCATTAAACTCGCCAAGGCTGAGGTCATGTAATTCATCGAGGTGATCGTAAAAGCGGTCCTTGGTAACGTGTATGTGGCGGCTTGCAAGATCAACGCACAAGCTCAGAAACAACTAAAGGATTAGGCCTCTCAATTTAGACATCAAACATCGACTGCTGATTGCCGTTACATGACAAGGTGACTTGAACTGACATCAGCAAACAGGCATAAAGAACGGTCTTACTAAGTTAAAGTAATCATCATGTTGCCCTGCGATAATCAAATAACACTGTGTACACAAAAAATGCAAAATCCTGCTCGTGTTGAATTTCTCGAAGTAGTTACAGAAACTAACAAAACCTTATTTTGGTTTTGATAGTTTAGCTGCTGCTCAGATTTTATGGCCTTACTAGCTACACCCGGTGTGCTTCGCTACCTACATATATCGATTTCGTTTATATTGATTTGAAAGTGTTGCGCATTGGTGTTACAATATGAAAATTGGATTTCGCCACGCCCCTCCGCCGGCAGACTGAAAATAAAAAATCAGACTTCACAGTGTCACCCGCCTGAATATTCTGAAGATTCCGTGAAAATTTCATCAAAATCGGCCCAGCCGTTTACGAGTTCATACGTTACATACATATATACATACACACATCCTCTTTTATATATGTATATAGATTTATATTTTGGTGTATAACGAAAAATTGGCATGAAGTTAGAATAAGTGACAAAATTGCAAATCTTAAGCAAGAAGTCCTTAACACATACTTCAATTTCGTCATTTTTGCTAACTTCATTCCAGTTTTTCGTTATACAAAAGGCTGTTAGTGACTGGAAAGGCAAAAAATTCAATACGTCTTGAAAACTTCAAGTATACTATTGAATACAAAAAATTACAAATCATCCTGGTTGAGTTCAACAATTTTTAACAATTTGTTTTTCTATTTTTTGTATTCGGAAACGTAAACAATTCATAAACGGTTTTAATTTTTTCAGGATATCGCGAGTGCATTGTTTTGTGTGAATTAAAAAAAAAATTATTAATATGAAAAAAGTGATTAATTTTTTTTTTTCAAAATTATTACAGATTTCATTTTTAACATTCCAAAATATCAACTTTTACTTTTTACTTAAGAAATTACACAGTGAAATAGACCACAAAGTATAAAATTAAAATATGTTCAATCAATACCACTACGAAAGAAACATTAAAGAACTGAGTGTACAACATCCTTTTATGGTCCTTGGCCAATAAATCGCACTACGCATTACAAAGAGAATACAATTTTTAGCCGTGTTGTTCGTATGTGGAACTTTCAACATGAAAAAGTTGAAATCGAATGTCCACAGACGCTACTCCCTCTATCTTTCTCCCCAAATCCTATTTTTATAGTTCTTGCACAATGCATTGCATGAGTAGGGATCATCCCCTGAGTACTGGTCCTATTATAAAAAAAATCAATTATCTTCCGTATCATGATACCTTTGTATAATCTGTGGTATAACGTAGACTTATTTTGAAATGTAAAGCTAATTTTTTTATAGACAAAGGGACAATATATATTCAGTATTTACAAAACATTAATTTCTTTTTACATTTGGCTATATTGCAATAAACAAGTGATTTGTTGAAAAAGTGCACATGTTATTTAACCTTTTCTCTCAATCGACTAATGGAATTAACTGAACCCCTAATAATCAATTTCAAAAGTTTTATGAAACAATATTTTAATAAATGAGTAATATAATTAATTTGGGATAATTAGTGCGTTAACAAATGTTAAACGAAAATGCACTTTTTGTTTTGCGTTTATGTTAAATGCTTAGTGTGGTTGTTGAGTGTGTGAGATTATATCTGCAAGAATTTAATATAAAAATTTCCACCCTGCCATACACATTTTCTGAAATTGAATATCAGCTTAAAATATCAATACAAGACAAGATGACATCTCGTAGAAAAATTAAGTGAAAAAAGAAGAATTGAATTATAAAAGTAAAACAACTTTGGTGTGATTATAACTGACATACATAACATTTCATCTAAAACCCTATATACACAAAGCCCTAAAGGAATGAGGATGACTATTTCAATGAGATTGAACTAGAAAGCAGCATCAAAAGAAAAACACAGGCTATTTGACACAAAAAAAAAAGTTTGCTTATATCAGAAGATATGTCAGTATGTTACGATATACATAAGTACACATGTATATAAAATCTAATGACTTACGTACATATGTAAGTATATTCCAAAAGAACATTATAAAATTTTAGAGGTTTTGCACATTGCATTGAATATATGAAACAAGAGTGACATAAACTGCTTATCATCAAAAGTACTTACGCACTAAATTCAATAACTTTTAGCTAAAATAAGCTACCAACGAAAACGTCAACATTAGGTGAAACAAATGGACCGGCAGTCAAGTGAAAAATAACTTAACACTTTATGGATAAGTAAATACATACATGCACGTCTACATACATATCGTCATATGATTTCAAAAAAGCCCTAAGTCACAAAAAATTTAAAATCGACTTTTTGTTTGATTATGATGCACCGTATCAAAACACATTTGCCTGCAAAATTTTGCACTCCTAAAACTAAAAATAGCGTTTAATTCACAAAATTCTAAAAGCCCTAAGAGCAAACTACAAAATTCCGAAAACAAAAATGTAACTTACGCCTTTCGATAAAGAGTAAATAGCAAATACATTAGAGGAAAGTAATGTAATTTTTATTTTTTGTTTATAAGCAGTTATTTTTTTTGTGCTTTATGCTTTGAAAAAACATAAATATAGAGTAAAAATATTTTATAGTTGGACACACCCAAATGGAATGCGATTCAACACATTCGGTAATCCAAAGAAAAATTAATATTCCTTTTGAATTCGTTAAGTATGTTAAAGATTCACGACAGTTTCCACTGAACACCCATCACCTTACGCATTCGTTTTTTTCTGGATTAAGATTCTCTTCCTAAGCTTTGCTCCTCTATTCATCCAGTTAAAATTATTATTATAAGTAGTTATTAATGTAACTACAAATAATTTACAGGAATGAAAGCGGGGGATCCCACCGATAAAAAATTTTAAGCTTTGGGGTATGAACTGCCAAAAAAAATAATCATAACACTGAATTCTTTCCATTACATATTCAGAAATTAACAAGAAATGGGAATATCTAAATGGTCTCAAGGTATTCATACCAAAAGATTGGAATGATTTTTATACTAATTTACCACATGAAAATGGGTAATAGGTGGTAATACATGTATACATGTATGTAGGCAAGTTCTGTATTCCGTGCGTAATAAAAATGTTCGGAATTGTTGTTCTAAACGTTTCTTTTCCACTCGTGTCTTTCTCCTAACAAACTAATCAGCTTAGCAATAAGACTTGCATAGTGTAAACTATTACTAATTACTTTTTATGTTTTATTAGTTAAAAAAATAAGTAAAATATATATGTAATTTAATTAATGAAGAAAATAATAAAACGTTTCCTAAAAATTACCAAAACCATTTTTTAATTTGAAGTTCTTTTTTATATTTTCACTACAAATAATTTTTTTCGTTTATTAAAGTAAAATAAAACGAGCAACCACAGAGTTATTCGTGGTGTGCAAAGTTCGATCATATGTGGACTTGTGCAATTTAGTTCATTTCAGTGACCGGTAATTTTAGTTCATTATTTGTAAATGAACTAGTTCGTTCATTTAGTTCAATCGCTCTTTTTAGTTCATTGAACTAGATAGGCAGCAAAACTATCGATAGTCGCTCCACTCGATAGTTTCGATAGTTTTATGTAAAACTATCGATACTATCGATAGTATCGAATAGTTTTATAAAAGTTGCCACATAAACTACATTTGGCTCGAAAAAAATCCAGAGTCCTCAACATTTGCATTAGTATATAAAAATGTATCAAGCCTTTTTTTCGATTTTATCGTAAGCGGGACATAATTATTATCGAAAATATACTTTTTTATTGAACTTAAAATTTTATGGGCCTACCCATGGTTTAGAATTATCAAAATTCGAAAATTGTTGATAACTTTTAAGACAATAACTGTAAAGTTTTATCGTAAGAGACGATTGGCGGCCGTCGCGATATCAGTACCACCAAAATTTATCTTTGTGTCGACTATGTTGAACTTATTAAGATACTTGTGACTACTATTTGTTGAATAACACTTGGATTTATAAATAAATTCATATACATACATATGTATTTAAGTACTTGTGTATACAGAAGCAGAGATGCGATGTCATATTTACAAATTGTACTAACTTTCAAAAAAAATTTTAATTATTTCAGTACGATTGTACCTAATTCCTTATTTATATTTTTTTAATACTTGTACTTTTTAATTAACTAAAAATCAATTAACAAAACGCCAGAAGGTGCACAAAGAATATTAATTGCTGGGATATGAATATAAAAGTAACATTTACGATATAATACGTTTATAACCTTTTTTTTATTCAATTGTTCACAGTCGATGCAAATAGTCGGCTTCTCTCCTTGGTACGAAAATAAAATTTCCACATTTGCAGATGAATTTGGAATAAATAACATTCCTCCAGCAATTCTTTAAGTACCGGAAAACATCGTTTGATTTACTTAATTTTCTAATACCTTCGAGCTAAAGATTAACCCCCTTGTGCAAAAAAATAAGTGAACGTTAAAACCGGTTTTTCTAGGGAAATTTTTTTTAATGTATACTTCAAGCACGCGTTATTTTTTGCATAAGCGGGTTAATATATTTTAATGCAATTTTGGCATGTAATATAATATAAAGAGATTCCAGTAGTGCTAAATGGGTCATTGCGGTGGTACGGTACTTTGGCATTCAAATAGCGCTAAAATTATACAATTGTACCAACTTTTCCATCGCTGTAAAAAAACTTAAATCAACTACGTATAATTTGCTTCAAAGCTGCCAGCTACTGTTTACTGACTTCGATTATTTTTAATCTTTTAATTACTTGTTTTTTTTGCCGATAGTATCGATAGTGGAAAAAACTATCGATATTTTATTTACAACAAAACTATCGATACTATCGATAGTACTATCGATAGTTTTGCAGCTCTACATTTTAGTACAATGATTTTACATCTACAATTCCACATGCATATGTATGAGTATTGTCTTTGACAATATTAAAAATAGACTTGGGTCGAACTCGTTCACTAGTTCATTTTTGCCACAAACCAATGATCAAACTCATTTAAATTACATGTGTTTAATCATTGAATTGTGGCCAAGATGAACTAGTGAACGAGTTCGACCCAAGTCTAATTAAAAACACAAATTCTGTGATTAAAATACTTTATGAAAACTAAAATTAATTAATTAATTAATAAATAAATTTGCTTTATAAAAATTCTCATAAATCCGAAATAATTTTTGTGAATAGGGTAGTATAAGTATTTACTTGTGTTTACTTGTTTATTGCATTTTTGGTAGTAGCCAGCGATGAAGAAGAACTAAATATACATACTAGTGATGCACGAATATTCGTATTCGAATCGCTGAATATTCGGCAATTTTTAATGCGAATACGAAGCATTCGTATTCGACAAAATCAGGCGAATACGAATACGAATATTTTTCCAAAAAAATTAAATAAATAAATGCATAAATCCTAAACTAAATTTAAATAAATGGATAAAAATATTAGTTTGCACGAATCCATTAAATTTTTATAGAAATTTGTATCATCTTCATATATTATTTACTGACGATAATTAAAATTTTTGGGTAGTTTTTATTAACTTTAAAGTACGCCAACAGGAGTATGAAGTTCTTTTTCATAACAATTATTTAATATTTCATATTGCAGGCGTAAATAGAACCCTAATTTAATGTCTATAAATTTCACATGAAATATTCGTATTCGTATTTGCGAATATCGTTTCAAATATTCGTGTTCACGAATAGCAAAAATTTACATTCGTTACATCACTAAAACATACTGTTACGAAAATAGCCGTCAACAATGTTAAGCAACATTACACAAAAATATTCCAACAGGGTTAATGTAAATGCTACGCGAAAATATTCCTACAGTGTCAAAGCAAAGAATAGTCTAGAAAGTAGCCAACAACTTAATAAGCATGCCTAGCTTGACTAAACAAGCAAAAGCAACAACAACAACACAAGCGTCTGCTTATTAAGAAGATTCACATATTTGTACACATACATACATGCCAATTCAAACGAAAAGCAAAAGATAAACAACCACCGTGTGTTGCTTAGTTAATGATGTACACACGTACGCATATACACATGTATGTACATAGTTACCACATGAACTTAATTAGGCAGCATACAAGATGATAATGATCGTCTAGACATTGCTTGAAACTTCTAGTGGAATTTCTGTGAAATATAAATAGAGGTGACGCATCCAATGAGTTAGTTAGTTGCAGTTGTAAGTCAGTCGCGAACAGTTATAGTTAGTGCTAATCAGAAAGTAGTGAAGTTAAGAACTCGTTAGACAGTTGTGAATTAATAATAAATAGTCTGTCGTGGAATTGAGATTATTGTGGAGTCTATCGTGTCGACTGGAGTAAAGGGAACAGCGCAGCGAATAGACGTGTATAAGGGTGTAAGTAAAGCCAGTGAGTCTTTATTGGTGTATCAACTGTGAGTGACGGCAGAGTGAGTGCCGTAAGTGACGAGCAGCAGACAGAGAGGTGTCACGTGAATACTTGTGCAGCCAGATAAGAGACGTGTGCAAACTACAGCGAGGAAGGCGTAGTGGTAACCAGTTGTGAATATTTGTGTGTAATTCATTAGTTTAAGTTGTATTAGTGTATTTAAGCTCTTGAGTAATTTAGTTTAAGTGTATTTGTAAATAAAACTTGTATCACTCTTAACCCTAATTACTACACTCGGCTCTTGTATTCATTTGCAAATCTTCGGATCTACGGAAAAGCGTTTTTATAGAGAGAAAAACGTAACATTTGGTGTCAGAAGTGGGATTTGCAAATACAAGCGATACGTTTAAAAAGGGTTAAGCGAAAAGCAAGAGTAATAAGAAAAGGAGAATCTCACACGTTTGAAAAGGTTAAACGTGAACAAAACCACATACGTTTGAAAAGGTTAAACGTAGCAATTGGTTTTTGAGGAGAGATGAAATTTCAAGAGCTTAACGTGGATCAACTCAAGCAAGAGTTGAGTAAGAGGAAATTGACGACAACTGGTGACAAGGTAATACTACAGGAGAGATTACTGCAAGAGTTAGAGCGGCGCAATATCGACATTGAAACTTATGAGTTCGATGAAAAAGAAGAAATTGAGGTATGTACTCGTGCAGCGGCAACCAGTACAGACATTGGTGCAATGTTTGCTGCTATGATGAGTAAAATGGAAACAATGCTTCAAGAAACTTCTAGAGCAAACAATGAGAAAATGAAGGCAATGAACGAGAAACTTCTAGGTCAGATGAATGAGATGTTTGACAAATGGAAATGGAAAACTGTGCCTGACGTTCCAGAATCACCTAGAGCCAGAAATGAGAAAATTCAAGAAATGCCTGAAGTCACAGACAGACGAGTGGATGGTGAAGAAATAAAAGTCAGTAATTCAGACAAAGAGATACACAAAGAGATTTCTGACTTGGGGAACAGTGTCAACAAAGACGTTTCTGGCACAGAGGAAAACGTTGACCAAAGACTGAAGGCAGAACATGAAATTAGCAGTGGACAGTGTCAACAAGTTGGACGTGAGCCGGAAGTTTCCAGCAAAGAAAATGAAGCTAGTGACGTAGAAGATGTGGTGGTCTGTGAAACAGTGGAACAAGCTATGGGTGAAATGGTCTCGCTTGCTCAGGGTAAAGAAACTGCTACAGTATACAAAGCGCGCAGCATAAAAGCAGTCAGGAAGAGGAAGTCAACTTCTATAAAGAACCTCAAGCGTGTGGTAAGGCAAACTCTAGTCGAGGAACAAAGCAGAGTTAGAGCCAAGGGCCATAAATGTGAAATGGTAAGGCAAGCTCTAGTCAAGGGACAAAGTAGAGTCAGGGCCAAAGGCCACAAATGGGGGAGAAGTTGTCATCTCCAGCGCAAAACAAGACAAGCTGTATTGGAAATACGAAACAGATTCAGTACCAAGGGCTGCAAATGCCAAAGATGGTTTCATCTCCAACGAACGGTAAGGCAAGCTGTAGCGGAAATACTAAGCAGAGAAAGTACTACCAGGGGCCACGAATATCGAAGTAGTCACCTCCAGCGTATGGCAATACAAGTTCCAGTTGAGAAACGAGACAGAGCCAAAACTAAAGCCGACAAATATGGAAGAAGTAGTCATCTCCAGCGTATGGCAATACAAGTTCCAGTTGAGAAACGAGGCAGAGCCAGAACTAAAGCCGACAAATATGGAAGAGGTAGTCGTCTCGAGCGTAACTACAAGGCGTTTAGAAAACGCAGAAAAAGAAAGGCGATGATGTGCCTATTCGGGACGAATAGGCTTAAGTGGGCGGCAGTGTTACGAAAATAGCCGTCAACAATGTTAAGCAACATTACACAAAAATATTCCAACAGGGTTAATGTAAATGCTACGCGAAAATATTCCTACAGGGTCAAAGCAAAGAATAGTCTAGAAAGTAGCCAACAACTTAATAAGCATGCCTAGCTTGACTAAACAAGCAAAAGCAACAACAACAACAAAAGCGTCTGCTTATTAAGAAGATTCACATATTTGTACACATACATACATGCCAATTCAAACGAAAAGCAAAAGATAAACAACCACCGTGTGTTGCTTAGTTAATGATGTACACACGTACGCATATACACATGTATGTACATAGTTACCACATGAACTTAATTAGGCAGCATACAAGATGATAATGATCGTCTAGACATTGCTTGAAACTTCTAGTGGAATTTCTGTGAAATATAAATAGAGGTGACGCATCCAATGAGTTAGTTAGTTGCAGTTGTAAGTCAGTCGCGAACAGTTATAGTTAGTGCTAATCAGAAAGTAGTGAAGTTAAGAACTCGTTAGACAGTTGTGAATTAATAATAAATAGTCTGTCGTGGAATTGAGATTATTGTGGAGTCTATCGTGTCGACTGGAGTAAAGGGAACAGCGCAGCGAATAGACGTGTATAAGGGTGTAAGTAAAGCCAGTGAGTCTTTATTGGTGTATCAACTGTGAGTGACGGCAGAGTGAGTGCCGTAAGTGACGAGCAGCAGACAGAGAGGTGTCACGTGAATACTTGTGCAGCCAGATAAGAGACGTGTGCAAACTACAGCGAGGAAGGCGTAGTGGTAACCAGTTGTGAATATTTGTGTGTAATTCATTAGTTTAAGTTGTATTAGTGTATTTAAGCTCTTGAGTAATTTAGTTTAAGTGTATTTGTAAATAAAACTTGTATCACTCTTAACCCTAATTACTACACTCGGCTCTTGTATTCATTTGCAAATCTTCGGATCTACGGAAAAGCGTTTTTATAGAGAGAAAAACGTAACAATACGTATGTACATTAGAGTGGACAATATTTATATGGAATTATTTTTGTTTTTTGTAGGAGGTGGTTCGCCCCCTAATTTTTTTATTTTGGGCACAAATAACATATTTTTTTAAAACTGTAGACTGTTTGGTCAACGTTAAGGCGTGGCACATGCGCCCTCAAGTTGACAAGAAGGGATTTTGCACAATTTAATAAGAAAAAAGTTATAACTTCATTATTATTTATCAAAATTTATGTTAAGTATCGATATTATATTTAATTTTGACTATTATTTTAATGCGTGCCCCTAAAAAGGCGTGGCACCTTATATAATTTAAGTAATATATACGAAAATATGTAGTTTTTGCTTCGGAATATGATGGAATCTTACATATGTATGTAAAATTTATTTCCTAAAAGTCATTAAATAAATGCCGGCAAGTTAAAATAAAACACAAATAGATTAGTGTTCCATGAGATCTGATTTATTAATACCTTTATAGTTTTTTCGATAATCAGTTACAATTTGTAAGATAAATTGTTTTTCTTCTTCATTTATTGATAATGAATTATTATATTCTTCCATTAATTTAACATTTCGTTCGGCAGTATCGTTAACTACCCTCATTTTACTGACGATATTTACGCCCTGTATATAGCTTGGCTCGTTTTGCCATTGGGAGGGTTCTTTTTGGAAAAAATCGGTTGCAATCGAAAAACGTTCAAAGAAGTGAAGTGTATTTTTGGTTACGAAGTCCTCAATTGATTTTGATTGTAAGTCCTGTATATCAGTAATCAGCCGCTTGCTCTCATTTTCTGACTCTACACGAAGTCTCTTTATCATACGAGTTTTTGTTTCAGAAGTAATGGTTTCATCAAAAAACGAAAAACCTACTGTTTCTGCTGCTAAATACCATAAATGGTTACGGAATTTTCCCAAAGTTGCATTGCTTACGTTTTCGTTGACATTTTTGTAGGCGAAAAGAGATTTAATAAAAAGAAGGTCTTGATTAGATGCTTTGGCAGCTATTGGCGCTTCTATCCAGACTTTTACATAAATTTTCACAATAAATAAACAAGCATTGCGTATGTCATCTATTTCATCTGACGACATGACAAACTCTTCTCTGAATAAAAACATTTTTAATGAATAAATCGCCTTGGCCATCCAACGAGCGTGATGATATGCTCCTGGTGACTTGAATTTATAATTCCTATCGTGCTCCCCAAGAAATATTAGGCTTAATTCCAGAAGCTCCTTATAATCAGCCCTAGGCTGTTTTATTTTTAAATATTGGCGGAAAAACGTGGCTAGATCTTCTAATTCGAAAACGCTAATATGCTGACTTACCTTCTCGTCATCAACTCCAAATTTAAAATTTTCTTGGTTTATCATCGCCCAGGACCCTATAAACTTTTGGAAAATTGACAAAGTTGGTCCACTTGAAGACAAATTTCTTTTTTTAAATACGCTCTTTAATACAATTTCGTAGATGTGGTGACGACAGGGCAAGTACAAAAGATCTTTTCCTAATTCCTGTTCCAATATCACGCAAGCACCTTGAAGTCTTCCCGTGTTTGTTGCTGTTGTATCAAAACACAGGGCCTGAACTTTGTCTGTCAAATTCCACTCTTTTAATAATTGGATTATTGCTTCAGCCTGTTGCCTTCCTGTACCAGCCTGTAGTGCAGGAACTCCAAGTAGATGCTCTGTCTCTGTAGATGTAATAACAACTGGCAATCTGTCTACTTTTTCCTTTCCAGTTAATGATGGTAACAGCTTTCCATCCCAATGTACTGTAATGGTTTGCGGTAAAATGTTTTGAAATTTTTCCTTTAAATTTATAGCTGTTTCAGATCGAATTTGCTTACGGCAATTTCGAATTGTAGTTTTACTTATTGCTAACTGACTTAAATCGTGGCCCAATGCTTCTGCAGTGGCTATGAGAATTCGAACAGCATCTCTGTCGCTAACTTTACACTTGTCCAGAGTCGCAACAAGCTTGGGTGTTATAAAGTTTTTCATTTTACTTTTCTTTCCCACATTTCCAGTAGATGTTTGTTGAAAATTGTCTTGAAGCTCATCACTGTCTATTTCAGTCAATTGTCCTTCATCATCTGAGTAGTCCTGACTTGCAACCAAGTTTTGAGATTGCTCCTGGTGATACTTTTCTTGCCTTATCAGTTCTCTTTCTTCACGCATATTTCTTCTTTTCTCTCTTTCAAAAAGTGCTCGATCGCTTCCAATCATACCACCTGGTCTGCCTTTTTTCCGTTGATTAAGTAGAAATAGTCTATCTTCTTCAATTTGAATAATACTTAACGCATCACCATGAGCGATATCAAACAAATCGTCTAGTTCTTCCACAAAATCGTGCTCACGTTTCTCCTGTAGAGCTGTACGGCGCTTACAAGTTTTCTGAAGTGTCTTCCACTGATGATATAGAGCTTCCACTTTCTGAACGCTACGAATATTCTGGCTTGTGGGAATACGTGCTTTATCCCAGAGTACTTCTGCTTCTTTAATTACAAGATATGCACTCGGACGAAGATTAGCTTAATTTTCCGCATATTGTAAAAAAGAACTTTTAATATTTGCTCTTTTGATGGTAACTTGCACCCAATGATTTGACTTTCGTCGTGCCCAAGCAGAAATAACTTTTCATTTGCTCTTGTTTCCATTGCTGTTTGAGTTACATTAATAATATTAAATATGTTATTATATTTTGAAAATATCGAGCACTTTGTTGTTTAAACTTACCAATTTTATAAACCTTATCTTTCAATCAAATCAAATTAATATTTTCACATTTGCATGTATAACAACACATTATCAACGCTCTTTTTTAGCTTAACAAAAGCACATGTGTACTAGATACCGTTATTCCAGTATTGCTACTTCTATGAAAATATAAGTTTGCTTGATCGCAACTAATTAACACAGAGCTGCATTTGTTAGTAGCAGTTTAAAATTTTAACTTGCCACGCCCCAATTTGCCGGCATTTATTTAATGACTTTTAGGAAATAAATTTTACATACATATGTAAGATTCCATCATATTCTGAAGCAAAAACTACATATTTTCGTATATATTACTTAAATTATATAAGGTGCCACGCCTTTTTAGGGGCACGCATTAAAATAATAGTCAAAATTAAATATAATATCGATACTTAACATAAATTTTGATAAATAATAATGAAGTTATAACTTTTTTCTTATTAAATTGTGCAAAATCCCTTCTTGTCAGCTTGAGGGCGCATGTGCCACGCCTTAACGTTGACCAAACAGTCTACAGTTTTGGAAATATGTTATTTGTGCCCAAAATAAAAAAATTAGGGGGCGAATAACATGTTATTCAAAAAAAAAAAAAAATGTTCACTCTAATGTACATACATACCTATGGATAAGTGTAGTTGCTAAGCACACAAACATATTCACCACTTAGGCCGTCATTAAGTCTTTTTAATATTTTAATCTTAGTATTAGATAAGGTATTTTTTACGTTTGATTGACATTTTTTAACTTTTGATCTTCAGTCATCAACTGACTTAATTTTGTAAAAACATATCAAATTTCTCACACATATGATTAGTCTAGTGTAGTTCATGAACGAACTAGTTCAAATGAACGATTCAGTACTTTGAACTAAGTGAACTAGTTCAATTGCTTTACGATCACTAGTTCAATTTTTGAACTAGTTAATTTTTAGAACTAAGAACTAATACACATTTAGTTCACAGCCTCTGTGATATTCGCAAATACGAATGCGAATATTTGAAACGATATTCGCGAATACGAATACGAATATTTCATGTGAAATTTATAGACATTAAATTAGGGCTCTATTTTCGCCTGCAATATGAAATATTAAAAAATTTTTATAAAAAAGAACTTCATACTCCTGTTGGCGTATTTTAAAGTTAATATGTTTGTACAAAATTGGGTCAGTTCATGACTGAAGATCAAAAGTTAAAAAATGTCAATCAAACGTAAAAAATACCTTATTTAATACTAAGATTAAAATATTAAAAAGACTTAATGACGGCCTAAGTGAAAGTCGCTTAGCTCAAGATTTTATTGCGACAAAATCTGCCATTAGCTACATAAAATATAAATAAATTCAGTAAAGTACGACTCGCGCACGAAGGGTTCCGTACGAACACTAGATATTTAATTTAATACAAACTTCATCCTATATAATAAAGGGTGTTTTTTATTGAGGTATAGAACTTTAAGTTGGCATGACTTTTTTAACTGGCGGCCATTTTGTCAGCTGTCAAGTGATTAATATTTAGTTTGGTTTGCCATTTCATCATGAACAGGTTGACAAAAGAACAACGCTTGCAAATCGTGCAAATTTATTTCGAAAATAATGGTTCAGTTCGCGAAGTTTACCGCAAGCTCCGTCCATTTTATGGTCGACATAATCGTCCATCAGAGCAATTAATTCGGTTAACCATGGATCGTTTTCGCACTACGTTTACTCTATGTGATAATACGCATCCGCAGAGACGTCGAACAGTGCGCACCGAAGAAACAATTGCCGCTGTAGAGCAAAGTGTTGAAGAGGACCCGAATGAATCGATTCGCCACTGTGCACAGCAATTGGAGCCGACTAACCGACTATTTAGTTCCCGAATTGGATGGCATGAATGTGGATGAGTTGTGGTTCCAACAAGACGGCGCTACATGCCACACAGCGCACGTCACAATCGATTTATTGAAGGAAACATTCGATGAGCGCATAATTTCGCGGAATGGACCTGTCAATTGGCCACCAAGATCGTGTGATTTGACACCATTGGATTATTTTCTTTGGGGATTTGTGAAGTCGCTCGTCTACGCCAACAAACCAGAAACGTTAGGGGACTTGGAAGCCAACATTCGTGGCGTTATTGCCAACATACGGCCCCATATGCTCGAAAAAGTGGTTGAAAATTGGACCTGTAGAATTGGCTTTATTCGAGCGACATGCCCGAAATCATATTTAAACACTAATGGCATAAAATTATCCTTCCAATAAAGCCAAAGTGATGGACATTAAAACGATTTTCTTGTGTTTTATTTCAATTCGAAGTTTCGTACCTCTAAAAAAACACCCTATATTTAGTTTTGGAATTTTTTTTCGTTTTTGGGGTCTTTTCGGTTTTTTTTTTTGTTGTTTTGGCGGTTTTTGCGTTTTTTCGGTTTTGACGATTTTTTTAAGTTTTGGCTCCTTTTTTAGTTTTGACACTTTATTTTCTTGTTTTGGCGATTTTTTTATTTTTGGCGATTTTTTTTCATTTTTGCGATTTTCTTATTTAAATCTTTTTTTAGTTTTGGCGACATTTTCGCGTTTTTTTTTTAATTTTGGCGTTATTTTCATTTTGGGGATTTTTTCGAATTTGGCGATTTATTTTAGTGTTAGAAATTTTTCTTAATTTTGGCAATTTTTTTTTAATTTTTGGCATTTTTTTTTTGGCGATGTCATAATTTTCGGTTTTTTTTAGTTTTACCGTTTTTGAAATTTTCAAGTGTTTGCCTCTTACGGTTTCCAAGATATAGAAAATTGTCAAAACTACATAGTCAAAATTGCATTAACTGATGGACCACCCTTTAATTTTAATTTGTTTAAATTTTAGTGTTAATTGTTGTAGTCTGTATAAAAATTTTAATTTTACAAATTTCAAGTTTCAATATACAAATGTATGTATATTACATGGGATTTTAACATTTTTCGTTGCTCGTTTTGGAACACCCTTTAATTTTTAATTCTCGTGTATTTGTTGTTGTAGCGGCCAAGGTTCTACATATTGTGTCCAAATTTCAGCTCCGTAGCTCTTACGGTTCCTGAGAAGGCACCGTGTGACTGACAGTGTAGCAAAAACAATAGGGTCCTTTTCACCTTTGGTGTACGGAACCCTAAAAAAGAAATAATGGATGCAGTTACTTACCACCACCTATCGGGAAGCAAACAAAATCTTTACATAAGGCAGAGTGTGAGGAAATGGAAAAGCTCCTTTATAATTGGTTTTTAAATTAACGTGAAGAAGTACACAATGAAATGTATGATAATTTCCTTAAAAACCTTTAATAATTTTAATAAATAAGTCCGTAAATAAGTAAAGAACTTTTTAAAACTTTTTCTATGAATTTACTATGTTCAATTAATTATATGTTAATAAATGAAAACTGTTTTGTGTTAAAGTAAAGCTTACATAATTTTCTTTATTACAATATCTCCAAAAAAAAAATTCAGAAATTCTAATTTTGCAAAAAATTTAACTGCTCCGTGCAAAAAGTGATTCTAATTTGAGAGATTCTACTGTGTAAGGAAACGACCTATATAGAAGTTGTGCTACCTGTAACTCCGACCTTGCTCAGGAAAAATTCGGGATTTATTCTTCTTCTATATAATGCCATTTAGATTCGACACATAAACATAAAAAAATTAGGTAGCTAATTCCCGAATCGACAAAAAAAGTAAACAAATCTAAGATGGAACACATAGGTTAAGATGTTGTTAACTCCCTAAATATTTACCCTCCCTTCAATGCTACTCTTATTCAACCTCGATAGCCCATTTAATGTACCCGACTTGCAACATTTAGCTTTTCATAAAATTAATACATACAAGTTTGAATTAACAATCCATAAAATCCATGAAAATGGAACATATACAAATTTTTATTTATAAACGAAATCATACTCGTATATTTAAATTTCTGATTAAAGTTATGTGTATATGTATTAAAATATTAAGATTTTGTAATTATTATGTTTTTTAAGGGTTGTTTTATTTTAAGAGTGAAATTTATAATTTTAAAAAACCAAGACTCACCATTCAAATTCCACAATGACATAAGGCCTGAAGTTTGCGGATTATTGATCTATTTTTTTTATTATAATGTTCTCTCAGATTATACTTTGTAGTGTAATTTAAGAAAAAAAAAGTTAAATAATTAACTAATTGGATTAAATTCGTGTTTTTAAATAAACTTTGCAAAAATATTAATTACGTTAATTAAAAGAATATAACGTTTTATTCTGTTCACAGAAGCGCAATGAGTAGTAAAAAAGTGAGTAGAGTTGAATCATGTTTTATAATTTCTTGTACTTATACGCACTCATACTAATTGCAATGTTGTCTGTGAACAGCGTTGCCACGACCAAAAAAATGTTGTAACCACAATACAAAAAAAAAATAACCAAATGCAGAAAAAAGTAACCAAAATTTTTATGTAAAGCGTGTTTTTTATTGAGGTATAGAACTTTAAGTTGGCATCACTTTTTTAACTGGCGGCCATTTTGTCAGCTGTTAAGTGATTAATATTTAGTTTGGTTTGCCATTTCATCATGAACAGGTTGACAAAAGAACAACGCTTGCAAATCGTGCAAATTTATTTCGAAAATAATAGTTCAGTTCGCGAAGTTTACCGCAAGCTCCGTCCATTTTATGGTCGACATAATCGTCCATCAGAGCAATTAATTCGGTTAACCATGGATCGTTTTCGCACTACGTTTACTCTATGTGATAATACGCATCCGCAGAGACGTCGAACAGTGCGCACCGAAGAAACAATTGCCGCTGTAGAGCAAAGTGTTGAAGAGGACCCGAATGAATCGATTCGCCACCGTGCACAGCAATTGGAGCCGACTAACCGACTATTTTGTTCCCGAATTGGATGGCATGAATGTGGATGAGTTGTGGTTCCAACAAGACGGCGCTACATGCCACACAGCGCACGTCACAATCGATTTATTGAAGGAAACATTCGATGAGCGCATAATTTCGCGGAATGGACCTGTCAATTGGCCACCAAGATCGTGTGATTTGACACCATTGGATTATTTTCTTTGGGGATATGTGAAGTCGCTCGTCTACGCCAACAAACCAGAAACGTTAGGGGACTTGGCAGCCAACATTCGTGGCGTTATTGCCAACATACCACCCCATATGCTCGAAAAAGTGGTTGAAAATTGTACCTGTAGAATTGGCTTTATTCGAGCCAGCCGCGGCGGCCACATGCCCGAAATCATATTTAAACATTAATGGCATAAAATTATCTTTCCAATAAAGCCAAATTGATGGACATTAAAACGATTTTCTTGTGTTTTATTTCAATTCAAAGTTCTATACCTCTTAAGAAAACACCCGTTATTTAAAATACTGTTTTATTTGTACTTCATTTGAAAAATATACATACATATATGAAATGGTATAATATAAATAGACCATTACATTTAAATTTGTACTTCACGTAAGTATGTATGTATGTATGTATGTATGTATATATAGTTTATTAACTTAATGTAGTTAATAACATGAGATTTTTTTTTGCTTGAATTATTGTATTTGCTAAATATTGTAAAATAGATTGCAAATAAAAGTGGAACAAAAAAAAACAAGTTTTAAAAGTATATCTTATTATAATTAACAATCAATAAAATCAATTTTGTAAAAAAAATACTTCAGGTAAATTATTAGAAATTTCAAAAATTGGCTTGTTTTTATGGTTAAGCAATTGTCTATATGCATTTTGTTCCCGCTTGTAGAACTCGTCAGTAGACTTCAACCCAAAAAAAATTTTGAATTTAGTTAACAACCTCCGTATGTTTATAGTAAGACTCTTAATACTATATTAAGAATCACAATATACAAACATAATAAGTTTAAAAATCTCAAACAAAAATCTTTACAAAACAAGCATCTTTATTCAACGGTGCATCTATTTTATTTATTAGAAATTCCAAACCAAAATATTTTTAGTAACAACAAAGAATATGTAATTTAATTACATTCGTTATCAAAACACAAGACTGTATAGATGAAGTATTAAGCAGCAGCCGAACTGTGTGGCAGTGACATTAAATTTTACATTAAATTAATTAAATCATAAAAACATTTTTCGTTCAATCCATTTGTATGTTTTGAAACCGCGTCCCAAAATTCAACTATGTCCATATCATCACTTACTTCTAATTTAGAAATTTTGCCAGCGGCGGGTGTTAGCCGACTCACAGATCGGTCGGCTACGTTCCCTGCTTGTTACTCTCTCAAATAAAAAAATTCGCTTTTAACTTTTTACATAGTGTTTGAC
Source organism: Tachina grossa (assembly GCA_949987645.1). NCBI lineage: Eukaryota > Metazoa > Arthropoda > Insecta > Diptera > Tachinidae > Tachina > Tachina grossa. The sequence continues at coordinate 127,134,476 of OX465275.1, forward strand.
GTTTAAAGATTTTGGAACCATGAATGCATCTGATTTTTGAAACCAGGCTTGTTATGTTCAGAGACAGACATGTATTTTTTTAAAAGCTATGTTGATTATCCAGTGTTGTCTTTACAACGTAGTAAAAACGCTTAAATTGTGATCTTTTATCAAGATAATTAGTTATGTGAAAATTTAACATACCAGATATGTACATATATGCATAAAAATGGTTATTTTTGTGTTGAAAAAAAGTAACCAAAATGGAAAAAAGTACACAAGTACACATTGGAAAAAAAAGTAACCAATTTTGGTTACAAGTAACCAAAACGGCAACGCTGTCTGTGAATCATATTCACTCGAAAGCTTGAAGTTCTCATCGCACTAGTGTTGCCAGTCGTACCACTTTTCTCGGGGTTGTCCTGATTTTTTTAATTAAATCACGCGCACCGTGCGGGATTTAAAAATCCCGTTTTTTTTTAAAGATTCATTTGATGCTTTTTTATTTAACACCAGAAACTTTCAACTAATAAAGAATAAGTACATCTTAGCATCTTAAAAGACTATAATTCACGACGAAGTCAGTTTCACATGCAAATTTATATATACATATTTACATATACAGGGGTGTTCTGTAAATCGCGCATTTGGAAATCACCTAAACATCATTGATAGATATATGCATATGTGTGTACGTATGTATTAGGGATGTCAATCGGGATCGATTTTTGGAGATCCCGGGATTCGGGATTTTGTAATCCCGGGATCACGGGATTTTCGAGGTTTTTGGATCTAAATATTTTTCGTAAAATAAATTTTTTTTTTTAAATAAATATTACTTTAATAACTATTTAATGCATTTTAAAAGGTTTTATGTTCATAATTTATCATTGCACAATTGTCTTTAAAGTGAACAATTTTCTAATACGAGTATGAAATAAAAATCAAAAGAATTTTTCTCATCTATTTTTAAGTTGATTAATCACATTTGATGTTAGAGAATTTATAGTGAAAACAATAACTAAATATGAAAACTTGTTTTTGTTTTCAATATAAATGTTTTTCTATTAAATAAACCAAAACGAATATACATATCGGTGGACTTTTAGCACTACCGCTTAATTTGACTTAAGAAAATTTTTAGATTCACTTTCATACAAATAAGTTGCAAAAGCAATATTGTTTTGTTAAAAATATATCTACTAACGTTTTTTAATTGCGATTGATCAAGAACAAGTATATATAATGGTTGTTACATACAACATAAGTAACAACATAAGTACATATAATGGTTGATACATACAATATTACATACAATATTCTAATCAAATTCGATTAATTACGTTTAAAGATCATATTTTTATAGGAACATATAGGGTGTTTTATTCAGAGGTATAGAACTTCGAATTGAAATAAAACGCAAGAAAATCGTTTTACTGTCCATCAATTTAGCTTTATTGGAAGGATAATTTTATGCCATTAATGTTTAAATATGATTTCGGGCATGTGGCCGCCGCGGCTACCTCGAATAAATCCAATTCTACAGGTCCAATTTTCAACCACTTTTTCGAGCATATGGGACCGTATGTTGGCAATAACGCCACGAATGTTGGCTTCCAAGTCCCCTAACGTTTCTGGTTTGTTGGCGTAGACGAGCGACTTCACATATCCCAACTCATCCACATTCATGCCATCCAATTCGGGAACAAAATAGTCGGTTAGTCGGCTCCAATTGCTGCGCACGGTGGCGAATCGATTCATTCGGGTCCTCTTCAACACTTTGCTCTACAGCGGCAATTGTTTCTTCGGTGCGCACTGTTCGACGTCTCTGCGGATGCGTATTATCACATAGAGTAAACGTAGTGCGAAAACGATCCATGGTTAACCGAATTAATTGCTCTGATGGACAATTATGTCGACCATAAAATGGACGGAGCTTGCGGTAAACTTCGCGAACTGAACCATTATTTTCGAAATAAATTTGCACGATTTGCAAGCGTTGTTCTTTTGTCAACCTGTTCTCGATAAAATGGCAAACCAAACTAAATATTAATCACTTGACAGCTGACAAAATGGCCGCCAGTTAAAAAAGTGATGCCAACTTAAAGTTCTATACCTCAATAAAAAACACCCTTTACATTAAAAGTTTGCCTGAGCACTTGAACTTGCTCCACTGAAAAATTTTAAATAAATACACAAGTTTTTTTGTACAAGTTCAACAGATACATATGTATATATTCATACGTTCGCTAAGAGGAGTATGGTTTATTAGTGTCCTGGCCATCTACTCTGCAACTCGAATACAACTATAATTGAGTCGAACTCATTCAGTCGGTAGTTTTGACTAAAATTATTTATCAAATCCATGTAACTTAAATGGGTTTGATCTTAGGTTTGTATCAAAAACGACCTAAACGGTCTAAATAAAAAACAAAATAATTTTGAACTGCAATGTAAAAAACATACCTGAAAACTCGAGCAGTTTTTTAGACAAAATACTCCGCATTATTCTGTAAATATTTCTCGATTTTACGTCAACCCGACAACAAAAAGTTTTCACTTGCCTTGTATTGTATTCTACTCCAATTTTAAGGAGGTGTCAATATTACTCAATTGTTACCGACAAGTAGATAAGTGCTAATTTTTTTTTTTAGCGTTGAGGAGTCGACATACAGATAGTTATACACTGCAATTATGAATAAATTTCCGCAAGAAATTTCTCCCTTTTCCAATGAGATTTTTTTGTTTTCGCTTTTATTTGCTACTGTTGGAAATTCTTCCCCTGGAAAAATTTCTCGTGGAATTAGAATTATAATTGCCCTCATAATATAGAATAAGACGGAATAAATTTGTCAAACTTATGAATTTTTTAAATGTTCTTTCCCTTCCAAAGGTAATATGTTTCTTTTGTTTTCAAAATAATTCTAAAATGTACATATATTGTAGCACCTTTGATGAAAATAGCCGTAAGAAAGTCATTAAATTTTTAAAACTGTACGTATAAAATTATATGGGACTTTTAAATATTATAAAAAATACCTTAAAATCAACGAAAATTTGAATTTATAAAGTTTTTATATAAAAGTTGCTAAGAAATCCCGAAAATGAAATCCCGGGATTGAATTTTACAAATCCCAGGATTCGGGATTTCCCAAATTCCGAAAATCCCGGGATTTTCGGGTTCGGGATTTCCCGTTTGGCATCCCTAGTATGTATACAAAATAAACGCAAAGTTCCTTATCTTATATATATTTAATGATTGCTTGTTTATATGTTCTTTAAACCGCTTATCCGATCGTGATGAAATTAAGTGCACTTAGAGTGTGCAACTCCGGAAGGTTTAAGGGTATTACTTCTTTTTTTAAGTAGAAACAGTAGGGTTATACGCGGGAAATTTCTGCCCCTCCGAAATGTTCAAACCGATTCTAAAAAATTCAGGTAATAGATCAGCGCCTAAAAAGTCACAACTATAGACATTTTCTAAACTAGTACCAGGAGGAAGTAAGTTGACAATTTCTGAGTTTCAAATCCATTTTAGTCAAATTTAAAATATAGATACCCCTTTGTTTAGAGAGACACATGGGGATGAGTCCTGCTGCTCCGAAATCTATTTTAATGAAATTTAAAGTATACATACTATGTATCCCTTCATTTAGAAGAAGACATAGGCTATGTACCTAACGTACCCAATTTCTGCCCCGCCGACATTTTCAAATCGATGTAAATAAAATTTAAAAGACGAGGGGCTATCGAAACCCACCGGGTGTAGCTAGTAATAATATATAATTAAATATACATATGAATGTATGCATGTATACATTTCATTGCATTAAAAATAATATCGATCTTCTAATCTATAAAATAATGATAAATACTTGCCAATGAATTTCAAACAGCATATAACGTATGAATACTTAAAATTTTTTTTTATTTTAGTTTGTTTTCAAATCCAACACAAAAAAGTAATACGAACAATTTTGTAATATCAATTTATATATTTGTAATATCAGTTAAACTATTAAATAAATTTTCACCTATAAACAATTTGATAATATCAATTTAGTTTTTCCACTCAAATTAATTAACACAATTAAAAATTTAATTGAATCAATTAAATTCTTAATTGAAAACATTAATTGGTGAATACTTTTTTCTGTGAACTGTTACATTTAAATTCGTTAATTCTTAACTGATGTATGAAAGATGTGTGTATATTTTTATTTGCTTTGTAAAAAACGTTATTTTGTTTTAATAAATATATTCTTGAAATCAGAAATATTTAATTTTTTTGAACAGCTTTTAAGAAAAATAAAACTGGCAACCCTACATCGCACTCATGCTTAGCAAGATTGATGACGTTGTTGATTTCGGCTCTCCTGACATGCCCACCACACGAGCAATAATCTTGGCAATTATTGCCGTGGCAACTGTCAAATTCGATTGCCGTCACAGGATATGTATTAGCGTGTGGACCGTATGAATATGTGTTCAAATATATATTCAGCAACAAATGTTAAAATACATTGCTGAGCAACAATCTCTTAACACATGCTGTCAAATACAAATTATATTAATTTTTTTTCAACACAAAAGTAGAAAAGAAAAGTTTTAACTACATAAAACCAAGAAAAGTTCCATTTAAAATTAGGAAAGGATAAAATTATTGATAATTTAAATATTAATGTGAATAAAAAGCAAATATATTTGAATATACGTGTTCACCACCTCTAGATACATTGTTGAACACAAGCAATCGGACGTCATAATTCTGCCGGCGTTATTACTTGTGTTTAGACACATCAAATTGCTGGTGTGGTCGTAGTGTGAACTCAATGTTAATAGACGATGCAAAATAAGCATTGTATGGCAAAGCCAACTTCGTATACGAAAATCAAAATACACATTATGAGATTATTGTTTGCACATCTAGGCGCGCTGCAGTGCGCCAGGCCAAGTTCCGGCCAATGCACGCAGTGTGTATATTTACAGGAAGCCATTCGAGCTGTTTTTACCTCCCTCATAACTTTGTTCCCCACAATCGTAAAATTATAAAATGTAAACCATTATTAGAATAAATTTATGTTACCTCATATGCGAAGTTTGAAAGTTTTACAATAAAAGGTTTCGGAGATATAGACATACTCACTTACTCACTGATCACTCATCAAATTGATGAAGCACTTCCGATATAGCTAGAGAGCTGTAATTTGGTACACAAGTAGATCTAGGTGAGCAACCACCTAGCAAAATCTGAAAACCTGAAAATTTTAACCAGGGGGCGGGGCTACGCCCCAAAAAATTAAAATTTCTGCTAGTGAGCTGAAATTTGATTTACAAGTAGGTATAGGTCAGAAAACAACAAGAAAACCCGGAAATATTAGTAAGAGGGGCGGAGCTGTGCCCATAAAAATTAAAAGTTGCGCTTATGAGCTGAAATTTGATGCACAATTAGGTCTAGGTGAGCAACCAACTAGAAGAATCTGAAAACCATAAATATTTCACCAGAATAAGCGTGACAACGCTAATATCGTTTGAAAATTAAAACTTACAGCCTTATTTTTAAAATTTATTAAGGCTTTATAAAGGCTTTTTAAGAAAAATTTTGTATTAAAATTTGTCTTAAAACCCCTTTATAAAGCCTTAATAAGTTATATAAATGAGGCTGTTAATATACAGCTTTTAACTTAAGCCATTTTACAAGACTTTAAACTATCACCTAAAAAGGTGGGCGTGGTCACTCCCATAAAATTTTAGCCTTGTGTTTAATCTAATTCGGTCTAGCATACTTTAAAAGAAAATTAGCATGAATTATAAGCGCTGCTCACAACAAAATTGTGAGTTTAAAATAGTGGGAGGGGTAATGCTTACAAAATTTAAAGGTATAATTCGCGCTGGAGAGCTGAAATTTTATGCACAAGTAAGTGAAGATGAGTAAGCCAGTGAAAAAATGTTAAAACCAAGAAGTTATAAAATTTGAGAAAAATGTAAAAAAAACATAAGTTTCAATCAGGGGGTGGGAACAAGCACTGTAAACTCAAAATTAAGTTAAATTTTATTGAAACCTTTCATACACATTGCACTTGTCCAAAATAAAAATTTCCTGTTTTGAAAAGTGGCCGTTACTTCACCCAAAAGTCGTAGCTTTTTCTTTCATGCACTTCGGCGTAGCAGTTTTTAATTTAATACTCATGTATTTCTCATTAACTTCTTAATACCAAACTTTGCATGAACCATAAGCACCCGCAGATATAAAAGTCGGCGGAGGTGACATTTTGTAGACAAATAATAATTGATTTACTCAACCGGAAAATCCAAAAATTACAGCACCAGCTACCCTATTGAAGCTTTGAACGCAAATTGGGCATATGCTTTTGATTTTTTACTTCGGCTAAGCAGACTTTAATATGTAATAGGCGTGGTCATGCCCACTAACATTTACGCTGTATTTTACATGTTACTTTCCAGACGACTCTAACCAAATTGAAATGACATAATAGTTCATTTTCGAGGTGTAAAATCCACCCCCCCCCCATAAAGTTCTAACCCATTATTTTATATAACTATGCGATTTTTAACTGGTACAGTGATCATGAATAGAAATAAAATACAGTAGAAATTTTAAGTTTAAAAAGTGTTATCATAGAAAATTGTTCAAAAAGTAGTCAGATCCTCACAAAAGTCCATCTCCAACCCAGTATCACAAAAATGCGAATAGCTGAAAACTTATTATTTACTGAAGACAGTAGCCAGAACCATACGGCGTAGAACACTAAGATGAGGCTTTTGTATAATACCCACCGCACCATCTCTGTCAGATATAAATCCCATTCAGAATTTGTGGGATCACTTGGACGGAAAAGTTATAAAAAGAAAAGCGACATGCATAGGCGTAGCTAGGCCTTTCTGGGGGCATTGGTCCCCCCCTAGACTTGATTTTGCCGCCCACAGGATTTATTAAAAATTCGTTTTAAAACGTATTCTTTTGCCTGTAATATTAAAAAATTCTATTTTTTATTTATTTTAAAATTACTCATGAAAATACCAGTAATTTTTATACAAACTTTTCGAATAATCGTTAAATATGCATACTTTTATTAGATAACAAATACCTAAAAAAAATATCTGCCTGGCTCACGATGTCGACAGAAATTTTCGTTCGCTTTTTTATATTGAAAACAAAAACTAATTTTCTTATTCCAGGCAGTATAAGTTTACAGCACTTCAAAACATCACAAATAATAAACTTCATGTGAATTTATAATGCATGTGTGTAGATATGTATGTATGTAGCTTTCAACAAATTCTTAATAAAATTCTATTAGTGTACGTAGTTACCCTGCAGAAAGTGCGAATAGTGCAATTGTAGTGATCTACTAGTGACATTGTCAGTAGTACTACTGACCAGGTGTACCCCAGCCAATGTAATCATCTATTGACATTTAACATTAGCTTGTCATTGCAAATCCACCACTAGACTGTAGCACTACTGACTAAGTAGTTATTTTGGGACCACATGGAGACATTGGCACCAAAGACTCACTAGTAAATTTTAGGCGCTCTAGTCTACAATATCGATATATCCTGTCTCGTTGTCAATTGTAAAATTATAGCTATTTTCTAGTGACATTGTCAATAGTGTTACTGACTAGGTGTACCCAACCCAATGTAAATGTCTATTGACACATAACATAGGGTTGTCATTCAAAATCTACCAGTAAACCTTAGCACTATTCTTTTATGATCATATGGATATATTTGAACCGGAGACTCACTCGTTTTCATTTTAGTGACCCTCGTCTACATATCTTTATTTAATATTGTTGCACAACATAATAAAAAAAAAACTATTGACGCGTTCATTGACAATATCACCAGAAATACACTAGAACTGTTTTCTCTAACGTATCTCTACTCGCGCATAAAAGGAAAGTTGTCGACATTTTAACTAGTGAAAGTGTCGCTACTGAAAGAGTATTGACATAGAGACATATGGTTCTAGGCTGACTAGAGGGTAGTAACAAGACAAGTTCTTGTAAGGTGTTTTTAAGATTTTCTACTGCCAAATTGTTTGTAGCAATAGCCACCAATTTTTATTTAGAGTAAAATTAAAAAGAAAAATAGCGTAAAATTATGATCTGCAAATACCTTGTATATATTCCCTGAAGGAAACGTGGGGCTAAGTGTCCCAAGTCACCAATTTTGTCGACTATTTTGGTGACATTGACAACGCAACGTCTATTAGTATTGTTCTTAATGCGTAGAAAACGCTTTTCCAGATACACACAACTATGCTTTTTCTTGTTTCATTGGTTTCTTGAAAGTAAAAGTGACGTGAAGCAAAATTTAAGTGTTTATAAAAATTAGTTAAAGAAATCAAATTAAAACGTGAATATAAATGTATTGAATAATAATTAAAAAAAATACACAAAAAGAATTTGCAAAAAAGAAATAAAATAACAATCCATATTGTATAAACATAGAAAACGTGAAAATTAAAAATTGTAAATGAAAGTGCCAATTTTGGAAATTTTTTTACCCTGTGGAAGATTTTGTACCATCAGTTGAAGATTTGTCACACTTGCAGATTCATTCGTAAGGCTGAGTTTACATCTGGCATTTCTTGGGTGTCATTTGCTCAAAAAAGCGTAACCAACTAATTACTAATGAAAAACTGTTTGACTCAGAAGTATATTTATTGATGTAAACAGTTTCCAATCATGTTGGATTCTATAAAATTGTCTATTAGTTATGTATGAAACCGTTTAACTCAATAAATACGTGTCTAAATGAAACACAGATGGAAACTCGTCCTAAGTGTTTGACCTTACTAATTCAGCGAAACATAAAATTTTGATTAACATAAATATATGTATTTAATAGAAAAGACAAACATATGCTGAACGAATGAATTAATTAATTCCGCTTATTGTATGTTTTTTAATCATAAATTCCATTTTTTAAACATTTGTTTAATAAAACACCAAAATGTGAACAAAATAAGCAATTTCATTATCAAAAGAGTATACTAGAATTACTAAAATGTACTAGTGACTATCTGTTTCCAATGTCTTCATATGGTCCCTAAAAAACTATCTAATCACTAGTTCCAATGTCAGTATTACTTTGTCGCCAAGTCAATAGTGAATCAGTACTGATTCACTAGTGACTTTTCCTACAGGGTTCATATACTATATATACTCGTACACACACATGTATGTATGTATGTGTGCATATTTATAGTTAAGTTCAGGGATGCCAGATAAAATGATGGAAAAATCGTCGAAATCCCGATAAAATATAAAATAATCGTCATTTCATACTCGAAAAATCTTCAGAAAAATCGGACAAATCAAAATTTCCCTTTTTAAACATGTATACATATGCTTAATTTTATAAATTTTATTAGAAAACAAAACAAAACAATTCATGTTCATATATAACTTTGTTAGCCTAGTGGAAAACTTATGAAAATTATTCCTAATTTAGCAGATTCAAGTTTTGGTATCAGTACTTTTGATGACCGAAATTTTTGATAGGATATCACTTACACAGGTCAATATATCGTTGGTCTCAAATGGAAAGGCCCTAACGCAAATAATTGTAACTTTACAGGAGAAGGTAAAACATAATAGAAAATGTAATATTAAAAATTTAACTTTTTTGTACAATTGCTTTGTAAAAGCGCTATTTTTTACACTATTGCAATAAATTTTTGTGATGAAGTGTATTAGTATGAAACTTATTGAATTCACTGAAAAACTCAACTATCGATGCATATGAAGTTTTTTCTAGCTTTTTTCAAAAACTATTGAGATTAGGATGATCGATTATTCGACTTTTTCCAGAAACCGGTTTTCGAATAGTTCGCTTATCTCAAATTATAAAAAACCCGGTTTTAATTTTTACAATTCAGAAAAAACCAGTCAACCGTTTTTTTAAAGTAAGAAAATAATTGTACAAAAGTTAGACATTTTTAGATTTTAATTGAACTATAGTGAATTTTTAATCAGAAATAATTTTTAGTCAGGCTTAAGTTCAGTAATTTCAATTCTTTTATTGAATGAAATATTTTTATTAATTAATGTGAGTTTCTAAAGAAGAGAAGAAAAATTAAGTTAGACTTTTAAGCTGCGGGAAATAGCGATATTTTACTGTGCAGCAACGCACTTCATCAGCACCCTAGTCTATCTACTTGGGTAGAGATTGTTATTACCATCAGATATTTAACGTAAATTCTAATGAAACGGAATGTGAGAAATGTTGTGTACAACTATTGATTTACCTTTGGTAAATACATATGTAAGTATCACTACTTATTAATTGCATGTTAATGTTCGCAAATTTACAAAAATAGCTGGAAGTACTTGAAATTTACATATTGGCACTACTTTGATTCACAAACAAGTAAAACAAAAATATGACATAATCAATCATAAGCGAACGAAAGCTGACGAGATAGTGGAATGAAAATTTATTAAAGTTTGAGCGACTAGAATTCTTTTGATATAGCGGAAGAGGCAGTAAGTTTTTATTTAAAAACAACTAAGAGTGCTATATTCGCCTGTGCCGAATCTTATATACCCTTTACCAAAGTGCGTTTATGTAGTATAGAGATTCATACATAAGCACATAGTTACTTTTATGTACAAAGAAAAAAATAATAAAAAATAATAATTTTCAAACCCTATAATCATAATTTTAGATCTTTCTGATTACTTATACCAATCTAGTAGTTCTTAAAAAAATATAAAACGTGTGTTAGGTGAAAAAAAGGAAATTAAAAAAAAATGTTTTATTTAGTTACTTTAATGTCCAGAAAAAAAATTAAAGTTTCCAGCTCTGGAGCTGTGGTTTTTATTTTTATATTTTCTATATCTAACTTATCTTTCCAAAACGTAAAATATATATAATTTATAAAGGAAAAGATAAAAATTAATTAGACTTAGTTACTTTTATATATCAAAAAAGTGCAAGTGTCCCAACCGTGAACTCATCCTTTTAGATTTTCTGATTTCTTACACCAATCTCTATCTTTTAAGAATTTAAGAAATGTTTAATTTTAAAAAAAGGAAAAATTTGTTTTACTAACTCACTTTTGTATAAAAAAAGTTAAAATTTTCCAACCCTGGAATCGTCTTTTTAATTTTTTAATTGTTTTTTTTTATTTGAAATACCAATTTTATTCGCACTGAAGTATAAAATAATTTTATTTATTTAAAAAAAATTAAAATTAGTTTTCGGTAGTTAATTTTTTATATCACAAAAAGAGTAAGTTTCCCAACCCTGGAATCATGCTTTTTGATTTTTCTGATTTCTTACGCCAATCTATAAAGAAAAGGAAAAATTTGTTTTAGTAAGTTACTTTTGTATAAGAAAAAAGTTAAAGTTTTCCAACCTTGTCTTTTTGAATTTTTTATTTTTTTTTATTTGAAATACCAATTTTATTCGTGGTGAAGTATAAAATAAGTTTATTTAATAAAAATAAATAAAAAATTAGTTTACGGTAGTTAATTTTATATGTCACAAAAATCGTAGGTTTTCCAACCCTGGAATCATCCTTTTTGTTTTTCTGATTTCTATCATCAATTTCTTTCTTTTAAAAACATTAGATATATTTAATTTATAGAAAAAAAAGGAAAAATTTGTTTTAGTAAGTTACTTTTGTATAAGAAAAAAAGTTAAAGTTTTCCAACCCTGGAAACATCTTATTAATTTTTTTAATTTTTTTAGTTAGAAATACCAATTTTATTCATACTGAAGTATAAAATAAGTTTATTTAATAAAAAATTATTAAAAACTAGTTTTCGGTAGTTATTTTGTATGGCAAAATGAACTTTAAGTCTCCCATCTCTGAAACCGTCTGCTCGACTTTGTTGATTTTCAATACCAATCTTATTTCGACAATTTCTGACCCACCAGTCCAAGAACGAAGTCTGTAGCTTTTCTAGGAGCTTCGGAAAACCGATTTCACGTACAGACAGACGGAGAGACGGACGTCGCTTATTCGTCTTCCCTATACATAAGGATCCAGAATATATATACTTTATAGCTCGCTTATTAATATTCTAGAAATTACAAATGGAATGACAAACCTATGTATATCCTTTTACCATTTTTTGGTAAAGGGTATAAATAATTAAATTAAATTCATTGTATTAAATTTTTATGTGAGTGTCGTTATGGATTTATAAGTATGTACGGCTTATAGCCTTTTCACACTTACTCACATCTTTCATCTTTCATCAATTTGGCAAGATGATAACATCTTCCCATAAGAATTATACAGGGCTGAACGTTCAACATCTTTCAACATCTTTAAAAGATGTTCCTATCTCACTTTGTTCCGTTCAACATCTTTCGATTATTTTAGTGTCATCACTAGAAAAAATGTATGCAACTATATACATACATGCATACATACTATAAAAATATATACATATGCATGTATGTTTGTATGTATGTATATTTCCATATGCATGGACATATTTACATACATTCAAGGCTACATTTTGGAATATCCTTCTCAAAAAAAGATCCGTAATTACTCTAAGATTTTATTATATACATACATATGTATGTATATGTATGCATATAATAAAATCTGTTATATATTTTCCAAATCGAAATAAATTACATAAAAGTAGTTGCAAATGTCTACGCGAAATCTTTGCGGATGAAGTTTGTAATATTTTTTCATTATCATTGTCCGCTGGCATAATTTCAACTAATTCTGCACATTGTAGCATTATTTGTTTCTGCTCTTCAGGAGCCAGCAATTAAATCAATTTCTACTGAATTTTTAAATTGCATTTTATTATTTAATTTTTAGTAGCTCACATTCGTAAAAATAGTATTATAATACATGACAGATGAAAGATGAAAGATTTTGCAATGTGAACAGGTTTTTTTCAATTTTCAACATATTCCACGCATTCCTCAAAGATGTGAGTGAGTGTGAAAAGGGTATTAGGAATAAACTCTCCATACACCCATAATTTGTTGAGTTTGAGGAAACTTGTGAGCATTTGTGGTAAATGTTTTAGATTCTTTCGGATTTAATGTCAACTAATGCTATTTTTTTAACATAGTAGACGGTATTATGATGACATTTGATCACATTTGCCCAAAAATCGTAACCACTTAATAGTACTGAAAAACCTTTTTGTTTAGACACGAGTTGATTACGTTTAACAGTTTGGAATAATGTTGGATTCTATGATATCATCTGTCAGTAATATTTGAAACTGTTTAACTCAAAAACGAACCTTTATTCATAAAAATTTTAGGCAAGATGTATTATGACTTATAAAGTCTCGTACTGGAATTAACTCATTTAAAAAAAATTTACTCAGGTCGATTTTTAAATCAGCAACGATACATGAAAGTTTGTACCACGTGGGATTAAATAAGTGTATAAAAGTCTACACATGCATGTTTGTATTTCTGTTACGGTTCTCTAATAAAGGCGATGTTATTGTATCCGTAATCTCTATATGTGTTTGTATGCTATTTATCTATTACCGTCTGTATGTGTTCATCTGTGTTCTTGCACTGTAAGCGTTGAACTTAAAAATCGTAAGTAGATAAAAAAAATATATATATATTTCTTATTTGAAATGTAACAACCGTATGAACGCCTGTCAATGTTTACAAAAATATTTCCTTGTATTATTCTTTTATTCTATTTTGTGTTATTTTTTGTAGTGTTTGTTGGATGTCTAAACCGTATAACTTCTTAAGAATATCTGAATCGAAATCTACTTAAACACCCGACGAACAAATGTTAGCAAAAATAAGTAAGAGACTTGTAAACTAGTCATTTATATCAAGAATTTTTGATTGTTAGTTAACCAGCGTCTATATACTGTATGCATTTCCTTTATGCTTAATAAACTCTTTTGTAGACTTCAGCAAAAAAAATTTTTTTTTTCATTCTACAAATTAAATTAAAAAATATGAGAAAAAATTTTAGTAGTCGACTTCAAAGATTCCATCGAGTGACATTGCACTTAACAAAACATCGGCTGATGCTATTGATCACGTACTTTATGATAGAGGCTTTGATGTTTAAGGAGGGATGTTGTTGGTTTAAATAACTCGACAGGAACTGCATTTTTGGGTTTTCGCCGGAAGGTTATTGAAGGAATACATTTACCAGAAATACTATTACCAAATAGGTACACAGAGAAAAAACTGCCTCATAGAATCAATAAGATTTGCTCTATGAAACGTTTTTAGGCTAACGGGTATCCCAGCAGAAAGAAGCGAAGATTTTTTCATAGAGATTCCTTATTGTTTTTATGTGGTAAATCTTATTAATTTTATCAAGAAGAAAACCACATAAAATCAAGAAGAAATCTTATTATTCCTAACTTTTTTTACTCAATTTCCATTATTTTTGGCACCAAAAAAACAATCCATAGAGAAAAACTTCTTGATTCTATTAGGTTTTCTTATAAATTGTAAACTATATGGATTTCTTATTGATTTTATTAAGTTGCCTTATTGATTTTTTTAAAAAGGGTTTCTTCTTGATTTTATTAGGCTATCTTATTGATTTTTTCAATAAGGTTTTCTTCTTGATTTTATTAGGTTCCTATATGATTATTTGTAAAGCATCTTATTGATTTTTTTAATAAGGAAATCTTCTTGATTTTATGAGGTCGCTTGTTATTTCATATCTATAAATAGACACAGACAATTTTTTTCATGATCGTTTTCGTTTTTATATAAGCATGCTTGCAAAATTATTGCAATGGTTATTCAGACAGCTTGTAGCATATTGGTTAAAGTGTTTGTCTATCAGTCAGAAGTTTGCTTGTCTCCTTTCAAGTAATAATATGTATGTATGGTGAGTTAATTTAAAAACTACAAGATTTCTTCTTGATTTTTTCAAAAAGGTTTTCTCTATGAAATTAATAAGATTTCCTCATTGAAAAAACACATTTTGTTCTATTTTATGAGGTATTTATTAGGCACTGTTTTCTCTGTGTATATTATTCAAGAAATTCTTTACTTTGCCTGTTAACACCTTCACAAAAATCCAGGGGTTCCCTGCTCAATCACATCACATGTGATTAAAATTAATTTTTTTGTGCCATGTTTACGGAGTTTATGTATGTATGTATCTTGTATGAAAAATATTATAACTGATTTTAAATACATCTTTTCAAAAACGCTGATGAACAAATCGAAATTTTGCTATGTAGATGTACTGAGTATCCTGTCTAGTTTGTAAAATAAAAAAAGGTGATTTATTATTTTAATATACATACTAGCTTTTACCAGCGTCTCCGTTCACGGTGATCTGGTTAAAAAATACATAAGTACCAGTCTTAAAACAGGTTAAACAATCCAACTCGAAACTAAAATTATCCCAACCAGCCCAAAAATATATTAAAAAACGCAACATATATAAAAAAACCGGTTCCAAACCGAATACAAAAACATCCTATATTTTTAGATTGATTTTTACACATTACAGATTCTGAGTATATCTCTCTGTATTTTGGATGGTTTGACTTTTCTCTATTTTTGGCATAGAAGCTGACACAGCGACGTCGGATAAGTTTACCATTTCGCCGCTTCATTTCAGTAAGGTTATGTTTTATAATTTTTGGGAAGTTTAATAGTTTTTCGATTTTTTATTACAACCTGGCCAATCCAGTGACGAATCATAGTCTCTTGTATTTCCAAACTAGGGAAAAAAATCTCGAGCTAACAATTGCTGCTTGAGAAAGTAAATCTATTGCAGCTTTTTTGTACCATGTTTGACTTTTTGTTAGTGGCAAATGCCTTAATTTTTCAGTGGAAAACACAGATGCACAACAACAGTTCCAGATTTATCATGATCCTTTAAAACAGCTTGAGATACCGCGTGTATGGCATAAGACTAAGTGTGTGCATTGGTAGAATGAACATATATTATAAATTTGTATTCCATACTTATGGGTGTAAGCACCATCCAGGGGCTACATGCGAACCGGCACCATGCTAGACGAGCGTCGGCCGTAAGTTTTTGTAAAAAAAACTGATAGACATGGTTCTTGTGCAAGCACCATGAGCAATCGAAGGTAAAATTAGAGCAGTTATTATTATTATTATTATTATTATTATTTAGAGCAGTTATTTGTAATTATATATCCAATTGCTGGGGCTTCCATATCGGATTATCGATACATAAGCTTTAATTTTCTAGGAGATTTATCGGTTACTCAATAATTAACTTATCGCAATCACACTAACTAGACTGCGTTTAAGGGAAAAGTTCCATCAAGGGTCCGTTTCCCAACTTCCAATCAATCTGTAGAGGAACGAGAGCTACCAGCAGGCCAGTTTAATCAAGTAATTGTTTCCCCATATCATATTAGTAGTTGTCTAAGGAGCCGTAAAATAGTACGAAAGGTGCCGCTTTGGAATGACTTTCTTAATGATATGTGCAAAAGAATTAGAAGAGTATAGATGTTGCCTACCGGATTACAATAAAGAAATTAGGAAATTTTAATCAGAAATAATTTCTTATTCGGGCTTAAGTTCAGTAATTTCATTTCTTATTGAATGAAATATTTTTATTAATTAATGTGAGTTTCTAAAGAAGAGAAGAAAAATTAAATTAGACTTTTAAGCTGGGGGAAATACCGATATTTTTCTGTGCAGCAACGCACTTCATCAGCACCCTAGTCTATCTACTTGGGTAGAGATTGTTATTAACATCAGCTATTTAACGTAAATTCTAATGAAACGGAATGTGAGAAATGATTGTTGTGTACAATTATTGATTTACCTTTGGTAAATACATATGTAAGTATCACTATTCATTTCGCCTGTTTTTCCATTTTTTCATTTTTCTATTTAGGTTAGCACGAAGTTATATTACTCTACCTACGTATGTTTAACTATTCTTGCTTATCTTTCACGATCATCACATTAATTATCTTTTACTTATTCGATGTACCGTCGGTACATACATGTAAGTATTATAGTAGTGGATATTATGTTACATTGTTTTTGCTTTCAACAGTTGATTTTGCTTTCCAGCATTATTAACTGTGTTGCCAAGTATTATTAATGCAGTCAAATTATGTTTTAAGGTGGTTTTTTATCACCACTCCTTTGGTCAGTGGTGATTGATGAACTTATCTTTATTCTTAATGAGATGAAGTTATAGGGTATGCTAAGATGATTTGTGCATTTTTATGACATGGTTTGGGAGACATGGTGGATTGGTCAACTCTGACAAGAATGTTCAGGCAACCATTGCTTTTAGGAGAAATCTTAGTTTTAGAATAATAAGGTTGAATGGCTGCAATTTGTTGGCTCCATAATCGTGTCATTGGATGGAAATTTTATTATTTTTTTGTTGATATCAGCAAATGAATTAATGTTAATAATATGGCTTTTACTAACATATATTTTTCGACTGTTATTTTTCATACATGTGTAGATAGATATAAATTTAATGTACAATGTACATGTGAACTACATACGTATACAGCTAAATATTGTAGTTTACAGTGCCCTTCAAAATTAATATTTCATGTTGTATTGCCTTTGTTTGGATAAAACTCTGCAAAAATAGTATTAAAGTAGGTACAACCAGAGTATTATATTCGCGACCCTGGATATAAAACCTATGAGTGTGTCAAAAGAAGGTTTTGAATAAAACGCACTTTAAGTTGCCCCCTCTATGTTACATTTCCATACTGTGCGCGTTCTCTAATTACATTTTTACATTACTTTCCGATTTACAATAAAAAAAAAGTGAAGGCATTAAATTTGACACGATGGGTGTCAAATGCGCCCGAAATATATAGTACATATGTTTTTTCGATCTTTTTATTTAACTTTTTATGCTATTTTTACGTCCCTTTTCACAATGTATGGTTGAAAGTTAACAGGGACTTTAACGGCAAGTTTTGTATGAAAAACTTGCAGTTAAAGTTTATGTTAACTCTTAACTATACATTGTGAAAAGGGACGTTAATTGAACTTTATAGTTTATACTCTTATGTCGTTTTTAGAAAATTGTAATTGATTTTTTTGGATATTTCGTTAACAGTTTAGAATTAAAAAAAATTGTTTGAGTTATAAAAAGTTCAAGTTCTTTTTGTGCAGTCTGAAAACCAAGGGCCAAAATCATCACATTCGTGATCGAATAACCTTTCGTATCGAATAAAATTTCGAGACGTATCGAGTTAGATTGCAGCATTCGATAGCATTTGAATTTTCCATTCATTTGTTGGCAAATGTAAAATTTTTTTGCATTGCAGTAGAATAAAAACATAATTCTTATAAAATATAAACATAGAAACAAAATAGATGTAACAAACGTAAGATTCTTAAAACTGGGATACTTTTGTTTTCAACTATGTATGTACATACTAGAGAGCTGCGTAAACAGTGTTGAAATGTAAAAAAGTCATGATTTTTAAATGTATGCTGTCGTACTATAAGCAAAGTACGTGTATATCAGTATTAACAAGCGATGTCGCCAAGACATCTTGTTTGTAACAAACACTCAAAAGAAGTACTGTTGATAAGTGTATGCTTGTTATTTTTCATATTGTACGTTTGAGTGTGTGTGTAATAAGTAGATGGCAAGCTATTATGTTATTAACCGCACACAACTAATTTTAATGCATGTGTGTGCCTTTGCATGTGCGCAGAAAAATAAAAGGTCATACACACATATATACATGAAGTTTGTACACGCGCTCATGCGTAGAAAGAAGCAAGTATCACAAATTCTTCCGCCACGAAGTGTTTTCTTCTTTACTCTTATATCTACAATACTCAAACAAATTTCTTGCAAACAGTGTTGTTAACGTTTGTTTTATAAAATTTCGCTGTAGAAAAGCATTTGAAAAATCCCTCATGTCTTGAAAGTTCTTATAAGATGTCTTGTGCAGGAGACTAGTGCATACTTATATTTTTGTAGAAAATGGATTCCCTGTTTTTATATTATTTGTCTTCATCTGACGAATGAGATGAAAATGTCATGCGTACCCGAAGAGGAATGAGAAGCAATTGCCATACGTTCTTTCTGTTTTCCATTTATTTAATTTATATTTGTCTTAAGAAATAAGGTAAACTTTTTTTATATAATTCACGAAAAACTGTTTAGTTTTATATTTATATTTATATTTGTCACATCGGTGTTAAATTAATTTTGTGTTTGTCTTGTAAAATAATAATTTGGGATTATTAGTGCATTAAAAAATATTAAACTTAGTTTTTATAACAAATGTCAGTATGAATACGAAAAAATAAATATAAATATAAATTATTTGCTTATACAAAATAAGTTTCTAAGCCTACTACGCTTATTTTTCTTCTGTGATTTTCAAAAATATTATTATTTATGAATTCTTGTTTTTCTTAGTTTTTGAAAGTCTTTGTATAAGATAAGAGGTTTGTGACTGTTCGGAATATGTGGTTGAAGTCTACTGATGATTTGTTACAAATGAGATGCATATAGAAAACGCTGAACCACCAGCATATAAATTTTAAATTAAAATAATCTTCTGACAATATGTCGAATAATAAATTTCTTAAATGTTGAAAGACTATTAGTTATTGAGATCCCATTATAAAACTAACAGTTGGGATATACTTTTCGATCCTTTGTTTTGATTCGATTACAGATACGAAACTACTATTTCCACATTTCTAGATGATTGTGAAACAAATAATATTCTTCTAGAATTTTTTGAAATATGAGGAAACATCGGTTTATTTACTTCATTTCTAGTACACTCGACCCTAATTTAAATACATATGAATGTTTTCGTTTCTTAAAGACTTCACAACTTGAAATTGACTATTCATAGATTCAATACTTTCTTTGGTTTGTACCAGTTGTGGCATGTAATAAAAGAGGAAAAAATTCCGTAGTGCTTAATTGTTCATTGGGGTGCTATGGTATTTTTGACTTTCAAATAGTGCTAAAAAAAGTACATTTGTACCAACTTTTCCTTCCCTGATTTAAATAAAAACAGTTTATAAGCATCTGAATTATTTTTAAGGATCAAAACGTTCTCTAAATTTTTCGTGTACTATTTTATGATAAGTTTTGCATTTTTCCATGATTTAATGTAAATTTTCATTAAAAGCTTTTTTAAAATAGACCTTAACATCAAAATTGTTTAGTTATCTAAACAGCTTTCGAAAGCTTATGAAATTTCCTTTTGAATAAACCGAAACATAATCATTTTGGTAAAAAAATATATAAAATACTTAGGGAAAAGTTTCTCGTTAAAAATGGGAAGCTCGATTTTGATTTTAGACCAATGATTCCTTGGTCAAACCTTCTTAGAATTCGTCGTAGATTATGACTTGTGACAACCGCTTGGTGAATTTTTTTATTCCATACAAATTGACCCACTCTAATGTACATACATGTGTATGTATGTACATGTAAAAATAATTTACTTTGACTTTCTACAGCTACTAAAAGCTAAAATGTATATTTTTTAGAAGGTCCCAAAAAAGGTACCAAAATGGGTAAATGCGAAAAAATTTTAAATTCGGTAGAATCCATATAATTGAAACATTTTAAATCTGAGTTATATATTATTAACTGATATAGTGTGTTCTTGAGCATTTGAATTAGAGGATACTTTGAATATTAACTTGATTTGAAAAAATACTATTCGGAAAAGGTACTTTTCAAAATAGTACTTTTTCTGTTTTTTTTTTTTGAGAAAAGTTTTTATTTAAGAAAACTACTTTTAGTGTTTTTTATGGGAATTGTTACAATTTAAGTTTAAAATTTTTAAACGGATCCAGCTAAACCCCTCAATAATCAATTTCAATGTATTTTTAATAAAAAAATATTTTACTTAATAAGTAAAATATTAATTTGGGATTATTAGTGCGTTTAAAAATTTTAAACTTAAAACTACTTTTAAACAAAGAAAACTTTTTGAGAAAAGTACTTTTCAAATCAGGTACTTTTTTGAAATGGTACTTTATTGAAAATGCATTTCCTTTAAAACGTGTGTTTTGTAAAATCTATTTTTTGCATGGCAAAACTCTTTAACAACAAGCTCCTTTTAAACTTTTCTAATTTCGTACTTTCCATAATGTACGAAGCCTTAATTAATTTTTAATGAAATCAGGTATTTTCGCAGTTAGTTTTATTTTAAAAGTTTACTGTGTTATTATTATTATATAAAAAAGGATAACACAACTAAATAACAAAAAAAAATCATTATATTTAAAGATAAAAATATGTATCTATGAATATGTACTTATTTAAAAAACAATTTTGAACAATGAATTGTTTTCTCAGTTATTACGTTGAAAATGCTCGTTCAGGGGCTGCACTACTGGTACATGCAAAGAAAAAATATGGTTGAGGCAACCATAATCAAACAGCAACATACTATGATTGAATTATATGGTTGCAGTCAAATCATATTATTGTTAATAGAAAAGCAAACTTTAATTACATTATTATCTGAGTTAATAATAATATTATCTACCAAAACAATGAACTTTGTTATACCTAATCTTAGTATCTTAAATATGACAACACTATTGTTAGATGTGACTAAAATATAATTGAGACTCACCATACCATGTTCTAATATTATATTAATATTGTTAAATACGACCACAGTATTATTTAATATAATAATACTATTTTGTTTTTTAATCATATATTTATTGTAGAAACAGCTGTGCGTTAAATTCGAAATAAAAATAAATTAATATTATTGACATAAAATGTTTATATAGAAATTTATACTTACACGACAAACAGACATGTCTGTATACGGAGATACACAAATGTTTATATATTTTTATTGACCAACCCATTTTTTATACTTTATTTATCTATTAATTTATTAAATACCACCCGTGCACTACCGATAGCTTACAAATGAAATACTGAACTGACAGATGTTTCTGAAAAAGATTTTTTTTAAAACTTAGCATAGTATGGTTTTGGATAGCATTATATTGTTATTTACATCATATTATTTTTAAATAATAATACAAATTATGTTGTAGTCACAAATTTTTAACAAAACTGTATCGTTAAACTCTAACAATATCACACTTTTTTATGGATGTGATGATTTAATTATTAAATTCAAACATTACTCTGTTTATCGTAACGAAATAAATGTTTACAGTAACAATAACTAGTTTTCAACGGCCACACATTTGATTCAGAGAACATAATATTGTTTTCTCAACCATTCTACAACCATGTCTTTGCTTTGCGTGTAGGAATTGAATGAACTTGCAGATCAAGCTTAGATAAATGTGGATAAAGCTTTTCATTTAATTTCCACTATTTAATTACATTGTTGTGTTTGTAAATAAGTCTGGGAAAAAACTGCAAATCTTTATTAAATGGCGTTTGATTTGCAGATTCTGCATCAGAGTCTATTAAAAACTGCTTTCCGGAAATGAAAGTTGCGAAACGGAATCAGAATTAGGTGTATGTGGAGTGTTAAGAGAATGTGATGATGATATATTTTTTCTCGATTTTAAATTTGAGATATAATAAAATTTTTAATGTCACTTAAATCGCTTTGTTGATTATTGGATATAAAAAGAAAGCAGTGTTTTGCCATAAACTCAGATTGGCAACCCAAATTTTGTCAACATTATTAATTATTTTTTCTTTCGATGACTTTATGGCGGTTACATCCTTATTTTTAGGCTCGCACATTATTTTAACTTTTTGAATAGCCGGTATAACAAAACATAAAGAAGGCGAGCTGCAAAGTTGCGATTTTTTTTAAATATAACTTCGAATGCAGTGCACAAGTCAACTAGCTTTTCTAGGGTTGAAATACTTATAAGTAATAGTCGTTGGTTTTCTTCCTTCTCTTCGAGTATCTCGTTAATTTGGAACCAATTGTCTACAATTGACTTAAACATTGTTAAGTTAGAGTTCCAGCGCGTAGGGCATTCGTTTTTAAAGAAGGTGGTAGCTGGTGCTACAAGTTCGCTTTTTTGAAATATTTAACTATTTTTTTTCATGCCTCCACAAGTCCCTTCAGCTCAGCGGTTGCATTAAAAGATTGTTCCAAAACGTTTGCAAATAAATGGCTGCTGCAATTATACGAATGTTGTTTTCCAATGCTTTTACATTTGATCCCCTGTCTGTTACAAATTTAAATTTCTTCATGTTGGTAATTTAAAACTCGGAAAAGAAATTCTTTAACTTGCTAAAAATGTTAGCACCTGTTGAACGGTCAAAGTCCATGGACTTCATTGCCAAAATAATATCATTTAGCTTCATATGCTTTTCAGTGCACATAATTATCCGTCCTGAAGAAGTTAACGAAATATTGATCAAATAAAATACAAATAAAAGCAGGCCAAAAGCTCAAAAAATAGTTTAATTAAATATATAAAAAAAGTCGAAAAATTAGATAAAAGAAAAAATTTTTTGTTCAAAATTTTCGTTATTAAAGGTGTCAGATCGTTTCGAAATTGACCTATTTTTGCTATAAATATCAAATGTTATAATTTATCAAATTCCAAGGCTGGAACCGAAAAATTTGCCATTTTACCTTACATCCGAAGAACGCGTAAAAACAGTTAGATCTTGCTAAAAAGCGGTGGAGAAAAAATGGTGGCCACTTTTGGGGCAATACGGGGTGATTATGGTTGTCACAATCGACATACAAAGAATTGGCAAGTTTGTAAAGAAATTTCAAGAAATAGGAAATGTTACAGATTTGGGCAGGCTTATGTTTCATCACATTGTGCGTACTACCGAAAATATCTTTACCGTCAATTTAGAATGCTGTGGTTGAATAATAACCGATCTTTTTGTCTGCAGTGTAATTTCACGTTTTATCTACGTCAATTAGTGGCAGTGATGCCAGAATTCCTTCACCAAAAATAGCTAAATGTAGAAAAAAATTGCTAAAACTAGCGAAAAAATGTCCAAGTGCCATCGAATGCAAAAATCATGAACTTTAGCATACACAAGAAGGGAACTTTTTTAAATTAAATAGCAGAATAAATAGTCCAAACTTTCAATCCTTGCAGTACGCCTTCTATTCATTTGTACATTCTGCTATTTAGTGTTAAAATTTTTGGGTTACTAACCCATCCTTGCAAAATTTTTGTTTATACCTTTTATTCACTTTATATTTTTTTAAATTTTCATTCAATCTTTAATTTATTTTTTATTTGTACTCGTGTAAAACAAAACTGATTCTTGTTTGATTGACGTCATAAACCACTAATTAGACTCGACAACTTATAACAATATTGCAACGAACGTAGTATCAAATCTTATTGTTACCAATTTAGCCATCTCTTTCATATAAGCGCTTTTAGACTGCTGCAACAAAAATGCAAGTTTAAACCGGGATTTATTGATATTAATGCGAAAACAATAACATATTGCTCTGTTGTATTTTTTGGTAGTTAATGAATGTACCTTTGTTGCGAGTTTAAATTTTTTATGAAAAGTCACAAAGAATCATGTTTAGAAAAAAAGCTGGACTAGAATAAAAATGGCTAAATCAATAGATAATAGATAAACTCACTTTTCTTCCGGCTACATGGGATGAAAAATGGCTAAATTTAGCCAGAAAATGGCTAAATTGTCAACACTGATTAGTGGGGATATGCCAAGAACCGAGGATAATCCAACGTTGGAGTAATTAAAAACCAACATTCGTCAAGCTGTCGGCGAGACACCATCACAAATGTGTAAAAAAGTGGTCGAAAGGTACCTCCAAAAGATCGACTGCTGCAACCAATCTAAAAGCGCAAGGCGCACGTATTAAAATGAAATAAAATTTTCATCGAAATCATAGCTGCATGTGTGTTTTATTTAACTTTACTTTTGAAACCGAGAAATGGAAAAGAATATACTTATAAAGATATTTTAAAAAATATCTATCCTACAAAATCAACATTATGGCAATAACGTCATGGAAGAGACGATGCCGCAATTGCGGAATAGTACATCAGCTTGAAGTTTTAAAGAGCCCTGCTGAAAAACTACAATATTAAACTTGATCACTTTCCTTATTTACATGGTTATGTTATCACAGGGTAAAATTCGCATCGAATAGTGGCACATCATCGTACTTTTGTAACAAACTTCCAATTTTTAAGTATTCAAAATATTTACGTAGCTTAATATTCCAACCATATAATATGTACATTAGGCCTGGTCCATTTATATGGATGAAAGAAAATTAAAAAATCGTATAGTAGAAACAAAAATCCACATATAATTCTAAGAAAATTTTGCGATGAAACCATGGGTCTAAAAACCCTATACAAAAAAAATTTACTTTCTCTTTCTGAGCTGCTTCTTGTCTGGCTACTGCCTGCCTTAGTTAAAGACATTGGCGCATACTCATAGTCAAAACAAAGTATACTTTTATGTATTTAAAACCAGTATTACTATACAAAATACTGGTTTTAAATTCTTAAAGTATACTTTGTTTTGACTATGAGTATGCCCCATTGGCGCACAGTCATAGTCAAACCAAAATATACTTTATGAGTTTAAAACCAGTATTTTGTATGGCAATACTGGTTTTAAACTCTTAAAGTGTACTCTGTTTAAGACTATGACTATGCGCCATTGACTTTAGAGATGAAAATGGGGAACTAAATATTATGGATAAATTTGAGGTAGCTCGCGAAAAAATCAAAAGCAGGGAATACGTGCTTACGTGGGGTGAAGACTAATGATTCGGGTTTAGTATCATTTATTTCAGTATATAAATTTTATCTAGTTAAAACAAATGTTTTTCTAAATGGGAGGAAATACATTTTCATGTCGAGAGGCGCGGTATTTTCGTATTCTTTTCACAAGACTGTTAATAAGTGAAAAGAATGCAAGTTTTTTGCTCAAAAGTGAAAACTAAAAAATTTAAAAGTTTAAAATCATCAGTTTCCAAATTGTTTTCTTTTAAATTAGGATGCTAGCACACACACTATTAATTTGTATTTTCGAAATTTGAACTTGTAGCATGTGTTTTAACATCCGAACTCACAAGAAAACCTGTGAAAACGATGTGGAAGCCAGAACATACACGTACGTTTTTGCAAAAAAGAAAAAATCGAACGGCCCTAATATAATGTACATATTTATGTACATACATGTGTGTATGTATATGTTTGAATTTTTTGGTTCCAAGTTTGGTATATGAAGACAAGCATCGCGCTAGTGTCCTGCACATGACTATTTATAAGACTTTTCAAGACATGAGAGATTTTTTCAAATGCTTTACTACAGCGAAATATTCTAAAAGAATCGCTAAACAACACTGTTGGCAAGACAAACCACCGAAAAAAATTACTTGCCAACAGTGTTGCTTAGCGATTCTTTTAGAATATTTCGCTGTAGTAAAGCATTTGAAAAAATCTCTCATGTCTTGAAAGGTCTTATAAATAGTCTTGTGCAGGACACTACATCGCGCATATTACATAGTATATATGTATGTATATTCATACGTAAGTCTGCATAGTTATTTCAATGATAGGTTGTTTACAATTCGCACTGTTACACTTGCACACTCAACTTTTGAAACCAACATTTTAAGATGGAAATAAAATTAAGATGAATATGTCGGATTGGGATTATTATTTTCTTATGACAGGAAAGGATAAAGGAAATGTGTTTAAATTTTATTAACTTGAGCGTGGTTTGCTTGAAATGATGTTATTGTGTGAGAGTAAATAACTGTATGAAAGCGTGTGTGCAAAAATAGTCTCAAGCAAACGCACAAACACACATTTAGTATGAGTGTTTTGCTATATTACAGTTCAGTTGTTTATGTACTTTCTACTTATAAAAATAATGTATTTTTCGTATTTTTATCCTTTCTTCATCCCTAATTTTTTTTTACATATTATTGAAGTGTATGGTGTTTAAACGGATAAACAGGAAATTGAAATGTGGTTTTTACATTTCCTTCGAAGACAGTTTGAATTATAATGTTAAACCATAAGGGAAAAATATTCTTGTAAGAAAAAAGCAAGAAAATTCACGCGAAAATACATGTGCGAAAATAAATTATTATAGAGGAGAACTGGACTCATACTGATTTTTAATAGATTTTATTTTTTTTTCTCAAATAACCTTCAAGAAGATTGTATCTGTTAAATTAGTAATGATATGAATAAAATGTATATTGAACTCAACATATGAATTAATGGAATAGTAAACAGGGAAGCTCTGGGGGCCTACTCTGTACAAACTTAACTATAACAAGGGAGGAACTCTCTTAAAAAAAACTAATGATTCTCATAAAAATTTTCCAGACAATTAGTTCACTCTTATCTAAAAAGCGGATTCATATGGTTATTTATACTTGAAACATTTTGATACCTTAAGCCGTTTGGAAGGATAATTGAGCTTTCAGGTATTTAATGTATGATACTATTTTTTTGTTTTCAGTTAGTAGGTACATAAAAATTATTTTAAAAATATCAAAAATAAAACACAACTGTTTTAAATACACAAATTTGTTGGATACAATGAGCAAATATAAATTGCTGCCATGATAGTAATAAAATATGTGAAATGATAACTAAAAATTACACTGTCCGAAACACAAAATAATAACAAGCCAACGGCGCTATGAAATAAGGCCCAAGGAAATAACCCCAAATAAGAATTGAAATAAGCCCCGGTAAAATAAAACCCAAAAAAAAAACTAAAGCCCAAGAGAAAATTTATGAAAAAACACTCGATATAAACGAAATAAACTTCAATTAAAAAGCCCAATAAAACCAAACTCAAAATGAAATAAAGCCCAAAAAAAAAGTGATGCAATGAAGCCCAAAATAAATGAAATAAAGCCTAATTAAAGGTTCTTTAATTTTATTGGGCCTTATTTCATTTTATTACTTGGACGTTATTTCCTTGGGCTTTATTTCATAGCGTCCAAGCCAACTAATTCTTGTAGAAGATACTAAAAATGATAAATCGGCGCGCAGCGGCGTTTTAAAAACTTACATCTGCAACTCGTTTCACGGCCTATTTAGAGTTGCACCCTTGTGTAGTAAAAAAAATGTGGAAAATCGTTTGGTACTTAGGTTTTTGGTATAAAGTGACTTCAGAACATTACAAACAACATTTTGTTGTTATACATTAATGCTCTTACTCTTTTGGAAATGGGTATTTTTTGCAATTAAAGAAAATAAAAACAAAAATTACCTTCAAAACAGGGATGCATGTAGTTGAAATATTCTTCGAAAATATTTGTCATAAAATTCTACAGGACGGACTTAAGTAGAAAATTAAACTTTAATAACACTTTTTGTAGAAAGTACCTTATTCAATAAAGTATCTTTTCAAAAATGTATCTCACCGCAATAGTACTTTTCTTCAACACGTATAAAATAAGTCAACATTGATAACTTTTTGGTACCCCACATATTTCCTAAAGTATTAGACATAAAAGCAAAGGTTTCCCAAATAATTTTCTATAAGAAAAGATCTAAGATGTACTATTTCACTTTTCCGAAATTCGAGCACATAAGGATTAAAATTGTACCCGCTTTTTTACCCGACTGCCAAGAAGGGTTATGTTTTCCGCGCGTTTCTTGTACATACACATGTTTGTAAATTTTTTTAGTACCACTTATCGTTATATTCATCTTAATCACCAAGCAGTGTTGTCAGATATGGCGATATCTCGCCAAACGTGGCGACGAAAATTTGTTTTTGGCGACGAAAATTTTGAAATGGCGTTTGGCGATTACTTGGAGATATTTGAACTCCTTGGCGATATTTTTGGCTATATTTTTACGATTTCAATAAAATAGAATAATGTTAAGAATATGAAATATTTTTCAAGGAATTTTTTTCTACAACATAAAATATTTCGTGCAAAAAATTCTAAATGTTTTGACTCTCTATATCAAAAAAAAATTTCTGAAATCCAAGAAGTTTAATAAACAAAGAATATGGACCACAAAATCTCATTTGCTATTTATGAAACATAGTGAGGAAAACTTTCTTTTATAAGTTAGATCCAACACTTTGATAATGAAGCATCAAAAATCCTATACGAGTTCTTGCCTAGAGTGTATGAATACGAGGTGCTGCTGGTACTTATCATATCAAGGATATGATATGTGTACTTAAATACACATTTAAGTAAATGTTAATTCAGTTGATATCACAAGAATTAAAGAATAGTTTTTATCTTGGTGCTCAATTTCAATTTATCCTATTTAGATTGATCTTTTGGAATAAGTTATTTTTTAATTTTTCTTAAATACTATCTGCCTTATTAATAAAAAAATATTTTAGGTTTATTAAGCGCTTATTTAAAATATTTTTATGGGACATATCGTCGCTGTTTTAACTAACTGACCTAACTAACATTTTGAAAATTTAACAGGAGAGCAGTTTTTATGGTTGTTTTATACATTCATTCTTATGGCTGCGTCATAAATCTTTTTACTTATATAGGCACAAAAGTAATGCTCAGTCATGAAAATTATATACAATGTGTATTATGACTTATAAAGTCTAGTAGAGGACTTAACTGATTTTTCAAAAAATGTCAGTTAGGTCAGTTAGTTAAAACAGCGACGATATGTTAAATAAATCTGTAAAAAACCTGAATATTTTTTATGAATTAGACCGTATAATTTTTTTGTTTTACAATAGACGTTACATACTGAATTTAAAATTTAAGAATATTTGTAATGTAATTACAAAATATAAGACCCTCATTCTGAACAACTTTCGATCTTCGACTCTAGTCGAAAGTACTGATCGAACTAATTTTCATTTGGTATTGTGAAGAACATTCGGAAAAGAATGTGAATATCACTCAAAGTAATTTATAAAAATTGCAACAACTTTACCCAAAAATAAAAAAACAATCGTTTATAATAATTTTTTAGTATTTTTAGTATTTCATCGAAAGCTATTCTGTTCGATAGAAAATTCGTTGCTCAACGAAATTTTGGATGTTCATAATATAAATTGAACGTTCGATGTTTGATAGCCAGCGAAGATCGAAACGCGAATGTAACTCATAATAAGGGCCTAATATATTTTTGTAGCTATAATTTAATGTTTTATTATATTGGCGATGTTTGGCGATATTCGACAATTCATTTGGCGAGGAGACTGAAAAAAAATCTGACAACACTGCACCCAAGTGTTCTAAAACAGGTGTTAAAAACAATTACAAAATGGCGCATTTTTCGCGTGAAATAGTATCACGTCAAATAATTTTTTTTTACCAAACCTATCGTGTGAGGTATCAAAATTAAGGAAATTAAAACGGGATTGCAAAAATGCACATAAGTTATGTTTAAATTTAATTAAGAATAACAAATTTAAAATTTCTTGATAACCGAATGGAACCTCCCATGAAATTATGTTAATCAAAATAAGAATTGCCGGGACACTAAAAAGCTTAAATTAACAAATAAATTTAAAAAATCAAAATCCTGACTACATAAAAACAACTGAAAAGGATAAAAATCAAGTCCAGTAGTGCTGATCATAGTTACTTTTACAGTTGGGAGCCACTATTAAGAAGATTGGATTTTTAATGCTTCCCGACTGTAAAAGTCACGTTATTTCCTTTTCAGTTGTTTTTAGGTCCTCGGGGTTTTTTATTTTATTTGTTATTACCTTTAAGTAAGTGCTTACATATCGCTCCTTTATTGCAACGTAGTCATATCTCAAAAACTGAATTTTTCGAATTAATGCTGCAGAATTAATCCTCATACGTTATTTATATTGTGTAAAAATTTCATAAACATACTATCTTGTTTACTCAGCTCTTGAGAGAAAAATAAAATTTTCTTTTTCCATTAACCTACCATTTCCACATGAAACTAATTGCAAGAAAGAAGCAATACAATCACATTTTTTCACTACCACACTCACATTGTTTTTAATTTCCAGTCAGCTTTCAACGATTTTTTCAAGAAAGTAAATTTTTGATGTTTTCGGAAAGTAAAATGCAAAAAAGGTTAACAGTGTTACCCCCTTTAAAGATTTGTACAAATATACAGGATTGTGGTAAATAGATATTATAAATTATCCTTATTTTGTATAAATATTTAAAGAATTATAATATGTTACGTTAAAATCTACAGGAAGAAGACAATTCATACCTTTTGAAAACAATAATATTTTTACAATTTTAACAGTATTACTTATTCCCAATTTATTGCCTCATGAATTTGTGTATGTGACATTCTTGGTAACTCTAATTAAGAAGTGAACAAAACAATTTTATTAAACTTTTGTTTTCGACGACATTTTTAAAATGAATTTTCACTTTCCTATGAAAGTTAACAAGAAATTTTCATGAAAGTCATTTATTTCATTAAAATTTTATTTATAATACGTATTCAGAAATATCAAGAAAGTAGTTTCATGTGTAAATGCAGCGTAAGTTGTGTATAAATTAAAAACTTTAAACTCGTTTTCTGGGCAAACTAATTTTTTTGAGTTATGACTACTTTGGAATAAAGGAGCGATGTTTACGTATGCAATTTTTTAATAATTTTTATCCTCTACACTAATTTCTTCAATTTAATTCTATGGATCTGTGTATTTATTTTTCTTCAATTTCTTCTTAAACAGAGTACATATAGTGTAATCAGTCAAACACAATATGACCGATGCTCCAAAATGGCGGGTGCCAAACAAATGAATCTTGAAAAGGAAATAGAAGATATAACTAAAACGGTCCAACAACATTACGCTGGACCCTCTAAAACGGCGGAGCAATACTTTTTATATACTTTATTAATATGACTTTCAGAATAAAATTAAAACCAAGTGGAATATGCTAAAAAATATGGTGGACAATAGCGGACCACTATTTTTTACACTACATTTGGATACATTACGTAGGTTTACGTAGCTTTATTAAATTAGTATGTAAATTAATTTCGATATTAGCTTGCTTTAACGACGATTAAATTTACTGATAAGGATTCGTTTTCTTCCCTGTTGAGTTTCAGTAACACTTCGTGCAAAAAAAATAAATATTTTCCAGCAGTTTTTAATAGAGGAGAGAACATTTTGTTTTCACTTTTTTCAGCATAATTTACAAGGAATAATAATTTTTCTCTAACAACATTTAGCAAAGTAACAACAAAATCTTAAAATAGTAAATACTAAAATTTGCAACACAAAAATGCAACATTAACAAAGAAAGTAAAAAAATTTATTAAAAGTATAGTCTAACTAGTAAAAACGTAAAGTTTTTAAGGTGCCAGGTGGTCTTAATGAGGTATTTAGGGTACCTCGCTAGGCACGTTAAGACTATATTGATATGTTCACAAACTTTGTCCAGCTTTACTCTACACTAAAAAAAAGATATATACTATTATTAAGGAAAAAAAAGTTTCTAAATTTTAGTAAAAAAATTTGCTAAAGTTAAAAAATAAATAAATTTTTACAAAAATCTAGTAAAAATTACTTAACATGTATAAAAAATAAAAAGTTCATATCCTTAAAAATATTTCTTAAAAATACACACAAAAATTCTCACATTCAAGGACAAGTTTACTGGTTTAAATGATATATTTACCAAAAATTGGAAACTGGTTTAAAAGTTTAGGGAAATTGTGTCCTAAGAACTAGTCAATCTCGTTTTAAATCAAAAAATAAATTTAAGGAAATGACTTAAGCTGGGGTCACACGATTGGCACAATGTACCAATTTTCGTCGGCTCACTGCGATAGAGTCATAAGTAATAAGCCAAAATGACATTGTTATTTAATTAATTCTTGAATAAGCCTATGTGGCTTTATTATTAATGCAGTGTGGTGCAGTTATGTAATTATATTTCAATTAGTTGAGAAATAAGGCAAATTTACTTTGTTACTTATGAATTTATTTCAGTGGGCAGACGAAAATTGGTACATTGTGCCAATCGTGTGACTCCAGCTTTACTCCTAATTAGTTTATCAAATTTGAACTACTTGAAAGATGTAAAGAGGTTTTCTAAATTTTAGAAAAATGTTTTTTAAGTATTTTTACTTTAAATAATAGAATTAATTTTGTCTAATTACCTGGTACTGTTACCTATTTTAAGTAGTAGCGTAATCAGGTAGCACCTCCCGATGACGCTGTGAAGTAATGCGTGAAAACATTTTTTAAATCCATGAAAAATGTGTGTTGTTATTCGTTAAAAGCTTACCTGTGATTAGCATTAACAACACTTACATGATAAAACATATCGTATAATTACCATAATTATATTTTATTGCAAAAAGTGTACATAAACTTATTGTATAGCATTCCAAATTTATTTTTATTTTTCTATTTAGGTTGAATTTCAGAATTCATAAAAGTTTTAAACAGCTGATGTGTGAATAAAGGGAAAAAAGTTAAGCGAATTCTATATATTTTTTGAATTGCACCCTACAATCGGAATATCTCGAGATCAGTTAATTATATTAGAATAATTTTTTCAGGCAAAGTAAAGAGGACTCACATAGAAGTCAAAAAGGCAGATATAAGATAAGAAATATATTTTAATATATATTTTTTATGGTACAAAACAATTATTTGAACAAATTTTAACTTGTCCGCATTTATGAAAAAACTATCTAAAATTTTAGTGAAAAATGTTGAAAACTATCTATATTATTAAATGTTATAGTTGAAACTTTCAAAATCTACCGTCACAACTTTTAATAAGCGCTTAAATACAAAAAATATTTTTTTTAAAATTGGAGATTTTCGGACACTGCTGTATGTAAGGTGCATGCCCAAAATACAAAATAATTGGCTTTTAGCACATTCTGAATAGATTGTTTTTAGCGAAATGTTGTTTAAAAGTGCATGTGTTAAACAAAGTTTTTCACAAAATTTAAAATAATGAACATACTTTTTCTTAAAAAAACATGCCTTTTTCAGGAAAATTTTAAAATTTTGAATTCTTACAGCCGTATTCATAAAAATTTTAAACAGCATTTCAATTGTCGTTTAAGCAAACCAATTTTAAGATGACGTTGTTGTAATTTTGCTTCATTTTTATTTACATTTTTAACTTTGCCTGTATGTATGTATGTATGTACTTATGTATGCATGTACAGGGTGGGCCAAAAGAAACCAAGGCGTGTAAAAGTTTAATAACTTTTTTTTATTTTTTCTTTTAGATTATATAATATACAAAATGGAAATTTTTTTACACTAAGTATGAAAAATGATGTCTCTTAAATGACCACCGTTTTCAGCTTCGCACTGATTGGCTCTTTTTAGAGCATTTTCCATAACATCTTTCAAAACTTGTGGCTGTAGCGTTTGAATTTCTGCAACAATGTTTGCCTTGAGTTCAAGGATTGTCTCTGGTTTGTTCACATACACTCGCTCCTTCAAAAAACCCCAAAGAAAATAGTCGGGTGCTGTCAAATCTGGCGATCGCGCTGGCCAAATAATTTCCGAATTTCGAGAAATTATTCGCTCTCCAAAAATTTGACTTAAAAGTGCCATTGTGTCTCGGGCAGTATGGGCAGTGGCTCCGTCCTGCTGAAACCACATACCAGGTCTGTTTTCAAGAGCAGGACGTAAAAAATTTTCTATCATAAACCGATACCGCTCTCCATTTACGGTTACAGCAGTTCCATCTTCATTCTTGAAGAAGTAGGGCCCAATGACATTTTCAGATGTGATCCCACACCATACTGTACACCTGATGGGGTACAATTGGCGTTGATGAATGGCTCTTGGATTTTGAGAACCCCAGAACCTACAGTTCTGCTTATTAAAAAAGCCATTCAAATGAAAATGAGCTTCATTACTCATAATTAAATTTTCATCTCTGGTTTAAATAATAAAATTCTATTGTTCTGGTTCTCTGTTCAGTTGTGAACCTCTCCATTATAAATTCTCCAAGTGTTGTCTATATAATCTGAAAGAAAAAATAAAAAAAATTAATAAACAAAAAAGCTATTAAACTTTTACACCCCTTGGTTTCTTTTGGCCCACCCTGTATATACAATGTAATTTTTTTATAGTAACTATTGCCGAAATAGACAATAGACTCCAAAAGAATATTTGGAAGAAAAGGAGCGTTGCAGTTTCCATTCCCAGTCATTGTTTTCTCATTTTATGTGTAAACAAAAATAATATAATTGTAGAAAATTAGCTAGTGATGTATAAACACTCAAACCAAACAAAATAAAGCTCGTTATTCTAGTGCTTTTAAGTCTGCAATAAAAAAAAATCATATAAAAAACACTTTTTTTTCGTTGTGAATTTTTTTTTATTTTTTATTAAATACAAGTTGGAACACATTTTTTATTTTATAGAAACAATAATTCTCTGAAAAGGGACAAACAAACAAAGGAGTATCAAACTAATCAGGTTCCAAAAGCGCATTTAAAACTTTATATGTGGTTGGAAATTAAAGTGCCATAAACACTGAAACATTTCCAACAAAAAAAAGTTTCATCCCCAGTTGTTTGCCCTTAACATTTATATAGATATGCTATGCATATATAAAATAATATACATAAATAACAGGAATTCAGATTTTGTACTTAGGTATCATAAAGCTACTAAAATAACTTTTATTTGACTAACATTTGTAACTACAAAGATTATATCTCAATTTTTTTTGAAATCGTGTTTTATTGTTTTCTGGGCGACAACGTAAAGTTGCATCCTCCTTGAAGATCTTAGCATGTTACAGTTCAAAATCAAGGACTTATGGCAACTTTAAAAACTATTTCTGCATGTAAATGCTTTATTTTTTCTTCAGTTTTTTGCTTCTCCTGTAAAATGTCGAAAATTCGAGTTAGGCCTTCTTTATATTAAGCCATCGATATGTAAGATCCATTTATGAACTTAAACTTTTGTGCAAAAATTATTAAATCATTGGTAGGAATAAATATTTCATCCCCAAGGCACAATTCTTTGGCAAATATTACGTTACTTATAGTTTCAGTTTTTAACCGATTTCTTTGTTCGTTTTTAATGATTTTCATTACAGAAAATGACCGCTCTGCGGCCGCACTGATATGTGGCAAAATAGGCAATTTACACATATATCGACTTAAATTACTAAATAACAATATTCGGTAGATTTCAGGCTTTGTTCGGTAGAATTGGTAGATTGTTAAATTCACAAACATATTCGGTAGAATCTACCGAATATCGGTAGAAGTGTGCACACTGATTAACAATCGTTGTTTTGCAGAACTAATATGCAAGTGTCAGTCGTAAAGCAGCTCTGGGCAAGTCAACATCACGCGTCGTTGACTGTTGTTTATTGGTTTTCGAGAGTTTTGCGTCTCACTCGCACTGGTTGACTGATCTGCCACGGACTACGGTATAATCTTACTGTCCTTTTGTGGAATTTCCTTAACAACCACGTTGCTACTTCATATGTGAAGGCATAGGTCGTGTACAGTCAGTCACAAAAACATTTTTAAGAATACTGTTAATAACATCATGGATATATGGTCTTAGTAACCCGTCCATTTTTGTGCAACCATATTCTGCAAATTTACTTTGTAGAATATGTACCTACTATAAATAAATAAATAATATGCAAGTGACAAATAAAGAATGCAGTGTTGCCACGATTTTTAAAAAAAATCAAGTTAATTGATTTTTAGTTAAAATACTGATTATGAATACCAATATTTAAAAGACCTTATTTAGCCTTAAAATGTTTTTTTAACTAATATGAATCTTAAACCTCAATTAACTTATTTTTATGAATACGGCTGTTAGCCTTTTGCCCATTTCACCAATGCAGATATAAATCAGGTTTTGTACTTTGTTTTATTTATAATTTTGTAAAAAATTTAATGCTGTCTTTTCATTTGAAGTCCAACAATATACTAAAAAGTTATAGGTGAAATACTAAAAAAAAGTCAAGGCAGAAAAAAAATTTTTTTTTGTCTAAATTCAATTGTCTTTTAAGTTATGAGAGATACGAAAACACATCTGAGAACATTATTTCTTGAAGATATTGAGCTTAACTCAAAACGCTTTATCCTATAAGAATCGGATAATTTTTTTAAAGGTTGCAAGCCTCAGAATTTTTTTAGTCCCAGGTAGTCAACTTAGGCCCACTGTAACTCCTGTCCAGATTAAGCCAGACGGCTGCCAAGACATGTGTTATAAAGCCCAGGTCCTCTCTTATGAATGTTCGAAGTTTCATATAAGTCCACTCAGTACTTTAGAAGTTCCAGATTTATTACCATTTATTTTGCAAAAGTCCCCACTGTGCGACGATAGTAACGACAACGAAACATTCCTTCTTTATCGTCGCCATTGTTAGCAATGAATTTGAAACGACTAGAACAAAATAAATTTAAAAATTATAATTTCTGAAATGGTAAAAAAATCCTACATAGGCAGAGGGTTTTCCATGGACGGATGAAGACGGTTGGTGCAAAGTAGGTAAAATAAAATTTGATTATAAAATTTTTATGAGAAATATGTATTTGAATACATATTAGAATTGTTAATTATACGTCTTTCATATTTGTTCGCATGAAATTTCATAATTTTTTTCTTGTTCGAACAGACGAATAAATTTGAACTTTTCTTCGAATGTTCGAACCAACAGAGAATAAAAAAAAGATATTCGAATAATTTGGAAAATGTTTGCAAAAAATGATACGTGTGTAATTAATTAATTAATTTTTTTTTATTAAACGAAAATAATTCATTACACAAGAAAAATAAATAATTTTAATAACAAACCTAGAAATTTTTATATTTATAACAAAAATTAAATATTTTAAAAACTTCCGACGCAGTTGACGCTGTAGCATAAATTAAGAGCTCTGTGATCCACCAATATTATTGAAGTAACAGAATCGCAGAAAATAAAATACTAAATACATATATGAAAATTTATGATAACTTTAAATCGACTAGACCGATTTTCTTCTCACTAAATCAAAATCGGTCCAGCCGTTTGGTCTGTACGCAAACCCGTACATGCAAACAGATGCACAGACACACACTACAAACCATTTTTTTGGTCGAGGTTACAAGAATGAAATTAGTTAAAAATTATAGGTATTTACACATATTTCGAAACATTTTTGAATATGTCATTGATTTCTTTTAAAAAATCATTTTAAAACCCCAGATAATCCCACTTTTTACTCGTAGCTTGCAGAAGATTCCTTTTACTTATCACAAAAGAAACTGTAGAAAAGTTTCTTTCGCAAATTGTTAATGTTGGTGATATAGTTCAAATGGTATTAAAAAGCATATTCGGTTTGAGTAATCCCTTCTTCAATGTTTCCAAATAATTTAAATTAAAGTTTAAATTTTTTTAAACGCACTAATAATCCCAAATTAATATTTTACTTATTAAGTAAAGATTCCCTGATGATCTGCATTAGCAACAGTGAAATGCGCATAGGATCCAGCTAAACCCCTCAATAATCAATTTAAATGTATTTTTAATAAAAAAATATTTTACTTAGGGCCTGTGCCAAACGGTAGCAAAGTACTACTGTAAGTAAATTTTTGACACTTCTGAGGTGAATAAAATTTCACTAGCCCTGGGGGCTAGTAGAATTTTTGACAAAACAGATAAATTTTTGACAAGCAGCAAATAAGAAGCATAGTATCATAAAAGGCAAAACCACCGCCGTCGGTTTGAGCCGTCGCCTTTTACATACATTCTTACGTCTCTTAAATGTAGTTAGGCTATGAAAAATGAATTGTTTATTTTAATTTGTGAAAAATTTTGCATCATTTATATAAAAGAATATGGTTTTACATAAAAATTTTCTTTTCAAAAAATTTATGGTAGTCGGCGGCTTGTAGTAAAATTTTTTGCTTCGCCGCCGCATCAATTTTTTCATCAGCTTCTTTCTATGCTCAAGCGAATTTGTCAAAATTTTACATTGTCAAAAAAGATATCATTTGGCACAGCAGAAAAATGAAATTTTTTCCCCACAGGCAAATATTAATTTGGGATTATTAGTACGTTTAAAAAATTTTAAACTTAAATTTTAACAATTCCCACAAAAAAATCACTAGTTTAAATTAATTTCTTACTTTTTTCATAAAATTTTTAAGATCAGTTTATAAAACATTATCAGTCTAGCCAAAGCTCTGGAAATGTTATAACAACACAATTAAGCTTGTAAACGAATTTTGGTTTCTACTACTCTACCCCCCCCCCCCCCCCCACCCATCATATCAGTTGTATGTAAAAAAAATGCAAAAAAAATTCATAGCGATAAGGTGCGTTTTAAGGGGTGCGTCCGGCTCTCAAAGTTGGCCTTCAATTCAAGCCCTTTTTTCTATGTAATTTTTTGCATATGACTATCTTTTTAAAAAATCATTTAACATGGATATGACATATGGCAATATTTTAGCTCCTTAACAACAACATTAGTCTCAAAGAAAGTTTCTTACTTAAATTAATATTTTAGAAAATAATGAGGAAAATAACCAACAAAATACCAACAATTTTATGTAACAAAATTATATTTATATGGAAATTTTTTATTTTAAGCATGTGCAATAAGAGCTTATGTATATTAAATTATTTCACACATATACATATATACCTGATTTACATTAGGCATTTTTTCATGAAATTTCATGAATTTTGTTGCACGCAACTTTTTCTATTTGCTAATTGAAGCGCTATATAAGAGAATTTTATATAAAAACGGACGTAGAATAAATCTCTGATACATTTTTGCCAACTTTTTTGATATACGATGCTCCTCCAGGCCTCCTACTGACAAATAAAGAATTTTCATGCAACTAATTTCATGAAAAAAATGCTTAATGTAAATTAGGTAATAGTCAAAATAAAACAAAACAAAAATTACATTGAATATATGTGCTTGAGGGCCAAACGTACCCCCTAAAACAACTTATCGGTATCAAATTTTTTTGTATTTTTTTTTTACATAAATAAAACTGAACCGATTTTTGGGGTGAGAGGTTATAGCAATTGTTACTTAGCTATATAAAACAAACTTAGGGCCATTATTACAACTTAAAGTTAGTTGAAAGTAGGACTTTATCGGACGTATAAAAACTTTATCAT
Source organism: Tachina grossa (assembly GCA_949987645.1). Classification (NCBI taxonomy): domain Eukaryota; kingdom Metazoa; phylum Arthropoda; class Insecta; order Diptera; family Tachinidae; genus Tachina; species Tachina grossa. The sequence goes on from OX465275.1 coordinate 127,174,447, forward strand.
TTGCAAAATTTTACTTTAACATAAAGTGATAACGCAAGTTTATCCTACATGGTAAGTTCAATCCAATTTTCACTAATGGAAAGCTTTTTATACGTCCGATAAAATCCTACTTTTAACTAACTTTAAGTTGTAATAATTGCCCTTGATGTGTTAAATAACAGTGCAATAAAATTATATTATATGATGATTAGTGTTGTTAATTATTCGTCTTTTATATTTGTGCGAATAAAATTTCATGATTTTTTTCTTGTTCGAACAGACGAATAATTTTGAACTTTTGTTCGAATATTCGAACGAACAAAGAATAAAAAAATATATTCGATTTATTTTAAAAAAGTTTGCAAAAAACGACACGTATGTATGTGTATTAGTTTAAGTTTTATTATTAACAAACGAAAAATTATTTCAATAACAGATTTAGAAATATTAATAACAAAACTTAAAAATTTTAAGAACCTTTTCCGAAGTTGACGCTGTGGTATAAGTTAAGAACTCTGTGTTCCACTAATACTACTGAAGTAGCAGAATCGCAAAAAAAAGAAGAGAGTAAACTAATATATAGAAAATTTAAGATAACTTCTAATCGACTAGACCGGTTTTCTTCAAGTATAAATTAGAGGACATGCGATCATGTCACCTTTCAAACGAAAACAAAGCAAATTAAGATCGGGCAAGCCGTTCGGGAGCTACGGCGTCAAAGACACGCAGATCAGAACAGAATATATCCAAAAACGATGTGATACCTTCTAAGCGGCTGGACCGATTTTCTTCAAACATAGCTAAGAACACTTTCGATCAAGTCACCTTACAAACAGAAATAACTAAATCAGAATCAGTCCAGCCGTTTGGTCTATACGTGGACTCGTAAAAACAAACAGATACACAGAGACATACTGCAAACTTATAAATTTTTTTCTCTTTTTGTGACGCATTTTAAAAAGTTGGTAAATATTTAATGCTTTTTTTACGTCGTTCAATAATTCGATTTTTAAGGCTTTTGATTAGAGAAAATCAGTTTTTTTTCTAATCTCTTTATCAGAAATTGTAAGATACCTTCTAATTTCATGAAAGAAGCATTACCTTTTCCCAAAAAGAAAAAAAATGAGTTTAGCGAACATATGTATGTATGTATACATACATATGTACATACAAACAAGCTTACACAACTATTTACAATTTGGAGTAATTTGATTACTTAATATCATATTGTTAACAAATTAAAAAGTAATGAAATGTAAAATACTTTTTATATAAAGTAGTTAAGGAAATTGTTTCAATATTCGACAAAAATTATTCGAATAATTTTTTATTCTAAATTGAATATTTTTGTTCGTTCGAACAAAAATGATAAAAAGTTGTTCGAATATTCGGACAATTTTTGTTCGAATGACAACACTAATGATGATGTCAAATTCGCCGCAAATATACCAAATCGTTTCCATTTATTTCGCATTATTATCTTTTCTAGCGGCGTACGATTAAATTAATGTATTGTTTGTGGCCGGTTTAATAATAATTTGGCTGTCGCATACTGCCGATGTCAAAGAAGCAGTACTTTAAAAAAACAAGCTAAAAGAGTTAAAGATAAGATATATTCACAAAATTCTAACATTTCGAACCAAAACCCCGTGAAAGCGCCACAAAAAGGGGATTTTTTTATAGCAGGTGTCATCAAAAAGGGGATTTTAAGAAAAAAATAGAGGCAACCTTAAAAACAAGAAAAATTAAAACAGGGGGTCGATTCTCGTTCTGTGAGACTATGAAATGAAAAGTTTTTTCACGATTTCATAGCATTTCTGATTCCCGTTCAGTGAAAAATTAAAAGAATTTAAATACATTTTCATTATGAAAAAAAGGGGAATGTAACAAAACTTTTCACAGTTGCATAACTCTGTCGATTCTCGTTTAGTGTAACTGTGAAAAAAAACTTAAAAAACTTTTCATATGATAAATTATTTTACACAAAAAATATTTACGTGAAAAACAGTAAAGAAGCTAGAAAATTTTTTTGATTTTAAATTATTTAGAGGATGTCGAAATTGTTAACAACAAGTCCAAAATTTAACTACATAATCAAAAATAATACCTTGTGAATTATTTAGGGGTGGATGTTGAAATTGCAAGGGACAATTCCGAAATTCAGTTAATAAAAAAAAAAAAAAAATACAGTAACAGATGTGTCTGCAGACAGTGAGTACCAAGATCAGAGAAGAAAAGTAAAGAGACGTACATATAGGTCATGCCTTTGGGTCATGCTAAAATTTATGATGATAGAATTTGGAAAATTAAGTGCGGTGGTTTAAGATGTGCGCGGTAGCATTTAAAAAAGGAAATAATAACGTCCATGATGTCACGATGGGCATAATTTGCCTTTTACAAAAACATAAGATTTTACGAGCATATCAAATAGTAGCTTCATAACTTTTTAGCCTTCAAAGCTGTCGGCCGGACTAAAGGGGTTTCTCTCCTAAGTATAAGAATAATAATAATAAATACTTTCCTGAGTAAATATTTTTGCGTACCCAGCCTTCTGCAGAACTTCATGGCTGACAAAGGTTTTCTTCATTAAAGGCTACAGGCAAGATAAAAAGAAAACCTTTATTCAGCACAGCCACTGTTTGTCATTTAAGATCGACAGGAGACGTGCACGGCATAACACATTTCCCTATTCCTACAGAAGAAACGAATAATAACTCCTATGGTTTGAAGTAGTTTGTCCTAAATTCTGCTTGTGACGATGATTCAGAACAAACAAGGGACCTTGCAATTGGAAGCATCAATTTTACCCAATCTATAATAAAGAAGAGACAAATATTAAGTTTAATTATGTAGTGATAAGCTTTTAAACACTTTTACCTATGTTCATACCGAGTTCCTTGCAATATGTACATACATAAATAACAATTAATATTATTTATTTACATGACATATTTCAGTTGCATAAAAACAAAAGTTTCACAGGCACAACGGAATAAAACAATGTTTTCATAATAGCAACGAGAATCGCATTTTATGTAATTGTGAAAAGTATTATGAAAAATGGTTGTGTTAATGAAAATGAAAAGTTTTTTTTTCATTTCACATTATCACAGAACCAGAATCGACCCCCAGATCTGCTTATTTTTGAAAACATCAAGAATAAAAATTACGTTCGTTTTGCATATATAAAGAGTAAAAATTACTATTTTTACGATAAAACAAAGCTAAAAAATATAAAAATAGTTAATATACGGCCCTGTACTGTAAACCAATCGATTTGAAATCGCACGAATTTAGAAAACTAACTCCGACAATAGGGATATTTTTTTAGATTTTGTTTAATATTTTTTACTATATAGATTCTTAAATATCATATCTGAAAAAAAAAATATCGTGTACGATCTTAAACACGTCTGCTGGATCATTATTAATTTTTTGAAAACGAGAAATTTACTCGGATTCGGTTTACAGAACAGGGCCGATAATCTGCGCTTATAATAATAACTTACTTGAATTTTCTGAAGATACATACATATATATATATATATATATATATATATATATATTTAATGCTTTTTTGGCATTGTCACTTATTTATAAAAATAAATAACTTAGCTTATTTACTTAAGAAAAAATGTATTTAACTTTTGATAAATATTTGAGTATTGAATTCTGGAGACACTGGCATATTACGATTCTGTAAATTTTTTGTACCTTGCATTTTTTAATTGACGGAAAAATATCGTTTTTAGACATTTCTAATAGTTATTAGTATATGCCAATTTTTTAAACTGTATATCTGCAATTTGAATAAGTTCATTATTTGGAATCCAGTCTCCAGATATGACACGAGACAGTGTTTTCTGAAGTCTCGTTCACTCAGTCACTGAGACTTTCTTAAACCTCCTTTAGTGGTGGCTTATTTTCAATGTATACTTTGAAACCTCATTCGCTGTGAGATGTTTGTAAATAAATGGTAAAAATTAAAATTGTACAATGCAAATGCTTAATTAAAGTCAAATGAGGAATCATTTGGAAATAAATTTTAATTACTTTTTAATACCAATAATCTTTTTCACACTATATTTTTTTAATTAAATGCAACAAACTCTTTCATTTAATTTTGTAAGTGTGTATATATGTACACGTTTTCATTTCAACAACTTTGAATTTACTAATACGCGTAACTTTAACTCAAGTTCGCTTATTATATTACTAAGTCCCAAATCACACTATGCAAGTCTTATTGCTAAGCTGATTAGTTTGTTAGGAGAGAGAGAGACGGTGGGAAAAGAAACGTTTCTGTTCCCCTCGTCTCGCTCTCCCTAAAACTAATCAGCTTAGCAATAAGACTTGCATAGTGTGATTTGGGACTAAGACTGGAAACAATTTAATAGATACCGGATCTAAATAAATACTTTAATAAAATCAGTCTTTTATCGCTTCTATTAATTCTTCACAAAACTTCACTACATAATTTAACTAAAACAATTTTTGAATATACTAATAAAACTGAAAGTCCAAAAAGTATATCTTCGTTCAGTAAAAAGTGGCAAAAATTAGAAAAAGTGTAGAATTCGGGAGCATTTTGTAAAGGTAGCACAATAGTATCCAAGCAGTCGAAAAAGTGGCAAATTTATATATATTTATATATTTATTTTCTTATTTTATTTCTTATAATAAATTTAAATAATAAAATATAAATTTTCTACTGTTTAATACATTTAAACTCACCCAATTCAAATGTGTTTCCGAAGAATAGAATCAGTATTGTAGGTCGTGTTTCGCCAAAAAAAATAGACGAATGTTACTATGTAACGCATTTTCGATGTAAAAATTTGTACTTAGCATGGAAAAAATATTTTAAAAATTCAATCAATCGAAAGAACAACAATAACTACTCAATTGTAAGTATATCAAACAAAAAAACTAAAATTTTGTGAAAATGAGAGAATTCACTGAATTGTGAATAAATTCGAAAAGACTCAATCGATTTTCATTATCGATATCTCATTTTGTTTCTAGTACATGAAGCTTTACGAAAAAGTACTGAATTCGAACAATTTATACCGTTTTCGATTTTTCACGATATTTTTAAAACAAAAAAATTTGCTATTTTTACATAAAATATATATTTTTGGCTAAAATTTTTTATTGTAACTCCGAAACTACTAAGCCGATTGAAACGCAATATATAAACGAACTAAAGGTTATGTAAATAGTAATTTTTGTAAATTTAGTTTAACAAAGTTGTACCGGTTTTTTTTTGAGTTATGAGAACATAAGTGGAGACATGTCTCAAAAAATTGAGAATTTTACTTAAAAATTAAAAAAAAAACCTCTCCATACAATTAAAAAATTTGGACCATTTTTGTACTGGAACTACAATATATCAAAATTGTATAGTGGTTTTAAAAGCATTTAAAATTTTTTAAATTTTGTTGCGCGGTGTTATGTAAGAGTATGTATATTACATACATTTGCCGAATGTCAACTTTTGATATTCGCGAATTCGAATATTTAAAACGTACCTTAAAGTTTATGAAAACTATCCAAAAATTTAATAGTTGTTAAGTAACATTTGAAATTTATACAAAGTTTTTATAATAAATTAAATAAATTGTAGTCAAACTGAATTGAACTGGTTCTGAATTCCTCATCTTTCTTTATCCATTTACATTCTTAAATATTCTTAATATATGTATGTAGATAAAAACTTCTTTTTATATTAAACTGCAACATATATCAACATTAAATCCACCAAATACAAGAAATGGTATTTGCAGAAGTTTAGAAAAAGAATTCTTGCAATTCTCATGGACAAAAAAGCGCCCTTTCAAAAAATATATTCTTCCATATATGTACATGACAGTATCAAATTATTTAGTTTTAACATTTTTGTTAGTTAACTTGAAGCTACAAGGCTTAAGTTTTGAGAGATGTGTTAATGGAAACTTGCATACAAAGACGTATTTTTATAAGGATATTATTTTAATTTTTTATGCAACAGAACATTAAAAAATATAAAAACAACAGTGAAATGCGTCTAGGAACTAGATTATGTGCCCCTCTAATTTTAAGGTATTTTTAAGGTATATTTTTTTAATGGGCAAATATCTATTGAAAATGTAATGTTCTAGAAGGGACAAAAATTAAGAAAATAAAAATTGCATATCTTTCGGAAAGATATATTTTTTTTGTTTACACGCACATTTAAGATTGATTTGAAGATGGCCAAACGGAGTCTTCACTTATATAGAAACTAGTGAAAGCGAGCGCAATTTTAATAATTTATTTTTTATCTCATTGTTACGCTTTTCCTGGGGGGAGGGGGCTTCACAGTTTTGTTACGATCTGTTACAAGGGGGTGGGAGGGGGGGGGGGGGTAAAAATCGGGCAAAACAGCGTTACGTAATGTATGGACAGGCCCTTATGCCAGCACACTTGTTCTCGTTCTCAATGTTTTGTTTTTGTGCCACTCACTTCAAAGAACGAAACAACACAAAATCGAACAATTTGTTTCATTTATTTTCGTACTCTGCTCTTAAGTACAAGGAAATCAAAACAAAATTAAATTTATAACTGTAATAGTGTCGATTATTTTGTTACGAAAATCATTTTCTAACGCCTGTACCGCGCCATAAATAGCAATAGCTATAATAACGGCCACCCTAATATGCATATATATGTTCCTGCCTGTGTACTTGGAACGCGACTAAAGGCCGGGGACATAGAATGTCTCATACGTTGAAGTTCACTTTTTTCAACTGACAGCTAAGTTGAAATACATGGTTTCTTACGAGGTTTTTTTACATCCTGTTCGTGTCCGTCAAGGTAAGGAACAAAAATTGGTCAACTTTTAACTTTTTGGGTACTTTAATTAGTTTGACAGACATTGGTTGGTTTTTTGATATGTTTGAATTAAGTTTTTTGTATTTTGTGGCAGCAAAAATAAAATAAAACAAACCAAACAAAAGAAATAATTAAGAAAAGTTGAATTTAATTAATAAAATGGAGAACCAACCTAAAGAAACTGTTCAAATGCTTCCATCATGCTTCCAAATGCTTCTCTGTTGTTGCGTTAATGTCAGTTAAAAAAGGCAAAGTTTAACGTATGATGGATTCTATTTGCTGGGGTCTTAATCTACATTAAACATACCACGTTCACAAACAAATTTTAAGGCGATTATGCCTGCTTTAAGGCTTGTGAAAATGAAATTCATTATTCAACTAAAAACATACTTCACAACTTCTGTGCTTTAGTGTAAACAATTTTATTGTTCATGGAAATTCATTAGTTTCTTCTTATTGAAGTGTTATTTGCACAAAGTACATACCATGGCTTAATTGAAATTTAAATATTTACCTTTTTCTATTGTTGGTTTTTTGTGATGTCCCAAATAAAGTTATTTTTTCTGCTAAGGACAATTTAAATGATAACATAATTAGTATCCTTCATTCATACAAAATTACACAATGCAATAAAAACAAATTAATACGCAAACACTTTAGTATTTAAAGTTCGACAAAAAAAAAAGTTCAATAAATAAAATAAAATTACCTTCTGAAAGGTTCTGATTGCTTTGTCATGCCAAATATTCCACCATTCGTAAATGATGAGGCTCCAGTTCTAAAGTCAACGGTTGATAGAATTACTATCAACAATTTAACAACTTGTTGCTAATAAAATGTTGCACAAACAAGCATTATTTTGTCATCTATAGACTATAGTGCTGTTGAATAACGTCTATACACGTACACAAGCCACGTACACATTTATTTACTTTGTGTTTGTAGACTGTAGTTTTAGTAGTAAAACTAAATACTGCTTGTTTATTTTTTTTTCTCCAAAAAAAGTTGTAAAACCTAATTGAATAAATAGAAAATTTACACCTTAATTGCTTACGAACACATAAAGATATCTTCCACATGTTTTTATTCTTGATTGCACTTGGCAAAATGCCAAGAAAAACAATGTTTCCCGTTTGGTTGCTCTCAGAGTTTTTCTATTTCATCCTCTCCACTTTGCTTTCTTATTCTCTTAAAAAGGATTAAAAGTTGGCAAATGTCTAATTGAAGGCTACAACAATTTGTTCTAAGTTGACTTAACTGTAATTCAATTACTCTTCAATGAGTGTGTGTGCCATAGAAATTCTTTCAAACTTAGAAATGAAAAATGTCTTAAAATAATTTTTAATGGAGTACAAACGGACGAGTATATAATTTTTTAAATAAAAGTAATGAAATCTGAGTAAATGAAATTATTTATATTAAAGATTTTTTAATTACATTTTTTTATATTTTTTTCACTATTATTAACGACGTAAACACGAAACTTTAGATATGTATGTATGTATGTATGTACATACATATGTATTTTTCTGGAAAATATTCTAATATTGAAAAAGTAGTTGGGTTTATTTGTTAAGTTTGTGATATACATATGTATGTGCCTTTAACTCTAAAGATTTCCAGTTAAAGGCTGGTACTCTGTTCGAATACTGTTGAGCAACATTGATTATTCCCTGCGAAAAGTTTGACATGTATCAAATGTAGTCCATCTAGCGATTTGGCTAAATTTCACGCTTTTGTTACTTGAATGCATGCAACACGGTTAACGTCAGTGCAAAAAACAATGCGGTATTCGAAGTTTGATGCAAATGTTTGCAAATATCGTAGCTTTTCTTTCGATTCTGTGTGTATTTTGTTGTTGAATTTTAAAAAAAGCTACGATATTTTGCATTTGCACTAACGCACGAACATTTGCATCAAACATCGAATACATCCCATATGTTTTCTAAAAAACTTAAAAATATAAAGCAAATAAAAATTAACTGTGCTTTATTAATTGTTTAATTGTTGTTTTCTGTTGGAAAAAAATATATATATGCACAAATAAAAAATGAATGACGACCCAAGAATGATAAAATAAAGATTACGCCAGCGCGCAAGAATAAAAAACATTTCTGCGCATGATGGAATTCTGACGTCACTCAGCCTGTTGCTGTAAGTAAACACAATCAAGTCCACCGACCATCGACTACAAGATGTCAAAAATAGAATACATGCGACTACCGACTACACGGCTACTTTTGTAGCCCGTAGCCAACTTAGGCTAATTTCTATTTTTCTTGGCTACAAAAAACAGATTAGTGCTGCCAATACAATAAATGCATGAAATGGTGGTTTTAAAAACGCAATACATTAAATATCGCTATTAAAAACGCAAAAAACTATTATAGTGGCACCATTGAAAAATAATAATCATCTGTTCATTTGTTTACATTTTTCATTTACTTTTTATTTGGCGCATTTTTCATTTACTTTTTATTTGTCAAATTTTCCATTTAATTCCATTTTTTCATCAATTTCTAATTTGTTTCATTTATATTTATTTTTTGGTTTTTTTATTGAAATTGGTAAGTATATAATAGTCATTTTTACTGTTTATATGTATTTATTATACTGTTTAATGTAAATGTTTAGTTCAATTTACTGCAAATATGGACGTGCAGCTAATAGAAGAAGTACGCGGCCGGCCAATACTGTACGATCTGGGCCAAGAAAACTATAAAAATATATACATATATGTTTATTTTTTGTAGTTAGTGGTCGGTAGTCGTTAAAAGAATTAAGTAGCTGGCGACTTGGCTATTTTTGTAGCCAGCTACTTTTGTAGTCGGTAGTCGATGGACGGTAGCCTTTGATTGTGTTTATAGCATGTGTTCTCATTGGCTAGTAAAATTCAACTGAAGAACTATTACACGCACACAAACTCACATTTCATATTTGCTCTTTTTCTTATCTCTTTATTTTTATTTTGTTTTTTATTTTTCTTAGCTTTGCAGCCTTTAAACAACAACATGTAATTTTTTTCTTGGAGATCTCTCTGAGTAAATTAATCACAGGGCTGCCAACTAAAACAAAATACATAAATTTTTTGCAAGAAATTATAAATTTCACATGTGATACAGACTTGGTAACCTTTGCGAGGGGACCACTACGCAGTGATCCCAACTTAGCCCTTTTAGGGCTAGATTTAGCCCGTTTTCAGTCAGTCAAAACACGAAAAAAAAATATTAGACCCAAACTAGAAAAGGCGCAAACCTAGCACTTTTTACAATAATCTTTCAGCCCTTTTAGCCCCTTTTTAGTTTTTGCTCGGTATGGCTACATTTAAACTTTTGCGAACTTTTTCTTCCTTTAATCTAGCAAAATAAAATGAGTTAAAAGTCGATATTGCTTTACCAATTTAAATAACAAAAATTAAAAATTTTAAAAACCCCCGACTTTTTTCAGAAAAGATGTTATATCTTCTAAACGGCTAAACCGATTTTCTTCAAACATAGCTAAGAACCCTCTCGATCAAGTCATCTTTCAAACAGAAAAAACTAAATTAAAATCGGTTCAGCCGTTTGGCCTGCACGTGGACACGGACAGACACACAGATACACAGACACACACTACAAACTTATAACACCCCTTTTTTAGTCGGGGGTTGAAAAGAAGAATAATATAGAGTAATCTTTTGCTTCTTCCAAATTTTTTATGCCTTGCAAGTTATTCAGTAAAGTCTAAAACAGATAATGTATGTTTTTGGAAGAACGAGAAATCGAAATTTTATTTAATAACGGCCAATTTTAAATGTATCTACTTATGTAAACATACATATGTATATATATTTCTATTATATATGTATGTATGTATATGCTAACTATTTAATCTACGTATGTACATACCTTATTGAAATGTAATATGAAATGTAAATGAAATATGTACAATATTGAAGCTATAAAGCTATGTATGTGTTGATCTCATGATAGTTATTTATATTTTAATAAATTACTTCACAAAAATTGATTTAATGTTTTTATTTTCAACAGAAACATTTTAATACTAGCCCGTTTTCGCGCTTTTTCGGAAAATTTTACTATTTTTTTTTTTATTTTTGCATATTTTTTCAATTTAGCCCTTTCTAGCCCTTTTTTCAAAAATTTTTACGAGTTTGGAGTCTCAAAAGTTGGCATCACTGCTACTATGTCATCAAACGGTAAATCATGCGCAAGGCGTAATCTTTATTTTATCATTCTTGTGACGACCTATTGCTTACTAGAGCTGCAAAACTATCGATAGTGGCTCCATTCGATAGTTTCGATAGTATATTTTTTTATGCCATCGATACTATCGATAGTTTTTGATTCTTAGAAACTTATCAATTGTGTATTTTTCTAATATAAAATGTTGAATTTTTTAATCATTCCATAAAGAAAAAAAAGTTGATTTTTTTAAAACTTTTAGTTCCAATGTTTTTAATACACATATTCAACAAACATATATACACAGTTCTATAAAAAAAATAAACGAAAAAGCAAACAGATAGATAGATGGATCAATAAAAAATAAATTAAAAAGGAATAAAAGAAAAAAAAATATCTTTCATCATTACTTAAAATATTGCAGTTAGCCAAAAAGTATTGGTTTAACAGAAGGAGAAGCAAACTATTTAGCGTCACCTTTTATTTAAAAGGAAAGAGCGGAGACAGTGCAGTAGTCGTCAAATTTAGCCGCAGTCCAATTTATTCATGTATCAAAGCCGTTGGTACATAATAATTGTATTTTTATGCAACTTGCATCGAGTAGATAAAAACTAATCAAAACTAATTTATTTGTTTTCACATTTATATACATATAAATATATGTATGTAATGATAACCATTATTATAAAGGTTTACAGGTGGGGAAATTTTAATGTTGCATTTTTTATAACACAGTCGCCATCATTCCGTTTTTATTGACTTTGATTTTTTTCTCTTTTAGTAGCGTGTTTTTGTCAATAGTATCGCTATCCACTTAAAATAAAACTATCGATAGTACCATCGATAGTTTTGCAGCTCTATCGCTTAAGGCTTCTGCAGCAGCAGTACATCATGAAATGAATATTCGTCATCAGACTCTGAATAGTTGCTTAAATTATTTTTATAATATATGCTTTCATCACATGTTTTAAGAGATCATTTGTAATTTTAAAGCTTTTACAACTTACGATAAACCTTTTTTAAGCCACATCGTATATAAAGCAGAGAATTCATAGTGTTTAAATTCATTCTATTTCTTATTTTTGTTTTTATGAGATTCATTCCACATTACTAAACGGTAATACCAAAAACTTCATTACGAATGAAGCTAAATTTCATTTAATGCGTTTTTGTATTCGAATATATTTGTCCAGAACTCTATTGTAGACTTCTGGTTTGTCCATTCATACGAACTTAGCTTTTGCCATTGTTGTTCCAAAGTTGAAATATTCTCTATCGTATAGACTAACAATTCTTCCTTAAAATGTTCATGTAACTTAGACTTATTTGCTTTTAAATTATTTTCTACACAAAAGAAACTTGTATTTTTTAAATTTGAAAAATTTGTTGGCAATCGTTGTCCAAGTTGATATATTAATTGTGCAATGAAATTTCGACATGTAACTCTTATATCTTTCTCCATTTCAGAATTTATATATTGCTTTTTAGATGTAAGAAATATTTCAAAATCGTAATTATAATACGGAGTTGGATCGAAAAAATCTTTTAAGCACGAATATAAAGGATCAAAATAGTCCACTTTGAAAATGATTTGATAAGAGAGATCTTTTAAAAGATTGTGTAACTCTGAGAGCAATAAAGTAGGGTCAGCATCGTTACTTTGAAACATTTTGTTTACTTCTTTTACGTCTGAGAAAATAGTTTTCAAAAACTTCAGATATGACAAATTTCTGTCGTCACTGTATAGATTTTTAAAAATTTTTGCTTGGTGGCATGATTCTAACGTCGCGGCAATTTCGAAATGAGTTTTTAACTCTAGCCATTGATTTTCTATTCGTTTTACTGCTGATTCAATAGACAACCATCTGGTGTCACAAGCTCTAACTAATTTTAGTGTTCTAACTATAATCATTTTTAATTGCAGCATAAATATTTTTATAATTGTGTTGCCTTAAGGAAGATTTGCTAAACCAATTGTAGGTTTCCGACACCAAGTACTCAATTTCGTCCAGCAGCGTTTTGGATGCTGAAGACACTGATAACTGAATTGAATGACAGACACGCGGAACTAGTGTTATATTTTTATTTTCTTCGCGAAAATTTTGTGATTACTCCACGGTTAACTCCAGTCATAACTTTCGCATTATTAGTGCCAAAGTCCACCATGTTAGAAATTTTTAAGTTAAGGTCGTAAAGAACTTTAAAGATGGCTCTATATATTCCATCAGCTGCAGCATCTTCTAACGCACTTAGGTATAGAAATGTATTTACTATTTTTTTTTTTTTTTTGCTAAAACTGCTGTAGTATCGAATCACAATACCTAAGTATTTATGTCTGTAGATTCGTCTATAATCAGGCTAAAATAATAATATCTTCAGTTAATAATTGTTGAAAGCGAGGATCCAGGGGGTTATTATGTAATTCGATTCGAAACGGAAATGTGTTCGAATGTAATGTTAATAACATACAAATTCGAACAGTTTCCGTTTCGAATCGAAATACATAATAACCCCCCAGAACTGATTTAATAATAGTAGTGCACTTTGTTCGACCCAAAGACATGCCAACAGCGGTCTTACTATCACTGAATATGTATATATCTTTGTAAGACGGCAAAGTGTTCGACCGGCCTAATCGAAGTGTGTAGCGCCACATATAAAGATTATAATATCTGTGCTTCTTTTTGTTTGTTATTATTGTTCAGTGATTGAAAAACAATAGTTTTTTGACTGTTTTTATGAATTGGTGATGATGCTGCAATATGTTTAGAAGTCTTTCCGTGCATTAGGAGGGTGCTTAATTTCGATTTCAAAATATATTGGCAATATTTACAATTAACTTCTTGATCATTTAGCTCAACAATCCAATTACACTGTCTTAGATCATTCAACCAACTTTTACTTGTTGTCTGGGTATATTTTCTGTAATATTAAAGAAATTGTAGCACACATTACATACATACACATGTCCATATATACTTTTATACATGTTAATAAATATTTATTTACTTCTTGCTGGACGATATGAGTGTTCATCGAATTCACTACTTTCACAAATATCCGTTGTATTTTCCACAGTTCCTCTAAGATACCTACATAGGTACATAAGAGTTATAGTTTTACTTGAACTTATGTAGTTTCGATTTTATGTTTACACTTACCTTGCTATTTGTAATACCTATGGAAAATTAAACTCTTCTTTTACTTGGTTTTTGGAAAGCTAAAATGCTACACCAGGAATGATAAACTACAAGATTACGCCAGTGCAAAAAAAAAATATTAGACGTGTGACGTCACGCACGCTGCGTTTCTATTGGCTGATAATTTGGTTTATTTTTTTTTTTATAAAAATCTTTAAAGCTATTTTGACTGCAGGATTGCCAACCGCTATACAAGTACTGGTTTTGCTAAGTTCGGTGGAGAAAATTGGACATATAATAATCCCACTTTTTTTACTTTTGCAGTTACTTACGAACAAGAAGACAATATTGTTTTTGTTGTAGGTATTTACCATTTTTTTAATATTATCCGAAATTAGATAATTGATTTTTAACCGATATACAAAGTCTTAAAATGCTTATTTTCGTAGTTTTTTTTTTTTTGCTAATTTTCTCCCAAGACAAAATTTAACAAAAAAGATCATCTGAAAGAGTTTTTCAAGCCCCACCCAATGGTGCATTAAACTTTACCATTCATAACACCTGCAATACGTTAAAAATTGAGATTTTTTAAGCGTTTTTATAGCAGAGCATATTCTCACAAAAGTGTACGACTTATGTACATATGTACACACATATTTTTATGAATGTATATATACATATAAATATGTCATTCCTTTTGTAATTTGTATAATGTACCTGCTAGAAGGGGTATTATGCCAACAAAATATTAGTACCGTTCACACTGAATTTGTTATTTGTTTACTTGGTAAAATTAAGTACCATTTTTGATATTTTAAAATTTAAAATTTTACAAATAACAAATTCAGTGTGAATTATATTAGAAAATAGCTATTTAAAAATGTATCATAGTTACAGTCTTTAGTTTTGTATGTTTCGATTTGGTGCTATGTACATATTAACACACAATATATTAAATAACTAAAAAAAAATCAAAATCAAGCGCTTTGTTAAGATTAATAAAACAAGTTTAATTTCAAAAATTAAAAGAAACTCTCAATAACAAATAAGAAAAATTTTTGTAGAGAAAAAATTGTTTAAATTTTTTAGTTTCCCATACTTATGCTTTAAGTCTTGCATTTGATTTTTTCCAGCCTTTATGGCAACTCTTATAATAGACGTGTGACGTCACGTCTAACGGTAAACTCTTTTATTGGCGTAATCTTGTAGTTTATCATTCTTGATGCTACACTATTTGCACATGTTTGTATTATTAACAGGCTTTTTTAAATCTCTTATTTTCACACTCAACAAATGTTTCACTTCTTGATTTTGTCCTTTATAATGAATATAATAATGTGTGTATAGAAGAGATACATACATACATATGGATGAACGCAAACTTTCAATTATATCGGTACCAATTTAATTCTATTTCTCAGCATAAGCTACAAAAGCAAATATTATTTTATGTTTACTTATTTTAAATATCAAATTGAATATTCTGGGCACATAAGTATATGTATGTATGTACATGTGTATGTATGCATGTTTGTGTGTGAAATTTACTTTGCAACCAAGGCACATTTACTACAGGTAACTACATGCATTAGGTAAAACTCTGTGGCAACTCTGTGCTTCTCACATAGCTTTACAAAGTAATTGTCAAAAATTTTTATGCATCAAACAAGCCATACAAGTAATTGCCAAACGAATTCTTCGTTATAAACTTGTAAACAAAAAGTCAGCTGATGAGAAATATGCCTGATACGTGTACCTGTTTGATATGCCTTGCTTTGCAACATAAAACCACTGTGTTGCTAGATTAACGTTCAGATTATTGCAGTGGTTACACGTGAAAAATGACTAACGTACCGAAAATTACATAAGTTATATATTATTATATATATTAAAAAATGCAAAAAAAAAAAAACTAAAAAATGCTATAGAAAATGCTAACTGCTAAATCGAAAATTTTCCAGCTAAATCAACAAAAAAATTCTAAATTTTGCTGCAAAAATGCTAAAATGGTCGCGCTGGTTTTAAATATCATTTAATATGTTGGAAATGGAATGTTTATAACACAAGAATCTATAAGAAAGTTTTAAATCATTAACTGAGAACTCAAAATTATTTTAAATTTAACCGATTACGCATGAAATATAACTAAACCTTGTTGCGCAACTCTATCGATATATTAAGTACATCTCGATAATTCTGCGTCTTAAAATAACATACATATGTCAACACTCATCAACAGAGTTATTTATTAGATAGTCTGAACATCCAATAAAGTTTAATTTCCTTCTGTAAAGCAACGGAAGAGTGAAAAATGTCTTAAAATGTGGGGTTTTGCCGGACGCTAATTTTTTTCGAGGACAGATCCGAAAAGAGGGCAGTGTCCGGGAAAAACAGGAAGGATAGCAACCTCAATATATACATATGTATATAAATGTTAAGGAAGTCTCTATTAGCGTGCTTATGGCAGCAGCCAATGGCAACTATCGTTTCACCTAGGTGGACGTCGGAGCATATGGAAGTGAAGGTGATGCCAACATATTTGACAAGTGCACCATTTGTTTTTTGGCAGATGACGCGTTCCCTTTGCACCCCCGTATTATGAAGCCTTTCATAATACGGTGCTGCATGTAATTAAGTATAAATCCATTAAGAACTGCTTGAGTTAGAGGCAGACTACTAAAGCAAGATTTTTAAATTTTTTGGAAAAAAGGCATTTTTCAAAATTCTAAGTTTTTAAAGTAGATTAAGAAAATAGATGAAGGAATTTCAAAAAAAAAATTAAAAGTGAGACGGTCTAATGTACATACATATGTAAATACATACATTACATTATTTTAAAAGAAACTAAAAAAACAATTAAACCATGGTACAATAATATAAAAGTACAACCACATTTGACGTGTCAAATTAATTCGGACTTTTGTCCCAATTATTTGACTACTGTTTTTTTTTTGCAAACAGAGAGGAAAGCGTTGCCACACACATATAATGGCAACTTTTATATAAGGAATGCTTTTTAAAATGTGTAATTTGAGTTTAGAAATTGTAGTTAAACACACATTTTTTTAATGTTAATTGAACATGAGAATAACGAAATCTGTGTGTAATAAGACCTACAAAAGCAAATATTTGATTAATTATTTAATTCAATAGATAACAAAAATAGCCGCACGGCTTGGGATGAAACTTCGTTCTTAAAAACATCGATATCGATGTATCGATAGAAGCGATACATTGATATTTTATTAGCGGAATTCACGGTTGTTTCATACATATAATACACATTCACATATACTTCGTGTGCAAATTTATTGCTGGTTTACATCAAGCACAACACACATACTGCGACATTTGCATTTGAAGTAAACACCTTTCAAAGCTCTTAAATTTGTTCTTGTTTATTTGCAAAGTAACAGCAAGCATTGTTGTCGCCGAGATCTTGTTGGCTGTTGTGCTCTCGTCGGTGTGAAACTACAAAAAGCTCTTTATAAAAGTTTGCACATGGTGCATATGGCTTGGACGTAGCTGAATAAGAGTTAATGCTTTGTTGATATACCCAACAAACGCTGTTCTTCTTTTTTGTTTGCTAAGGACATGGCCTATGATTGGACTAGGAACATGTAATTATCACATTTCTCCTTAAAATGGACCACGTGGTCTAGTAGTGTCCTTAAGAATGCTACAACCAATAATTTCATCCGAATAATGTAAGGCAGCTACGTCCAAACACACATACTCTAATATACATATGTATTTGTTATAATAAAATTCTTGTGACGACCTATTGCTTACTAGAGCTGCAAAACTATCGATAGTGGCTCCATTCGATAGTTTCGATAGTATATTTTTTTATGCCATCGATACTATCGATAGTTTTTGATTCTTAGAAACTTATCAATTGTGTATTTTTCTAATATAAAATGTTGAATTTTTTAATCATTCCATAAAGAAAAAAAAGTTGATTTTTTTAAAACTTTTAGTTCCAATGTTTTTAATACACATATTCAACAAACATATATACACAGTTCTATAAAAAAAATAAACGAAAAAGCAAACAGATAGATAGATGGATCAATAAAAAATAAATTAAAAAGGAATAAAAGAAAAAAAAAATATCTTTCATCATTACTTAAAATATTGCAGTTAGCCAAAAAGTATTGGTTTAACAGAAGGAGAAGCAAACTATTTAGCGTCACCTTTTATTTAAAAGGAAAGAGCGGAGACAGTGCAGTAGTCGTCAAATTTAGCCGCAGTCCAATTTATTCATGTATCAAAGCCGTTGGTACATAATAATTGTATTTTTATGCAACTTGCATCGAGTAGATAAAAACTAATCAAAACTAATTTATTTGTTTTCACATTTATATACATATAAATATATGTATGTAATGATAACCATTATTATAAAGGTTTACAGGTGGGGAAATTTTAATGTTGCATTTCTTATAACACAGTCGCCATCATTCCGTTTTTATTGACTTTGATTTTTTTCTCTTTTAGTAGCGTGTTTTTGTCAATAGTATCGCTATCCACTTAAAATAAAACTATCGATAGTACCATCGATAGTTTTGCAGCTCTATCGCTTAAGGCTTCTGCAGCAGCAGTACATCATGAAATGAATATTCGTCATCAGACTCTGAATAGTTGCTTAAATTATTTTTATAATATATGCTTTCATCACATGTTTTAAGAGATCATTTGTAATTTTAAAGCTTTTACAACTTACGATAAACCTTTTTTAAGCCACATCGTATATAAAGCAGAGAATTCATAGTGTTTAAATTCATTCTATTTCTTATTTTTGTTTTTATGAGATTCATTCCACATTACTAAACGGTAATACCAAAAACTTCATTACGAATGAAGCTAACTTTCATTTAATGCGTTTTTGTATTCGAATATATTTGTCCAGAACTCTATTGTAGACTTCTGGTTTGTCCATTCATACGAACTTAGCTTTTGCCATTGCTGTTCCAAAGTTAAAATATTCTCTATCGTATAGACTAACAATTCTTCCTTAAAATGTTCATGTAACTTAGACTTATTTGCTTTTAAATTATTTTCTACACAAAAGAAACTTGTATTTTTTAAATTTGAAAAATTTGTTGGCAATCGTTGTCCAAGTTGATATATTAATTGTGCAATGAAATTTCGACATGTAACTCTTATATCTTTCTCCATTTCAGAATTTATATATTGCTTTTTAGATGTAAGAAATATTTCAAAATCGTAATTATAATACGGAGTTGGATCGAAAAAATCTTTTAAGCACGAATATAAAGGATCAAAATAGTCCACTTTGAAAATGATTTGATAAGAGAGATCTTTTAAAAGATTGTGTAACTCTGAGAGCAATAAAGTAGGGTCAGCATCGTTACTTTGAAACATTTTGTTTACTTCTTTTACGTCTGAGAAAATAGTTTTCAAAAACTTCAGATATGACAAATTTCTGTCGTCACTGTATAGATTTTTAAAAATTTTTGCTTGGTGGCATGATTCTAACGTCGCGGCAATTTCGAAATGAGTTTTTAACTCTAGCCATTGATTTTCTATTCGTTTTACTGCTGATTCAATAGACAACCATCTGGTGTCACAAGCTCTAACTAATTTTAGTGTTCTAACTATAATCATTTTTAATTGCAGCATAAATATTTTTATAATTGTGTTGCCTTAAGGAAGATTTGCTAAACCAATTGTAGGTTTCCGACACCAAGTACTCAATTTCGTCCAGCAGCGTTTTGGATGCTGAAGACACTGATAACTGAATTGAATGACAGACACGCGGAACTAGTGTTATATTTTTATTTTCTTCGCGAAAATTTTGTGATTACTCCACGGTTAACTCCAGTCATAACTTTCGCATTATTAGTGCCAAAGTCCACCATGTTAGAAATTTTTAAGTTAAGGTCGTAAAGAACTTTAAAGATGGCTCTATATATTCCATCAGCTGCAGCATCTTCTAACGCACTTAGGTATAGAAATGTATTTACTATTTTTTTTTTTTTTTGCTAAAACTGCTGTAGTATCGAATCACAATACCTAAGTATTTATGTCTGTAGATTCGTCTATAATCAGGCTAAAATAATAATATCTTCAGTTAATAATTGTTGAAAGCGAGGATCCAGGGGGTTATTATGTAATTCGATTCGAAACGGAAATGTGTTCGAATGTAATGTTAATAACATACAAATTCGAACAGTTTCCGTTTCGAATCGAAATACATAATAACCCCCCAGAACTGATTTAATAATAGTAGTGCACTTTGTTCGACCCAAAGACATGCCAACAGCGGTCTTACTATCACTGAATATGTATATATCTTTGTAAGACGGCAAAGTGTTCGACCGGCCTAATCGAAGTGTGTAGCGCCACATATAAAGATTATAATATCTGTGCTTCTTTTTGTTTGTTATTATTGTTCAGTGATTGAAAAACAATAGTTTTTTGACTGTTTTTATGAATTGGTGATGATGCTGCAATATGTTTAGAAGTCTTTCCGTGCATTAGGAGGGTGCTTAATTTCGATTTCAAAATATATTGGCAATATTTACAATTAACTTCTTGATCATTTAGCTCAACAATCCAATTACACTGTCTTAGATCATTCAACCAACTTTTACTTGTTGTCTGGGTATATTTTCTGTAATATTAAAGAAATTGTAGCACACATTACATACATACACATGTCCATATATACTTTTATACATGTTAATAAATATTTATTTACTTCTTGCTGGACGATATGAGTGTTCATCGAATTCACTACTTTCACAAATATCCGTTGTATTTTCCACAGTTCCTCTAAGATACCTACATAGGTACATAAGAGTTATAGTTTTACTTGAACTTATGTAGTTTCGATTTTATGTTTACACTTACCTTGCTATTTGTAATACCTATGGAAAATTAAACTCTTCTTTTACTTGGTTTTTGGAAAGCTAAAATGCTACACCAGGAATGATAAACTACAAGATTACGCCAATGCAAAAAAAAATATTAGACGTGTGACGTCACGCACGCTGCGTTTCTATTGGCTGATAATTTGGTTTATTTTTTTTTATAAAAATCTTTAAAGCTATTTTGACTGCAGGATTGCCAAGCGCTATACAAGTACTGGTTTTGCTAAGTTCGGTGAAGAAAATTGGACAGATAATAATCCCACTTTTTTGACTTTTGCAGTTACTTACGAACAAGAAGACAATATTGTTTTTGTTGTAGGTATTTACCATTTTTTTAATATTATCCGAAATTATATAATTGATTTTTAACCGATATACAAAGTCTTAAAATGCTTATTTTCGTAGTTTTTTTTTTTTTTTGCTAATTTTCTCCCAAGACAAAATTTAACAAAAAAGATCATCTGAAAGAGTTTTTCAAGCCCCACCCAATGGTGCATTAAACTTTACCATTCATAACATCAGCAATACGTTAAAAATTGAGATTTTTTAAGCGTTTTTATAGCAGAGCATATTCTCACAAAAGTGTACGACTTATGTACATATGTACACACATATTTTTATGAATGTATATATACATATAAATATGTCATTCCTTTTGTAATTTGTATAATGTACCTGCTAGAAGGGGTATTATGCCAACAAAATATTAGTACCGTTCACACTGAATTTGTTATTTGTTTACTTGGTAAAATTAAGTACCATTTTTGATATTTTAAAATTTAAAATTTTACAAATAACAAATTCAGTGTGAATTATATTAGAAAATAGCTATTTAAAAATGTATCATAGTTACAGTCTTTAGTTTTGTATGTTTCGATTTGGTGCTATGTACATATTAACACAGAATATAAATAACTAAAAAAAAATCAAAATCAAGCGCTTTGTTAAGATTAATAAAACAAGTTTAATTTCAAAAATTAAAAGAAACTCTCAATTACAAATAAGAAAAAATTTTTGTAGAGAAAATAAAATAATAGAATAGAATTTGTTTTTTGCTATTTCTTTGTTTAAATTTCTTACTCCCTGTTTGTGTAAGACGTTTGAGTTAGAAATCTTGGCGTTTTTGTAATAGACTAAATAAAGGAAAGTCGTACAACTTTTCTTTAATCTATTACAGAAACGCCAAGATTTCTAACTCAAACGTCTTACACAAACAGGGGGTTATATACATATTGGACAAAAATTAAAAAAAGTTCTGAAAGATAATATTAAAAAGTGGTAATATGCGCGTTTTTTGGGACCAAAATTTTTTTTCGCGTTTTGAGTGTCTGAAATCGGGTTAAATCTACCCGAAAAGTGCTAATGCCCATATTTTGAGTTGGTAACCAAATTGTAATTACTTTTAAGTTATATTTAAATACGAAATTGTGTTTTTTAGTGCATAGTTAAATAATAATTAAATTCCCAACCTTCTGTAATACTTAAGTTTTATGAGCGTGCCATTTGTTTTTATGCGTGCGTGTGTTTATTGAAAACATACACATTAACATCATGTGGTCGTGTTGAAAACAGCATGTGCTAGTATTAAAAAAAATTTCGTTCTAATTTCATAAATGTATAGGACAGTACATAGTTTCATATCATGGAATAAATAAATAGAGAAATTCATTATGACGTTCGTTTGGATTTATAAAATTTATTTTATGCAATTATAATTTTCTTCATGTTTTGTTTATGTTCTTTGGAAAGTCCTCGTCCAGACATGCAATTTTTGTTGCTGGAATTTCTTAAAATTTTGCTTTGAAATTGCATAAGTGTCCAAATTATGAAATTCAAATTTTTTGCTATTATGCATTAAAAAATTCTATTACATCACAAATTTCCCTGAAAAATTAACACTTATATTTACTTTTTCTAATATTTTTGGTTTTCATACAACTGAAGAAATAGCAACTAGCAACTTGAAATTAACAATTACGAGCACATGAAACTGTGTACCCCTCCCTAATCTTTTCACCCCTCTCAACAATAAACTAAAGAATTGCTGCAACAAAAATTGCAAGTCTGGACAGCGAAAAAGCGTTCAATAATATTTAGAAATTTTCTAGTGCTGTCGTACTTTCAACGTAATTTAATAAGAACTTTAATTAACCATTGAAAAAATGAAATCGTATCTAAAAAAAATTTAATTTTAAGTAAAAACTAGCTAATTATGTACTTAAATATTGAGTTAGAAACTATGGGTAGGTTGGCATCACTGCATCAAAAAGATTTGTCAAAACGAACCACGAATGTGTCGTTTGAACGGCATGGTTCACAATCGTGGTTCAGAGAGCGAACCAAGTGGTTCATGTTGCCGTCTGAACATAGCATTAAGTCTTTCATTTGATTTTTTCCAGCCTTTATGGCAACTCTTACAATAGACGTGTGACGTCACGTCTAACGGTAAACTCTTTTATTGGCGTAATCTTGTAGTTTATCATTCTTGATGCTACACTATTTGCATATGTTTGTATTATTAACAGGCTTTTTTAAATCTCTTATTTTCACACTCAACAAATGTTTCACTTCTTGATTTTGTCCTTTATAATGAATATAATAATGTGTGTATAGAAGAGATATATACATACATATGGATGAACGCAAACTTTCAATTATATCGGTACCAATTTAATTCTATTTCTCAGCATAAGCTACAAAAGCAAATATTATTTTATGTTTACTTATTTTAAATATCAAATTGAATATTCTGGGCACATAAGTATATGTATGTATGTACATGTGTATGTATGCATGTTTGTGTGTGAAATTTACTTTGCAACCAAGGCACATTTACTACAGGTAACTACATGAATTAGGTAAAACTCTGTGGCAACTCTGTGCTTCTCACATAGCTTTACAAAGTAATTGTCAAAAAATTTTATGCATCAAACAAGCCATACAAGTAATTGCCAAACGAATTCTTCGTTATAAACTTGTAAACAAAAAATCAGCGGATGAGAAATATGCCTGATACGTGTACCTGTTTGATATGCCTTGCTTTGCAACATAAAACCACTGTGTTGCTAGATTAACGTTCAGATTATTGCAGTGGTTACACGTGACTAACGTACCGAAAATTACATAAATTATATATTATTATATATATTAAAAAATGCAAAAAAAAAACTAAAAAATGCTATAGAAAATGCTAACTGCTAAATCGAAAATTTTCCAGCTAAATCAACAAAAAAATTCTAAATTTTGCTGCAAAAATGCTAAAATGGTCGCGCTGGTTTTAAATATCATTTAATATGTTGGAAATGGAATGTTTATAACACAAGAATTTATAAAAAAGTTTTAAATCATTAACTGAGAACTCAAAAATATTTTAAATTTAACCGATTACGCATGAAATATAACTAAACCTTGTTGCGCAACTCTATCGATATATTAAGTACATCTCGATAATTCTGCGTCTTAAAATAACATACATATGTCAACACTCATCAACAGAGTTATTTATTAGATAGTCTGAACATCCAATAAAGTTTAATTTCCTTCTGTAAAGCAATGGAAGAGTGAAAAATGTCTTAAAAAGTGGGATTTCGCCGGACGCTAATTTTTTTCGAGGACAGATCCGAAAAGAGGGCAGTGTCCGGGAAAAAGAGGAAGGATAGCAACCTCAATATATACATATGTATATAAATGTTAAGGAAGTCTCTATTAGCGTGCTTATGGCAGCAGCCAATGGCAACTATCGTTTCACCTAGGTGGACGTCGGAGCATATGGAAGTGAAGGTGATGCCAACATATTTGACAAGTGCACCATTTGTTTTTTGGCAGATGACGCGTTCCCTTTGCCTTTTATAATACGGTGCTGCATGTAATTAAGTATAAATCCATTAAGAACTGCTTGAGTTAGAGGCAAACTACTAAAGCAAGATTTTTAAATTTTTTGGAAAAAAGGCATTTTTCCTCAAAAAACAAAAATAAAACGATTTTAGAGACCACTACCCGTTTATCAATATTTAAGTGTTATATACCAAAATTCTAAGTTTTTAAAGTAGACTAAGAAAATAGATGAAGCAATTTCAAAAAAAAATTAAAAGTGATTAAATTAAAAGGTCTAATGTACATACATATGTACCTATATACATTACATTATTTTAAAAGAAACTAAAAAAACAATTAAACCATGGTACAATAATATAAAAGTACAACCACATTTGACGTATCAAATTAATTCGGACTTTTGTCCCAATTATTTGACTACTGTTTTTTTTTTGCAAACAGAGAGGAAAGCGTTGCCACACACATATAATGGCAACTTTTATATAAGGAATGCTTTTTAAGATGTGTAATTTGAGTTTAGAAATTGTAGTTAAACACACATTTTTTTAATGTTAATTGAACATGAGAATAACGAAATCTGTGTGTAATAAGACCTACAAAAGCAAATATTTGATTAATTTTTTAATTCAATAGATAACAAAAATAGCCTCACGACTTGGGATGAAACTTTATTCTTAAAAACATCGATACAAGGAAACTCCGTAAATAGAAGCGATACATCGATGTTTTATTAGCGGAATTCACGGTTGTTTCATACATATAATACACATTCGCATATACATACTTCGTGTGCAAATTTATTGCTGGTTTACATCAAGCACAACACACATACTGCGACATTTGCATTTGAGGTAAACACATTTCAAAGCTCTTAAATTTGTTCTTGTTTCTTTGCAAAGTAACAGCAAGCATTGTTGTCGCCGAGATCTTATTGGCTGTTGTGCTTTCGTCGGTGTGAAACTACAAAAAGCTCTTTATAAAAGTTTGCACATGGTGCATATGGCTTGGACGTAGCTGAATAAGAGTTAATGCTTTGTTGATATACCCAACAAACACTGTTCTTCTTTTTTGTTTGCTAAGGACATGGCCTATGATTGAACTAGGAACATGTAATTATCACATTTCTCCTTAAAATGGACCACATGGTCTAGTAGTGTCCTTAAGAATGCTACAACCCGTTAACAATTTCATCCGAATAATGTAAGGCAGCTACGTCCAAACACACATACTCTAATATACATATGTATTTCAGATAAACAGCTTTGTTATTGTTTCTTTGCAAAGACCAAAGATGTCGCCAAGATCTGGAGGCAAATCGCGGCACTCGTTATCGAATTACGAAATATTTCCATATAAATTCTATTGAAATATTTCGTAATTACGTTCGATAAGAATTGCCGCGATTTGCCCCCTGCTTGGATGTTGTGCTCTCTTCAGTGTGAAAACATAAAAGGTCTTTTGTAAAACTTTTCACATAGTGCGTATAGCTTGGACGCAGTTGATGTAAGGTAATACACCAGAGAGTATAAAGACAAAGTTCCGCCTTGATTCAGTTGGAAATTTCCTTCCTCTTGTATCTTGCTTGCTGCAAGCAAGCAAGCTGCTGTAACTTATTTGCTGTTTATTTTTTATAAATTTATGAAATAATTGAAATATATTCCATTATTTTTAAGAACGTCAAAACATTAATAAAAAAAAACTCGGATTTCATAAATTAATAAGGTAGCATTAATTTTGAGAGTAAAAAATAATCAGGACAAACGTCAGAAGGTTAAATGATTAAACAGAATACCGGCTTCAACACATTTTCCATACAAATTGACACAAAAAAACAGCCGCAGAAACCGGTCGTGAGATAGAATCTATTTTATTTTGAGAGCGTTTTTTCTTATACTCTCACATATCAATGTTCATTCTCACAAAAATGTTACCATACTTTCAATAAATTTCATACATTTTGTAAACAAAACTACAAAGAAAAATAAGCACAAAAGAAAATAAAACAAAAATTAGAGAGCATTTGAAGTTACTGCCGTCGATGTTATTATGGGCTTGATTAATTTGTCAGCGATTTTCCTGAAGTGGCAGACTTTATTCTGTTTCTACATTAATATGGCGACGAAAAGAGAGAACGGTTTTACCTTTATATTATTGTATCATGAATTAAAAATTTGCGGTATTCACAAGGGTGTCTTAAGTGTCCTAAGTGTCATAATTACTTAACATTTTAACATAGTTTAAAAAAATTGTTGTTGTGGCTCAAACAAAACGGTCATAAAGTAATAAGACTTTCTCAGCTATGTTTATTGTTTGTCATAACCAGCGATGCCAATTTAGCGCGTTCCGCGCTAGATTTAACGCGTTTTAACTATGCCAAACGCTCTTTTTTCCGTCTTAGCGCGTTTATTAAAAAAAGCGCTAAATTAGCGCGTTTTGAATAAAGTCAATAACATCATTTCACTTCAATATTTTTTTAACTTTTTTTGTATAAATTTAACAATTTTCTAATATCCAAAACTCTGATAAAAATTTTTAAATTAGTTAATGATTCAGCTGTCGCAAACAAAATTCGCTTGACTGTGGTTAGAATTAAAAACGCATTTTAATACTGTAATGGCAAATATTTTGAAATTTCACAACTAAAAGTATTTACTACAAAAAATGACCCAAAAAATGTATATAACTTATAAAGCATCTACTATAGCTGAAGTACAAAAATTACTTGAATTGCAAAACTATTGGACAAATTGGACAATTAATATGTTGTTACAAAGTTTTACAAATAAATTAAAAGTAAAAACTAAGGATTTCGATTGTTTGGAAGGCGATTCTGATTCTGGGGGCAAATTATGGCACTCGTTACCGAACGAAATTATGAAATATTTCAATAGAGTTTACATGGAAATATTTTAAAATTTCGAACCGTATCGAATAACGTAATTTGCCTCCTGTATTAAATGATTTTAGTTTATTAAAACATAATGTGCAGGAAGCAATATTGCAAAATCTGAAAAATTAATTGTGATACGAGTACTAATACGTACATCGACTTTTATTGAAATTTAATTTAGCGCGTAGAAAATAGCGCGTTTTTGCTATAAATATTTGACAATGCTGTAACTTAGCGCATTCTAGCGCATTTTGAGAAGGGTAGTAGCGCGTTTGGGTTATAAATAGTTGGCATCGCTGGTCATAACTACATGTGGAAATGCGTGAGAGTTTACCAAAGGAATTGAGAGAGAGAGTAAAAAATGTACAAGGTGTTAAAACCAAAATACAAATAAGTACAATATTTATAATTGTAAATTATAAGGGGTCGCTCACAGCAGTCATATATTTTCGTTTTATAACTTTAAAACGTGTTAATTTATGAGTACCATTTGAATACCCCAATTATTTTATAAAATAAACTAAAATCATTTTATATTTAATTTATTTTCAGTAGTATACATATACATATGTATGTGTATACATATATGTATTTATATTATTAACATAACAAATTCATTTATTTATAAACAAGACAAAAACGTACATACCAACTAATTATCGTTTAAGTTAATTAGTAGTTACAAATTTCACAATGTAAATAAAACAATATTGTCAATTGCTTTGGACTTTATTATTCAATTCTCAATCCTTTTGGTATCATCAAAAGTTTCATTTCAAAGAAAATTTAGAATCAAAATGTCTCTAAACAAAAATAGGTCGTTTTTTTGTAAAACATTTGCTTAGAGATACTAACATTTACATATATTGATTGAAAACTTTGTTTTGAAATGAAACTTTAAATAATACAACAAGTATTGAGAATTAAACAATAAAATCAACAAACAATTGACAATATTGTTTAATTTACATTGAAGAATTTATACTAAATTAAACAGGTAATAATTGGAAAAAATTAATATTAGTCGAACAAAACAAAATTCACTTTTTCAAAGCTAAAAGTACTTATACAAAAAATCTTTTATCAGTTCATCGTGCAAAAGTATCACAAAAACTTTTACATTCTATTTAGTCTTACTGTATTTACTAGGATATGATCAATCATTCTTTGAGCAGAGATCTCTTCACACATATGTATGTATAGTGATGCACGAATATTCGTATTCGAATTGCCGAATTTTCGGCCATTTTTAATGCGAATACGAAGCATTCGTATCCGTCAAATTCAGGCGAATACGATACGAATATTTTTCCAAAAAAATTAAATAAATGAATGCATAAATCGTAAACTAAATTTAAATAAATGGATAAAAATATTAGTTTTTACGAATACATTAAATTTTACATAGAAATTTGTGCTTTGTATGATTTTCAAATATTATTTACTGACGATCATTAAAATTTTGGATAGTTTTAATTAACTTTAAAGTACGCCAACAGGAGTATGAAGTTCTTTCTCATAATAATTTTTTAATATTTCATATTGTAGACGTAAATAGACGTAAATAATGTCTGTAAATTTCACATGAAATATTCGTATTCGTATTCACGAATATCGTTTCGTTATTTATTTTTGATGTGTAAACATCTATACTCTAGGGGGTAAAAATCTTTTGACTTTGATTTCTTTGCTGAGGTTTCTTTGCTTTTGCTTTGCATTGTCAAATCGATGTGAGCTATGTATGAGTGTATTAGTGTTTGAAAGAAGCAATACCAAACAGAGAAACAAGTCGTCCGGCTCGAAGCCGACGGTGCGCCGTCACCGGTTATTTTTTTGTATATTTCCGTACACCAAAGGTGAAAAAGAACCGTAAGAGCTACGGACTTGAAATTCGTACACAATATGTAGACATTTCGCCACTACAACAACAAACACATGAGAGTTAAAAACTAAAGGGTGTTCCAAAACGAGCAACGAAAAATGTTAAAATCCCATGTAATATACATACAATTGTATGTACATATATACACTTGAAATTTTAAAAGTTAGTGTATTTTTATACAGACTACAACAATTAACACTAAATTTAAAAAAATTAAATTAAAGGGTGGTCCATCAGTTAATACAATTTTGACTTTGTAATTTTGACAACTTGCTGTATCTTGGAAACCGTAAGAGCAAAACCCTTGAAATTTTCAAAAACGGTAAAACTAAAAAATCAAAAATATATAAAATCGCCAAATATAAAAAAATCGACAAAACGAAAAAAAAGCACCAAATTAAAAAAAATCTCTAGGACTAAAATAAACCGCAAAAATCGCCAAAATTAAAAAAATCTTTAAACAAAAAAATCGCCAATATGAAAAAATCGCCAAAATGAAAAAATCGCCTAAATAAAAAAACCCCAAAAAACAGAAAAAATCGCCAAATGAAAAAATCGCCAAAATTAAAAAATCGCCAAAATTAAAAAATCGCCAAAATTAAAAAATCGCCAAAATGAAAGAATCGCCAAAATGAAAAAAAAATATGCGAAAATTAAAAAAACCCAAAAAGAGAAAAAAACGCCAAAACGAGAAAAAAGCGATAAAACTGAAAAAAATCGTTTAAACTGAAAAAACTTAAAAAATTAAGAAAGCTAAATCAAAAAAAAAATATCAAAGCCGAATTTGCGCGAGTCAAAATCGCACTTTACTGAATTTATTTTAATTGCAATGCGTACACAACAACAAGAACAGCAACAACTAAACGATGAACAACATGAATTAAAAAGTAAAAGTAAAGCCATTTACCATAGATGAGCACTGCAATACCACTAAAGTTTCAGTAAAAACAAAAAAAAAATTTACTGATTACTAAAATTTTTTTCTAAAATTTTTATAAATTGCCTAAATGATTTGTTATATGATGAGGTGCATTGAATTTTCAGTAATCAGTAATGCCCGTATTCATAATGAAATTTTACCAAGTGGCTAAATGTTTTTCATACAAATGTTTCAAAATTTGAATGAAAAAAACTTTACCACTTGCTACGGCCCTACGATTTTACTAGTAATGCAAATTAAATTTCATTACTGAATTTTTTTTGGTAATCAGTAAATTTACTGCTTACTGCAATTTTGAATGCAGTACGTATACATATACTGCAGTGTGCCCATTTACTAACCAAATTAGTTTAATAAAACAAACAAAAACCAACAAATTCATATGTATTTACAATATTGAAAGTTTTGATACTTTTAATTAATTAATTTAAAAAAAGATACTAAAAGCATAAGTACTTCCAACTTAAAAAAAAAATTAATTACTAGATGTTTACACATCTCCTCTGTGATCGGACTCACATTGTTTTTTTTTAATTCTTCTACTCTCACCCGGTTCAGTTTTATGTAAAAAAAAAAAAAAATTTCATACCGATAAGTTGTGTTTTCGGCGGTGCGTCCTGCCCTAAAAAAAAGTCTCCATACAATTAACGGACACTCTAATGTACATATCCCATTGTTATGATATTCGTTTGGACAACTTCAGCCAAATCCTTAGGTAATTTTAAACGAAACGAGTCTTAGTAATCTAGAAATGCTTTGTCGGAACTTTCATTCTGTGTCTTTTTTTTTTTGCCATGTCCACCAAAGTTGTCATTACACAAATCTTTTCTCCTTTTTTAGAAAGGTAAAAATATTGCCAAGTTAGCAGATTATCTAAAAATTATATGACACCCTTACGATTACAAATTTATGTAATACATAACATATTTCAGTGTTCAGTATTGTGCCAAATAAGAACTTGGTCAAAATTTATATCTCACTACTTTTAATGGCCGAAACTTTGGATAGGAACTTGGCTTTTTTCACATTTATGTTTTTGTGAGGATCTGATTGGTTTTGAAAATTTTTCTATAATCTATTATGGCCGATTTTCCGCGCGAAATAGTAACACGTCAAACATTTTTTTAACAAACCTATTAAAATAAAATAAATTAAAAGGGGAATACAAAAATGTATATAATTTAATTAGGAATAAAAAAATTTTAAATTTCCTGATAACTGGCTGGGACTTCTCATTAATTATGTTAATAAAAAAAGTTGTGAAATCTATCGAATTTTCGGGTCACTAAAAAATTTAGAATAGTATATAAATTTAAAGAATCAAAAAACTTGACTACCTAGAAACAACTGAAAAGAAAAAAAACAGAAGTCCAGTAGTGCGGAAGAAGATTTGAAAATTCGATTTTTAATGCTTTCCCACTGTAAAACTCACTATGTTCCGCATTACTGGATTTGTTTTTTTCCTTTTCAGTTGTTTTAAGGTACTCGGGTTTTTTGATTTTTATAAATTATTTGTTATTTATTAAACTATCTGCCACCTAAAGCGAATTATAAAAATACGTCGCTAAAAAATTGCGTTTTGGAAATCAGCTGTCCAGAAAACAGCTTTTAATTCACAGCACCCATGAAAATCAAAAATTTTTGGTTTTCTTACTCCAAAGTATACTTCATTAATACACGCTACCAAGGTCTATAATCTGCGTGAGCCGCTCTAAAAATCAGATTTTTTTTCATATCAAAATTGAACAAAAATAGAAAACACTTTAGTGAAGATCTTCATAAAATATTAAATATGTTTATTTAAGAAGAAAAAAATAATAATTTTATATAGGTACTTTTTTAAAGTTTAAATTTTCCTACTGCTTATCCATATTTTTGATTTTTCTGGCTTTGCGTACTTTCTTTCCGAAACATAAAATATGCTTGATTAACACAGAAAAAATTTTTTTTTAGTTAGTTACTTTTATGTACCAAATAAAAAAGAAAAAGAGTTTGAATTTTTCAGCTCTAGAGCTGTGTTTTATTTTTTTTTGTAATTTTTTATACCAAACTATTTCCTCCAAAAACATAGAATATATTAAGTTTATAAAAAAAAAATTTGACCTAGTTACTTGTACATACCAAAAAAAGTGTAAATTCTTCAATCTGGACTCATCCTTTCAGATTTTTGTTATTTCATATGCCAATATTTTTTTCTTCAAAAAAAAAAAAAAAAAATATGTTTAATTTGTAAAATAAGCATTGTTTCATAAAAAAGGTGTATGCCATTTTTTTCATTTGTCAATAGCAGGCTCAGAGAAGCAAATCACATCTAAGAAAGTGTCAGAAATGTTTCAGAGATTCACGCTATATCAATTATGGTATGTAAGTCTCTCCTATAGCACTGATATTAGCAAATAAAAAAAGTTGCGTGTAACAAATTTCATGAAATTTCATAAAAAAAATGCCTAATGTAAGTAAACTAGGTAAAAAAAAAATTTATTTTATTAGATTATTTTGATATACCAAAAAAATTAGAAATTTCCAGCCGTGGAATCGTCTTTTTATATTTTCTGATTTTGAATACCAATCCAATTTATTTATTGCTGATATACAAAAATAGTCATAATAATATAATATATGTATAGGGAAAGGATTTTCATGTAAAGACATGCTTTCTGTCGTTGGTCCTAGATCAACGTAAATAAAATATCTTTGCGAATCAACAAATTTGTGACAAAATGGCATCGATTTGTTAATGCATATTTTTGCATATTTTATAATAAATACATATTTTTGCATATTTTAATATAAATGTATATTTTTAATACATTTTTTAGATTTTTCATATTATAAATCTAATTTTGTTTTTTTATTAGTTGTAAAGTATATAAAAGCTGCAGTTTTTACGAATGTGTAAAAACAAAAAAAAAAAGAGGAAAACGAGAAAAATTTACGATCGTATTTTTTGTGATATTCGCTATACATTGGGTTAAGTCAAGAATGCCAATACCATTGAAAATTTAAAAAATAGCATGGTATAATAGCCCTTTTAAACCCAAAAAAGTTTGTGTAGTTTTTTTCAGCCCTCTCTACTGGTTCCGCATTACTTTCATGTGGATATAAAAAGCTTTTGAAAGCACCCTTGCGTGTTTCAGCCTTTAATGAAAAATATCAAATGATATGTGGCAGAAGGCTGTCGGATACAAAATTTCTATTAATAAAATTAAAGAAATTTTAAAGTCGAAAAAACTTTCCGCCATATGCAAAAAAATAACGTGTGCTTGAAGTGTACGTTAAATTAAAATTTCCATACAAAAACTGGTTTTAACGTACACTTGAAGCACACGTTATTTTTTGCATATGGGTGCAATTTTTTGACTTTAAAATTTCTTTAATTTTATTAATAGAAATATAGTATCCGACAGCCTTCGGCCTAATTGATATTTGGGTACACATAGTACATATTCAGGTCTATTCGAGAATACGCGCTTCACTTCTTCGTCGTCGAACGTTCACTTTCGACAGTTCGACGTCGACAGATTCTGAAATACGCGCGAAGAAATATAGTTTTCAATAATCGATATTATGTTATCTCTTATAAAAACATCAACAACATTGAAAACAGCTGACTTGTATGCAGAAAAAGTTGAAAACAAAAAGGGATTTAAGAAGTAATTTAAAGAAATAATTAATAAAAAAACTTAACGGTACAAGTGCTAAGTAACATAAAAAGAAACAATAAACAGTAAAAGTGAAATTAGTTACTTGTTTTGTTTGTTTTAAGAACGTGTTTACATCTTTGAAAACCTTAAAGAAAACTTAATTGTCTTGTAGAGCCTGGCCGAACGCCATTAAAGCTTAATTAACAGTGGTAGACACCATATAAACATTTCGTTTCTCTTTTTTCTTTATTTATTTAAACTTATCGCGCTAAGATTGGCGTCGAACGAATATGACATTGATCATGGTGACGAAGTATTTTAGAATACCTCCAAAGTGAAAGAAAACATATGTTTTCTATCACTCATCTCCAACGTAGTATTTAAGAATAGCAAAAAGTGAAAGATGTGCGTATTTGTGGCGAAAGTGACTTCCCGAATAGACCTGATTGCTTTCTTGTTCACACTATGGGCCAATTAGAGGCTTTCGTTACTTTTACATAGGAATTAGAAATAGTTATACAAAAAAATTATGAGCTTAAAATATATGCAACAAATTGGATCAATAGTTTTTATTTTTAAGAACGAAAATTTAGAAACTGAATATTCCACAAACGAAATACGCACCAATAACTTCTGCTGACGTTTAACATTCATTTTTATTACATAAAATTTTTACAGAAAATATCTTCAAAGATTTATCTTTGACTGTTAAAAAAATACGTAAATAAAAGTTCGACTGAATTTTATGTTGTATTCCATATGATTTGACAAAATATTTATTAAGAAGGCACTAAAGCTGAGCTTTTTATTTTTTTAATTTTTAAATGACAAAATGTTTTTTAAGAAAGCATGAAGGTGATTTTTTTAAGCTTTTAATGTTATTAAATGTTGAAAAAAAAGTTCATAAACGCATATTTTATTAGTTTTAAATACATATTTTTATATTTTTACTGCATATTTTATGTACATAAAACGTGATTTTAAATGCATGAAAGTCCTTTTCCTATATATATATATCACGATTCAGATAAATAAAGCAGTATTTTTGTACAACGTTCAAGAATGTTTAAGGTCACCCTCTATGGTTTTAGGATCATATAAATAGCTTCAAAACATATATTCAGTACCAATATGAAAGCTGTCCAACTCGCTATCAAACAGACGACAGTCATAATTACGGTTAAACGGAAATTTTCGCCGGAAACTACAATATATATTTTTTTCTTGGTTGAAGAAAATAAAACAACTTCTAAGCCACAATGCTTCATTTCCTAATTAGTGGCTGTGTTCCGTTAAACGTTGATAAAAACACTCAACAGTTTTTTGTGATATTTTATTTGTGGTATAATTAACACGAATGAAAAACAGCATACCCTACTCGTAAATCATCTGGTTAAGAAGTATTGTTGCCTCAAGCAATAAAGAGTAAACATGCAGAGAAAAGACATGGTCGTGGCATTGTTATAACAACATAATGGATTTCTCCAGTAATACATATATGTTTTGGTTTTCTTGAAAAAATTGTACGAATTCATTACCGCTTTTCTAATAGAAATTAAAATATCTTGCAAATTTTTGTATTCATTTACTTTTTCGCATCTAAGAGTATACTATTTTTAATATCTCCTTTAGGCCGGGCTTACATCTGTGTGACATGTGCCAAAGAGAGCGTAACCACTAATTACTAATGAAAAACTATTTTATTCAGATATGTATTTATTGATTTAAACAGTTTCCAATCATGTTATATTCTATAAAATTGTCCATTAGTTATGTATGAAACTGTTTAACTTAATAAATACGTGCCTGAATCAAACAGTTTTTCATTAGTAATTAGTGGTTTCACTTTTTTGGGCATAGGACACACATGAAATGCCAGGTGTAAACTGAGCCTCACTCTCTTGCTGCAAGTTTCTGCTAGGAAAGTAAATTAACACAACTATTATTTCTTCATACAAAGTTTATGTCATTTCAAATGGGTTATGGCGTATGATTAATACTTTGTTTTTTTTTTAACCAGTATTACTCATACGTAGTCAATTCTAAAAAAAAAAAGGTTTATAAATTTGAAAATTCGATCATACTTGAAGCTACCTTTTTTTGTTATTTAAAGCAATAAATATGGACATGTTACATATCGAACCTTATTTTCGATTTTATCGTAAGCGATAAAAATTAAATTGTTCAGGAGAAGGCTTTTTTTAAATATTCAAATATGTTTGCCTGTATCTTAAAAGTTATCAACAATTTTGGCATTTTGATAATTCTAAGCTATGGGTAGGCCCATGAAATTTTAATTGCAATAAAAAGTCTATTTTCGATAACATGTCGCTTACGATAAAATCGAAAATAAGACTAACATTTCCGATTCTCAAATCAAAATTCTATCAACATAAATTTTTAAAATAAAGACTAGGAATGTAGACTATCATAGGAATTGTGACAGGCATTTCAAAATAAAATAATTAATATAAAATATTTAAAAAAGAGAAACTAATTTAGAAATGACAAAAGAAATGTACATAATACATATGTACATTTTCTCTAAAAGCCCATTTTGGGAGTGAAGTACAATTTCTACAAATAATCGAAAAGCAAGATGTGTCCCATATTTTACACTTATATTTATACTGGCATTTTCCCGCGACTTTATTCTCAGTTAGAAAGAAACTGAGTAGGCTTTAAATTGTATTTAGGCCAATCTTATCTAAAACTTGACCAAATACCTACAGTGAAAATTTTCGCGACTTATTCTGTTCCGCACTACTTTATCAATTGTTTCTTTGATATCATTCTTCTCCAGATAATAATAAGCAAAACAAAAAAAGAATTGGTGATCCAGGCGTTCACGCGTGCTGCCGTGACCAGGGAAAATAGGGATTCATTCTCTGCACACTCAAAATATTTCATTGGTGGTTCAAATGTGGTTTATTTTACGAAAATATTGGTTGTTTTTACGGTGCGAAATGCTTCGTTTATTTTAGGAAATACTTTTTGTCTGCAAATAAAAAAATTTTGTATTTTTACAAAATTTTGTTTCGTAAATTTACGAAAAATAATGTTTATATTACAAAAGAAATTCGTGAATCATAAAAATACATTTTGTGTAATATACGAATATTTGTGTATAATTAAAATCTGTAAAAAAATCTGCAAAAAATTATATTTTCTAACATTTGGGAAATAATTTTATAGTATAATCTGTAATTCTTGGAATTGGAGGTTGTAATAATTATGAAAAGAAAAATGTAATTTATGGTGAATTGTTACAGCACCTGTATTCCTCATACATCACATACACCTACATACATATTTTGCACTGAAACTCACGAATTTAACTGGGAACACAACTGGGACGAACAACAAATTTTTTGTGCGAACTTTCGTCATAGAACATAAAACGCATTTGTTTATATGAAAATTAATACAACACCACCGTCGAACCAAATCAGTCGTGTAAGACGAAATCTGCGATATATATATATATATATGTATTTCTACGAAGATTTCTTAAGCCTATGAATGACAAAAACAATTTTATCTCTCTTTTTGCACAAACAACAACCAATTATCCAATTATCAATTGTAAGATCCGCTACTTATTCGATGTTGGTGTGCCGTGGACGAGATTTGTCGTTCGTTCCAGTTATCTTCCTAGCATAAGCCGAAAGCTATTTTGTTATTATAATTTCTTATTTTAATTTTAAATTTGTTGAATAATTTTGTATGAAATATATACAATGACAGGAAAATAAATGGGGAAAACAGTTTTTATTTTACATATATTTAAATTTTTTTTTCATAAAATTCACGAAACTTGTTTAAATTTAAGAATAATTTTGTACTGTAAACAGAACAAAATTTGTTTATTTTACGAAATTTCAAATTTTATAAAGAGGTTTTATTTTATACTAACTTACCGTTTACACATGCAAGTACAAGTGCAAGTAACTCAATACATCGACATATTTTTACTAATACAATCATAATGCTACAAGTTGTAGGCTCATTGGGAAGAGATTTTCATTACAAGTAATTTTTTCACTTGCATGTAGGAGAATTGTCAAAAATAAAAATAGTGTTACCCTTTAAGGATTTTATTTTAATTTTAGTGGATAGCCTACATGGAATAATTTTTAAAATGTTATTATTTCAACTTACATATAGAAATAATAAAACAAAAAGTAAGAACATGTAATCAAATATGACTTATTATTGATTTGCAATATAAATTTATCATTTATTTTGGTACAAAGTTGATCACTAAATTCGTTTCCATGTAATGTTTCTATACCAAAAATTTGGCAGCCCACACATTAAAAACTAATATAGACAAAAAAAGTACAAACAACGCACAGACGAAAGAGAAAAACGAAATTTTCAAATATTTATAGTAAAATATAGAAAAATTAAAATAAACTTGCACTTGACTGTGTAAACAATCAAGCAAGTTGGGAATATTTTTATTATTTCATTCAATGTATTGGTTGTTAATACGTACACGCAACTTGTAACAAGTTACCTGCATGTGTAAATGAAGCGTAAATTCAATCAAATAAACGAAAAATATGGTGCTATATACGAAAATAATTGTACGAAATAATTTTTGTAACTTAACGAAATTCGTAAAATTACAAAATCTGTTTTCCTCTATAAGGCACAAATATTTTCGTAAAATGTAAAAAATTTTCGTTTATTGCACAAAAATTATTTTACGAAAAAGTATTTCGTATTTTTAAGCATGGAATGTTTTGAGTGGACGTAATGCGACTAATCCATACATGCATATCAGGACTAGTCCAAAAAGGAGTAGGAGTACTCCAAAACTACTCCAAATATATGAAAAAAGCAGGTCAATTTAACATTGTGATGTCCTAGGGTTGGACCACATGGTCAAACTTTGCATTACATCGGACTAACCCAAAAACTACCGCATATGAAATAGTTATAGGCTAAACGAACACTTATCGTGCAGCATTTATGAAAACGCCACTGTCCATGACAGCATTACATGGGATCATGATGTAACTAGTCTATTTCATCTGTATTGGACCACTTACTCCAATATTATTTGCAGGGTTTTTATATACATATGCATGTATGTATGTTTTTATTTTTTATTCAACTTCATTCAAT
This sequence comes from Tachina grossa, assembly GCA_949987645.1. Taxonomy (NCBI): domain Eukaryota; kingdom Metazoa; phylum Arthropoda; class Insecta; order Diptera; family Tachinidae; genus Tachina; species Tachina grossa. The sequence goes on from OX465275.1 coordinate 127,213,827, forward strand.
ATTCAAATGTCATAATTTTTAAAGTCATAATTTTCGTTAACATAGAATGTTAGCATTTGTTTGTTGTTTTGTTTTTCTAGAAAAAATATCTTAGTATATATATATAATGGGTGTTTTTTATTGAGGTATAGAACTTTAAGTTGGCATCACTTTTTTAACTGGCGGCCATTTTGTCAGCTGTTAAGTGATTAATATTTAGTTTGGTTTGCCATTTCATCATGAACAGGTTGACAAAAGAACAACGCTTGCAAATCGTGCAAATTTATTTCGAAAATAATGGTTCAGTTCGCGAAGTTTACCGCAAGCTCCGTCCATTTTATGGTCGATATAATCGTCCATCAGAGCAATTAATTCGGTTAACCATGGATCGTTTTCGCACTACGTTTACTCTATGTGATAATACGCATCCGCAGAGATGTCGAACATTGCGCACCGAAGAAACAATTGCCGCTGTAGAGCAAAGTGTTGAAGAGGACCCGAATGAATCGATTCGCCACCGTGCACAGCAATTGGAGCTTTGTCCATCAACTTTATGGAAGATTTTGCGCAAAGATCTTGGCTTGCGACCTTACAAGATCCAGCTTGTGCAAGAATTAAAGCCGCGAGACCATGCAATGCGTCGTGATTTTGGTGTATGGGCCGAAAATGAGATTGATCTCGATGCTGATTTTCATTGCAAAATTTTGTTCAGTGATGAGGCTCATTTTTGGTTGAATGGCTACGTTAACAAGCAAAATTGCCGCATTTGGAGTGAAGAGAATCCACATGAGACCCTTGAGACGCCATTACATCCACAAAAACTGACTGTTTGGTATGCTCTATGGGCTGGTGGAGTCATTGGGCCATACTTCTTCCGAAATAATGCTGGAGAGTCAGTTACCGTTAATGGAGACCGGTATAGAGCCATGATCACCGACTATTTTGTTCCCGAATTGGATGGCATGAATGTGGATGAGTTGTGGTTCCAACAAGACGGCGCTACATGCCACACAGCGCACGTCACAATCGATTTATTGAAGGAAACATTCGATGAGCGCATAATTTCGCGGAATGGACCTGTCAATTGGCCACCAAGATCGTGTGATTTGACACCATTGGATTATTTGCTTTGGGGATATGTGAAGTCGCTCGTCTACGCCAATAAACCAGAAACGTTAGGGGACTTGGAAGCCAACATTCGCGGCGTTATTGCCAACATACGGCCCCATATGCTCGAAAAAGTGGTTGAAAATTGGACCTGTAGAATCGGCTTTATTCGAGCCAGCCGCGGCGGCCACATGCCCGAAATCATATTTAAACATTAATGGCATAAAATTATCCTTCCAATAAAGCCAAATTGATGGACATTAAAACGATTTTCTTGTGTTTTATTTCAATTTGAAGTTCTATACCTCTAAAAAAAACACCCGTTATATAGATGATAGTTTAATGTTAACTATAAAATTTAGATTTTTGTGACTTTGTTACGAGAATACAATATTAAGACCGAGTCACAAGAGTAAATATAAAGAACTCTGTCATAATAAAAGTTGTGACTGACTAGAGACTTTTTCTGTATATTGGCATGCAAAAGTGTCTTTTACAATTTTTATAAAATTTTTGTCATATGTAAAATAAAACTAGTTTTTGTACTAAAAATATAAACAATTTGTTATTTATTCATTTATAAATTCATTAAAAATTAGTATTGGCAAATTATCCTACGAATTTTTGAAATAACAAAAACAAATATCTGTTTATTAATTATAAGTAAAACCTGTACAGAAAAACTTAAGTTGCGTGTAACTTTAGTGCAAATTAATATAAATATTCGAATATTTTGAACTGTTCGATTGAATTTTCGACAGTGACTACATTTCTTCTTTAGACTAATAACATCCCACACATAAAATATTATACATTTATGTGTGTGACTAGATTTATAAAAATCGGTGGGACATCAATAAGTTCGACTCTAACAAAAAAAATTTTTCGCCTAATGTTATATGTAAGATGCAAATACAAATCAGTTCAAATTTTCTTTAAACTGCTTGTTCAATCTAATTATTTTAAAAACGCTACTTTTTTAAATTTCTACAATTTAACACTGTATTTTTGACAAAAATAAAACGTAAGTTTTGTAATTGATAACTAGTGAAAAACTAAATTAAGTCAATTCTATAAATTGAAATTTTTTTGAAACGATAAATTTTCTTAAACAACATTTGCCATATGTAATATGTTAAAAATTTTTATATATATTATTTTCTTAATCGCTTTCAAAAAGCGATTTGTAAATTATGGCCTCGCAAAGTTTCCATGCCCTGAAGCCATTAAGTTTGATACCTTTTGCTTTAGATTATATTAAAACAGGATAACCACAAATTACTTTCATAAAAATCTGAGGTCCTTTGCTAGCTTTTTGTTATACAGCATTTTGTATTTACAGCAGTAGTTCAGATGATATAAATTTATTGTTACTTTTTTTTGGCAACACGGGAGTTTAGTTATTTTGATTTTATAAAAAGCACATCTACCTGGGCGTTTAAAGCATTCGCACATCTCAGTCTGCAATGGTTTTTTCTTTAAAGCGTGATCTATTTTCAAGTGTCAAAACATCTGACATTAGATGGTTTTAAATAAAGCAAGTGATTGTGGCGTTAAAAATTAAGTGTAATTGTGAGATAAATTTAATTAAAATTTAGTAAGTAGATTAAAAATAAAATAAATTGTTAATAAGTAGATTAAAAATAAAAAATAAATACCGGGTAGACTTCCATCTCTACTTATGTTAATTAATATCCGCGTGGCGTAGAAGTAGACCGTGTGATAGTTCTGTGTGTTACGAGGTGGTTACCAATTCGACTGCCCTTTTTATATTTGTTACTTTATTACACCGTCACCTTAAGACTTACTTTAAAAATTCTCTTTTATTTGGTTCCATTGTCAAAGACGTGGGCTTATTAAAGTTGACGCGATGAGTTCGATTTACAATATTGGCTGAGGAAACCATCTACAAACAATATACACATTTTCATGATTCATGTGCCAGTACACACGATCATGTAAATAAAATAATTAATCAAATGAAATGAACACGTTAAATTAAACTAATTTTGTTTCAATTTAAAATAAAGTTGATTCAAAATGGTCCTTGGTGTTATTTCAATATCAACTTCACGTTGGGTTTCAGCTTGAAATATAGTTATTTGAAAAGTTAAAATGTTGTTCTAAGGTTGCTCTAAATCATGATGAATTAACATGAAATGTTTATGAATGTTTATGAGGAACATTATTGCAAAAAAAAGGTTACATTAACCTTTTTGTTCGAAGATCTTAATAAAAAATTTTTCTGTGTGCACATCCAAGACTATATTCAATATTATTTAATAAAATTAAAACCATCAACCCTACCTTGTTTTTTTATTTCACTTCAAATAACCGTTTCCCTATCTTTCAAGCGACTTTGCATAACACATTCATGTAGAAATAATCCCGCAACATTTTTGCGTTTGCACGTTGAACTTTTTTGATACTAATTTTCATTGTGATTTATGCAAACCCTTCCCGAAACTTATAACAAAAATAGATCACTACAGATGTCGACCACTACCAAAGCATCATGCAGAGAACTTAATTTTTGTTTTCATTTTTTTTTTGCGAAGTATTTTATAGAAAACTCATTTAGCGGCATAAAAAGGATTAAACTTTAAATGTTTTAATATAAATTTTGCCATTGTCTGTGTAAAAAATAATAATGAATGTTAAGCACTTTATAAAAATGTTCGCATTTGTAGTTTCAGTTCATAAAATTAAATCTGGTTGAATTTTAGCAGCTGGTTGAATGTAAATACCGTTATATAAGATTGTGTGTTCATTTGTATATCACATTATACAAAGCACTTAAAAATGTTAATTAGGAACGTTTTTAGTGTGAAGGCAACAATTAACCAAATCTGCTAGAGGCCCAACACCACTTAATATTTCTTGCCACCCTGCAGAAAATTGTATGTTAATGTGCCAGGAGGCATATACATTTTCATATTTCATGGTACATTATTCACACACTATTATAAGAAACGAACACACCCTTCATCCCTCGCCATTCCTTTGATTTGAAAACTTGCAAGCAGCCATCGTCTACAATTTCTTAAATTTTTTATTTATTTTACTGTTTGCACTGAAAAGAGACAGTAAAAAGGGACTGTCGTCGTTGTTCGTGTTAAATCTTTTATTCATTTGCTTATTCAACAAGTTTTTATATTCAAAAACAGAACAAACACACAATTCATGTACACATTTTCCAAAAAGTTTGCATACGTATTCATATCCATTATACAAAGAAAGCAATAAAAAAAAATTTGTTGACTAAATACCATTAATTAATTCAATTTGATACTCATTTTGTCTTTCAATTTGACTTTTAGCGTTTTGGTATTCGTAAAACTATAAAATGTGTACCTATAACAAATAAATAATAATTGGTAATTAGACAATTAAATGATAAACTAATTTATTATACCCTTTACCAAAAAATGGTAAAAGGGTATATATAGGTTTGTCATTCCATTTGTAATTTCTAAAATATTAATAAGCGAGCTATAAAGTATATATATTCTGGATCCTTATGTATAGGGAATACGAATAAGCGATGTCCGTCTGTACGTCTGTCTGTACGTGAAATCGGTTTTCCAAAGCTCCCAGAAAAGCTAGAGATTTCGTTCTTAGACTGGTGGATCAGAAATTGTCGGAATAAGATTGGTATTGAAAATCGTCAAAATCGAGTAGACGGTTTCAGAGCTGGGAGACTTGAACTTCATTTTGCCATACAAAATAACTACCGAAAACTAGTTTTTAATAATTTTTTATTAAATAAACTTATTTTATACTTCAGTATGAATAAAATTAGTATTTATAACTGAAAAAAATTAAAAAAAAATTAAAAATATTAAAAATTCGATTCCAGGGTTGGAAAACCTTAACTTTTTTTGTTATGCAAAAGTAACTTACTAAAACAAATTTTTCCTTTTTTTTCTATAAACTAAACATATGTAATGCTTTTAAAAGAAGGAGATTGATGTAAGAAATCAGAAAAACAAAAAGGATGATTCCAGGGTTGGAAAACCTACGAGTTTTGTGATATATACAATTAACTACCGTAAACTAATTTTTTAATTATTTTTATTAAATAAACTTATTTTATACTTCACTATGAATAAAATTGGTATTTCAAATAAAAAATTTAACTTCAAAAAATTAATAAGATGTTTCCAGGGTTGGAAAACTTTAACTTTTTTTCTTTTACAAAAGTAACTAACTAAAACAAATTTTTCCTTTTTTTTCTATAAACTAAACATATGGAATGTTCTTAAAAGAAGGAGATTGATGTAAGAAATCAGAAAAATAAAAAGGATGATTCCAGGGTTGGAAAACCTGCGATTTTTGTGATATATACAATTAACTACCGTAAACTAATTTTTTAATTATTTTTATTTTATGCTTCACTACGAATAAAATTGGTATTTAAAATAAAAAATTAAACTTCAAAATATTAATAAGATGTTTCCAGGGTTGGAAAACTTTAACTTTTTTTCTTATCCAAAAGTAACTTACTAAAACAAAGTTTTCCTTTTTTTTTCTATGAATTAAACATATCTAATGTTTTTAAAAGAAAGAAATTGATGTTAGAAATCAGAAAAATCAAAAAGGATGATTCCAGGGTTGGGAAACTGAAACTTTTTGTGATATAAAAAATTAACTACCGAAAATTAATTTTTATTTTTTTTATTAAATGAACTTATTTTATGCTTCACCACGAATAAAATTGGTATTTCAAATAAAAAATTAAACTTCAAAAAATTAATAAGATGTTTCCAGGATTGGAAAACTTTAACTTTTTTTATACAAAAGTAACTTACTAAAGCAAAATTTTCCTTTTTCTCTATAAATTAAAGATATCTTATATTCTTAAAAGAAATAGATTAGTATAAGAAATCAGAAAAATTAAAAAGTTTGATTTCAGGGTTGGTAAATCCACACTTTTTGTGATATAAAAAATTAGCTACCGAAAACTAATTTTTTTTTATAAAATAAACATATTTTATACTTCAGTATTTCAAAATAAAAAAAATTAAAACGACGTTTCCAGAATTGGAAAATCTTATTTTTTATACAAAAGTAACTTACTAAAATAAATTTTTTCTATTTTACTATAAATTAAACATATCTTATATTCTTAAAAGAACGAGATTGGTGTCAGAAATCAGAACAATCAAAAAAGATGAGTTCAGGGTTGGGACACTTACACTTTTTTGATATATAAAAGTAACTAAGTCTAATTAATTTTTATCTTTTCCTTTATAAATTATATATATTTTACGTTTTGGAAAGAAAAGTTTGGTATAGAAAATTATAAAAATAAAAGCCACAGCTCCAGAGCTGGACCCTATGATTTTTTTTTCTAGACATTAAAGTAACTAATTGAAACATTTTTTTTAATTTCCTTTTTTTCACTTAACACACTTTCTATATTTTTTTAAGAACTACTAAATTGGTATAAGTAATCAGAAAAATCTAAAATTATGATTCTAGGGTTTGAAAATTATTATTTTTTTCTTTGTACATAAAAGTATGTATGTGCTTGAGTATGTATCTCTATACTACATAAACGCACTTTGGTAAAGGGTATATAAGATTCGGCACAGCCGAATATAGCACTCTTACTTGTTTTTTGTTGGTGTAGCCGGTCTAGATGCATTTCGTTACCCCCTAAATCATTTGAAATAAGTAGTAGTGTCATTGACTAATTTTGCAACCGAAATTAGTGCGTACTTTTCTACAGTTTTTCAGAAGTGATAGCACCTTATTGCCTTTAATCATTGAATCATTGTTTAATGGATGTCCACTATCTATTTCATGAGGTGCTTCTCACTAGATAAATCTGTGGCAAAAAGGAAAAAGTGGTTAAGGCGAGATAAGCTGATTTTTGGTTAATGCTACCTGCTTAATGTGCATATTCCAAAGTTCCCCTGGTCAAAATCTCTATTAATTTCTATGATTTTTCCGGAAGTAAGAGCAGCATGACTTGCGACATATATTTTTTATACTTCTAATTTAGGTTACACTTTGGTATATTTTACCTTTAATCAGTGTCCCGCAAAATAAAATATGTTTGTATTGGTGAGAAAAACGAGAGAAAAATTAACTTGCACTTAAGGAAAAGAATTCTAATTTAAAATACATGATGTGGTTATTAATTGTTTTATATTTTTGGGAATAAGCAATTTAGTAAAAACTTAATTAAAAAGTAAAAATCTAATAATTCATTCAACAATGTAGTATGTAAATTTCAAATTAAATTTATTCACAGCTTTGTGGATACTATTAAAATATCTTTTTAAACTATATTCCCTATTATTTTTAACTATTTCGTAACATAAAATGCATTGGATATTGTGAAAAGCATTTTTTATGACGAAATATTTCTTAGCTTCCATAATTATTTAAATTTTTTGTTGGTGTATAAACTTATTAAATCTTATCTTTAATTTCATGTGGTATACTCAAACTAACTAAACGATAAACCAGGAAAAAATTCGTACATGCGTGCGCAACTTCATTTATAGCTTTCTCAGTGACGACTAAATGAAAGAGCATAAGCATCAGTGATGCCATTAGGATACGAAAGATACATTTTTCGTATCTTTTGATGACTCCATGTACCATGTATAATCCTGAAATTTTTCGTATATTTTGAATCTGTACGCAAAATTTACAGAAATAAAATGTTAAACTTTCCGTCGCTGACAAAGATTGTTAAAGTTATCCATTTCGTCAACAGTGACAACTAAATACAAAAATAACATGTATTTTGTTGTTAAGTTTTCTAAGTTCTTCTGTCGTCTAAAATTAAAACCTGGTTTTAACTTTAAAACCATAGACAGCTGGTTTTGCGTTCACACTGCAAGTTTGATAAATTCAGGTTTTAACTCATAGACTGTCATGTAGAAATATGTATGTGTATTTGTTGCTGTATTTTTTTCGCTTTTTTAACATTTATTTATAACACTTATTTTTGTTCATATGAAAAACTCAGAAATTTCACGTAAAAATCATCAGTATTTTAAGATAAAGTGAATTATTTTTGTTATTAGTTTGTTTTCGTTTAATGTCTATACAGAATTAAACTCTTACAGCCTTATTTATAAAATTTAAAAAGTCTTTATAAAGGCTTTTTAAGAAAAATTTTTTATGAAAATTCGTTTTAAAAAACCTTTATTATAAACACTTTTTTAATTTTATAAATGTGGCTGTTATTATATAAGCCTCTTAAACTACAATTAAACTATTTAATTTTTATTATTTACTGTACTGTAACAAAAGCTTTTATAAATATGAAATAGCTGTTTACTTTCATTTGACGCTCATACTATAAATACGGCACACATTTATTGTCGTACACTTTTAAGTATTTTATCCTCCACCAAAAAGTGATAAAAAACGATTTAAATTTGTTAAAAAAATAATTATTTTGTTTTTGTTTTGTGCACACATGTTTATAATAAATACATACATACATGTCAAGTGGTCTAATTTAAACCACCGGGCTATCCTAGTGTTAAACGTTAAAATTGGATTTTAAATTTTTTTTTCAAAATGTATCTTTTTGAAAAAAAAATGTATCTTTCTGGAAACTAATATGTATATTTCTCGAAATTTCACTGGCAACACTGATAAGCATGTATGTGATTTTCATCCCCACAATTGTGGTATGGCTTGCGGGCAGTGATGCCATTAGGATACGAAAGATGCATTTTTCGTGTATTTTGGTAACTTGACGTACCATGTATAATCCTGACATTTTTCGTATCTTTTGAATCTGTACGCAAAATTTACAGAAATAAAATATTAAACTTTATTATTACAGCTATGAATTTCGTTAACAGTGACAACTTAATACAAAAATAACATGTATTTTGTTGTTAAGTTTTCTAAGTTCTTCTATCATCTGCTTATTCTTGTGTATGTGTTTTAAGATGAAATTTCAGAAGAAAACAATAACGATCTTCACAGTGATTTCACACCTAAAGTTAAAACCTGGCTTCAAATCGTTACATACGTGATCGTATCGGCAATCGTACGAAAACAAATTAAATGATACGTCAATCGTATAAACTGAATGGGATTTCAATACGTTCACGTATGTCATAATCCGAAAATTGTGTTTTTACGTGACGAGTTGTACGTTCACGGAATTTGAGTTTAGAAATTGTAGTTAAACACACATTTTTTAATGTTAATTGAACATGAGAATAACGAAATCTGTGTGTAATAAGACCTACAAAAGCAAATATTTGATTAATTATTTAATTCAATAGATAATAAAAAAAGCCTCACGACTTGGGATGAAACTTTGTTCTTAAAAACATCGATACAAGGAAACTCCGTAAATAGAAGCGATACATCGATGTTTTATTAGCGGAATTCACGGTTGTTTCATACATATAATAAACATTCGCATATACTTCGTGCACAAATTTATTGCTGTTTTACATCAAGCACAACACACATACTGCGACATTTGCATTTAAGGTAAACACCTTTCAAAGCTCTTAAATTTGTTCTTGTTTCTTTGCAAAGTAACAGCAAGCATTGTTGTCGCCGAGATCTGGTTGCCTGTTGTGCTGTCGTCGGTGTGAAAGTACAAAAAGCACTTTATAAAAGTTTGCACATGGTGCATATGGCTTGGACGTAGCTGAATAAGAGTTAATGCTTTGTTGATATACCCAACAAACGCTGATCTTCTTTTTTGTTTGCTAAGGACGTGGCCTATGATTGGACTAGGAACATGTAATTTCTCCTTAAAATGGACCACATGGTCTAGTAGTGTCCTTAAGAATGCTACAACCCGTTAACAATTTCATCCGAATAATGTAAGGCAGCTACGTCCAAACACACATACTCTAATATACATATGTATTTCAGATAAACAGCTTTGTTATTGTTTCTTTGCAAAGACCAAAGGTCGCCGAGATCTGGAGGCAAATCGCGGCACTCGTTATCGAATTACGAAATATTTCCATATAAATTCTATTGAAATATTTCGTAATTACGTTCGATAACGATTGCCGCAATTTGCCCCCTGCTTGGATGTTGTGCTCTCTTCAGTGTGAAAACATAAAAGGTCTTTTGTAAAACTTTTCACATAGTGCGTATAGCTTGGACGCAGTTGATGTAAGGTAATACACCAGAGAGTATAAAGACAAAGTTCCGCCTTGATTCAGTTGGAAATTTCCTTCCTGTTGTATCTTGCTTGCTGCCGTTGTTGGTGCTGCTGTAACTTATTTGCTGTTTATTTTTTATAAATTTATGAAATAATTGAAATATTTTCTATTATTTTTAAGGACGTAAAAAAATTTATAAAAAAAACTCGGATTTCATAAATTAATAAGGTAGGATTAATTTTGAGAGTAAAAAATAATCGGGACAAACGTCAGAAGGTTAATATGGCGACGAAAAGAGAGAATGGTTTTACCTTTATATTATTGTATCATGAAAATAACTATTTTGTTTTTGTTTTATACACACATGTTTATAATAAATACATAGAGAGCTACATACATACATAGATGTCAAGTGGTCTAATTTAGACCACCGGGCTATGCTAATGTTAAACGTTAAAATTGGATTTTAAAATTTTTTTCAAAATGTATCTTTTTGAGAAAAAATTTATCTTTCTGGAAACTAAAATGTATCTTTCTCGAAATTTCACTGGCAACACTGTTTCCGGGTTACTGCCTTAAATGTATTATTTATAGTGTGTAGAACTATGTTTGCTCAAAAAATAAAGGTTAACAGAGAATTTGCCAATTAAACTGTAAAAAAAATAAATTTCTAAAAATCGACTTGAAACCGTAAAGCGCTCACCAGCAAAACATTAGAATATGACTTAAGCATTTTTTTTTTTATTGCCACGTAAATGTCTAGATAATTTAGCCAAACACTCATTTTTAAACAGTTTTTAAAAAATGAATAGATATGTTTTAAATATATTTGTTTATTCAATGAAACTATTTTTTAAGCTTTAGGTCAGTAAATTTTATATATTTTTAGTTTTATACCGATATTTCGTTAACCTTTGGTTAACTTCTTCAGGATTATATTTATTTTATTTTTTGGTAATTAGTTTTTGTCTTTTTTCCTTTTAATCAGAAAAAAATATTTGTTGATAATTATAAATAACAATGTGTGTCATATAAAAGAATTATTATATCAAAATTCTAAAGTAGGTACCCACGTTTGTTAAGACTACTTTAAGTTGATATTTCCAAAATGTGTATTTTGTACCTCAAATATTTTTACTAATATAGCACCTACTGACTCATGTTACATCTGAAAATGAAGCTAGAAGTGCCTGCTCTTATCTTAAATTTATTATTTCTGTCATGTAATGGGAAACATCACCAAATTATCCAACTGCTTCGAAATACATAGCAAAATCCATAAAAAAAATATTAAAATAAATACAATTATACAAAAATGTTTTAGTGATGTATAGGGTGTTTTTTTAAGAGGTATAGAACTTTGAATTGAAAGAAAACACAAGAAAATCGTTTTAATGTCCATCAATTTAGCTTTATTGGAAGGATAATCTTATGCCATTAATATTTAAATATGATTTCGGGCATGTGGCCGCCGCGGCTGGCTCGAATAAAGCCAATTCTACAGGTCCAATTTTCAACCACTTTTTCCAGCATATGGGGCCGTATGTTGGCAATAACGCCACGAATGTTGGCTTCCAAGTCCCCTAACGTTTCTGGTTTGTTGGCGTAGACGAGCGACTTCACATATCCCCAAAGAAAATAATCCAATGGTGTCAAATCACACGATCTTGGTGGCCAATTGACAGGTCCATTCCGCGAAATTATGCGCTCATCGAATGTTTCCTTCAATAAATCGATTGTGACGTGCGCTGTGTGGCATGTAGCGCCGTCTTGTTGGAATCACAACTCATCCACATTCATGCCATCCAATTCGGGAACAAAATAGTCGGTTAGTCGGCTCCAATTGCTGTGCACGGTGGCGAATCGATTCATTCGGGTCCTCTTCAACACTTTGCTCTACAGCGGCAATTGTTTCTTCGGTGCGCACTGTTCGACGTCTCTGCGGATGCGTATTATCACATAGAGTAAACGTAGTGCGAAAACGATCCATGGTTAACCGAATTAATTGCTCTGATGGACGATTATGTCGACCATAAAATGGACGGAGCTTGCGGTAAACTTCGCGAACTGAACCATTATTTTCGAAATAAATTTGCACGATTTGCAAGCGTTGTTCTTTTGTCAACCTGTTCATGATGAAATGGCAAACCAAACTAAATATTAATCACTTGACAGCTGACAAAATGGCCGCCAGTTAAAAAAGTGATGCCAACTTAAAGTTCTATACCTCAATAAAAAACACCCTTTACATACAACCAAAACAAATCGAAAAAAGCTGGATATTCAAATACTCGTTTCATTCGAATAAAACAAATTGTGATAATTTTTCACATTTTTTTACTTTTACTTCATGGTTGTGTTTATCTGTTTTCCTATTAAGTCAGAAGCTCATATTTTTTAAATTAGGTTGCTTTACTTCAAGATAATGAAAATTTATTTAATAAAATATAAAATTATTTGAATCCCGAATGAAATTGTATTCGATTTTGTACATCATAAGCTATGAAGTGGTCGTTGAACACGGTGGTGTTACCAGTATTCATTATTAGATAACAAAATAATTAAAGTTGTCTTTTGCATATGATTTCTTAACAAAGCTATGTTAGCCTTAAAGTACTTGGCAACTAATATGAACTTTAAAGCTAAAGTAAAATATTTTTTTGCATAAGGGGGTTATTTAATAAAATAAAAAAATATTTGAATCCCGAATGAAATTGTATTCAATTTTGTACATCATAAGCTGTGAAGTGGTTGTTGAACACGGTGGTGTTACCAGTATTTATTATTAAATCACAAAATATTTAAAGTTGTCTTTTGCATATGATTTTTTAATAAAGCTATGTTAGCCTTAAAGTGCTTATCAACTACTATGAACTTTAAAGCTAAAGTAAAATATTTTTTTGCATAAGGGGGTAAATATTCTATGTAAAATATTGCGATGGTGATATGAATTTAATATTTTAGTGGAAAAAATTAATTTCATTTTATTATTAAGTCCTACTTTTTTAACCAAATGCCCGGGCTTTTTCTCTCTGCTGTTCTCTTTTTTTATAAATTACCTATAGTTAAGGTAGAATTAGTAAAATCATGCGTGTCAGCTGACAAAAACCGTACCATATGCAATATAATATATGTGGTGGTAGCACTGCTGACGTAGAAATCTGCAGAAAATAGATTTTTCTGAAGCGAATGTCAAAAAGCCGCATCACAGAATACACAGAAGTGAAAAAAGTGACAGGTAAAAAAAGCTCCAATCAGGTTTTTGTTAAAATTCATGGAAGAAAGAGAAAAGTATAGTGTATTTGATACTGTAGTGTATTACTACTAACCAATTAACACAGCTAATAAAAATGTATTGCACTAGAAAGACGTAGCAAAACAAAACCGACGACAAAATTTGAGGGAAAACGAGACAAACTAAAAAATAGCCGTATCTTCCGTCTCGTGACACTTCTGTATGTTTTGTGGCCGCATTCAAAGCCAAACAAAGAAAAATGTGCTGTGCAAACTGTTACATTTTATATAACTTGAGCACAAAATTGAACGATTCTACCTTTACGGTGACCATCCGTTCTGTATTATACAGAACAGTACTGTATTTGAGAGTCCTGGAGCCGGATTCCGATGTGTTTTGAAGTGTTCACCAATGTCAGTGTTCATAATTCGCCGCACTTTTTTCAGTGAAAAATGTAGACCCTAGCAAATCAACAAGTGAACACTGAAATTGGTGAACACTTCAAAATTCATTGTTGCGGAATGTGACCCCTGTTCTTTATAAATTATTCATTAGGAAATAACGTTTAAATGTTCTGTATTTTATTAACTGTTCAGTATTTGTTCTGTATTTTAATGACTCAAACTGCATTTAAAAAATTACCGCAGTTTATGCAACAATACTGATTTAATCATCATTGAAAAAGGGCTTATTATAGGAATATCAACTGCAAATGCAGCAGTTCTATAAAAATACAGAAACAACATCAGTTTTGTTTCCTTAATTTTTTTCCTTGAGAGCGTTAATATGAAATTTGTCTGTGTTAAGCCGCGTTCAGACTATTATACTTTGTATTTATACTTGTCAAAAATTCAAATAATACGTGCAAGTGTGATAGTCTGAACGCAAAATGTCCTCAAAGTGGCAAATAATACGATAAAAATCTTGACATCCCATAAGACTTTTTCCTTTTTAGAAAATTTTCTAAACGATAATACTTTTCATTAGATCAGGGTTGCATTTTCACACAAACCAAACTTCCAAGTCGGCTGTTTCGCCGCCGATAGCGTGTCGTCATTGATGTAATGTTTTGTCATATGTATATCAGCTCAAAATTTTGAATAAGTGAATCGTATGGAAGTATATTTCGTTGACGTAATTTTTTAACGTTTTTGTAATATCTTTTCTTAAATTTTTTTCTTTTATTTACATAGAATATTTTTAACTGCTGAATTTTTTCAAGGCACGTCCTTGCCTGCATGAAACCGTTTTGCCGCCGCTAGTAAATGAATAGCACAGACATTTTCATTGAACAGCTGTTTTGTTTTCTACTTGTATTACACATTTGATTTGAAGTGTGATGGTCTGAACACAATATGTGATTTTACGTTAGATTTTTTTGACAGTCGCAACGAATGTATTTAGATTTCTGTATCGTAAAATGTGATGAAAGTATTAATACTTGTATAATAGTCTGAACGCGGCTTTAGTGACATCTTATGTTTAAAATCTTATTTTTGACGATCCCGCTCCAGGTGCTTGGCTTTTCTTCGTTCATTGACAAGCAACTTTATTTCATGATCATATAACGCAGATTGAGTCCCAAAAAATATGTATGACTGGGTCTCTATCATTTTTAATGTACTTAAGTTTAAAATAATACAACGTAAAGAGAAAATATTTTTGCCAATTGCTGTTAAAAAAATCGTAATTGAGCTAAGCCAGAAAAATGTTATTGATATGGATTAAGGCAGAATTACCCGACTGTAAATGTAGAACTGTAAATGTTAATGTGTCAGCTGATCGAATCTGTTGCATGAAAAGCTATGCAAACGCTTACCTGACTGAAATGGCACGTAAATGTAACGTCTGAACCTGCAGAAAATAGAATTTCATGACGACGTTACGTGACATTTGTAAACAGTGATGGGATGTATGTATATTGAATGAGAGTATGGCACAATAGCCCTGATTTGGTACTTTTGTTTCTTTTAATAATTTAAGCTTTTGAGTGGTTAATTTGTATACGTACATAGCATATTTAATAAATTTAGTTTTCTAAAAAAGTTTTTTTTTATAAAATCTAACCAGGCTTCGAATCGTTACATACGTGATCGTATCGGCAATCGTACGAAAACAAATTAAATGATAATTAATCGAATAAACTGAATGGGATTTCAATACGTTCACGTATGTCATAATCCGAAAATTGTGTTTTTACGTGACGAGTTGTACGTTCACGGATGTAACGATTTGACCCCAGAGTTTGCCAATCGTATGTGTTTATTTTTTGTTAATATACATACATACACATATGTATATGTACATATGTACATATGTATGAATTTGTAAAATATACATACATATGTGCGTACAAACATACATTAAAGCGTACAAAAAACTATTTTTATTTAAAAATAATGCTAATAAAAATAGGAACGCATTATCATAATAATTATAATGATAATAAAAATATAAATTTTTATATATAAATATGTATATACGGGTATGAAGCTTAAATTGTAATTTCACTAAATGTCAAAGTCATTACAATGTTTGTAAGTATAAAATAATATAAAACCATTTAAATAATTTTGGTACTTTTTCCATGCAATCAAAAATAATGTGAAGATGTTGAACTCTCATCAATGTTTCGAACAGCTGTTTTCCATTTTATATGATTTTTTTTTACTGATAAACAAACAAAAAGTCCTGTATATGTACATACATATGTATGTCTTTTTGTTAAAAAATATACATATTGTACGGGTGGGCCAAAAGAAACCAAGGGGTGTAAAAGTTTAATAACTTTTTTGTTTATTAATTTTTTTTTATTTTTTCTTTCAGATTATATAGACAACACTTGGAGAATTTATAATGGAGAGGTTCACAACTGAACAGAGAACCAGAACAATAGAATTTTATTATTTAAACCAGAGATCAATTATTTTAACGCAAAGAGCATATCGTCGACATTTTAACGTCAGAATTTCGCCCTCTGAAGCGATGGTTCTGGGGTTCTCAAAATCCAAGAGCCATTCATCAACGCCAATTGCACCCCATCAGGTGTACAGTATGGTGTGGGATCACATCTGAAAATGTCATTGGGCCCTACTTCTTCGAGAATGAAGATGGAAGTGCTGTAACCGTAAATGGAGAGCGGTATCGGTTTATGATAGAAAATTTTTTACGTCCTACTCTTGAAAACAGACCTGGTATGTGGTTTCAGCAGGACGGAGCCACTGCCCAAACTGCCCGAGACACAATGGCACTTTTAAGTCAAATTTTTGGAGAGCGAATAATTTCTCGAAATTCGGAAATTATTTGGCCAGCGCGATCGCCAGATTTGACAGCATCCGACTATTTTCTTTGGGGTTTTTTGAAGGAGCGAGTGTATGTGAACAAGCCAGAGACAATCCTTGAACTCAAGGCAAACATTGTTGCAGATATTCGAACGCTACAGCCACAAGTTTTGAAAAATACTCTAAAAAGGGCCCATCAGTGCGAAGCTGAAAACGGTGGTCATTTAAGAGACATAATTTTTCATACTTAGTGTAAAAAAATTTCCATTTTGTATATTATATAATCTGAAAGAAAAAATAAAAAAAAGTTAATAAACAAAAAAGTTATTAAACTTTTACACGCCTTGGTTTCTTTTGGCCCACCCTGTATATTGTTTGTAAATAACACTAAATTATTATGAGTAGGTACGAACATTAATAAGAAAAGGTTAAAACGAGTAAGTAAAGATTTTATTGATGTGCTACTGCAAGCATACACATTCTTGGAAATTAAAGAGCTAAATACTTCGTCTTTCCGATGAAGTTGCTCAAAACCTGTTCTGGTAATGTACAGTGACAAATATTACGGTTGAGCGTTCAGCTGCTATTAAAATTATTATAATTGAGTTCATTAAAATAAAATAATAATAATAATTTTCAAAACCTCTGGGCGCATTTTCGTTCTAAAAGGTGTTATTTCAAAAACTCAATTAGTTTTTTCCAACAGGCTAAATCTTTCCATCAAAAGAAAGTAAATTAAAATAGTTTCAGCGAAATTATTAAAAAATCTTGGATTAATTAAAACATTACTATTTTATATATTATTTACTTATAAGTTCTAAGACATACATACATAATCGTGTGTATGTCCGTATACATATGTATGTAAATTTCAATCAAAATGAATTTCATGAATTTAAATATTATACATACATATGTATATGAACTTTCGCGTTTGACTTCAAATAACTCGCAATTTAAAATCAAAAATGCATGTTTGCTGGGCACAATGCAATTAGCGTGTATGTGTGTGTGCACAAAGAAGTTTTTTGTTTGTGTCGAAAACACATGACACGTTTTTAAGCATTCTATAAGCGCTCAAATGTTTACATTTAATTACATTACATTTACATTTACCTTACATCTGCTATTTCTACAGTCGGGTAATGGAGCCTTTATTTCGGTGTGCTCCATACAAAATGTATTGACATGAGAACTTTTGACAACTAAAAAACGCTTGCGCCCTTGTTTAAGGATGGATGTAAGCATGTATGTGATTTTCATCCCCACACAAGGCATATCAAACAGGTACACGTATCAGGCTATTACTCATCCACTGATTTTTGTTTACAAGTTTATAACGAAGAATTCGTTTGACAATTACTTTTGTGCCTTGTTTGATGCATACAATTTTTTGGCAATTACTTTAGGTATGTTTTGTTCGAACTTTATATAAATATTCAGAACAAATTTAAGTATGTGTAAATTTATTAAGTAGCTACAGTTATAGCTGCTTAAAAATTAAGTAGGTATAAAAATGCTGCCAAGGCATAAAATTTCTAATATATTACGTTTACCATCACTGAACAATAAAAATACAAAAAATATTTCCTGTCAGAAATAAATAATTTTTAATTAAAAAAATACTAACAATAAACAAAATACTTAATAAAAACTTATTATTTCCACTATATGAATTTACCTCTTCCGTTTTGCTTCGTATTATTTGGTTTTTATTAAAATTTATTGAATTAAATTAATTATTTTTTTATATATTTTTGACATAGCAAAAAATGAAAGAAGAATTGTTTAAAAATTATGAGTGCTGCCAAGCTTAAAATGTTAAGCAGCAATATCGTGTTATTTGATGTAGTTAAGGCCATGATACACTAGGTGCGTTTGAGTACATTTCCAGTAAAGTCCAGTAACTGAGTAAATACTGAGTAATTTAAAGAAATTACTCTCAATAAAAAAGTTTGCATCTAAAAATACACGAACGGAAAAATTGTAAAATCCAGTAAAATATATACAACAGCTGATTACCAATTTTGGCGCTAAAAAAATTATACATATGTATTACAAGATAGAATATTTTGTTTAATAATAAAAGTAATAGATATGGACATATGTTTTTATTTAAACTTATTTGGCCGGTCCACGATGTCGACAAGAAACTTTCTATAGCTTACTTATATTAAAAACAAAAATAAACTTTCTTATAGCGATAGAAACTTTCTTGTCGACATCGCGGGTCCGGCCGTTAAAGTTTCTAAGCTTTTTACCCTGAACGTGAGAAGTTATTAGGATGATATATTCAAGACAACGAAAAACTGGGAAAGAATTTAAAAAAAGTACACAAAGTAAATTTGTTTAAATGTTCCATACGTCAAACCAGGAAACGTCGACCCGACGATATGTATAAACAAAATTTCAATATAATAATCTATGAACTTTATTCACGTTTAAAAACAATCGGTTTTGTTCTGATTTCAATGTGAAATTAAATCGCTCGGAAATGCAATAGCATTGTTTTTTAAAAACATACATATATACATATGTGCATACATACATATTTCCAAACATTCTATGGAAATTCCGCACGTTTTAATTTCACATAACATACCCGAATATATTTATAGCATCAAACTTAAATAAATGTTATAATGCTTATAACTTAATACATTTGGTTTTTGTTATTTTAAAGATTTCATCAAAAATTAAAAAATTTTGTTTCCCTTTGATTTTGGTTGCTTATATTTAAAAACATATGGTTTCGTTTTACTGGATTTTACTGGCAAAAATTTGTCCAGTAAAAACTTGCATTTACACAGTAAATGAACTGTCATTTTGCTCTCTCAATTCGTCCTCTCATTTACTGGATTTTGTGTACTCGAACGCAATCCAGTAAAAAATAGTAAAAATTTGTACAAATTTTTGAGTTCTCGAACGCACTTAATATCATACAAAGTCGTGCGATCTACGAAAAAGTACAACGCTGGCATGATGGAGTTTATGAAAATTTTCAAAAGACAATAACAATTCATCACACCAGGGTTGTATATTTTCGTAGATCGCACGACTTTGTATGATAGTGTATCACGGCCTTTATAGATATAGATATATGTTTCGAATAAAACATACCTTTTGTTAAACTATATGAGAAGCACAGAGTTGCCACAGGGTTGTGCCTAATGCATGTCAGGTACATGTGCTTTGTTCCCACAATAGTGGAATGCAGTGTGACCGTTGAGAAATTTCGAAAAGTAGCACAAAAAGGGGATTTACGAAATAAAAGTGGCACAAAAAAGGGGATTTTTTACAAAGGGGCAACTATTTTAGAAACAAAAATTCAAAGTAAAAACACGATTTTGAGTTGGTTTTGTTAATTTTTTCATATATTATATTTTATTTACAAGTAATAATTGAAAAACAACAAAAACATTAACAATAGATAAAAAAACTAGTTAACAATTCATGAATATCTTATATGTATAAGAAATACCGAAGTATATTTATTTGACGTAGGATGACGAAAATATTTCCATATTAAAGAAAACTCCTTCAGAAGAAAAATCATCATATTTATTTTACTGTTTATTATTTAGTGTGCCATATGAAGTTTTTTAGCTTATTTCAAAAATGTTCGGGGTGAAATCTACTGATGATTTTCTTAAACAGGAAAGAAAGCAATATATATGTACATTGCTTAATCGAAAAATAAGCATGTAGTACATACATATTAGGGATGCCAATCGGGATCGATTTTTGGAAATCCCGGAATTCGGGATTTTGTAATCCCGATCCTGAAAATCCCGGGATTTTCGGGATTTCGGGATCTAAATATTTTTTGTAAAATAAATTATTTTCTTAAATAAATATTACTTTAATAACAATTTAATAAAGGTTTTATGTTCATAATTTATCATTGCACAATTGTCTTTAAAGTGAACAATTTTCTAATACGAGTATGAAATAAAAATCAAAATAAATTTTTCTCATCTATTTTTAAGTTGATTAATCACTTTTGATGTTACAGAATTTATAGTGAAAACAATAACTAAATATGAAAACTTGTTTTTGTTTACAATATAAATGTTTTTCTATTATCTAAACTAAAACGAATATACATATCGGTGGACTTTTAGCACTACCGCATAAGTTGTCTTACGAAAAATTTTAGATTCACTTTCATACCAATAAGTTGCAAAAACAATATTGTTTTGTTAAAAATATATCTACTAACGTTTTTTTAATTGCGATTGATCAACAACAAGTATAACGGTTGTAACATATGTATGTATACCAAGCATTATCGAATTTTTTATCGATTTCGTTACGACTATGACAACGATAATAAGGCTGTCGAAAAATTTAAAGAAATGTATACACTATTCTAATCAAATTTGATTAATTACGTCGAAAGATCACATTTTTATAGGCACATACATTAAAAGTTTGCCTGGGCACTTGAACAGTATTTTTTCTCTACTGAAAAATTTTAAATTTATACATAAGTTTTTTTCTACAAGTTCAACAGATACATATGTATGTATTCATACGTTCGCTAAGAGGAGTATGGTTTATTAGTGTCCTGGCGTTCTACTCTGCAACTCGAATACAACTATAATTGAGTTGAACTCATTCAGTCGGTAATTTTTGACTAAAACTATTTATCAAATCCATGTAATTTAAATGGGTTTGATCTTAGGTTTGTATCAAAAACGACCTGAACGGTCTAAATAAAAAACAAAAAAAATTTAAACTGCAATGTAAAAAACATACATACACACTCGAGAAGTTTTTTAGAGAAAATACTCCGCATTATCCTATAAATATTTCTCGCTTTTACGTTAACCCGACAACAAAAAGTTTTCACTTGCCTTGTATTGTATTCTACTCCAATTGTAAGGAGGTGTCAATAGTACTCAATTGTTACCCACAAGTAGATAATAACAAAATTGTCCCCAATTCTAATTAGTAGTGGGTGCATACCAGACCATCAATTTGTTTTTAGAAGTC
Source organism: Tachina grossa (assembly GCA_949987645.1). Classification (NCBI taxonomy): domain Eukaryota; kingdom Metazoa; phylum Arthropoda; class Insecta; order Diptera; family Tachinidae; genus Tachina; species Tachina grossa. Next base: position 127,235,543 of record OX465275.1, read on the forward strand.
AGCATAGCACCATTGAACAAACTCACAGATTGGTTCAATTTATAAGAACAACTTTTGAGGAAAAAAAAATTGTTCTGCGCTCTTTATTGACGTTTCCCAGGCATTTGATAAAGAGTGGCATGAAGGCCTAATTTTAAAATTAAAGACTTACTTACCAATAAACATTTTAAATCTTTTGGAAAGTTACATTATTTCCCGTAAGTTCACTGTTGTGGAAGGAGACTTTACGAGTAGGACTGAAACTATTTCATCCGGTGTGCCACAGAAGAGTATACTGGGACCAGTTTTATATTTGATTTATACTTGTGATATGCCTGTGAGCAGTAGTATCCATACTTCCACATTTGCCGACGATACAGCCTGCCTTAGTATGCACGAAAACCCTGATGAGGCATCCCGAAAACTCCAGGAACACATTAGCCAGATGGAGCTTTGGTTAAACTTATGGAGAATTAAAGTCAATGAACGAAAGTGTGTCCATATAACGTTCACCCTAAGAAGAGATACTTGCTCCCCCATTCGGATTAACAATCAAGTTGTTTCTCAACATTCACATGTGAAATATCTTGGTATACACCTTGATCGACACTTTACATGGAAACGCCACATTGACTCTAAGTTAACTCAAATGAAACTTAAATTAACTCAGGTACATTGGCTGATTGGTAGAAACACTTAGCGTAGACTGTAAACTTTTAATATACAAGTCGCTTTTAAAGCCAATATAGTGCTACGGAATTTAACTATGGGGCACTGCTTCAGCTTCAAATGTAGGGAAAATTCAAAGAAGGCAAAACAAAATTTTACATATGATAACATCGGCTCCATGGTACAAATTGCAAAAGACGCAGGCAAATATCTAACAAAACTCGAGTCACATCCTAATCCGCTTGCTCGTAATATTTTGAACTTTTCTGGACACATACGCTTAAAAAAGAGAGATACACGGGCTCTAATATTCAACACTCCAGATGATGAAGCTGCTTGATTACACTTTTTTCTTTTTCTTGCTTATCACTACTTATGTATTATTAATAACTATCACTAAGCTTATGTCCGACATTGGTTGGGCCTAAGAATTATACTTTAGATTTAAGATTTGAATACTTATTGTTAGTTCATATTTGAAGATACAATAAATAAAAAACATGCATTACATAAGTGCTATTTTTTTAGCGTTGAGGAGTCGACATACAGATAGTTATACTCTGCAATTATGAATAAATTTCCGCAAGAAATTTCTCCCTTTTCCAATTATATTTTTTTGTTTTCCCTATTATTTGCTACTGTTTGAAATTATTCCCCGGGAAAAATTTATCGTGGAATTTGAATTATAATTGCCCTCATAATATAGAATAAGACGGAATAAATTTGTCAAACTTATGAATTTTTCAAATGTTATTTTCCTTCCAAAGGTAATATGTTTCTTTTGTTTTCAAAATAATTCTAAAATGTACATACATTGTAGCACTTTTGACAAAAAAGACCGTAAGAAAGTAGTTTATTTATTTTGCTCTTGTTGTTAATTTATAAGAAATATGTCACGAATAGTCATTAAATTGTTAAAACTGTACGTATAAAATTGTATGGGACTTTTAAATATTATAAAAAATACCTTAAAATCAACGAAAATTTGAATTTATAAAGCTTTTATATAAAAATTGCTAAGAAATCCCGAAAATGAAGTCCCGGGATTGAATTTTACAAATCCCGGGATTCGGGATTTGCTAAATCCCGGGATTTCCGGGTTCGGGATTTCTCGTTTGGCATCCCTAATACATATCGTTACCTTAATATAGAAAGGCCCTAACTCATTCTTTTTCAAATGGAAATTTCTGAATTTTTTCGAACATAATTGTTCTATCGAAATATACAACAAAATCGATTTAAAAAAAAAAATTGAGTTAGGGTCTTTCTATATAAAGATGTACATATCGTTCATATGTATAATATAATCAGGAATTGTTGTACTTTAAATAAATAATATATGCAAAATTTTCTTAGGTTTAAATTTTTTGGAAATGTGGCTATATATTTTTTGGCAAGATCTTCTGTTGGACTCCAATCTTCCGAATCAACTTCCAACAAACTTAATCATAGACAGTTGCTTATTTCTTCTAATCAACTCAAACTTTGTTACAAAAATGTCAGCTTTCGTATAGGTTGACATAAAAAGTAGTCTGTCATCAGCGTTGTCAACTTTTAAATTTCAAAAAGCACTGAAACCAGGAAAAAAACGCGTAATTTAAGTAAAATAAACTAAATTAAAATTTTTTGTTTTATAAAAAAAAATTTGTTTATAAAAAATATGGAAATCGGTTGACCTTGCATTTTATCCCTAAAACTTCAAATTTGAAGCATCCGATACACATTTTGATTCAATGAGAATCAGTGAATTCTAAAATCAATTGGACAAAACCTTTTTAAGTTATTATAAAAAATTTAATTTTTTTTATCAACGAAGAAACAAATCAGCTGAAATTTACCTTATATACTACAAAATATATCGTTATTAGAATATACTTGCATTATGTCTTCTTTGTCGTGTGGCAAAACACTGTTTCCATTAATTGTGCTTAAAATGTGAATGTTTGAGAATAAAATGCATGTACTTTTTCAACTAAGTTTTGTACAATCTTATTAGAATGTTTTGAAATGTTCCATTTAATTTCAGTGCTTATGTTTTTTAAATGTTAGAATTCTTCAAAAAAAAAAAAAAAAAAAATATATATATATATATATATATATATATATATATATATATATATATATATATATATATATATATATTATACAGGCAAAATTCTTTTTGAATTTTGGGTTTAGTGCCACCGCCAAGAAATGAAAAGAACCAAAAATTAGTTTAAAAAGCACCGAGCACTAACTTCAATATTATAATAATAATATTGCAAAGTTAGCAGATTATCTAGAAATAATATGACACCCTTACGATTACAATTTATACAATGCATAGCATATTTCAGTGTTAGATATTGTGCCAAACAAGAACTTGGTCAAAATTTATATCTCACTACTTTTAATTACCGAAACTTTGGATGGGAAGTTGGCCTTTTTTCACATATATGTATGTTTTTGTGAGGATATGATTAGTTTTTGAAAAATTTTCTATAATAACACTTTTTAAACTTAAAATATCTAGTGTTTTATTTCTATTAATGATCAATGTGCCAGTTGAAAATGGCATAGTTGCATAAAATAATGGGTTACAGCGTGATGGGTGTTGGATTGTAAACCTTAAAAATGCACTATTGTGGCATTACAACGAGTCGCTAGTATGTACAGAATTTGGTAAGAGTCGTCTGGAAAGAAACATGTAAAATACAGCGTAAATTGGGGTTCACCATGCCTATTTTCTTAATATATTTATATATTAAAGTCTTCTTAGCCGAAGTACATAAATCAAACGGATATGCCCAATGTGCACGCAAAGTGTCAATAGGGTAGCTGGTGCTATAATTTGTGGATTTTCCGATTGAGTAAATCAAATAGGACTACAGTACAATATTACGTAAAATTTTTATCGGACTCTTATATCTGCTAGTGCTGATGGTCCATGTGAAGTTTCGTAAGAAAAAGCTATTGAGAAATACATGATTAATAGACTAAAAACTGCTAAGCCGAAGTATATGAAAGAAAAATCTAAGATTTGTAGGTGTAGTCACGATCACTTTTCAAAATAGGAAATTTTTATTTTGGATAAGTGCAATGTGTATAAAAAGCTTCAATAAAATTTATCTTAATTTTAAATTAAAAGTGCTTGTTCCCGCCGCCTGATTAAAACTTCTGGTTTTTAGATTTTTCTTAGTGATCTCTCATCTAGATTTATTTGTGTATAAAATTTCAGCTCTTTAGTGCGAATTGGAGTTTTAAAGGCGTGGCCTCGTATACCGGAAAAAAGTTCTTGGTTTTAAGATTTTCCCATTGGCCTACTCTACACTTACTTGTGTATAAAATTTCAGCTCTCTAGCGAGAATTAAATTTTGTGTGCATTATCTCTTCCTCTATTTTAAACTCAGAATTTTGTTGTGAGCAGCGCTTATAATTCATCCTAATTTTCTGCTAAAATATGCTAGACCGAATTAGATTAAACACGAGGCTAACATTTTATAGGAGTGATCACGCCCACTTTTTAAGCTGATAGTTTAAAATCTTGTTTGTGTGCAACGTGTATGCAAGGTTTCACTAAAGTGGCTTGAGTTAAAAGCTGTATATTAAGCTTTTAGTTCCAAACAATATTAGCGTGGCCCCGCCCATTCTGGTAAAAATTTTTGGGTTTTCAGATTTTTCTAGTTGGTTTCTCATCTAGACCTACTTGTGTATCAAATTTTAGCTCATAAGCGCAACTTTTAATTTTTTGGACGCGGCCCCGCCTCTCTGACTAAAATGTCTGGGTTTTCAGGTTTTTCTAGTTGGTTTCTTACCTAGACCTACTGTTATATCAAATTTCAGCATCTTAGCACATTTTTTGATTTTTAATTTTATTGGGCGTAACCCTGCCCACTTTTCCAAACTCAAGATTTTTATCGGGCAGTGCTTATTATTCGTATCAAGTTTCGTTGCAAACGGGTTAATAATACCAACATCAATAGAATATCTAAATTTGCTGAGCCATCCCAATAAGCAATTTTGCTTGAAATCAAGTGTAAAACAAGTGTTATTCAAGCCACATAATCAATCAAGCTTGATTCACACTTTAATTCAATAGCATTCTCCAGTGAAAAGGGAACTTGAACTCAATGCGAACAATTCATTTGTAGTACAGTTTAATTCAGGCTTTGAATTTTACTGTAATTCAACCTTGTATTACCATTGAACTCAAGTGTACTTCAAGCTGCAAAAACAATGCTTTTAAAATGGAAAGCAAAATGCAATTCCTTTGTTTTCTAATAATTATATTCTGCACCTGCTATTGATTTCACGTTTTACTCATCTTTGTTTTCCAAATTCACTTTTATTTATTTGTTTTTGATATATTCACCACAATTTCAGTTTTAACAATAAATAAATTACGTATTTGACAAGGTTCGAGCATATATGTATGCATGTTGCTTGATTTTTATTTAAAAATATTTTCAAACTTGAAAATTACTTGAAAAAAATGCTTGAATTCAACTTTGTTTCCACTTCAATTTCAAGTGCTTGAATTTTAATTTTTTTAATGCTTATTGGAGTAGTGCATGAAAATGAGGTTTAAATTGTATGTACTTTTTTAACAAAAATGTATAGCCCTGCATTGTCGCAGTATGTATGCGTGTGTAAACCAGGCGTTTGCTCACATAGGTTTACTTGTATACTAAATTGCAGCTCTCTAGCTAATGCGGAAGTGCTTCATCAATTTGATGAGTGATAGTGTTGTCATTCGAACAAAAATTGTTCGAATATTCGAACAACTTTTTATAACTTTTGTTTGAACGAACAAAAATTTTCAATTTAGAATAAAAAATTATTCGAGTTTTTTTTGACGAATATTCGAATATTCGAACAATTTCCTTAACTACTTGGTATAAAAGAATTTTTGGGTTACCTACGGTTTTTAAATGATTTTTTAAAAGAAATCAATGACATTAAAAATATTTGTAAAAATGTTATAAGTGTTATAAGTTTGTAGTATATGTCTGTGTATCTGTTTGTATGTACGAGTCGACGTACAGACTAAACGGTTGGACCGATTTTGACTTAGTTTTCCTCTTTGGGGTGGCATTGGCTGAAGTAGTTAGCACGTTGACTACAAAACCGGAGGTCTTAGGAGCGATCATGGTATATAACAGTCATTAAATAACAACACCACGCATTTTCTGATGTGAATTAGTGTATCTCTGTATCAGTTGTTGTAGAAAAGTTCAAGTGATGAAGGCATAGTCACTGGGCACCGACTTCAGCAGATACTAATCCTAATGTAATACCAGAGCGCCTTCATTGTGTAAAATAACCAATAAACCAATAACCACAATAAACCAATAAACACAGCAACAAAAAATTTACTACGCCTCACTTAACGCTAGCGGCGCTCCAACACTGCATTATTAAAAAGAAACGTGCAAAAATAGAGCTGTAAAAAATTAAGCCTTCCTCTATCTATTCCTTCACCACCTATCTTCTCTATCACTACCCCTTTTCTAAAAAGAAGGTAACACCTAATAATAGTAGTAGACATTGCATAAGTGTTACTTCTCTTTAAAAATAAAATAAAAATAGAAAAGGTGACTTGTTCGAGAGTGTTCTTAGCTATGTTCAAAAAAAAAAAATCGGACCAGCCATTAAGAAGATATCACACCCCTTTTTTGGATATATTCTATTGAATATATCCATATATGTTCGAATATTCGAACAAAAGTTCAAAATTATTTGTCCGTTCGAACAAGAAAAAAATCATGAAATTTCATTCGAACAAATATAAAAGACGATCAATTAACAACACTAATGAGTGATCAGTGGGTCAGTGAGTATGTCTTCAAATATGTACTTTTTGCACCTCCATATCTCCGGAACCTTTCTTTGAAATACTTTAAAACTTCGCATATGTGGTTACATGAATTTATTGTAATTATGATTTAGATTTTATAATTTTACGATAGCGGGGAACAAAGTTATGAGGGGGGTAAAAACAGCTCAAATGGCTTCCTGTAAATATAAACACTGCGTGCATTGGGCGGAACTTGGCCTGGCGCACTTCCGTGCGCCTTGATTGCTTAGCTAAAATTTACTATTTTCGCCGCAGCTAATTTGCTATCCTTAGACTATTTCTTTCTTTCTGCTTTGGTGAACTCAAGGCGAATTGATACAAGGTGGTCTAGATTTGCAACTCTACGTATTCGTCTTGTATATTTGTAAGTGTACAATTTGCTGCTGTCAGATTATTTCTTAACGTTTTGCTGCATTTGACAGCAGGGAATTTATGTCAGCCGGCGAATTAAGATCACCTTATGTATGCACATTGGGCATATCCTTTTGATTTATGTTCTTCTGCTAAGAAGACTTTAATATATAAATATATTGAGAAAATAGGCATGGTCAATCCCACTAAAATTTACACTGTATGTTACATGTTTCTTTCCAAACGACTCTTACCAAATTGTGTACACACTAGCGACTCGTTGTAATGCCACAATAGTGCATTTTTAAGGTCTACAATCCAACACCCATCACGCTGTAACCCATTATTTTATACAACTATGCCATTTTCAACTGGCACATTGATCATTAACAGAAATAAAACACTAGAAATTTTAAGTTTAAAAAGTGTTATTATAGAAAATTTTTCAAAAAGTAATCAGATATTCACAAAAACATAAATGTGAAAAAAGGCCAAGTTCCTATCCAAAGTTTCGGCAATTAAAAGAAGTGAGATTAAATTTTGACCAAGTTCTTGTTTGGCACTATATCTAACACTGAAATATGCTATGCATTGTATAAATTTGTAATCGTAAGGGTGTCATATTATTTTTAGATAATCTGTAGTGAATTTCAGCTCACTAGCACAGATTCTAATTTTTTTGGGCGTAGACCCGCCCCCTTGTTTAAAATTTTCGGGTTTTCAGATTTTTCTAGGTGGTTGCTCACCTAGGTCTGCTTGTATCCTAAAATGCAGCTCTCTAGCTATAGTGGAAGTGCTTCGTCAATTTGATGAGTGATCAGTGAGTCAGTGAGTATGTCTTCAAATATGCACTTTTTGCACCTCCATATCTCCGGAATCTTTCTTTGTAAAACTTTCAAACCTCGCATATGTGGTTACATGAATTAATTCTAATTATGGTTTAAATTTTATAATTTTACGGTTGCCGGGACAAAGTTATGAGGGGGGTAAAAACAGCTCGAATGGCTTCCTGTAAATATACTGACTGCGTGCATTGGCCGGAACTTGGCCTGGCACATTACCGTGCGCCTAGATTTTAATTTTATAGTTTTTACAACTTTTGTGGTAATAAACTCCAGAAACTATATAAGTATGTAGCTATTAATTTTTTGTACCGGGGTCTACTGTGTAATTCGAAACGAAAGAAAATACTTTCAAGTTTGTATGCTTATAACGTGTAAACTCGAAAGCATTTTATTTCGTTTCGAATTACAAACATACATATATATATATATATATATATATATATATATATATATATATATATATATATAACGGGTGTCTTTTTTGAGGTATAGAACTTCAAATTGAAATAAAACACAAGAAAATCGTTTTAATGTCCATCAATTTGGCTTTATTGGAAGGATAATTTTATGCCATTAATGTTTAAATATGATTTCGGGCATGTGGCCGCCGCGGCTGGCTCGAATAAAGCCAATTCTACAGGTCCAATTTTCAACCACTTTTTCGAGCATATGAGGCCGTATGTTGGCAATAACGCCACGAATGTTGGCTTCCAAGTCCCCTAACGTTTCTGGTTTGTTGGCGTAGACGAGCGACTTCACATATCCCCAAAGAAAATAATCCAATGGTGTCAAATCACACGATCTTGGTGGCCAATTGACAGGTCCATTCCGCGAAATTATGCGCTCATCGAATGTTTCCTTCAATAAATCGATTGTGACGTGCGCTGTGTGGCATGTAGCGCCGTCTTGTTGGAACCACAACTCATCCACATTCATGCCATCCAATTCGGGAACAAAATAGTCGGTTATCATGGCTCTATACCGGTCTCCATTAACGGTAACTGACTCTCCAGCATTATTTCGGAAGAAGTATGGCCCAATGACTCCACCAGCCCATAGAGCACACCAAACAGTCAGTTTTTGTGGATGTAATGGCGTCGCAAGGGTCTCATGTGGATTCTCTTCACTCCAAATGCGGCAATTTTGCTTGTTGACGTAGCCATTCAACCAAAAATGAGCCTCATCACTGAACAAAATTTTGCGATGAAGATCAGCATCGAGATCAATCTCATTTTCGGCCCATACACCAAAATCACGACGCATTGCATGGTCTCGCGGCTTTAATTCTTGCACAAGCTGGATCTTGTAAGGTCGCAAGCCAAGATCTTTGCGCAAAATCTTCCATAAAGTTGATGGACAAAGCTCCAATTGCTGTGCACGGTGGCGAATCGATTCATTCGGGTCCTCTTCAACACTTTGCTCTACAGCGGCAATTGTTTCTTCGGTGCGCACTGTTCGGCGTCTCTGCGGATGCGTATTATCACATAGAGTAAACGTAGTGCGAAAACGATCCATGGTTAACCGAATTAATTGCTCTGATGGACGATTATGTCGACCATAAAATGGACGGAGCTTGCGGTAAACTTCGCGAACTGAACCATTATTTTCGAAATAAATTTGCACGATTTGCAAGCGTTGTTCTTTTGTCAACCTGTTCATGATGAAATGGCAAACCAAACTAAATATTAATCACTTGACAGCTGACAAAACGGCCCCCAGTTAAAAAAGTGATGCCAACTTAAAGCTCTATACCTCAATAAAAAACACCCATTATAAATATATATATATATATATATATACATTTGTAGGTAAGCGTACGTGATTACATTGTTATGTTACTTTTTAATTTTGTTTGTTTGTGTTTAATTTTGTGTTTGTCAAAAAAAAATTTATGAATCCATGAAATTCAATATGTTTAAGATGCCTTTAAGGTTGTTTGTAATTTAGTTGCTACTTGTTAAATATTTCCTTGTTCTGTATTTTGATTTAAACATTATGGTCACCATACTTATAGTGTGCAGAACGATGTTTGCTTCAAAAAATAAAGGTTAATGGAGAATTTCCCAATTTAACTGAAAAACAAAAAAGTTCTGAAAATCGATTCGAACGCTTAAAAGTGCTTTCCTGCAAAACAATAAAATATGACTCAAGCACTTTTGCCTTATTGCAACAGCTTCATTAATGGTTCTGTTTCAAGCTTGAAAGCAGTGTTGTTGCATGTGTCGAACCAGAACCATGCCGCTAGCAATGGAATTAACATGAAAGAAGGAAAGAACGCACGAAAAAGCTTTCTGCTGCGTTCAATAATTTAGAAGACATGTCAAGTACAAAAAAGGAACCAAAATTCAGTTTTTACCCCGTTATAACCCTTAAAAGTGCACATATCGAAAAAGTACTAAGCACGTGTTGGCTTATTTTTTATAAGCATTCGTATGCTTTTATAATTTTTAGTCTATCCAACGTAGTTTCTGAAATATAATGATATGGATTTTACCCTGTTTTGCCCCTTTTCGCGTTCGAATTTCCAAAAAAAATGTTAGTGGACCTACACACCAAATTTCAGCTCTCTAGCTACAGTCGTAAATAATAAAATCTTCTTAAAAAATTTAAAGTCTTTACTTTGGATTATTAGTATTTTTTATTCTATTTTCTTTTCGTTTGCGAATTTTATTTTTAAATTTGCGAGACGAATTTTATTTTGCATTATTTATTTATAAAATTTGCGAATTAAAAAGAATAATTCTGTAAAGATGTAAATGTTTTTTTTTACACTAATTATTAACTTGACTGCACCCGGTCAAAAAAATACTTGTGTGGCAACACTCTATTATTAAATAGCTGTTGTTGTTATTTGCATTTATTTTCTTTTACATACTCCTACGACTACAATTTGAAGCTTAAAAAAGTCAGCCAATGTAACAATGGTATAGTAAGAAAATAAAAAACATGTTGATTATTAAGTTCTTGTTTCAACTTTGTTATTTGTTGTTGAGCTTCTCATTTGCTTAAATAAAAGTTTATAACATAATAACTCTAGTTGTTCTAATGAACTTTTTTTCGTATTTGCATCTCTTGTGAATTGTGTTAAGTGTTCAGTTGTTTGGAAGTGTTTTTGAAGTGCATAATAAATATTCTGCAGAATAAAAACAAAAAACATATATAACTAATTAATAAATTAATTCAATTGTGAAGTCTTCGAACTATTTTGAGAAGCGTATAGGAGGCAAGCAGGTGGTTTTTTCAACAAGTGTTTTTTCTGGTAACAACTGGTTTTTACTAACAAGTGGTAATACAAATAAGCTGTTTTTTTGGACAAATTTGTAAAATTGTAATTGTACCCTCTTCGGGATGAATGAAAGAGAGGATGCAGTCTCTGGAAAAAGAGGATGAAAATAAGCCATGACAAGGATGAAGAGAGAAGAGATATAGACGAGCTGCGAAAGTTAAACGCAACACTTATGAACAAATTGGATGCTGCCAGCCGTAAAATTTATATTTTGTTAAACGAAAGTGAGACATTAAAGAAAAAATTAGACAATGTCATTAGATTGAGGGAGAAGACGCTCATGCAAGAAGCCGAGAGCCTTGAAATGATAAGTGATGAGGAAGTTGAAAACTGCAGATCAATTCAGCTCAATAGTGGTTCAATTGAAGCAGAAAAAATATCAAGATGCTATTGATGATGCGATTGGTTCAAAAGCGAAACAGATAAGTAATGCCAAAAGTGCCAAGAAGATGCTCACTGGGGGCACTAAGAAGGAGAGTAAGTCTGTTCCTGTGATTACAACGTATGATTGTAATGTTAGGAATATGATTGAGGGTTTGGATAAATTTTTAGGACATAAAAATTTTAATGTTAAAATGTTAGGCAAGGGAGTTAGTAACATAGAGGCCTGTACCCTGGACGATTTCCAGAAGGTTAAAGATTTTTTAGAGAAGGATAGTGTAAATTTTTACACTTTTACACCTAGGGGCCTCCGTCCTTACACTGTAGTTATTGAGGGGCTTCCTGATTCCTTTGAATCTGAGGAGATAGTTTCTTATTTGAATGGTCTCCAGATTAATATAAATATTTCGGGGATTTTTATACTGGTCGGTGACAAATGGGTTATCAGATTGACTAGTGATTCTGACATACGTAGTCTTTATGCCGTAAGATATATCTCACGTTGCAGAATTAACATGAGGAAGCTTAGGCGTACGGGTGTGACACAGTGCCTTAACTGCCACCGCTATGGGCACGTTAGCACTAATTGCCGAATGCCCTACAGATGTTTTAAGTGTGGAGGTTCTCAATACTGTCTCTATTGAGAGTACAGCCGTACGCATTAGAAGATCAAATGCTATTGATCTTATAGCAGTTGCAATGTATTTGCCACCATCTGCTGATCTTGATGCGGGTGACTTTGACACTGTTCAGGGTCTTGCACGCAATTATAGTGTCGTAATTGGCACTGATCTCAATGCAAGGCATGCCTATTGGAGAGACCAGTATTCAAATGTGAGAGGGGCTAGCCTTCGGGAAATTTCGCTCTCAAGTCCTGACTTAGAAATACGATAGACTGAAGGACCGACTAGGATAAATAGGGTTACATATTCCTATATTGACTTTTTTATAACATCTGTGGATATAACTACTGCAACTTGAGACCGACTGTTGACTCTTGACTATGAATTGGACCATAGAGCATTCGAAATTACTTTTTTCTCAAATCCTGGTTTGGCACGGGAGCCTGTCATGAGATATGAGTATGACCGGATAGACAGACGTAAATTCAATGACAGGTTGTCTATGAATCTTCCTTCATATGGACTACCACTAGACAGAAACGTGACTGAGACTGAAATTGACCAGTCTATTGACGCATTGAAGGAAGCTTTCCAGGATGCTATTGAGCATTCTATACCAAAAATTTCTTTCAAAAATAGGAGATTATTGAGTCTTAAGTCTTACATACTGAATTTTATTGCGCAAAAAAAACGACTGAGATGAACGTTACGTAGGGGGGATGGACCCGGACAGACGTGGTACTTTGAAAGCAGAGATAAAGAATATGTATAGAATAATACAGGGTGCTGTAGCCAACTTTGAACGTGACTATTGGACAGATTTTCTGGGTAATATACGACTAAACAAGCGGACATATAGGACTGTAAAGTCAGCAGCTGGCCTATGTAGATTTGGTAGATTCTGATGGAGCTATCGTTTCTGATAATGCTGGATGGTGAATTTGCTAGCGAATAGTTTTTCCAGGTATTTTCTGGACAATCTGCTCGTGTAGATCCACTCAGTGTGAGGGTACATGAGACAGTTTCTACTTTAGATAAGACAATACCTTTGGTGACATTTGACAGGACAATTAGGGCGGACAGGGTTGTGACAGATGGTAATACGCGTGTTGATGGACTTGGTTTTGTCGATTCGTTATCAGTGGGCGATGCATTAGTGAGATCTGCTGGTATACCTGATTTTGTTTTGCGGAAGATGAATGCCACAACATGGCGATATCTGGCAGTTGTTGTTAATAACTGCTTGAATATAGGGTATTTTCCGAAAACTCGGAGAGTTTTTCTTGTGGTTCCCATTTTGAAACCAGGCTTGAATGCTAATGAGAGGGGAAACTATCAACCCATTTCCCTACTATCGGCCTTTGGAAAGCTTTTTTAATACTTTCTTCTGGCAGCGGTGAATGACATTATTATTGACAAAGACATTTTAAAAGACTTTCAATTTGGTTTTAGATGGGGACTTTCGACAACACATGCACTGACGGTATTAACGGACTATGTTACTAGGGGCTGAATAGGAGATGCCTGACATTGACTGTAAGCTTAGATTTTGCATAATCTTTTGATACGGTTTGGCATGATGGCTTAATCTATAAACTTATGACAATGGGACTTGGGTATAATGTCTGCCGTATGGTTGATAGCTTTCTCATTGACCGCAAATTTTGTTTAGGGTACGGGTCAGTAGCATTCTCTCTAATGAGGCCTTGATTTTTTCTGGGATACGACAGGGCTCTTTGCTCGGGCCAAATTATACGACCTCTTGTTTCCTATGCCTTTCCAATTTGGTTTGGAATATCTTCATCCCAAATGGAAAGACTTAGGAGGTGGGAGCGTCTCGTCGTGGCTGCATGTTTGGGCCTCAGGTATTATATAGGTCGGAGTGGTGAGCTGCGGCGACCATCATGTACATCCATATATAGGGGGGCTAACTTTGGTAGGATAGACGTATTTATGATTGAGGGTGCGCTGAAATTTATGGACAGAGCACAATTGTTGGACAACGGTTTGGTTGGGTTGTGTTTTTCGGATATTAGGAATCTGGAGACCGTTCAAATGACAAACTATCTTTCCCCGGTAGACTCGTTGACCCTTAGGGGAGCTGGACTGCTTTATCAGCGTACAGACCTTCTATTTTACCATAGGAGAATGCATACATTGGATATAATCGATACTGTGTATATCACAACACAGTAGTATTGTTTTATTATTATTTTATTTTACTTTTCTTTTACTTATTTTTGTATTAATCTTTCTTTAGTTATTAGATAGTAGGTAATTTTAAGGTCTTTAGTTTTTTAAGTATTATTTCAATAGCTTCCCTTTTTGTTTCCTTTTTTTTTGGTAATAAATTTGTTAAATAGTTTTTTTAATATTAGTGTGATGGATGTATGTGAATTTGTACAATTTTTTTTTTATTTTAAATTCTTTGAAAAATACCTTAACATGTAAAAAAATTTTGATTTTGGTTTAGTCTAAGCTAATATTATATTATAACGTAGTGGAAAAAATAACTCTGAATCTGAATTTAAGAAACTTTGGGTAAAGGTTCCCTGATGATCTGCATTATCAACAGTGAAATTCGCATAGGACCCAGCTTAACTCCTCAATAATCAATTTCAATGTATTTTTAATTAAAAAAAATATTTTACTGAATAATTAAAATATTAATTTGGGACTATTAGTGCATTTAAACAATTTTAAACTTAAATTTTTTAAAATAAGAAACACTAATTAAAATTCGTTCGGATTAATTTCGTTAGCGAAAGAAATTAATTCCAGCACTCCTCCTACCCTGATATCTAGATATGTATGTTTGTCTGTATTTTCGATAAGTAAAGACTTCGAAATATAGAAAGAAGAAATAAATATTAATCATAGAGAATAAGTTGGAATAGAGAAATTTTAATGTAAGTTAAATGAAATTTATAAGTGCTTCGGTTTGTTTTATATTCTTTAAAAAAAAACAAACAAATTAAATTAAAAAATAAGGTTTAATTTTGCTTATTTGTATATTTTCCATAAAATTTTTTTCTTTTCGTACGCTTTCCGTCATAAAAGTTGAGTGTAAGCAAAATAGAGAAAAATACCGCAGCAACGGAATGAATAATTGCAAATTTTGCGTAAGCAAATAAAAAAGCTTTCCGCAATTGCGGAACGGAATAAATAATTAGACCCGTTATGAGAAAAAATCATACACTACGACAATAAATGGAAGATTTACCGTGATTTGAAGGTCAACATTTTGCAAGGGATCATCAATTAGGGCGGCTTTCCAAATTCTTTTGTTTTCTTTGTAATTGGGATTCGCGATCACCTCTGAATCAATTCCAATGTAATTTGTGGAGACCAAGAGGAAGTGTGGAGGAACAAATGAAACAATATAGACTAAAGAAAGCACCATTAATTGACAATACTCAAGACATCTTGCTGCCACCGCAACGTAAAATTGAGAATTGTTAAAAATTTCATGGAAGTGGCCGTTGTAAATTATCCAAATGCATTCTACTATTTGAAAAGCGTTTTCCCAAAGCATTGCAATGACAAAATTAAAAAAGTCATTGTAGTAAAATGAAAACGAATTTTTATTCACCTCATTGTACTATTAATGTTTTCTTTTCTGTCTTCATTTAACAGGCGCTCTTAATGGCCCTGACATTAGAAAGCTGATGAAGAGCAACTTTGATTCATTACTTGATGAAAATCATTCAATGGCATGGATTTACCTTTAGCGTGTACGCCAGAGTATTCAGAAAATCGGCACATCGATGACATTGAAGCAGCATTTTCTTTATTTTCATTTTGACGATTTTATTAAAAAGCTCCCTACCAAATCTGACGAGCCAGGCAAACGGTTTCACCAAACAACAATCATTTCTTTCTTGCATTCCTTTTCTAATTCATTTCAGGTATGTTGGTGGAGTCACAAGATCACCCTGTCGATGTTAATTAAGTATTTGAAGGAGAAAAAGTTGATGATGAAGGGCAGTCTGGAAGCAACGTGCCTGTGGACACCATAAGTTTTGAATCAGAGTCAGATTCAGACGATTCGATTTGCAAGTCCATTGCAAGGGCCATCAACATTATAAACATAATACGGATATATTTTGTTTTATTATTTTTTTAATAGAAAGCATAGTATCTCAATGTTGAAGTAAAGAAAAAACAAATAAAATTAAAAAATTTTAGTCTGTTGGTGTTATTTGTTCATTAATAATTATTACATGTAATTTGGCTTAAAAAGCAATACGAACCTTAGCCCGTTCAAATCACATATATAGAAACAAATGGAGTTCGAATAATAATTAAAATTAACTAAAATTAATAGCCATGGGTCTGTGACAAAAATTAAAAGTAAAAAATATATTTAATAGTAACAAACCAAAAAAGTTTGTCTTAAGTAGAACAAAAAGAATCAAATTAACTAACATGTGCATAATTAGTAAAGAACAAATGACAATGGTATGACTGTTGTAAATATA
Organism: Tachina grossa; assembly: GCA_949987645.1. NCBI lineage: Eukaryota > Metazoa > Arthropoda > Insecta > Diptera > Tachinidae > Tachina > Tachina grossa. Next base: position 127,251,994 of record OX465275.1, read on the forward strand.
GAGATGGTAAAATTGAGCTTTCATTACAAAAAAGCTTTCAGCAAATTGAAATAAGATGAATCAAAACAATTCACACATTCCATTTGCAATAATGCTAAGTATATAAAGCAGAAATCTACATCTACTGACAACACACACAGTGGACCAAACACAAAAGAACGCTGATGATGAAGTTTTAGTGGCCTTCGAAAACGGCTGGCTGTTCCGTTCAACTATGTGTTGTTAGTCAGAATATTTATAACAGACTTTGGTGTTATTTGTTCATTAATAATTATCACATGTAATTTGGCTTAAAAAGTAATACGAACCTTAGCCCGTTCAAATCACAAATATAGAAATTAAAAAATTTTCGGGAAATGTTTCACTTTTGCGGCTACTTACACGGTGTTAAGAATCATTCATAGGAAGTTGGTATGTTCTAGAAAGTTGTTTATTGAGATCATATGTACATTTTTGTAGTTGATTGTTTTCTTGATTTTTGAACAAGAGCAAGGGAAAAAAATGTATTAAATTTTTTTATTAAATTTTTTGCGATTTTGATCTTGATGATGAAATCTTTGGGTGCATGGCTTGAGGCAAAACTGGGAGACACAGGTCTTAATTTTTTTCTTTTATCACTTAGTGGTGTCCGTATATGGTTATATTTCTATTACTTAAAAAATTACACACAGTGATATTAATTTAAGTCCGAATCACATAGATTATTGCGTTATACGTCGCCTTTTTCAAAAGACGTTAACGCAATGACGGAGGAAGTTGGCACAATGAATACTTTGTTGACGGAAACTTTTGAGAAACTACAATAGGCTTGTTCTCAATTTCATTCAATAAACTTGAGTTTTTTTTATTTATTTTACTTATTTCTTTTCTTTTACTTTATTCTTCCTCCCCTAAAACGCCAAAAACCTAAATCAAAACATGCCAAAAAGGCAACTAATAGCTGTCAAACTTAAAAGTATTAACTGGTGAAAAAGCTCATAAGAAACCCTGTATTTTAACTTAGGTGTCAGTTGAAAACGATGAAGTTTAATGTATGCCGGATTCTTTGTGACTTGACCTTAACACATGCATGTATGGCAATATATGTATATCATTCATTATTTCTTCCTTTATATGTTTGCCTAGTTTAACTGTACCTTTAGTATGAAGCGATTCTATATGTATATTAACAGAACAAATCCTATAAATTTGTAGTCATGTTGTATAATTTTCTTGTTTGCTTGTATCGTTGTAGGGCAAATACTCATCATCCGAACATTATTTACCATAGAATCCTGTTGAAAGGACTCTTAAGACTATACCCTGCAAATTGCAGCAATGAATTTAATTAAGGCTAAATAATGTTCAAAACGTAAAATGTTTTTGTGCATTTGTTGGTCGATAGGAAGAGTTTCGGAAAATTAAACTACAAAATATGTTTTACGTATGACTTTTAATAATATATTTTATTAACGAAACTATAATTAAAGAATTATACGGTCAAATAATTTTAAGTTTTCTTTGTAAACACTGAATATGATTAGGAGAAAGCAGATTATCCCTACTTTTTTGTGAATATCCACTTCAATTAGGAATTGTATGGACAGGCAAGCAACAAATTGATATTGAGGGTATGTACATATATGACAAGGAGTGGTTCCAGCTTCAATATTCTTTATTCACTTTTATGTGGCAATGTCATTGACATGAGTCAACTGACATAATGATCATACTCTCTGGTTTGTTTCAGATCGATTCTTACCAATTCTTCAATGACAGTTGCAATACATACATATGTATGTATGTAATAAAACGTTCACTTAAACTAATACAATATTCGTTAATGAGCAATGTTCTTAGATTGTAATTTTATTGATAGCATTTCTTTAAGCGCAGCTAAAAATACCACTTACTCTAGTTTTATTTGTTATATAATGTACTAAATTTTAACTATCTTATTCTTAGAGTTAGCCATTGATATTAGACTAGAACTCAGACAAGTCTAAATATTGAAGTTGTTCATGTTTTTCAATCATATTTATTAATTATAGCTTGCGTTTTAAAACTTGTTTGTTTTAATTTTTTTTTTTACTTTAAATATTTTTATATGTAAAACTTGTCAACTATTTTTCTTCTCAAAATAAAAAGTTTACTAACAACAGGTTATGCGCCCAGAAGTCAAACAGAATAATTAAAAAGAAAATCAATAAAACCTGTGTGTGATTAAATCAGGAATCAAAAGAAAATTGTGTCTCAAGAAATGGAATTTTGTAAATCCGTTAAACATTTATCTGGTGAGACGGATTGGCCTATATGGAAGAGAAAAGTTAAGGATTTATATGAATTTTATGAAGGATCCCTACAAGTAGTTGGAAAAAGATTATTAAAACCTGAGCCCATAGCAGATGCAGCAATTGAAGTTCAACAGCGAGAATATTTCTGTGCCAAAAGCATTATTACAAGCACCATTACTGATAAAATCTATCAAAAAGTGATGGATAAAGAATGTGTTTCTGAAATGTGGCAAGCTTTGAAGCAACAATTTGAGGCAACTTCAAAGGAATAGCTATTCAAAATGTGTACTGAGCTATTTTCTTTTCAATGGAATAATCAAGTAGATGTTTCTACTCATATATCAAAGTTGAAGAACTTATTTAATGAAGTTAATAATGGTTTGAAATTAAAAGACACAAATCCATTACTAGATCTGCTGCTAGTCTGTAAAATTCTATATGTAATGCCAAGCTCATTCGAAATGTTTAAGTCAAGTTGGATGATGCTAACCCGAGCTGGAGACAAATCTTTAGATGAACTTGTTATGCAGCTGTGTCTTTATGAACGAAATTTAAAAGTAAAAGTAAAGTATCAGAACAGGAAAATCAAGAAGCCTTGATAATACGCAATAAAAAGGAGGTAAATCGCAAGAAGAATTTAATAACAAATAAAAAAGATGATGTTTGCAATTACTGTAAAAAAAGGGGCATTGGTTAAAATAATGCCGTAAATGGATAGCTGATGGAAGGCCAAATACGTTTAAAAAAGATAGAATCAATTATTCTAATGTAGCACTTCAGTCAGTAACTGATGAAGTCAATTCAGTTGCAACAACAATGGATTAGTGGGTAGACAATGTTACCCATTCAGCAGAATTTTTTTAAAAATATGAAAGTTTCAAGGAACGTCATTACATTCAAGCCGCTGGAAAAGAAACACTTAATGCTAAAGGAAAAGGTACCATTGAATTTTCATCAAAAATAAATAATAGAGAAATCAAAATAAAGTTATAGGATGTTTGGTATGTTCCTGAAATTGAAAGAAATCTATTCTCAGTTTTGGCAGTTCACGATAAAAATCCTTGTAGTGAATTCAAATTCTTTCCAATGAAATGTCAATTTAATTTAAATGGTAAGCTTGTTTTGACGGGAAATCGTGAGGTTGATGGTTCTTTGTATAAAGCAAATATCACGCCAAAATCACCAATCAATAAAGTAAACATAGCCGTTGACAAAAAAAATATATCACGAACTGGTGACCCCATCGCCACCAACAACATATGAAAAATTAGGTTCTCGCCATTTCAACTATAGTCCTATTCTCTCCTTCAGCATTACCATTTTATTGAGGAGTAAATGGAGCTGTTACTTTGTGGTTAATACCATTGGTTTTTAGTATTTTTCTCACATGATCATTAAGAAACTCCCCACCATTGTCGCTAAGAAGTGTTTTAATGATGTGACCTTGGCTCTTTGCACTAGCTAACATTTCTAGCAGAGTCTCATTCACTTCAACAAAGATGCTGAGTTTCCTAATGCTTTATGGGCTGAGTTTATAAAATCAGCAATCTACATTCTTATTCGAACAGGAAAGAGTTCCATAAGAGATGTAAGCCCATTTGAACTCTGGTATGGAGTAAACCCTAGAATCAGCCACCTTAGAATTATTGGTTCAACATGTTTTGTTCATGTCGTCAGCCCATGATTGCTTTGAACTACCGACTATTTTTAAAAAAATGAGTTAGGTATAGCCTTTCTGAAAAGTGTTTCGCGAAATTAATTATGGTTTTGAGATATTTACTATTCATTTTGCTCCATTTCAACTACGCCACTGTTTGGTTATTGCGTCAAATTATTCATACAAAAACGTACAATATAAATTTAACTCTTGTTTTGCTTCATTTCCGTAATGTTATAAAAATAATCGGGACGACCGATGAACTTCGCATAGTTCGATGAACTTGCCTTCAAGAATTCGATCTACTCCAAATCTCTGCCTTGCTATGGATATATTTGTAGTGTGTGGATACCAAGTTATGAAAATATTAACTGCAACAAAAATTACTTGCATAGTATGGAAAAAATGGATTGTGTACTTGAAATAAAAATTAATGCAAAAATCGATATCAAGTCTTGAAATAAATAAAATTCTCTTAAACTCTAAAAAGGCAGAAATTTGGAATAAATCACACCTATTGCGAAAATCTTAAAAATTCGCCCAAGACTAAAATTGAGTTATTATCATTATGAAAATTTAAAATAAGCTTGCACAATTTTTTTTTTAATTTTAAGTCCTTAAATAAAAATAACTAAGGAAACCCAAAACCTTTGGAAAAAGTACATCTTTCTCAAAAACAAAAAAAAAAAGAAATTCGCGAAAAATTGCAAAATTTTAAAACAGCCACAATTTTTATTACAAATCGCTTAAGCTATAAGGAATGCTAAAATTTCCATAAAAACGTGAAAATGGCGAAAATTCGCGAAAACTTGCTCACAGCATATACAAAAAAAGGTCTAATATTGTTATAAATTAACTGTTAACAAGAATACTTGCAAAAACTCGCTTGCATCGCGAACATTGCAAGAATTCGGGAGAAAATTAAAAATCGGAAACAAGCCGATTATTAGAAATTGCCAAAACTGTTAAAAATAATTAAGTCGAAAAGAACGCGAAAAAATCCCACGATTCGCGAAAAATTCCTAAATGCATTGTAGAAATTACTTACACTGCAAGGAATAAAAAAACCCAGAAAATTAGATCATTGCAAAAAAAATTGCTAACATCGCGGAAATTACAATGTCTGGTAAGGGATTTTGTTTAATTTTGAGGCCATCGTTAAACCGATCGATTTATTTCTATGGACTGCAAGAAAAATAAATTTGAAGCATAAATTTTCATCTCAACTACAAGTTTCTCAATACACAGCAGTAAAGTTGTATGCATATGCAGCACAAAAAGCTTCTTTTTAAAAATAGATTATGAAAAGTGGAGTATGTGGCACAAAACATTATTTTCCTCTTTCAAAAAGTAATATTAACTTTTAACTCTATTCATGGAAGTTCACAAAAATTTTAATATTTGTTCTAAACATGTGTCGGAAACAATGCTGAAAATTAAAAAAAATTCTATTCGACAATTCTTTGTCGTTTTTCTCCATTCCTACTTTTTGGCATATGCTCCAAACCAATAGTGGGCTGACGATGTACCAAATCAAAAACGTAAGAAATTAGATAAGAAGGCCAGCAAAGGATATCTAGTTGGTTACGATGGTGATGAAAGATATCGAGTCTACATCCAGGATACCAATTGCGTTCAATTCTCAAGAGATATAAAATTTTTAGAAAGTGTTTCTGATTGTACAAGAAGCAAACATGAAAGTAAATGCTTTGGAAATAGTGGTAAAACAAACTTGAATAGCACAACAATTAAATTGAAGATAGACGATGAAAACTGTAGACATGAAAATTATACCAGCGATAGTGATTGTGAAGACTTTAAAGGTTATGAAGATGTGCTGCAAGATGCTAAAGCACAAGATGAGCAAACAGATGATGAAATAAGAAGTACAGCTAAAAGTTTGGAAGCCGCTGACAAAAATACTGAATCGCGATGTAATAAACGTTTACGAGAAGCAGATTCCGATGACGAATCTGATTGATTGTGTCAATGATTTTGTAATGATATCCCAGGAATTTGTAAACAAAATTCCAACACCCAATACATATAGAGAAGCTATTGAAAGTGAACAAAAAAAAGAGTGGGTAAACGCTATGAAGTCCGAAATAAACTCGTTAATGGTAAACCAGACTTGGGAACTTGCAGAACTACCAGCTGGTCACAGAGCTCTTCCGTCAAAATGAATTTTTAAAATCAAAAGAAATGCTGATGGCACTTTAAAAAAAATATAAAGCAAGACTGGTAATTAAAGGTTTTAGGCAAAAGAAGGGAATTGACTATGATCAGACTTTTAGTCCTGTAGCAAAAATGTCAACTATCCGCTCAATTCTTAGCATTACTGCAAGTGAGGGTTTGCACATAGCTCAGCTCGATGTATCTACAGCTTTTTGTATGGTGAGTTAGAAGAAAACATATTTAGGGAACAACCTGAAGGATTTAAAGATGGTTCAAATCAAGTATGTTATTTAAAAAGAATTTTATACGGCCTTAAACAAGCTAATAGATGCTGGGACAAACGAATAGGTAGTTATATTAAGAAACTTGGATTCAAAGTTAGTTCGACCGATACTTGCTTATACAGGGTGGGCCAAAAGAAACCAAGGGGTGTAAAAGTTTAATAACTTTTTTGTTTATTAACTTTTTTTTTTATTTTTTCTTTCAGATTATATACATACATAATATACAAAATGGAAATTTTTTTACACTAAGTATGAAAAATGATGTCTCTTAAATGACCACCGTTTTCAGCTTCGCACAGATGGGCTCTTTTTAGAGTATTTTCCATAACATCTTTCAAAACTTGTGGCTGTAGCGTTCGAATTTCTGCAACAATGTTTGCCTTGAGTTCAAGGATTGTATCTGGCTTGTTCACATACACTCGCTCCTTCAAAAAACCCCAAAGAAAATAGTCGGGTGCTGTCAAATCTGGCGATCGCGCTGGCCAAATAATTTCCGAATTTCGAGAAATTATTCGCTCTCCAAAAATTTGATTTAAAAGTGCCATTGTGTCTCGGGCAGTATGGGCAGTGGATCCGTCCTGCTGAAACCACATACCAGGTCTGTTTTCAAGAGCAGGACGTAAAAAATTTTCTATCATAAACCGATACCGCTCTCCATTTACGGTTACAGCACTTCCATCTTCATTCTCGAAGAAGTAGGGCCCAATGACATTTTCAGATGTGATCCCACACCATACTGTACACCTGATGGGGTGCACTTGGCGTTGATGAATGGCTCTTGGATTTTGAGAACCCCAGAACCATCGCTTCAGAGGGCGAAATTCTGACGTTAAAATGTCGACGATATGCTCTTTGCGTTAAAATAATTGATCTCTGGTTTAAATAATAAAATTCTATTGTTCTGGTTCTCTGTTCAGTTGTGAACCTCTCCATTATAAATTCTCCAAGTGTTGTCTATATAATCTGAAAGAAAAAATAAAAAAAAATTAATAAACAAAAAAGTTATTAAACTTTTACACCCCTTGGTTTCTTTTGGCCCACCCTGTACGTGAGAGAAAAGAATGGTAATAAAATAATACTTGCGTTATATGTGGACGATAGTTTGATAGCAGCTTTATAAAAGAAATGAAAAGTGAGTTCAAAATTGTAAGTAACGAAGCTACATATTTTCTTGGATTAGAAATTGACAAAAACGAAAAATATATTAAATTACATCAAAAATCATATGCAAGAAAATATTGGACAAATTTCACTATTCTGAATGCCGTCCAGTTGCTATTCCAATGGAGAAAAATTGTGATATGAACAACAAGCGGAATGAATGTGTCGATTTTCCATATATAAAAGTAGTTGGTGCTTTGATGTATTTGAGGCCAGACCTAGCATATACCATAGGTTATCTCTCAAGATCTTTAGAAAATCCAACAAAAAAAGATGTACTGCGCGTTAAACGAGTATTCGGAACATTAGATGTTGGAATTCGAATGGGCCTAATTGAATGCTTCAGTGATGCTGACTTTGGTGGATGCAATACTACAGGTCGTTCAACATCTGGTGTAATAGTAACGTATGTTGGTAAGCCTATATCTTGGTTGAGTCAGAAACAAGCAATGGTATCAACATCTCCTACCGAAGCAGACATTGTTGCTGCTAACGAAGCTGCAAAAGATCTTGTTTGTTTAAAAATACTTTTCAAAGAAATAATTAATTTAAAACAAGTTCCGTACATACAAATTGACAACACTGCTGCCATTTGCTTAACACACAATCCTGAATTTCACAAAAGAACGAAACACATTGCAATTAAGCACTTCTTTATTAGAGAAATGGTTACAGAAGGCAATATACATATCAGAACATCAAATTTCAACGGAATTTCAAGCAGCAGATATGTTGACAAAGCCATTGCCAAAGTTTCGATTGCAAATGTTATGTGATCGCTTAAATATGAAATAGTTATTTTAAACAGAGGAAAGTATTGAAGTTGTTCATGTTTTGCGTTTTAAAACTTGTTTGTTTTATTTTTTTTTTTACTTTAAATATTTGTATATGCAAAACTTTTCAACTATTTTTCTTCACTTCAATAAAAATTTTACTAACAACACTAAAGACATACATACATATAACATTCATAACTGCAGGGTTTTTCTCCAGTCACAAACGCACAGATATTGATCAACTGTTTTTGAAGCACTGGCTAGTTCTGCTTCGTTTAAAGAATATGAGTATAAAGTGAAAGAGTTGTTCTTTGGTACGCCTTTCTAATGTTGTTTGTATTCAATTAATCATTAAGAAATTTGTAAATGAAAATACGAATTTCTAAATTCTTGCATAAATAGGTTGATAAATTTTACATTTAATACTTTTTCTTAAGAATTAAACTCATACGTTTCATTTTCAATGGAATATAATTTTGTGCTTTATAACCAAATTGCAGTTTTGTCTATAAACTAAACGCCAAGTGAACATTTCTTGTACACCTTTTCCAGTTGTAATTCAGAATGCGTCAATTGTAATTTAAATTTATCAATTTTAATTCAGAAAGCATTATTGTAATTCAGAAAACAGTATATATGTATTATAAAGCAAATTCAGTACCCAGCTAAAAAAAACTATATATGGTCCATATATTTTTAATATATGAATGTATACAACTAATATGAATTTGTATGAAATCATGTATAGAAATGTATGGGATTATACATGGCAAAACTATTTTATATGAACTAATATATGGATTAATATATGAAATGTACGTATTATAATATATGAGCTCATATATGGAAATTTAATTATAAATCTCTTCATATGTGGATCCATATATAGAAATAACAGTAATAACGGGTGTTTTTTAGAGGTATAGAACTTCGAATTGAAATAAAACACAAGAAAATCGTTTTAATGTCCATCAATTTGGCTTTATTGGAAGGATAATTTTATGCCATTAATGTTTAAATGTGATTTCGGGCATGTGGCCGCCGCGGCTGGCTCGAATAAACCCAATTCTACAGGTCCAATTTTCAACCACTTTTTCGAGCATATGGGGCCGTATGTTGGCAATAACGCCACGAATGGTGGCTTCCAAGTCCCCTAACGTTTCTGGTTTGTTGGCGTAGACGAGCGACTTCACATATCCCCAAGGAAAATAATCCAATGGTGTCAAATCACACGATCTTGGTGGCCAATTGGCAGGTCCATTCCGCGAAATTATGCGCTCATCGAATGTTTCCTTCAATAAATCGATTGTGACGTGCGCTGTGTGGCATGTAGCGCCGTCTTGTTGGAACCACAACTCATCCACATTCATGCCATCCAATTCGGGAACAAAATAGTCGGTTATCATGCCTCTATACCGGTCTCCATTAACGGTAACTGACTCTCCAGCATTATTTCGGAAGAAGTATGGCCCAATGACTCCACCAGCCCATAGAGCACACCAAACAGTCAGTTTTTGTGGATGTAATGGCGTCTCAAGGGTTTCATGTGGATTCTCTTCACTCCAAATGCGGCAATTTTGCTTGTTGACGTAGCCATTCAACCAAAAATGAGCCTCATCACTGAACAAAATTTTGCGATGAAAATCAGCATCGAGATCAATCTCATTTTCGGCCCATACACCAAAATCACGACGCATTGCATGGTCTCGCGGCTTTAATTCTTGCACAAGCTGGATCTTGTAAGGTCGCAAGCCAAGATCTTTGCGCAAAATCTTCCATAAAGTTGATGGACAAAGCTCCAATTGCTGTGCACGGTGGCGAATCGATTCATTCGGGTCCTCTTCAACACTTTGCTCTACAGCGGCAATTGTTTCTTCGGTGCGCACTGTTCGACGTCTCTGCGGATGCGTATTATCACATAGAGTAAACGTAGTGCGAAAACGATCCATGGTTAACCGAATTAATTGCTCTGATGGACGATTATGTCGACCATAAAATGGACGGAGCTTGCGGTAAACTTCGCGAACTGAACCATTATTTTCGAAATAAATTTGCACGATTTGCAAGCGTTGTTCTTTTGTCAACCTGTTCATGACAAAATGGCAAACCAAACTAAATATTAATCACTTAACAGCTGACAAAATGGCCGCCAGTTAAAAAAGTGATGCCAACTTAAAGTTCTATACCTCAATAAAAAACACCCATTATATGGATCCATGTTAAAATGTGTGTACCATTCATAATATCTCAGACAAGATCGTTTTCGCAATCAAAAAAGCTTGGATTTTATCACTGGTGAATTGGAAATCCATTAGAAAACAGATACGGTATATAAAGTTTATATGCGTACCCTCAACGTTTAAAAAATAAAAACTTTTGTTACCTAAAAAAAACCATTCTTGTATGATTTTATACATTATGGATTAAATAATCAAAAGGATAATCCACTGATTACTTTGATCGAAAATAACAGAATTCTCTAGATAAGAAACAAAGTTCATATTACCGCAAACAAAATTATATTAGAAACTATTGTTGGACGGATTAATTTTTCTTTTATAATTAATTGCATTAGTTTTTAATCTGATTTCTTACATTAAATTTTAAGTAAAAATATGAGTTTTGTGTTTTGAAATAATTGATTTATCTTTTGACTTCAAATGAGGAATGAAATGACTTTTAGTTCGTTTTGAATTATTTGTCCAAAGAAATGTTTCAGTAAATACAACTTCCCTGTTCAAAATCTAAAAAAAGTAATTTATTTTATTGAGTATTGAGAGAGTATGAATGTGAACTTTGCATACTATAGAGGGAATATTTACACACATGTACATGTATGAAAATGTATCAATATATATAATCATGTATGCCCATATACCCTGATTTCTCGGATCCGAACCATATATGGGATATCATATATGCTCCATACATATTTCTTTAGCTGTGTTCACAAAAATTTTATGGCCAAAATTTATATGACAACATGCACCACCAGTGTTGTCAGATTTATTTTCAGCCTCCTCGCTAAATGACTTGGGAAATATCGCCAAATGTCGCCAATAAAACAAATATTGTTTTGATGTGTAAACATCTATACGCTAGGGCAGGGTTACCGCTGGGAATTTTTTAAAAGTCGCACAAAAGGTCGTTTTATAAAAATAAAGTCGCACAAAAAAGTCGCGTGAGAAAATAAAAGTTGCACAGCTTTTTAAACGCTTTTTTATTAAAAAATATAATTGAATCAAAACAAAAAGGTAATTGCATATTTCATAGCATATACAGTTGCATTATTGTATGTGCTTCAATACATATTTTCTTGTATGCATACTGAAGAAATCTACTTAAGTTTAATAAATTTGGATGTCGTATGCTGCCGAGGTCAAGATATTTTTTTTTACAAAATTCTAACATTTCGAACCAAAACCCCGTGAGCTCTTTACTTCAGTTCTATTACTTTGATCTTGGCGCCATATATCCTATTTTTTGGGTGAATGTATTTATACTTCAACATAAATATTACTTTTTTGGAATCCACTCTTCTATATCTTTGTCTATTAAATTTAAAGCTGATAGCACTGAGTTGCATGTTTTTACTTTTAAGCAAAGCTAATTTCAAAATGTTCACATATTAGTTCACACTTGTATGTTTTACGACAAATTTTTCTTTCATTGACTCGGCAGCTAAAAATAATTTTTTAAAATAAGCAAACACCAGAATTTTTATATTAAAAGTTTTTTTGCTAACACTATTCTTTGAAAATTTTACTCAAAATTTGGAACAAATTTCTTAAATACACTGTATACAATTGAAGGTTGCAATAAAGTAATATAATATAAAATAATAAAAGTGCTTCCAAATCAACAATAATCTGTGAATTGCTTTTAAATTTTAATTTACTGCAATTTTAATGTTTTTTGTGAGAATCTTTACAAAAAAGGGTGACAAGTCCCAAGAAAATCAAAAAAGTCGCAAAAGTCGGTAATAAAAAAAAATTTTACAAAAAGTCACAGATCGCTAAAAAAGGATCAAATTGCGACTTTAGTCGTATGAACGGTAACCCTGCGCTAGGTGGTAAAAATCTTTTGACTTTGATTTCTTTGCTGAGATTTCTTTGCTTTTTGCTTTTGCTTTGCATTGTCAAATCGGTGTGAGCTATGTATGAGTGTATTCGTGTTTGAAAGAAGCAATACCAAGCAGAGAAACAAGTCGACCGGCTCGAAACTGACGGTGCGCCGCCGCCGGTTATTTTTGTGTATATTTCCGTACACCAAAGGTGAAAATGAACCGTAAGAGCTACGGACTTGAAATTTGGACACAATATGTAGACATTTGGCCACTACAACAACAAGCACATGAGAGTTAAAAACTAAAGGGTGTTCCAAAACGAGCAACGAAAAATGTTAAAATCCCAAAATGTTAAAATCCCACTTGAAATTTTAAAAATTAGTGTATTTTTATACAGACTGCAACAATTAACACTAAATTTAAAAAATTTAAAACAAAGGGTGTTCCATCAGTTAATGCAATTTTGACTTTGTTATTTTGACAACTTGCTGTATCTTGGAAACCGTAAGAGTAAAACTCTTGAAATTTTCAAAAACGGTAAAACTAAAAAATCAAAAAATATAAAATAGCCAAATATAAAAAAATCGCCAAAACGAAAAAAAGCACCAAATTAAAAAAAATCTCTAGGACTAAAATAAATCGCGAAGAACCGCAAAAATCGCCAAAATTAAAAAAATCCTTAAACAAAAACATCGCCAATATGAAAAAATCGCCAAAATGAAAAAATCGCCTAAATAAAAAAACCCCAAAAAACAGAAAAAATTGCCAAAATGAAAAAACCCCAAAAAAACAGAAAAAATCGACAAAATGAAAAAATCGCCAAAATTAAAAAAAATTGCGAAAATTAAAAAACCCAAAAAGAGAAAAAAAATGTCAAAACGAGAAAAAAGCGATAAAACGGAAAAAAATCGTTTAAACTGAAAAAACTTAAAAAATTAAGAAAGCTAAATCAAAAAAAAATTATCAAAACGTATGCGTAATGCGTACACAACAACAAGAACAGCAACAACTAAACGATGAACAACAGGAATTAAAAATTAAAAAGTAAAAGTAAAGGCATTTACCATAGATGAGCACTGCAGTACCACTAAAGTTTCGGCAAAAACAAAAAAAAAAAATTACTGATTACTTAAATTTTTTTCTACAATTTTTATAAATTGCCTAAATGATTTGTTATATGATGAGGTGCATTGAATTTTCAGTAATCAGTAATGCCCGTATTCATAATGAAATTCTACCAAGTGGCTAAATGTTTTTCATACAAATGTTTCAAAATTTGAATGAAAAAACTTTGCCACTTACTACGGCCCTACGATTTTACTAGTATTGCAAATTAAATTTCATTAGCATTAAAAATTTACTGAATTTTTTTAGTAATCAGTAAATTTACTGCTTACTGTAATTTTGAATGCAGTAAAAAAAAGATGCTAAAAGCATAAGTACTTCCAACTTAAAAAAAATTTTCATTACTAGATGTTTACACATCTCCTCTGTGATCGGACTCACATTGCTTTTTTTTAATTTTATTTCTCACCTAGACCTAGCTATGTATGGAATTTCAGCTCAATAGCACAAATTTTAATTTTTATGGGCGTAGCCCCGCCCTCCTGGTTAAAATTTTCGGCTTTTCAGATTTTTCTGGTTCATTGCTCACCTAGATCTTCTCGTGTACCAAATTTTAGCTCTCTAGCTACAGCGGAAGTGCTTCATCAATTTGATGAGTGTGTCAGTGGTCAGTGGTCAGTGAGTATGTCTTCAAATATGCACTTTTTGCACCTCTATATCTCCGGAAGCTTTCATTGTAAAACTTTCAAACTTCGCATATGAGGTTATATGAATTTATTTTAATTATTATTAATATCATAATTTTAGGATTGCGGGGAACAATGTTATGAGGGGGGTATAAACAGCTCGAATGGCTTCGTGAAAATATACACACTGCGTGCATTGGCCAAAACTTGGCCTGGCGCACTACCGTGCGCCTAGATTATTTTAAAAATATAATGAAAAAAATACCTAAAAATGTGACAAAAGAGGAAAAATATATGCCCATTAAGTATTTGGAGATAAAAAATTATCTTCCACTTTGTCAAGTAAAATGTAAAAATTCACTTTATTTTAAATTTGTGAATTCCGCCGGAGCTAAAAGCCGTACTGCGCAATGGGACGCCTTAGCAGAGAATATGAACTCGATTATTCGTGGCCGATAAAAGCCACTCATATTTTCTTCCATATTTTAAATAATAATAATTTTTTTTAATAATATTTATTATTATTTGCTTAATTCACAACAATCTTTATCGTGTATTTGTGTATCAAATACACTTTTGGTTTTTCAATTGTGAACACCCTCTGTGTTGTGTATTAATGTATTTCGTATTTTTAATGAAAAAAGAAGAACAAGCTACATACAAATTCTCTCAGAGAGCCTCTCTTTGAATACAACATTTTAAAAACACATGAAATAAAAGTGTAATAGTGTATTTCATTTTTATATGAAAATTTCATACAACACATGTTACACTCTTGTATTTAATATGATAATACAATCGATACAGAGATACAAGAGGTTTTGTGAATTAAGCAATTATTTATTTAATAAATTTTCAAAATACTATTTGTTTGTGTACATAAAGTAAACAAGCATAAAAAAACAAAGCGATGTCATATTCGGAAAATTTTTCCTATAATATCCGCATTTGGTGGTGTCAAGAAAAAATGTGCGTGTAAATTATCCACTTAAGTGTTACTCAAATACATATTTGGCAAAAACTAAATAAATTTAGAGTTGTGCTAATAAAATAATATTTTAAAATTAATATTTTAGAAAATTTTTTGAAAACTCATTGAAGAAAAGTGTTAATAATTTTTAGGGAAAACAAACTATAAAGTAAGGTAACTATATATTGAATTGGTAAAAAAGCAACACATTATGTTTGTCTCTTTTTCGCAGCAGTTCACCCAAGGCGAATTCACATAAGGTGATCTTAATTCGCCAGCTGACATAAATTCCCTGCTGTCAAATGCAGCAAAACGTTAAGAAATAATCCGACAGCAGGAAATTGTACACTAACAAATATACAAGACGAATACGCAGAGTTGCAAATCTAGACCACCTTGTATCAATTCGCCTTGAGTTCACCAAAGCAGAAAGAAAGAAATAGTCTAAGGATAGCAAATTAGCTGCGGCGAAAATAGTAAATTTTAGCTAAGCAATCAAGGCGCACGGTAGTGCGCCAGGCCAAGTTCCACCCAATGCACGTAGTGTGTATATTTACAGGAAGCCATTCGAGCTGTTTTTACCCCCCTCATAACTTTGTTCCCCGCAATCGTAAAATTATAAAATTTAAATCATAATTACAATAAATTCATGTAACCACATATGCGAAGTTTTAAAGTTTTTCAAAGAAAGGTTCCGGAGATATGGAGGTGCAAAAAGTACATATTTTAAGACATACTCACTGACCCACTTATCACTCATTAGTGTTGTTAATTATTCGTCTTTTATATTTGTTCGAATGAAATTTCATGATTTTTTTCTTGTTCGAACGGACAAATAATTTTGAACTTTTGTTCGAATATTCGAACATATATGGATATATTCAATAGAATATATCCAAAAAAGGGGTGTGATATCTTCTTAATGGCTGGACCGATTTTTTTTTTGAACATAGCTAAGAACACTCTCGAACAAGTCACCTTTTCTATTTTTATTTTATTTTTAAAGAGAAGTAACACTTAGGCAATGTCTACTACTGTTATTAGGTGTTACCTTCTTTTTAGAAAATGGGTAGTGATAGAGAAGATAGGTGGCGAAGGAATATATAGAGGAAAGCTTAATTTTTTACAGTTTTTTTTTTGCACGTTTCTTTTTAATAATGCAGTGTTGGAGCGCCGCTAGCGTTAAGTGAGGCGTAGTAAATTTTGTTGTTGCTGTGTTTATTGTGTTTATTGGTTAGTTTACACAATGAAGGCGCTTTGATATTACATTAGGATTAGTATCTGCTGAAGTCGGTGACCAGTGACTATGCCTTCATCACTTGAACTTTTCTACAACAACTGATACAGAGATACACTAATTCACATCAGAAAATGCGTGGTGTTGTTATTTAATGACTGTTGTATACCATGATCGCTCCTAGGACCTCCGGTTTTGTAGTCAATGTGCTAACTACTTCAGCCAATGCCACGACCAAAGAGGAAAACTAATTCAAAATCGGTCCAACCGTTTTGTCTGTACGTCGACTCATACATACAAACAGATACACAGACATATACTACAAACTTATAACACTTATAACACATTTACAAATATTTTTAATGTCATTGATTTCTTTTAAAAAATCATTTAAAACCGCAGGTAACCCAAAAATTCTTTTATACCAGGTAGTTAAAGAAATTGTTCGAATATTCGAATATTCGTCAATAAAAATTCGAATAATTTTTTATTCAAAATTGAAAATTTTTGTTCGTTCGAACAAAAGTTATAAAAAGTTGTTCGAATATTCGAACAATTTTTGGTCGAATGACAACACTATCACTCATCAAATTGATGAAGCACTTCCGCATTAGCTAGAGAGCTGCAATTTAGTATACAAGTAAACCTATGTGAGCAAACACCTGGTTTACACACGCATACATACTGCGACAATGCAGGGCTATACATTTTTGTTAAAAAAGTAACTGACAATTTAAACCTCATTTTCATGTACTACTCCACTCCAATAAGCATTAAAAAATTAAATTCAAGCACTTGAAATTGAAGTGGAAACAAAGTTGGATTCAAGCATTTTTTTCAAATAATTTTCAAGTTTGAAAATATTTTTAAATAAAAAATCAAGCAACATACATACATATATGCTCGAACCTTGTCAAATACGTAATTTATTTATTGTTAGAACTGAAATTGTGGTGAATATATCAAAAACAAATAAATAAAAGTGAATTTGGAAAACAAAGATGAGTAAAACGTGAAACCAATAGCAGGTGCAGAATATAATTATTAGAAAACAAAGGAATTGCATTTTGCTTTGCATTTTAAAAGCCTTGTTTTTGCAGCTTGCAGTACACTTGAGTTCAATAGTAATACAAGGTTGAATTACAGTAAAATTCAAAGCTTGAATTAAACTGTACTACAAATGAATTGTTCGCATTGAGTTCAAGTTCCCTTTTCACTGGAGAATGCTATTGAATTAAAGTGTGAATCAAGCTTGATTGATTGTGTGGCGTGAATAACACTTGTTTTACACTTGATTTCAAGCAAAATTGCTTATTGGGATGGCTCAGCAAATTTAGATATTCTATTGATGTTGGTATTATTAACCCGTTTGCAACGAAACTTGATACGAATAATAAGCACTGCCCGAAAAAAATCTTGAGTTTGGAAAAGTGGGCCATACGGCTATAAAAATTAAAAATCAAAAAATGTGCTAAGAAGCTGAAATTTGATATAACAGTAGGTCTAGGTAAGAAACCAACTAGAAAAACCTGAAAACCCAGACATATTAGTCAGAGGTGCGGGGCCGCTTCCAAAAAATTAAAAGTTGCGCTTATGAGCTAAAATTTGATACACAAGTAGGTCTAGGTGAGAAACCAACTAGAAAAATCTGAAAACCCAAAAATTTTTACCAGAATGAGCGGGGCCACGCTAATATTGTTTGCAACTAAAAGCTTAATATACAGCTTTTAACTCAAGCCACTTTAGTGAAACCTTGCATACACGTTGCACACATACAAAATTTTAAACTATCACCTTAAAAAGTGGGCGTGATCACTCCTATAAAATGTTAGCCTTGTGTTTAATCTAATTCGGTCTGGCATATTTTAGCAGAAAATTATCATGAGCGCTGCTCACAACAAAATTCTGAGCTTAAAATAGAGGAAGAGATAATGCTCACAAAATTTAATTCTCGCTAGAGAGCTGAAATTTTATACACAAGTAAGTGTAGAGTAGGCCAATGGGAAAATCTTAAAACCAAGAACTTTTTTCCGGTATACGAGGCCACGCCTTTAAAACTCCAATTCGCACTAAAGAGCTGAAATTTTATACACAAATAAATCGAGATAAGATATCACTAAGAAAAATCTAAAAACCAGAAGTTTTAATCAGGCGGCGGGAACAAGCACTTTTAATTTAAAATTAAGATAAATTTTATTAAAGCTTTTTATACACATTGCACTTATCCAAAATAAAAATTTCCTATTTTGAAAAGTGGTCGTGACTACACATACAAATCTTAGATTTTTCTTGCATGTACTTCGGCTTAGCAGTTTTTAGTCTATTAATCATGTATTTCTCAATAGCTTTTTCTTACGAAACTTCACATGGACCATGAGCACTAGCAGATATAAGAGTCCGATAAAAATTTTACGTAATATTATACTGTAAAGAGCTGACATTTTGTAGATTTACTCAATCGGAAAATCCACAAATTATAGCACCAGCTACCTACCCTATTGACACTTTGCGTACACATTGGGCATATCCATATGATTTATGTACTTCGGCTAAGAAGACTTTAATATATAAATATATTGAGCAAATAGGCATGGTCAACCCCAATTTACCCTGTATTTTACATGTTTCTTTCCAGACGACTCTTACCAAATTGTGTACACACTAGCGACTCCTTTTAATGCCACAATAGAGCACGCTGTAACCCATTATTTTATGCAACTATGCCATTTTCAACTGGCACATTGATCATTAATAGAAATAAAACACTAGAAATTTTAAGTTTAAAAAGTGTTATTATAGAAAATTTTTCAAAAAGTAATCAGATATTCACAAAAACATAAATGTGAAAAAAGGCCAAGCTCCTATCAAAAGTTTCCTCCATTAAAAATAGTGAGATATAAATTTTGACCAAGTTCTTATTTGGCACAATACCTAAAATCAATCAATCACTAAAAACAGTTCATATTACAAAAAAACTACATAAGGTTCATTTATTCCAGGGCTATTCAGCCTGTCGTACGCGTACCACTTGGAGTACGCGAAAATTTCCCAGGTGGTACGCCAAATCTTCGAAAATTTTAGCATTTATTTTGCATTTATTGCCCTTGAATAATTAATTTGTTATGTTTAATTTCCTTATTTTATTTTATTTTTGAATAATAAAGTATTGAAATCGCCAAGATCTCCTAATTTTTATGTATTTAATTTTATTTATTCTTGTAATGTTTTTAATAATTTTAATTTCTTTTTAATTTTGTTGTTTTTAGGGTTCCGTACACCATAGGTGATAACAAAAATTAAAAAATTTAAAAACCCCCGACTTTTTTCAGAAAAGATGTTATATCTTCTAAACGGCTGGACCGATTTTTTTTTCAAACATAGCTAAGAACCCTCTCGATCAAGTCATCTTTCAAACAGAAAAAACTAAATGAAAATCGGTCCAGCCGTTTGGCCTGTAGGTGGACACAGACAGACACACAGATACACAGACACACACTACAAACTTATAACACCCCTTTTTTTAGTCGGGGGTTAAAAAGGAACCCTATTGTTTTCGCTACGCTGTCCGTCTGTCCCTCACACGGTATTTTCTCAGGAACCGTAGGAGCTACGGACCTGAAATTTGGACACAGTATGCAGAACCTTGGCCGCTACAACAACAAATACATTAGAATTAAAAATTAAAGGTTGTTCTAAAACGAGCAAAGAAAAATGTTAAAATCCCATGTAATATACAAACAATTGTATGAACATATGTATATTGAAACTTGAAAGTTGTAAAATTAGTGTATTTTCATACAGACTACAACAATTAACACTAAAATTTAAAAAAATTTAATTAAAGGGTGGCCCATCAGTTAATACAATTTTGACTATGTAATTTTGACAATTTGCTATATCTTGGAAAACGCAAGAGGCAAACACTTGAAATTTTCAAAAACGGTAAAACTAAAAAAACCGAAAATTATAAAATCGCCAAACCAAAAAAAAAATCGCCAAAAATTAAAAAAAAATCGCTAAAACGAAAAAAATCGCCAAAATTAAAAAAAAAATTCTAACACTAAAATAAATCGCCAAATTCGAAAAAATCGCCCAAATGAAATAAAACGACAAAAACCGAAAAAATCGCCAAAAAAAAAATAAAGTGTCAAATCAAAAAAAAGAGCCAAAACTTAAAAAATCGTCAAAACCGAAAAAACGCAAAAACCGCCAAAACAAAAAAACCGAAAAGACCCCAAAAACGGAAAAATGCCAAAACTATATATTATATAGGATGAAGTTTGTGTCAAATTACATATCTAGTGTTCGTACGGAACCCTTCGTGCGCGAGTCAGAGTCGCACTTTACTGAATTTATTTATTATTACTAAATGAAATGGATTAAATATTTTAAAATTATTTGGTTATTTATTGAGCCCATACTTGTTTATACACATAAAATATTTTTGGTGGTACGCGAATTGTTGGTTGTGAGTACGCGAACCAGAAAGGTTGAATAGATCTGATTTATTCGATTGCAGAATTGCATAATATATCCTTTTTAGACTTGGACAAATAAACGAAGATATTTTTGGAGAAATTTCATTCTGGGTTATAATATTTCTGGGTAATTATGCGTGGACTTTTGTATAAAAATTAGTTTTATAAAGGGGGATTCAATATTTGGGGTAAATAAGCGATAAAGGTATTAAACCGATGTATAATTAAACGGGGTGTACTGTATGGAGATTGTGGGCACAAAGTATATATACAGAGATGACACGAGACGGAAGATAAGGGTATTTTTCTATTTGTCTCTTTTTGCTCAAATTTTTTTAGGAGTTTTTGTTTTGATTCTCCTTTCTAATGCAATAAAATTATAACGCTTTTTAATAGCTATGATAATTGGTAAGTAGTAATACACTGCAATATCAAATACAATTTTTTCTTTATTTTCCACGAATTTTTAAAAACCTGATTGAAGCTTTTTCATCTGTCACTTTCTACACTTATGTGTATTCTATGTTGTGAGGGCTTTGCTTGTGAGAGCTAGCTCTGACTCCATGTATTAGCTCGGTTAGCTTAACGGGAACCCAACTCCTAAAACCAAAATCAATTTTTTTTCTATTAAGTTGTGTGAAAATTGAAAACTTTAAACTTGTTTCATGGCAAAATAGTTTGTTGGAATAATGACGATTTTTGAGTTAATGAGCGATATGTACGTAAAGTCGTTTATTTAAGTCATTTAAAAAATAATAATGCTTGTTGTTAATTAAAAGGTTATTTTGGTTTTGATCATTCAATAGCCTGAACTATTTTAAAATAATGCACCCTTGTAGATTTTTTTAGCTTTTTCATTGCAAGTAGATTGTTTACAGAACTCTGTTTCTTTTCATAAGGTGTCCAATATTTGCTTATACTCTGAACCAACAGTAAAATAATGCACAAAGGAGCCAGGAGACTAAAAAAACCCAAAACAAATAAAAAATAAACAGGAAACAGATATTAGGATAATAAAATTACATTTGATATTTTATGTAAACAAAAAACTTAGACAGTTTAGTTTTGTCGTTCTTTTATACTTTTTTTTCTTTGAGGAGATTATTGAGCTCAGTTGTGGTTTTATTTTAATAAAATTTTAAAAAAATATTTCTGTTTATTCCTGTTTATAGCTTTTTATTTGATGTACAATATAATTGGAGAGTATGCAATACGAGTACTTTGCGTGTCATAATTTTTTAATGCATTAGTTTAAATTACAGAAAACTTTTAATCATTTTCAAAGCTATCTGTTCTTAAAAAATATTTTTTCTATAATATCCAGTTTTTGAAGCTTAAGCTTTTATTTGATTGCATTCCTAATTCGTTGGATTATGTTTATGAATGGATGGTAATGGTAAGGGTGGCATTCATTTCGCTACAAATGGTTCAATTTTTAAGATTTTCAATTGTACTATGCAGATAGTCAATTGGCATCATAGTGTGGTTCACTGTTAAACATAAGGCAAGATACAGACATAAGTTACAAGGTTATAGTGACTGATTGTAGTAGAGTACATAATAAACATTTCAAAAGTGTGAGTTGTTATGCAAAACCATGAATCCCTTGTTTCTAAGTGCAGAATGTGCCCGTCACTTTTATGTAAAAGCTTAATGCACTTATTGGACCCCTTTCTACGAAAATTGCTAACAAATTCTAAACAAAGGAGCGTCATAGGGTTAAAATATTCCACAAATGCAAGCAATAGTTGGTTCTCTAACGCTGAATAAACAAAGTTTATTTTAATTTAAAAATTTTGTGGAAATTTAGCTCTAATTTCATACATATGTATATAAGGTTCCTTGCACAATCAATAATTTTTTTTCGTAATAGCCATTTTTTCTCACTGAAAGAGAAAGTTGTTCTTCCTCTGTATTTCACCCAGCTAAATTAACATTCTGCAAAAGAAACTTTGCGCATCTAAAAGGTGTGCAATCAGATAGAATAGTGGAAAATTCTTATTTTATGCTTTGTATAAAGCCACCATACTATTTATCACAAATTAATATTAAGTGAATTTGTAAAACGCACTAAGACAAAGGTGAAAAAGCACCAATTTAGTGGCTTTTTTTAAAAAAGTACCTAGTTGGAAAATTTCGGAAGCACGAATGCGTAGTATAAACGGCATGAATAATTATCAAGATTCAGAGAGCGAAGCATGTGATTCAACTCGTCGTCTAAACATACTATAACGTACTTTCCATTCAGCTAAAGAGCAAATCGTTATTGGATACCAAAAAAACGAATTCACTCAAAACATGATTTCTTATGCTATAATGATATAATGATATAATTGAAAAATATCTTTGTTGAGTAAAAAAAAAAAACAAATCACAATGTTTTCGGCTTTTTGTCGGAAATAACACGTATACAACTCGAGCAATCAAAATATACAACAACAATAGCACATTACCGCGTTGAGTCAATCAACAAGCAAGATAAACACCAAAACAAACAAATTGAATTAAATGATAGCGGTATTCACGGTTGGCTATTGTAGATCTTTTACATATTGTAGCTTTGATAAATCGTGGTAAATTTAAAACATGGCAACAACAAAATGCATATATTGTTAATTAACTATGCCTACACCATCTACTATACTAAAAAGTGTAGTAGATGTTGTAGTAGAATTTATTTACCAGAGTTTGTACAACAGAAGAACAAGGTACATACAAATCCTCTCAGACAGCCTCTTTGAATTGAACAATAAACGTTTATTACAATACAGAAGAAAAACTCGCTCATGCTTGTACGTTTAAAATCGTAGAATATTTAAAAGGGTTTTAAATTTAATACGAACAGTGAATTCCGCTGATATTTTAAAATGCGCGGTATTGATAAATACAATATTTAAGTTTATGACATATATTATTGAAATTAAAAATTTTTAACATGGTTTTTTTGAATATAAATATAAATTTTAGATTGATTTTGTAAACTATTTTTTATAAGTGACGTCAAACTTGTATCTTCGACAAAAATGTTTACTTGGGGACACGCTGCTGCACATACAAATTCGTGCATCCATACGCTGTCGAGATTTGAGCTAACTTAAAAGTAACTAATTGCTAATCAGAGACGAGTGACAACTGACTCAAAAGCTAACTCATTTTACATGTTAAACGCTATTCAGGTTTTCAACGTAATGTCCTCAGCACGAGTCAGTACTTACTAACGCTGCATAAGTTTCAAATAACCACAAGTTAGCTCATTTAGAGTGAGTTTTTGGCTGATAAAATGCAAGTGCACTATTAGTTAGCTGCGACTTAGTTTGTGGCGCTTCAAAAAAAAAGACAAAAATGTCTTTCTTTAGTTAACCATTATTTTCAACTTACTAATGATTAACTATGAATAATTTGCTATTGCGCCATATAAAATAAAGACGGCACAGAGTTAACAAAAACATGAATTTTATGCTGACATCTTCTCGATAAACTATGACTCATCTCCGCATCAGCTTCGAGTTAGCTGAAAGTTAGTTCAAAACTTATCGAGGAGATGTTAGTTGTACAAAAACAACTCACTAATCTCAGCATCAGTTTTGAGCTAGCTTAAAGTTAGTTCAATACTTATCGGGAAGAAGAGAGTTGTGCAAAAAAATAACTGACTCACATCTGTATCATTTATGAGTTAGTTCAGAAGCTAGTTGTAAATGAGTTAGTAAAAAGTCACCTATATTTTGAGCTAGCTAATAAAAATCCGACAGGGTATGTTCGTGTGTATGTACGTATGTAAATTTATTATATAAATACATAAATATTTAATAGTTTGCTTATTGAACAGATGCGGGTCATAAAAATTTAATAAATTTGCAATAAATCACGTTTTCCCTAAATCTCTGCAGAAAAACAAACGAAACGAAAGAAGAGAATCACTAACATTGAAATGAACATTTCGTTTGGAAATTTTCAATTGTAATCGAATTTTAGCAGTAAATTGATTTACTATTTAGTGACATTCAGTGTCACTACCTCGATAGGCAAACACCACACATCCTTCAACAAACATACGTACGACTCTTTAGCAAACACATTTAAATGCACTGATATTTAGAATATAAAATATAAGTGTGCGAATGCGTTGTAGGTTTCGGTAATTTATATACTTTTGTATATTTACTTGTTTGTACATGTGTATTGATAGACAGTAAAAATCTGTTTGTTTAAAGCCATTCCTATTTATGCCATAAATTACAAATGTTATCTGAATTTATCGATGGAAAATCATTCACTTGATTGAGTTTCAATTTTATTCAATGCTTTATATTTCTATTTCCTTTTTCTACTATTGGGCTGCTGTTAGCAAGTGTACGTACATACATACATATATGTATATCTCTATGTGGGTGTTAGTTTTGGCTCACCAATCTCACAAAAACAACAAGTCGCAAATGTTAATGCACGCAAATACACAGGCTCACGGATAATATATTTTATATTTTCTATTTGTCTATAGCAGCAGTAAGCAGAATGTAATCTCGATCTGCCAATCTTTGTATCTACGAAATACATTTGTAGATACTGTTACATATATGGATATAAGTACATATGTACATTGCATTCTTGTTTTTTATTAACGTTTGAGCACATACGAATGGCACATGTATTCGCGCCAACCGATAAACAGCATGTCAAAAAAATCTTAAGACAAAAATATAAACTCATCTTCGGGTTGATAACGCCTTGTCATCAGATTTTTGATATTAATATTATAACAAATGTATAAATAAAATTATGCACATAGTAATATCTGAAATATGTATGAAAGAAGAAGCTTTTCTATAAGCATTGAGGTTTTGTAACCTCTTCGAATCGTGGTTGAAGTCTATTGTAGAACTGGTAAACTATCGACAACAACTAACTTTAACATTAGCTTCTAGTTGATGGTAAGTGTAGAAATCGCATGGTTTTAACATGACTGTAAAGGAATCTATTTTAACAACTCAGTTAAAATATGAAATTAAAAAAAAGAGATAGCTCACAAAAATACATGTGCTATATCTATTTCACAACCTTCAATTTACTACTGCAAGGCAGAACTCTATCAGCGTACGTACTCGCCAAGCATCGACAACAAATTTGTTAACTCGCAGTTAGTGTTAAAGTAAGTCATTTCATAAGTCATATTTCAATAAATCTGTGGTAAAATGGAAAAAGTGCTTAAGTCGAGATAAACTGATTTTGAGTTAATGGTACTTCCGTATTCTGCATATTTAAAAGTACGCCTGGTCAAAACCTTAATTGATTTGTGTGATTTTCAGGAAGTTATGGCACTATCGCTTGCGAGTTATCTTTTTTAGACTTCTAATATCATTTGGAATAACTTCTTAATTTAGGTTATACTTTGGTATATTTCAACTTAAATCTATTACTTTTAGTGTGTGGAACGATGTTTGAATAAAAAAATTAAAGTTAACAGAGAATTTTCCAGTTTAACTGTAAATAGAAAGAAATAAATTGGTGAAAATCGACTTAAACGATTAAAAGTGCTCTTAAGTCAATGAATTAATTTTTTGAGTTATGACGTTATTTGAGTAAATGACCGATATGTACTTTCAATAAAGAAAACCAAATTGATAAATTTTATCGATCTTATTGCCAATTTGGTAATATATTTTTCAACGATCGCTATCGAAAAAAAACTATGGACAGTCTAATGGAAACAAAATTTTGCCAGCTCTATTCTATTGAGATGTTGCTTAGCTGCAACGAAATGCATAAGACATGCAAAACGATCAACAAATAAATTTTCTAAATACTTAGTATTTTTATTTTTAACGGCAACTTTTAAAAGTATGACAGCGCATTGATGTACTTAATAATAGTCATTTCTAAAGGCTGTGATAGACTGTCATACACAGTTGTTCGATCTTTAAAAAAAATCGTGTGTGCTCAAAAAGTATGATAACGTGGATTTAAAATGCGTTACGTGTGACAGATTTTTTGACAAGTCTGACCGATTTCCAAAAGTTTATAAAATTTTTCATAAAATGATCATTTCTATTGGATCAGAGATGCATTTTCCAATGCACGTGGCAAGAAAACAGCAATGTCCGCTTCATATATTTAAAGAGAGAGAGAGAGAGAGAGATATAAATTTTGCATTATTATTTCTTTACAAATGCATAATAATTAAATATAAAAATTATTTGAAATGGTAAATATTTTAAATTAGTAAAACAAACATATATTTTTACATCTGTTTTGTGTAATAGTGTTGCACCTATAATAGATTTTGTTGCGATTTTTTTTTGGAGTGTGACCGAATTCAGTCAGATTTTCTAGTGAATCAATCATACGATATTGTATAACGGCCTTAATTATTTTTAATCCACGACCAAAAAAAAATTTTTGTTATAAGTTTGTATTGTGTGTCTGTTCGTTTGTTTGAAATGTGACTTAATCGAGAGGTTTCTTAGATATGTTTTAAGAAAATCGGTCCAGCCGTTTAGAAGATATCACATCTTCGCTAGATATATTCGGGGTTTCAAAATTTAATTTTTGTTATTATTTTCATAAAATTACAACGCCTTTTGGCTTCATATTGCTGACAATTAGACCTGTTAATTAAACATCAAATACATTATGCACATATGTATGTATGTATATGAATACAGCGTTCTCCAGGCCAGGAATGTAGCTGAAGGTGAGAAGGCATCCTTCGACGTCAACAGCCAAGCAGCGCTAAAAGCCTTGAAGGGGCACATTGTCAAATCGAAACTTGCTAGTGACTGTAGGAGAGCCCTCAACTTGCTTATGGATAAATATAGTGTCAGACTATGTTGGGTTCCTGACTACAGCACTGTTGAGGGAAATGAAATTGCCAATGTGCTGGCAAGTATAGGTTCGGCATTAGATGAGGGAATGTCAGACATATCGGTGAAATTATCGATAGGTCATTACTATAGGGAACTCAGTAATTGAAGGGAGGATTGTAGAGCCTCGAGGCTATGTGGCCAAAACTTGAATCATGAAGATACAAATTGCTACTGGACATGAATAGGAAGGCGACGCGAATCGTAATAGGCATGTTGACAAGTCACTGCTCGGTCAGAGCAAGAGCCAGCATTTGGGGAAATAGATCTCCAGATTTTTCTAGGATGTGCGGAGGTAAAGAGGAACCATTGTACATATTATCTGTCACTGCCCGAAGCTGCAACATCATAGGCTTAGATGACTGAGCAATCATTTCCATCAGAGCATTACTGATATCCGGAAGTATAAACTAGAGGACATCAGGGGCTTCATCATAGGAATTCGGTTTCTCGATGACGGATAATAGGGTCACTTCTGGCTACAAATGGGAGGCGTAAATATTACCTTTTTAATGGGAATCACAATGGAACCAATTGGGTCTCTGAGTTGAGGTGCGGTGTAGCATCACCGTTCCTAACCTAAACTAACCGATGTATATTAGAGCAATAGAATGAAGTTAAAGGAACTAAGTTAAAGCAAAGATTAATTATTTGTTGTGAAGCTTTAAAGCTTACTTCTTTGTTTGCTAGCTATGTTTCTCCAAAAAGGCTAACAATTTTCGTTTATGTATTGAAAAATATTACATTAGAATACAAGGCTTTTGGCATTTTCAAACACATTTACATTAGTTGATACAGAAAATTGACAATGCGATAAAACCTCATTGCAATAACAAATACATTCACTAACTCTCATTTGATTTGTCATAACATCAAATAAAACTGATTGTTTGTCATAACATCAATAAAATTAGTAGTGAAAAACTGTAATCAAGTCGATATTAAATTGTTACTATATTAAACCATGGTCCTTTGTTCCACCTAGGGATCCTAGGATTTAATATACGAGTATATATTAATATTGAGGTTGCTGTTGGTTAGGTTGATCAACCCCAATTCCTATAGGTATTTGTGGCAATTAACCGTCGGTAAAATAAAATAACTAATGAGATAGATGGCTGCATGTATTAAAATATAAAAATATATAAAACTAGCTGATCCCGACAAACGTTGTATTAACTTCAATTATGTTATATTTTTTTAACTACAAATTACTCCACACAGTGGTCACTTATTGGGTCAGAAACAAAACAAAAACCTACCGGGTATTGAACCGAGCATGTTCTAAAAATGTCTGCCCCACAGCGCTTATAGTTCCAGAGATAATGCGTTAGGAAAAAAACACACACTACGATTTTATATATATAGATATATATGTACATATTGACGGCTATCATGAATAAAATTCCACGTGAAATTTTTCACGTTGAATAATTCCAACTAATAGTAAGTAATAGGAAGAACAAAAAATTCTAATTGGAAAAGGGAGAAATTTCACGTGAAATTTTATTCATGATAGCCCGGATTGTCACCTAAATTCCAAAAGGCATAGTTTAAGACCTCTTATTTGTTGTCTTAAAATTTTCTATTGGTTTCACTCGCTTAGGAAGAAAGGTTTGATTATAGTGACAATTTTTGAAAAAAAAATTCTGAAATTAATTTATTATTTTTCATTTTATTGTTGTAAAAAGGAATAGATACATATCTTCGCGCAGATGGAGCACTAAGAATGTTATTATTATACTCGTATATAATAAATGTGCACAGAAGCAGTGTTGTAAAAGAATGAAGCTTTCTTCAATATTTTCCTCACCACCTGTCCTTTCTATCACTATCACCTTTCTTTAAGAAGGAAACACCTAGTAATAGCAGTAAAAAATCAATCTGAGTGTTACTTCTCATACAAAATATGCGCACACCTTGGTCACCCTCAAGCTTTTCGCCTAGACAATAAAAATCTTTCTGGAGCTAGTGTGTCTAAGATAATGACCCTACAGAAAAAAAATTTTTAATATAAGTCGTAGAAACATTTCTGTTTTATTACCTATTATTAGTTGCGTTAGATATTTCAGACCAATGTACAACATGTTCTTATGTCGCCATGGAGTTTGGGATACGGCTTACAATTTTCTTTTTAGACATTTTGGGAAGAAGTAAAAATATCAGATACAACAGGTCATCAGCCTATTGCATTCTATCTTAAGGATGGAGCTGCCATCTTAACGCCATCAGTCTGGCCGGTTATGCTGAGCAAAATTTAGTCTGCTGTTTTTGTTGGGGTTATGCCACCAGTGATCGGTCGTCATTTACCCGTCAGTTACTTGGTTGGATGAGGCTAAAGTCACTGCACAACAATATCCCATTTTCCACCCTTGTCAAAGTAGAAAATTTCATTTATTGTTTGGCCCATTTTTTATGTTACTTTTTAGCTAGAAGCACATTTAGCTATTTCATGTTTCCTAGAGAGTCCAAAAGCCCAAGAAATTTTAAGCTTCAGTTCTAGTTATCCTCCCCAATCTCCATATCTCTTAAAGAGTAAACCTAAACTATCTATATGTATATAGATATATAAAAAAGCAGCCGTATGAGTGGACAAATTTACTATTGCATTAAATACCGATTTTTAAGGTAAAATTGTGTGGAACTCGATTGCAATTACTTAAATTTCGTCAATTATGCTGACTTAGTGCTAGATTTTCGTTATGCATAAGGTTGTAAATATGCACTATCTAAATATGTACTCTGACATATAAAATTCTTGAACAGCCTGTTAAAGAGTCATTGAATATCTCAGTGGGTTAAATTTATACTGTGTTAGAAATGACATTGCTATTTTTGTGTTGACACTTCTCTGCAATCACAATTCAATAAAAATACATACACACTAAACCGAGTAGAAAGTGTTTAGGAGTGAAAGTGAGAAAGAACTACACAAACTAATGAAAATCCAGCTGTAAGCGCATACAATCTTATTTGAAATAAATGCAATAAATATTTCACAGAATTACAGCCAATTGAGTCTAAATTTAATTGACAGTACACAATAAATACTGTCTGACACTAATTCGTTGAAACACACTGAAAACACTGAGCTTTAAATAATAGATTGCTTTACTGGAAACAAAATAGATTCTTACAGTCGTTTGTAACTATAGAATGGTTAAATATGCTCTTGAACTCGACAAAATCGTTTATATCGGCATTTTAACTACCACCCCTATCGCGAATAAATGTTCCCAAGACAAAACTCCCAAATTTTATGATTTGCTATAATGAATGTTCCCATTGAATTTTTTTGTGAATACAATCACATGCCATATTTTTTATACATATTTACTCCCATCAACTATTTTACAAAATTAATTCACAAAAATTGTTATTGGGAACAAGAAGTACACATGTAAGTTGCTACATATTTGTTTTTAAATGTCCAACTTTATTAAACTTATTTGATTGAAGGAGTATTAATAAAGATCAAAGTACTTGCCTGGTGGAAGCCATGTCCGCGCAGCCAGCGTATGGTAAGGGATTTCAAAAAGAGAAAAAAGAGGATGTGCAAAATTTTGGAATGTGCTAAGCACTACGTTGAACAGCCGCGGGCCGCCTATTAAATCTATAGCGGAGTGGAAAAAGGTATGAGTACATACATATGTAGCGGATGTTTATTGTTGGTTTAATAACCGTGACTTAAAATTTATATGCATACATACATATGTATGTAGGTGTGGATCGACCAAAAACGACACATAAGAAAAGAACTCACCGAAAACAAAAAAAAAAACCGCAACAAAACTGGTGTTGGTCCAAAACTAGGAGGCAAGTTTTCTTCCAACACGTTCAGTAGGAATTGGAAAGCATCTTTGTTAAGTCTATAATATTCCTGAAACCTGTCAAAAACATTTGATTTAGAGACAAACACATTTAAATCTTTACGACTTTTACCTTGTCTCCGTTAACGATAGCGGATCTGATTCATCGCGTATATGTCTTTGCTGCTATCGTTCCTTGGATTGATTTTCTTCTTGCAAAATAAGGAAACGCAAATAAACACTATTCATTTTAAATTAACAAAATAAACTTTTCTTTTATAAGCACGCAAAATATTTATAAATCAAAACAAACAATTCAAAATAGAAATTGTTGCTCCCATGATATTCACAATAGATTTTTTACTCCCAAAACATTCGCGATACCAATTTGTTGGGAATGGGAATACACGTTTACTCCCAAACAACTTATTCCCATAACATTCGCGATAGGGGTGTACATTTAAAATGTAATTAGCAGGGACAGGCAGTGCTGCCAGAATGACGATTTTATCATATATTTGATGATTTTTGGACCAAAATATGATTTCATGATTTTTTTCTCGAATAATGATTTTTAATTTTGCAAATTATGATTTTTACTTTCGATACATATATATGTATGTATGAATGTACAATTTTTTTGTTGTTCTATAATGTTAACCAGTAGCTATATATAAAGAAAACAGTTTTGTATCAGCTTGTTATATCGATAACCTATATTCAATATAACCCAATTCAAAAAGAACTAACCTTTCAGTAGAGCGAAAAACTAGTTAATTCGCTCATTATTGTAAAACTAAATGATGTGGCTTCTATAATATGGTTTAAATATGCTTACTAGTTTATAGGTCTGCAAAATTTATTTATATTTTTGTCGATCAAAGAACAAATATTTTTTTAGAGTTAGCATATTGGGTCTAAGAAACATGATTTTTTTTTTCAAATATATTTATTTTTAATCAATTCGTGAAATCTTTTACACAATACTGCCGAGCAAAAATACATTATCATCATAACTACTTGCCATATAATGGCTTACTTTTCTGATGGCCAAATTTCATTACTCGCTTACAAATCACATTACATAAAATATAAGAAAAGGTTGTTTTAGTCGATAAATGAGGAGAATGAATGAAAAGCTTCCACCAAAAATCCTTAATTCTAAATTTTTCGCTGGGTAGATATAACAATTGGAAAAGTTAAAAAAAAACTTAAAACAATATAAAAAATATTTTACGAATGACTGAAAGCCTCTTCCATCTCGAGGTGGTCAAATTTACCACTCTCTAAATCAATCTATATTGCTATCGAACCCCCATGTGTGAGTAACTTATTTTTTTAAACTTTTGGAAATTTACATGAGCGTAGCAAACAAACAAACAACCTCACTTTCACATTTATAATATTAATAAGGATGTCAATTGTTGTTATTTTATATTTATTTGATTTTTTTTTATTTATTTTTTTTATTTTATTTTTATTTGAAAAAAGAAATTGGATTTAAGATGATTTTTTTCTTCAAAATATGATTTTATTTCCGACATGATGATTTTCTTAGCAAAGCTTCTGGCAGTCCTGGGGACAAGGGTTTCATGCAAATACATACATGTTTTTTCCCTTAAATAAATATTTTTGCATATTTTGCTGAAAATTCATTTTTTTTTTGCATAATTTAGTCTTAATATGCATGTTTGTCTCATATTTTGGTATAGATCCATGGTTTTTTGTCATATTTTGTCAAAAATTCAAATATCAAAAAAATATTTCTGTAGACAAATTATTAATGCTAAACTGTTTTTTTTTTGGCAAATTTATTCGCTTAAACTGATGTAGAATTGTAGAACGATTGCACAAGCACACACACTTACCAAATTTAATGGAAATTGTTATTTTGATAATCTCAAGAGGAAATTTCCGCTATAAAGCCGAGAGTAGTGAAACAATTCTGCAGAAACTTGATATTGTTTTTACAAATGATAACGAATTTAAAAAACAAATCTAATAGCTAGTATCCAATTCTTTGTGATGGTTGAGTTAAATGACTATGTATATATAACACTATATAAAAATAATCACTTCAATTTGCGCCGATTACATCCAAAGACTTTACAAGGCCTTTTTTAATACACAAAAGCTTTCTAAAAACAAATTGATTGAACTTCACATTCGAAAATATAAAAAATATATAATTTTTAAATGAAAATAAATATATAACCATACTTTTCGTCCTTTTTATAAACACTAGATATACCAAACGGACGACACACTCGTCCGTATTCTAAAATCAAAATGTAAATAATTTAAGATTCAAAGAAAATGTATCTAAGGGCGTGTGCCAAACGGTAGGAAAGTACTATGGTAAAAAAATATTTGCTTGTGGGGAAAAAATTAAATTTTTCTGCTGTGCCAAAAGATATCTTTTTTGACAATGCAAAATTTTGACAAATTCGCTTGGGCATACAAAGAAGCCGATGAAAAAATTGCTGCGGCGGCGAAACAAAAAATTTGACTACAAGCCACCGACTACCATCAATTTTTTTAAAAGAAAAGTTTTTTATGAAACAATATTCTCGTAGCAAAAAATTATATAATATTATATAAATGATGCAAAATTGTTCACAAATTAAAATAAACAATGCATTTTTCACAGTCTAACTACATTTAAGAGACGTATGAATGTATATAAAAGGCGACGGCTCGAAGCGACGGCGGTGATTTTGACTTTTATGATACCATGCTTCTTATTTGCTGCTTGTCAAAAATTTATCTGTTGTGTCAAAAATTCCACTAGCCCCCAGGGCTAGTGAAATTTTATTCACATTAGAAGTGTCAAAAATTTACTTACACTAGTACTTTGCTACCGTTTGGCACAGGCCCTAAACGTCATAAAAAAACAATGAGTGTTCGAACTCACGGGCGATGTGTTAACACCTTTTTGTTACACGGTACCTGTTCGATTTCTATGAACACAGACCCACAAACCCGGAGGTTGAGTTAATATAAAGTATTTAATGAAAAAGAATAGTTTATTGAATTTAATTTTACTTTGTATAATTTATTAATGTTATGTATTCAGCACAGTTAATATATAATATATATATATATATATATATATATATATATATATATATATATATATATATATATATATATATATATATATAATATATATATAATATATAATTATATATAAATTTAGTAGATGCACTCAAAATGAAAAAAATTAAACAGAAGTGATAATGATTTCATTATTTTTTTGCTTAATACTTTTTATTTATTTTATATTAAACCCACAAAAAACAAAGAGAATGCAAAGCAACAGACAAATGTACATACATACATTGTTATGTTTGTACATAAGCTACATACGTTGCTGTCTTGCTATCTCATTTTTATATATGTACGTATAACCACGTCACTATTCTCTTTGCTATGCATAAGACAAAACCGAAGATCAACATAAAAAAACACTTTTTTAATATTACTCCAAATTAAAACACTTAAATCTCGGCTCGCCGATATCGGATCGCCTTAATTTTTGGCCTAAACTCTTCGTCGAAACCCTCACTAGCTTTTTAATCCAAAAATTAATAAAATCGGCTATGAATTTCCGGAGAAAATCGCGTGGGAAAATTATATTAAAATCGTCCAATAATCACTTTCAATACCGACTGCCAAGCAACGAAGAAACAAACGATGATTTACTCTTACATACCTAACACTTGCGTATGTATTGAAACTGATAGTTTACTGCCCTAGAGGCGCGCGTATAGATGTTAACACATCAAAAATTCAAAGAAACGTAGCCACACACAAACTTACATACATATGCAAGCGTAATTAAATAATACATGAAATTAAAAAAACATAAACAAAATCCCTTCAACCAACCTAATTCAATTTATTCAACTCTCTTCCTTTAAGTATTATGGCTTTAATACAACAAAAAATAAGAGAAAAACAATTGTAAGGTCAAGAGAAATTCTACAAACAAACACACACACTCATGTTTTGTTTTTTCTTTTTTTACTTGTAAGCTAATAAATGAGTGTGTAATATGTGTGCATGTAGTAGTAGCAATTTTAAACGCTTATAGCTCCCAAAATACTAAACCGATTTCAATAAAATATAGATTCTGCACATCTGTATAAAAATCCTTTAAAACTATATAAATCTTTTTAAAATCGGTGCGTAAAAGGGATTACGAAAAACAAGTTCGCCTATTAATTATATAGATATCTCGAAAAATGCTTGCTTGGAGTTAATAATGCAGAAAAAATCATTATATCATATTTGATATTGTGTAAAAATTTAATGTAAACACGCATCTCTTGAGAAAAGAAAATATTTTTACATCATTACTTAGTTGTATGTAAATTGAAAACTTTTATTTTGAATAATTTTTTTTTAATATGGCATACTTTATTGTTTTAAGTGCATATTTTGCTTTTTTAAAGCCAGAATTAGTTTTTACTTTCTGTTCTGTTACGAATCAGCTGTTAGTTAGTTTTTTCTTTCGGTCTGTTCTGTTTCGGTTGAACCTGTGAAAATCAAAAAACTGTTAAATAATTGTAAATGGCAGCATAAATAAAATAAAAACATTTCTAAATAAACTGTTATTGTGCTTTAAGAATAAAAAAATAATAATTTTTACCAAAATAAACATAAAACTATATTTAAACATAACAATGGACGATGCAAAACTCATCACTTTAGTGGAAAACTGTGACCGTTATTGTCAGAAACAGCTGATAATTTATTAAAGAAAAAGTAACTATTAAAATTTAGAAATAGAACGGCACAGCAGAGAACAGTAACAGAAAATAAAGACAGATGAAGCCTTAAGGAGCTACATTAGATTACGTATAACTTCATACATATGTATGTAGTTCTTTTGTATTAAATTTCTTAAAGTGACTAATTGTGCATTCGAAATCAATGCAGTTTTTCAGAAATTATCTTATAATACAAATTAAACATACTTATGTATGGATAAATTTATTTCTTCGATATCAATATCATGGAGTTCATTAATTTTTAAATTAGCTGTTCGCGATTTCTTTACATATTATTGTTTATAGGGTTGTTATCGCTTAATATATAAAAAGAGGACCGCAGAGGGAAAAAATAAGGACATTTGCTTAAAAAAGTAGGACTCAAAAATTAAACGACATTGATTTTTTCCAATAATATTCACCTCTAGCGTGAACAGTTTTTCCCTCGAAATATTTTCCCTTTTCTAAAAATTACAACCGTGAACAAGTTTCCCCTAGAAATGTGTTCTTTTTTTTGCTTGCACTCATCGTGAATAATATTTTTCATGGAAATTTTTTCACTTTTCCCTTGGTTTTATTCACTTAAGGAGGGCAATTATAAAAAAAAATACCGCGAGAAATTTTCCCCGGGGAACAATTCCAAGCAATAGCAAAAAATAGGGAAACAAAAAATTCAAATTGGAAAAGGGAGAAATTTTATTCATAATTGCCGTGTACGTTTGCTGACGAACTGACTTAATACATCGCGTATTTTCAATATTATACTCCCAATTACATATTAAAAGTTATAAGTAATTTATTGTAGGACAAGAGCAGTAAATAATGTCCACGATTAATAACAATAATTCCGTGCAACACCTTTTTCATTGAATATGAACCTCTTTGGTTTACATGCAGTAAATTTTATAGTGATGGTATATTAAATCATTTTTTCCACGGCACCTAAAATATTTAAAAACATAAAAACATTTTATTTCAAACACCAAATTTGTGTATTTCATACAATTTCAGATTTTCAATTAATTCCTAAGATTTACAAGTCTTCATCCCGCTTTTTACATTCAAGATAGCATATTTCTCTTCATGGGGAATGAAAATTTCATGGGAACAAAATTACACACATGTTATTCACATTAAAATCTTAGATACATATCGATGGTGTTCTGTAAAAAGGGTCAATCTCGCACAATTTTACATACAGAGAGAAAACAGATTCGTCGAGACAACCAAATTTTGGCGGTTGCACCAACTATCAAAGAATTCTGGTATAACGACTGCAATCTTCTTGTGGTACCACTATATTTTAATTATAACCCTTAACCCAATAGTTTCAGCAACAGAAAAAATTGGTTAACAGTATGGAATTTGAAATAAAAGTTATTCTTGCTACCGAAAATATGGTTAATATAACTAAATCTATATCATAATTGGTACCTGTGAAAGAAAAATTGGCCTTCTTTGCTGAAATAAACAATAAACGCAAATAAAAATACACAATTTAAAAAATTTATTATCTAGGCGCACGGTACTGCGCCAGGCCAAGTTCTGGCCAATGCACGCAGTGTGTATATTTACACGAAGCCATTCGAGCTGTTTTTATCCCCCTCATAACTTTGTTCCCCGCAATCGTAAAATTATGATATTTAAACCATAATTAGAATAAATTCATATAACATCATATGCGAAGTTTGAAAGTTTTACAATCAAATCTTCCGGAGATATAGAGGTGCAAAAAGTGCATATTTTAAGACATACTCACAGACTCACTGATCACTCATCAAATTGGTGAAGCACTTTCGATATAGCTAGAGAGCTGCAATTTGGTACACAAGTAGATCTATGTGAGCAACCACCTAGCAAAATCTGAAAACCTGAAAATTTTAACCAGGGGGCGGGGCTACGCCCATAAAAATCAAAATTTGTGCTATTGAGCTGAAACTCGATACAGAGCTAGGTCTAGGTGAGAAATAAAATTAAAAAAATCTGAAAACCCGGAAATATTAGCCAGGAGGGCGAGGCTACGCCCATAATGGTCAGAATTAAAAATGCTAATCTAAGGCGCTTCATGGAAGGTATTTTATTGAAATTCGGCATATATACTTCGGATATGCAAGGCTATAAATTTTTTATTAAAAAATTGGGTGTTGACACGCCCATACAATTTTAACCTCATTTTAATGCCCTGCAGCTAAGTATATTTAGTTATATAACGTATGTAACGAAACTAGACACGAATAATAAGCACTGAAAAAATTTGGAAAAATGGGCGGGGTTACGCCCATAAAAATTAAAAGTTGTGCTAAGGAGCTGAAATTTGATATGCAAGTAGGTCTAGGTGAGAAACCAACTAGAAAAATCCGAAACCCCGAAAATTTTAGTTAGAGGGGCGGGGCTGCGCCCATAAAATTAAAAATTAAAAGTTGCGCTAAGTCCCCTTTTACAATTGAGAAATTGAAAGGCAGACAGACGAAATTTGTAGGGGAGAGCTTGAAGAGGTAGAGTGTTTAGTACACGAACCTCTGTACCGGACATTTTTTGTTTCTCTTTTCTACTTTTCGCAATTTATTTTTGTTGCTTCAAAAGGTTTTCGTAAGTTCAAAAGAGAATTAGAAAAATGTCTGCCTTTCAATTTCCCAATTGTAAAAGCGGATTAAGGAGCTGAAATTTGATATACAAGTAGGGCTAAGTGAGAAACAAACTAGAAAAATTTGAAAACCCAAAAAATTTTAGCAGAATGGGCGGGACCACGCTAATATTATTTTGAACTAAGTACTTCATACACAGCTTTTAATTCAAGCCAATTTAGTGAAATCTTGCATCATCTTAAAAACTAGGCGTGATCACTCCCATAAAATGTTAGCCTTGTGTTTAATCTACATCGGTCTAGCATATTTTAGAAGAAAATTAACATGAATTATAAGCGCTGCTCACAACAAAATTTTGAGTTAGGAATAGTGGGGAGAGGTAATGCTGATAAAATCTAAAGATATAAATCGCGCTAGAGAGCTGACATGTTATACAGTAGTAAGTGTAGCTTACTAGTGTAAATGGGGAAATCTTAAAACCAAAAAGTTTTACCCGGTATGCGGGGCTACGACGTTAAAACTCCAATTCGTACTAGCGAGCTTAAATTTGATACACAAATAAATCTAGATAAGAGATCACTAAGCAAAATCCGAAAAACCAAAAGTTGCTCTCAGGTTGTGGAAATAAGCACTTCAAATTCAAAATTAACATACATTTTGTTAAAACTTTTTATACACATTGCACTTATCCAAAAAAAAAATCTGTATTTTGAAAAGTAGCCGTGGTTTCACCCATAAATCTTAGCTTTTTCGTTCAGGTACTTCGGCTTAGCAGCTTTTAATTTAATACTCAGGTATTTCTTGTTAACTTTTTAATACCAAACTTTGCATGAACCATAAGCATTAGCAGATATAAAAGTCAGCGGGGCCAGGGCCATGAAAATTTTACGTAATATTATACTATAGAGAGCTTACATTTTGTACACAAGTAGTAATTGATTTACTCAATCGTAAAATCCAAAAATTAAAAGAACCAGCTACCCTATTGAAACTTTGCATAAACATTGGGCATATACTTTTGATTTATGTACTTCGGCTAAGCAGACTTTAATATGTAAATATATTGAGAAAATAGGCGGGGTCATGCCCAGTAAAATTTACGCTGTATTTTACATGTTTCTTCCAGTCGACTCTTACCAAATTGCATACACGCTGGCGACCCATTATAGTGCCACAATAGTGCATTTTTAAGGTCAACAATTCAACACCCATCACACTCTTACCCATTATTTTATGTAACTCTGCCATTTTCAACTGGCACAGTGATCATGAATAGAAATAAAATACACTAGAAGTTTTAAGTTTAAAAAATGTTATTATAGAAATCTTTTCCTCACAAAAACATAAATGTGAAAAACGGCCAAGTTCCTATCCAAAATTTCGGCCATTAAAAGTTCTGAAATATAAATTTTGACCAAGTTCTTGTTTGCCACAATATCTAACACAGATATATATATATATTATGTATGATATAAATTTGTAATCGTAAGAGTGTCATATAATTTCTAGATAATCTGATAACTTGGCAATATTTTTACCTTTCCAAAAAAGGAGAAAATAATGTTAAAATTTCCATTTCTTTATATTGATCAAAATGTTCTCAAGTTGGCAGATTATCTAGAAATTATATGACACTCTTACGATTACAAATTTATATCATACATAATATATTTCTGTGTTAGGTATTGTGGCAAAGAAGAACTTGGTCAAAATTTATATCTCACAACGTTTAATGGCCGAAATTTTAGATAGGAACTTGGCCATTTTTCACATTTATGTTTTTGTGAGGACTTGATATATTGTCATAAGTTTATTTTAATTGAAATGTATTTCCTGGTGGTGAAGCATGTCTATATGCATTTCTTCAACCACACATTTTGACCAGCCACAAACCTGTTATCTTATGCACAGACTTTCAAAAACCATTTGAGAATTCACAAATCATAACCCCCTTATTGTGAATGTTGTCGTCGACGTCAGATTAAGACGACATTAAAAATTGTCAATTCTCTACTCTTTGTCGACAAAATTTACTACTACTAACTAGCCTTAGAGACTAGTAAGATATTCTCAATACGATCCAATTTTTGCCGATAAAGAGTATACAAGTGACAAAATTTACTGTCGTCTTGATGTGAAGTCGAAGACGCCATTCACAATAAGGGGGAATATCTTTGAAAGTCACAAAAGTTAATTTTTAATTTGCTGCTATCAACTATGATAGTCAATTCAACCTCTAGTTAGTTGCAGCAACGGATAGAAGTGTTTATTTTAACCTTAATATAGAACGACAATTTTTTAATTGCCAATGGGGATTGTTAACAAATCCCCATCTCATCAGTTAATTAGTCAAGATAAAAACATACGCTTGGTTGATGCAATCAATTTAAAAATTGTCAGAATCGTATTTTTATTACAATTATGCCCTTATGGCAATGAACATGGATTGTTTTTTGGATTAATAGAAAATTGATAGCGTCAACTGAAATATGATTTGTGCAAAAGATATTTAATTGGCGTAACCATTTTCCAACCAATCTTTTTTCTGGCTGTAGAATATTGGATCTTTTTACCCAACACCATCGATATGCTTAAATTAAATTGTGCCTACATAAATAGTTACACATTTAAAAATATTTACAAACTTACATAAACGCACTGAAATAGCACTTCAAATATCAAAGTGCAACCGTTTACACATCAAACGATAGGGCTACCGACTTTAAATAAACTTTCATTGTTAAGTTAAAATGTCTTGTTTATTGATAAAATAAAGATTTTTAACTCTTGCTTAAAGCTACGTAGTATATTATTCGGGCCATTTTTACTCAACTCCATCAATATTTTAAATAAATCTTAATAATTCTACGTCTTAAAATAACATACATACCACAATCGTGATGAACAGTGTTATTTATAAGATTAACTGGATAATATAATTTGCCAATTATTTCCCTTTTTAGTTTAGTGTTTAATAAATACAATTTGTCAAGCAATACAAAAGCGAAAAAATGTCCTTAAAAGTAGGAATTTTCAAGACGCTAATTTTTTCCAAGCACAAAGATCCCAAAAACATGACGGTGTCCGGTAAAAAGGCGACGGATAACAACCCTAGTTTAATGGATGCCCAGTGGATATTTCTCGTATTACGCAATGATGAACTTTGAAGTGCTCAACACTGGGCATTCATTAAACAATGATTAACATCCTTATCTATAAAAATTATTAAGGCTTCTTAGGGCTTAATAAACAAAATTTTTTATGGAAATATGTTTTTAAAAACCTTATATAAAGTCTCAATAATTGTTGAAAATTTGTGTCGCTTAAACTTATTTGGCGGTTATGGATATGTTAGTATGGGTATTTATTTTAAATTACGAAAATTTTTCCAACATTTGTAGGCAAATAACATCGATATATCGAAATATCGATGTTTTCAAAAAATGTATACCAATACTACTATATATATCGATATCTCGATATCTCTCCTACATTTATGCAGTTTCGATTAGTTTTGGAAATATTCGAGAAAAAATTAAATTTTTGTTATTTACCAACCTTGGTCCACTGCTCTGCTAATGGAGAAATCAAATCTTGTTCGATTTTAAACTAATAAAAAGAAGAGAGATGTCTTAGGACACCCGGTTATACACAGAGAAAACAGTGCCTAATAAATGCCTCATAAAATAGAACAAAATAATAAGAAATCTCTATGGTTTTTTTTTTCAATAAGGAAATCTTATTAATTTCATAGAGAAAACCTTTTTGAAAAAATCAAGAAAAAATCTTGTAGTTTCTATGAGGTTATCTCATTGATTTTTTTAATAAGGTTTTCTTGATTTTATGAGGCGACCTCATAAAATAAAAAAACAAAATATGTCTTTCTTTATTCTTTGTGCTTTGCTTATGTATTTTCATTTAAATTCTACACCATATACTTATGTATGTATGTAGTATATGTAGATGTTATTTATTTGTACTATACATACTGACATAGATACTTACATATTATATTGTATTCTTAATTAATTAACTAACCATACATACATATTATTACTGGAAAGGAGACAAGTATTGAACCAGCAAACTTCTGACTGATAGACGAACTCTCTAACCAATATGCTAACAAGCAGTCTGAATAACCATTGAAATAATTTTGCAAACATGCTTATACGAAAACGAAAAAGATCATGAAAAAAAATTGTCTGTGTCTATTTATAGATATGAAATAACAAGACACCTCATATAATCAAGCAGATTCCCTTAATAAAAAAATCAATAAGATGCTTTACAAATAATCATATAGGAACCTAATAAAATCAAGAAGAAAACCTTTTTAAAAAAATCAATAAGGCAACCTAATAAAATCAATAAGAAATCCCTATAGTTTACAATTTATAAGAAAACCTAATAGAATCAAGAAGTTTTTCTCTATGGATTGTTTTTTTTTTTGGTGCCAAAAATAACGGAAATTTAGTAAAAAACGTTGTGAATAATAAAATTTCTTCTTGATTTTATGTGGTTTTCTTCTTGATAAAATTAATAAGATTTACCACATAAAAACAATAAGGAATCTCTATAAAATAATCTTCGCTTCTTTCTGCTGGGATACCCCTTATCCTAAAAACGTTTCATAGAGAAAATCTTATTGATTCTATGAGGCAGTTTTTTCTCTGTGTAGAGTTAATTGTTGTACTCTGTATAAAAATACACTAATTTTACAAATTTTAAGTGTCAATATACATATCTACAAAGCGCAATGAGTAGTGAAAAAGTAAGGAGTTGAATCATGATATATAATTTATTGTACTTATGCGCACTCATACTTATTGCACTGTTGTCTCCCTATCGGAACTTTGGCTAACTTTAAACTAACTTCAAGCTAACTATTTCGCAACTAGTACTGACTACACTTGGATTACTTTGCAATGTAATCAACTGACTATTTTAATATTGCGATGTCCTAGGAGATAGTCAATTGTTCCACTCTGCATTACTTTTCAACTAACCTGGTAGTCAGTAAATTAAAAAAAAATTTCTGGGGCTCGAAGATGTAACATCACACATTGTGTACTCAACGCGCTACCACCCGGCTATGCTGCCTTCTAAAATAACAACAGCAAAATGTTAATATAAAACTGAAATGAGTTTTAAAGTAGCTGAGAATAAATTTGTTGGCTCTCACCAAATTCGATTACGTACTCAACTTTAGAATTCATTTTGGGTTTGTTCTGGATGACTTTGCAGCTAGCTTTTGATCAGTCTAAGAAAAGTTAACTATAAGTTAACTATTTTGGTAGTCAACCACACATTCTCCGACAGGGCTATGAATCATATTCGCTCGAAAGTTTGAAGTTCTCATCGCACTCATACTTAGTAAGATTTATGACGTTGTTGATGTCGACTCTCTTGAACTAACAGCCTGTTTGTAGAACGCGACAAAGGCGACTCACGACGAGCCAGTTCATGGACGACTACGTAATGAAAAGCGTTTGTATAACGCGGCTCGACTTTGTCGTGCAGCTTACGTTAATTCGCCCATATGTCAAATATGTACTAAAACGTATTGTTGCCAACATGTTAAACAATAGTTTTAGTTTAAATTTTTTCATACAAAATTGTGTTTTCAGGTAAAAAAAAAACGGCAACCCTATTTTTGAAACACAACTGGCATACGTGAAATAGAATAAACAATTCAAGTAAGCAAATTGTGCACGAAATTATTTTAATTTTGTTTATAAAATTATATTTATAAAGGTGAGTTTCATGCAAGTGATGTACATGCATAAATGTATGTATATAAATACATACATATGTACTCATAAGCAAGGAAACACGATTAATAATGGTAAGAATCTGCTTTGTTCAATTTTCAGATTCCCAAGTGTCCCAGGCCGAAGAGAACGTACGTGGCGTAACAATGGCTAGTGCAGTATTATTAGGAGATTACATTAATAATATTGGCGAGTTGGTAAGTAAAATTGAAGCATTAACGGTCAGGCATTATTTTACACAAAACCTTTGTTTATTTTAACTTTTAGCTCGTACATTCTGTAT
Source organism: Tachina grossa (assembly GCA_949987645.1). NCBI lineage: Eukaryota > Metazoa > Arthropoda > Insecta > Diptera > Tachinidae > Tachina > Tachina grossa. The sequence continues at coordinate 127,296,905 of OX465275.1, forward strand.
TAGAATCGTTGAAGATTACTGAGAACGAGTAGCTGGTGGTCAAATAAAGTGAAGTACGAGTAATTAGTTTAAGAAAGTGATAAAATTCCTTAATTTAAAAAATTTTATAAAGTTTAATACATAAAGTAAAAATACATTTGAAAAAGTGAACATTAAAAAGGATTAAATGAAAGAATTTGTTTATTTAATGAAAAAAAGAGTGTGATTGAGGTAGTTTAGACGAGAACAACTTTTAAGCCGAACAATTTTTGTTCTTTTCCAAATTACACGAGACTAATTCAACTGGCACAAAATGTATTCGTATACACAGCTGTGTGTGTGTTAGTGTTTTTAGTATTCATTTAACATTTGCTGTTTTTTAAGTTGTGTGTGTATTGGTTTTATGCTGCTAATGCGGGGTTGAAGCTGGTTGAAAAGTTATGCCAACCGCGAAACCACTCTCTTTGCCTCTCTCACCAATAAACTGGCATGTTATGCCAGCACAATTACGCCCGTGTAAATCAGCGCATTCAGACTTGTTTTCAAATGATTCTTGTTAAACCCCAACCAAAACAGGGGTGTTATAAGTTTGTAGTGTGTGTCTGTGCATCTGTGTACGAGTTCACGTATAGATCAAATGGCTGGACCGATTTTGATTAAGTTTCTTTTGTTTGAAAGGAGACTTGATCGAGTGTTCTTAGCTAAAAGCTGAAGAAAATTGGTCCAGCCGCTTAGAAGATATCACATCTTTTCTAAATATATTCTGTTGAATCTGTGTGTCTTTGACGCCGTAGCTCCCAAACCACTAGGCCGATTTTAATTCGAAACGATAATATCATTTCTGAGGTATATATATATATATATATATATATATATATATATATATATGTATGTTTAAACAAAAATCGTTTGAGCCATTGGAAGTTAAGAGCTGTTATATCTGTATCTGTGGCACCATAGCTCCTAATATATAAACGGCTGGACCGGTTTTCTTCAATTAAAGATTAAAAATTAAATCAAGTCACATTTTAAACGAAAAAAACAACAAAATAAAAATCGGTCTAGCCGCTTTGGGAGCTACGGCTTCAGATTCAACAGAATATATGTAGAAAATATTTGATAACTTTTAAAAGCCTGGATCTATTTTCTTCAAGTATAAACTAGAAGATATTAAATCAAGTCAGCTTTCAAACGAAAAAAATATGTAATATCTTTTCAACGGCTGCACCGATAAATAAGAACACTCTCGATTAAGTCACCTTTCAAACAGAAAAAAAAACCATATCAAAATACGTTCAGCCGTTAAGTCTGTATATGAACTCGTACAGATATACAGACACGCACTACAAATTTATAACACCCCTTACTGCTACCAAACTGTAGAGTTCCCTTGGCCAGGTGTGAAAATTGCTCCATACTTGCCACCAATTGGCTAAGCAGCAGCCTTGTTGTCATTTTGATGCTAAAAAAATAAATAATAAAAACAAGAACAATCTTAATATGAAAGTGTACTTACCTTTTTCTTGTTGGAAGTTCCATCTTTTTACTTTTTACTTACTTTTATTAATTATTTAAATTTTTTTTAGTGTTTTGTTTATTTTTGAATTTTTTTGTTGGAAACGACTACAATTTTTTAGTCGTCCTCCGTGACGTTTATTGTGAGTCAAATCGCTTTGTACAAACCCAAATAAACTGACATCAGTTACGTTTTTTAACAAAAATCGTCAACACTCGTGTTCTAAAACCCCAAAAAATAAATAATGCTAACATTTTAGCGCTTTTTATTGACGGGTCGTGTTCTACAAACAGGCTGTAAATGTTTATAGATAATGCAAAATAAGTATTGTATGGCAAAGCCAACGTCGTATAAGAACATTAAAATGCTCATTACGCTCAATAACAAACAAAAATGAAAAAAAGTACGGGAACGCTAAAAACTAACATTTTGACAAGAAAATAAACGAGTAGAAGAAATGCGTCCGAAATTATGAAAAAGTGTCAAAGTAAAAACAAAAGACAAAATGTATCAGCTTATTGCAAATAAAATGGCGGATGAGGGTTATTCCTTCAACGCCACACAAACTGAAAATAAATTTAGGGGTTTAGAGCGGTCTTACAAAAAACGGTACTAAACAACAGACAAACTGGACGGAGCAGGCAAACATGTTCTTTTTACGTTTGCAAAAAAAAAAAACTTAACACTATATTGTTATTCTAGTGAACTGAAAAGAATTCTTAAAGAAAAGAAAGGAATTAACCCTGAATTCATGTTGGAAAGCGGAGACAGTGATGGAATTTCAAGACCAGGTCCAATAGACGATGCAAATGCAGACACTGATAACTCTTTAAAAGGTTACATTTATTATAATTTGTTTAACCCCGGTCAAAAAAGGGATGTTATAAGTTTGTAGTGTGTGTCTATTTGTCTGCCCGAGTCGACGTAATTACAAAACTGCTGGACCGATTTTGATTTAGTTTTCTGTGTTTGAAAGGTGACTTTATAAAGAGTGTTTTTAGTTATGTATGTTTAAAAAGAATCGATCCAGTCGTTTAGAAAATTTCACATTTTTGATGTGTAAACATCTATACGCTAGGGGGTAAAATTCTTTTTCACAATACAATCACAAATTTTTCTGAGATTCACACCGCGTTGTCAAATCGGTGAGAGCTAGATATGTATGAGTGTATTAGTGTTTGAGAGAAGCAATACCAAGCAGAGAAACAAGTCGACCGGCTCGAAGCCGACGGCGCGCCGCCGCCGGCTATTTTTATGAATATCAAGCCGCCGCCGATTGTATCGGCTCGCATCGGCTCAAAATTAGCCGAAATTTTATCTGCTCAAAGACAAATTTCCGAGAAAAAAATTTTTAAAATCAATTTTAAGTTTAAATTTTTATTTTCTCTTTAAATTTTCATATGCTTATTTGCGCCGCCGGAAATTCTCTCTGCGCGCCGCCGCTGGTCACAAAACTACTGCGCCGCCGCAGCCGATAATTTTGCCTCGACTTGTGTCTCTGATACCCAGTCCTATATATTAAAAATATTTATATAAATAGACCTTGAGCAATACAAACTTATTAAAAATATTGTAAGTACATAGGAATTTGCTGGTTTTTGTTTGTTTTATATAACTTGAAAATTGCTTTGAACAACTGTATGAAAAAAAACACAGTGTATTTGTTTTTCTTCCTATTAGTTTCGAAGATCCCAACTGAATTATATCTTTAGACAAACAGAAATGAATTGCATTTCTCTTATTATTTGATAATCATTTTTTATTTTATTGGCTTCATATGTAGTCCAGAAACTAGACAAATTGGACCACGTGGCGTTTACAAGTTATATTTTATAATTCTTTACACTAAACTAAAAGTCTTCTTCGTCTTTGAGATTGTCATTCAAATTATAAATTGTAAATGTGCCTTGATTTATATATAGCGTCTATACCTGATAAAAATTTATCATAACAACTAACAAAACGTCGGTAGAGCCGTTGTCAAATTTTTGTTAATGCCAGCTTACATGCGAAGACGTTGTGGTTTTTGATGTGTAAACATCTATATGCTAGGGGGTAAAAATCTTTTTCACAATACAATAACCAAATTAAAAAAAAATTTCTAGGACTAAAATAAATCGCGAAAAACCGGAAAAATCTCCAAACTGAAAAAAACTTAAACAAAAAATCGCCAAAATGAAAAAATCGCCAAAATGAAAAAAAATCGCCCAAATAAAAAACCCCAAAAACAGAAAAAATCGCCAAAATGAAGAAAATCGCCAAAATGAAAAAAACCCAAAAACAGAAAAAAATCGCCAAAATGAAAAAATCGCCAAAATAAAAAAATTGCGAAAATTAAAAAAACCCAAAAAGAGAAAAAAAAACGCCAAAACGAGAAAAAACCGACAAAACTGAAAAAATCGTTTAAACTGAAAAAACTTAAGAAAGGAAGAAAGCTAAATCAAAAAAATGCTCAAAGCCGAATGTGCGCGAGTCAAAGTCGCACTTTACTAAATTTATTTTAATTGCAATACGTACACAACAACAAGAACAGCAACAACTAAACGATGAACAACAGGAATTAAAAATTAAAAAGTAAAAGTAAAGGCATTTACCATAGATGAGCACTGCAGACCACTAAAGTTTCAGTAAAAATAATAAAAAAATGTTTAACAAGTAAATTTTTACTGATTACTAAAATTTTTTTCTAAAATTTTTATAAATTGCCTAAATGATTTGTTATATGGTGAGGTGCATTGAATTTTCAGTAAACAGTAATGCCCGTCTTCATAATGAAATTCTACCAAGTGGCTAAATGTTTTTCATACAAAAGTTTCAAAATTTGAATGAAAAAACTTTGCCACTTGCTACAATTTTATTATGATTACGGCCCTACGATTTTACTGGTAATGCAAATTAAATTTCATTAGCAGTAAAAATTTACTGAATTTGTTTAGTAATCAGTAAATTTACTGCTTACTCCAATTTTTAATACAGTACATATATATATACTGCAGTGTGCCCATTTACTAACCAAATAAATTTAATAAAACAAACAAAAACCAACAAATTCCTATGTATTTACAATATTAAAAGTTTTGATACTTTTAATTAATTAATTTAAAAATATATACTAAAAGCATGAGTACTTCCAACTTAAAAAAAAATTTCATTACTAGATGTTTACACATCTCCTCTGTGATCGGACTCACATTGCTTTTTTTATTTTTAGTAGAGATATTAGGAATTTTTTGTCAAAAAATAGCCTAAAATGAACTTTTAACCAAAAAAAAGTGTTAATTTTACACCCAGAAAAAAGATTGGTGGAAAAGTGGTTAGGCCAATATAATATGTTTCTGACAATTCTTAAATTGGTTGCATCAACCGATCGTATGCTTTTGTCATGACTAATTAACTGATTGATTAACACAACCGAATAAAATATTATGAATTGGATTTTACAACCAACTTTTGGTAGTGGCAACTAAAAAATTTTCGTTCTATATCAGTTGCTGAAACTAACTAGAGGTTGAATTTACTATCATAGTTTATAGCAGCAAATTAGAAATTGACTTTTGTGACTTTCAAAGATATTATAATTTGTGAATTCTCAAATGGTTTTTGAAAGTCTGTGCATAAGATAACATGTTTGTGCACCGAGAAAAAAGATTGTTTGGAAAACGGTTAGTCCAATACAATATCATTTACATTAACTATATTTCAGTTTACGCTATCAATTTTCTGTTAATCCAAAAAACAATCCATGTTCGTTGCCATATGGGCATAATTGTAACAAAGATATGATTGTGACAATACTTAAATTGATTGCATCAACCGAGCGTATGCTTTTGTCATGACTAATGCCCGTAATTTCAACTGATAGATATCTCTGAGTGTTTATACCTTTTAGTTATCTTTACCTAGCCGATAAAATGAATCTTGAAATTTTATCGTTTTTTTAACCTTAGTGTATCTACCGACTGCATTAGTTAAAAAAAGTGGTAGCACTGGTGTTTGACGTTTATTTTACAACAACCAATTGGCATATTTTTTATGCTTTGAACAATTGAAGCACAAATTGGAGTTTTCTTTAGAAATGTCCGGAAAAGATAATAAAAGAAGCGCTAATTTCTCGAAGGGAGAAAAAACTACACTGATACAATTACTGTATCAATATAAAAGTGTTTTAGAAAACAAAAAAAACCGACTTGCGGTAGTTTTGTGAATGCCTCCAAAATCTGCTACAATTATTTGAAAAAAAATCTGAGGGCAATTAACAATTGAAGGCTTGGGTAAATATTAGTTTTCCTAAAGAAGAAAGAAAGAAATTGTAATAATCATTTAAAATTAAGGTTATGCTTCCTAAAACTTACTTTCCTACTTTATGTGATAGGTTTGATCCAATTTTTTCTAATATCATTGTTGCACTTTTCTTGGAAAGGCGAAATCTTCGTATAGATTCTAAGTCATTCCAAATTTTAAAGTGGTCGATTCTTTCTCTGAATTTGTGTGTTGTTCTTTACGCATTTCCTCTAATTATATTCCTTAAGGTTCTTAGTTCTTGAAGTTCCGAATTCATATTTTGTTATTTTAATTTAATTTTATTTTTTAAGAAACTAACAGCCTGTTTGTAGAACGCGACAAAGGCGACTCACGACGAGCCAATTCATGGACGACTACGTAATGTAAAGCGTTTGTATAACGCGAGTCGACTCTGTCGTGCAGCTTACGTTAATTCGCCCTTATGTCAAGTATGTACTAAATCGTACTGTTGCCAACATATTACAAAATACATAGTTTTAGTTTAAATTTTTTCATACAAAATTGAGTTTTTAGCTTAAAAAAACGGCAACCCTATTCCTTTACATAAACAAAAGAAAAATAGACAAATAAAATTTATTTCTCCTCAAAAATAAATTATGAATACAAAATCATATAAATGGGAATAGGAAGCTGAGACTTTAATAAATGATATGGAGTTTTTTTTTTGGAACCTTAAACATTATGAGTAAGTAATGCATATATGATGATTATATAGAAAAAATCTATATTACTTTAGATTTTGGGCATATATGGTCTTTCAGAAATCCGCATTAGGGGGCGAAGTTTCATTTCTTCAAAAGCTACTCTTTTTTACATAAACATATTATGTACGGAACCTCAGTGCGAGTACGGTCAATAACTTTAAGAAACTCTACTCAATTTAATATTACTCATTATTTCCCGTATATTAACTCCCAACTGCGACATATGTATGTATGTATGTATGAAAAAGAGACGCGTGAAATAATCTATAGAAGAAACTATCAGATTTCCGTACCCATGTTATTCGACCTTTTGATAACTGTGGACAAAGCTAATTCTGATAATACTAAAATATTGCATAAAATATTTGGACCTGTCTTGAGTTTGGAACATTTTGTAGTGTTTCTATTTTTATGTACATAGAGGCTGTATTGACGAAACTGTTCATTCTATAGGTCAATTTAAAATGTCAAAGTATATATAAAATAAAGCCAATTAAAATTTTTATGCAAATATTATTATTATTATTATTATTATTATTATTTAGCAATATTGTGATTCATTTTATGTTCAAAGTTAAATGTGGGATACAGAAACTTAAATCTAGATATTTAGCAAATCAATTACATTATGCAACAAATTACGGCTTTAAAAAACACACGAACTGGACAGTAAAAGTTCGATAGTACTACCAAAGGTACTAAGATCCTATTCTCACTTTGTTGACTTTGGTGACCAATTTTTTTATTCTGAATAAGTGAAAACATTTTTGTTTCCTTAATTTTTGCAAAAAGAAAGTGTACGAAGAAACTATTTTTTTTTTTGGCATATGATGTTAGCCAGATTTGTTCAGTAGACTCTTGGCTACGTTATTGCCATATATAGTTTAGAGCTATCACCAAGTCTGAATAAGCTACTGGCCAAAAACTGAAGACACCATTTTTAGAGTGCGCACTGATTTTCGAAATCTTTAGAGGCCCATAAAAAACTGGTCACCAAAGTCGCTAAACAGGTTATAGGGTTTTACTGCCCCCTGATTGTACTTTCGAAGCAACAGATGTTAGAACCGTGTCGATTTTTCACTGTTGCTTGTTCTTGGGTGACTTATTTTCATCGGCTGCATCAGGTGGTACGACTTCCTCGGAATTATTATCTGCTTGTCCTGTAGTGTAATTGCCATTAGCCTCTATTTTGATTGGAGATTACATATATGTACGTTTGTACATTGATGTAAAGCCAAGTAAAGATCCACAATGCTACCTGAAGTAGCTATGAGAATTTCACAGCCCAATGGTAGATGAAAACCTTGATAAACTTCAGACCTGTTGTTATTTTGATGAGAAAAATTTAAGCAATCAAAAAAAGAACATTCTTAATATAAAAGTTTACTTACCTTTTTCTTGTTGGAAATTCTATTTTTTATTTTTTCTTTACTTTTATTAATTTTTTTTAGTGTTTTGTTTATTTTGGTGCACAATTTTTGTGAACACGATAAGAATTTTTAGTCGCCCACCTTGACGTTTATTGTGACTCAAATCGCGTTGTACAAACCCAAATAAAGTGACATCTGTTACGTTTTTTAATAAAAATCGTCAACACTCGTGTTCTAAAACCCCAAAAAATAAATAATGCTAACATGTGAGCGCATTTTATTGACGAGTCGTGTTCTACAAACAGGCTGTAACTCTATTTGACAAAAAAAATGTTACCTGACGATTAACCAACTGAAATGGTCGGGGTAAAATAAACCACCGTTTATCTGGTCGGTAAGGCTACTGACGAGTTAAAATTACCAAATTTTAAATACGCGGTTGATAACTTGACAGTGATTGATATCTATTTGTTGAAATTACGGGCATAATTAACTGATTGATTAGCACAACCGAATAAAATATTAGGAGTTGGATTTTAGTATCAAATTTCAGTATTGGGAACTAAAAAATAATAATAAATAAAATAAAGACTTTCTATCAGTTGTTGCAACTAACTAGAGGTTAATGTAACCATCATAGTTTATAGCAACAAATTAAAATTAAATATTAAGGTTTGATTGATATTATCAACCGATTAATCGGTTCGTATTAACAATTGTCTATTATTGTTAAATATTTTTTTAAATAAGTAAAAAAGAAAATACTCTCAGCATTATGTACTTATAACGAAAAACTGGCATGAAGTTAACGTAAATGAAAAAATTAAATTAAATTAAAATTATAGTTGTACCACAAGAAAATTGCAGTCGTTATACCAGAATTCTATTAATTCGATTGGCAACTAGTTCGGGCTTCTCAACCAATTTGTTTTTTCTGTTAACCAAATTTTATCTGCTGTTGCAACTATTGGGTTAGTGCTAATAATTAAAAATATAGTTATACTACAAGAAAATTGCAGTCGTTATACCAGAATTCTGTGATAGTTGCTGCAACCGCCAAAATTCAATTGGCAACAAATTCGGTTGTGTCAACGAATCTGTGTAGTTAATTATGATTTAGCATATTATTTAATAACATTTTTTAGTCAGCTTAAAGTTTAAGTAATTTTAAATAATTTTTTTAAGAAACGAGAACGTGTATCGAACCGTGATCACTTTGCTTGTCAGCCATCATAGCTAACACTTTGCCATCGCGCCATATAAAATATAAACAGCACAGAGTTATTATAAACATGAAATTTATGCTGACATCTTCTCTCTGAACTTTGACTGTATCAGCTTTGTGTTAGCTAAAAGTTAGTTCAAAACTTATCGAAGAAGTTAGTTGTACAAAAACAACTCACTAATCTCTGCATCAGTTTTGAGCTAGTTTAAAGTTAGTTCAATACTTATCGAAAAGAAGACAGTTGTGCAAAAAACAACTGACTTACATCTGTACCATTTATGAATTAGTTCAGAAGCTAGTTGTAAATAAGTTATAAAAAAGTCACCCATATTTTGAGCTAGCTAATAAAAATCCGCCTGGGTATTTATTGCAACCTATAAGCATTAAACACATGCACCACAGCAGGCTACACGAACACACGACTTCAAATGCCGCTAGCAGCATTTGTCGCCTCGTAGCCGGCTACTTAATTATTTTGGAGACGGCAGCAGCACCATCTGCAGTTGATATTCAAGTACAAATACATAGTTCAGTATTGCTACTTTTATATGTTTTGCATTTATAAAAATTAATTACTCTTTTAAAATGTACTTATTTCACGTAAAAGTACAAAAATGAATCAATTTATTCTGAACATCAATTTTGGGATATTATTTCTGTTAAATAATATGAAATAATTGTACAAAATCATTCATTAAACATTTTCTATTACACTGGCAGTACTGAATTTTCTCACTGTAGCCAAAGAAATAGAAATTAGTTTAATTGGACTACAACGACAAAATCAGCATAGACAACAACCTGTCGCCATGTTGCCATGCTGTTTTCAAAAGAATCAGACATTTGGTAGTCGGTAGCTTGCTGTGGTGAATGTGTTTAATGCAATACTTATAAATCAATATTATTGTGAGTATGCGAAACTCAGAGTAGTTGATTTTAAATGATGTCTACTCACTTATATTTGAAATTCTATGAGTCAGTATGAATAGCGAAAACATGATTCATTGCCACCCTCTAGTCAGCTTAGAACCATATATCTCTATGTCAATACTCTTTCTCCAGCGATAATTGCACTAGTTAAAAAGTCGACAACTTTCCTTTTATGTGCGAGTAAAGATACGTTAAAGACAACAGTTTTAGTGAATTTCTGGTGATATTGTCAATGAACGCGTCAATACTTTGTTTTTCTTTATTATTACGCTGTGCAATAACATTAAATAAATATATGTAGACGAGGGTTACTAAAATCTACTAGTGAAACTTTGGTTCAAATTTCTAAATATGGTCGTAAAAGAACTACCTTCTCAATAGTGCTAAAGTCTGCTGGTAGATTTTCACTGACAAACCTATGTTATATGTCAATAGGCGATTACATTGGCTACGGTGCACCTAGTCAGAAGCACAATTGACAATGTCACTAGAAGATCACTATAAATTTACTATTGACAACGAGCGAGGAAATATCGATATTGTAGACTAGAGTCCCTAAAATTTACTAGTGAATCTTTGGTGTCAATGTCTCCATGTGGTCCCAAAAGAACTACTTAGTCAGTAGTCCTACAGTCTAGTGGTGGATTTTCAATGACAAGCTAATGTTAAATGTCAATAGATGATTACATTAGCTGGGGTACACCTGGTCAGTAGTACTACTGAAAATGTCACTAGTAAATCACTACAATTTCACTATTCGCACTTTCTGCAGGGCGATGTACATACAATTGTATGTATATATATTACATGAGATTTTACAATTTTTCGTTGCTCGTTTTGGAACACCTTTGGTGCACGGAACCATAAAAATGCAATTAATTTAAAAAAACAGCTAATGGTTTTGTTGGCGATGGCTGATTTCATTGGATTAACTCACGGTTGTGGCAGATGGTAATATAATAAATTTGTTATAAACACAATATTATAAAGAGTTATTTTTACAGGAACGCTGCAATTTTTTTTTCGGAAACCTATTGCCAAATCCCTAGTGATGAAACTTTCACAAATAATTTTAGGATGAATCGTAAACCTTTTAACATACAGGGTGGGCCAAAAGAAACCAAGGGGTGTAAAAGTTTAATAACTTTTTTGTTTATTAATTTTTTTTTATTTTTTCTTTCATATTATATAGACAACACTTGGGGAATTTATAATGAATGAAAATAATAAATGAAAATCAGAAAATAAGAAAATTGAAAATTTGATTATGAGTGATGAAGCTCATTTTCATTTGAATGGCTTTGTTAATAAGCAGAACTGTAGGTTCTGGGGTTCTCAAAATCCAAGAGCCATTCATCAACGCCAATTGCACCCCATCAGGTGTACAGTATGGTGTGGGATCACATCTGAAAATGTCATTGGGCCCTACTTCTTCGAGAATGAAGATGGAAATGCTGTAACCGTAAATGGAGAGCGGTATCGGTTTATGATAGAAAATTTTTTACGTCCTGCTCTTGAAAACAGACCTGGTATGTGGTTTCAGCAGGACGGAGCCACTGCCCATACTGCCCGAGACACAATGGCACTTTTAAGTCAAATTTTTGGAGAGCGAATAGTTCCTCGAAATTCGGAAATTATTTGGCCAGCGCGATCGCCAGATTTGACAGCACCCGACTATTTTCTTTAGGGTTTTTTTGAAGGAGCGAGTGTATGTGAACAAGCCAGAGACAATCCTTGAACTCAAGGCAAACATTGTTGCAGAAATTTGAACGCTACAGCCACAAGTTTTGAAAGATGTTATGGAAAATGCTCTAAAAAGAGCACATCAGTGCGAAGCTGAAAACGGTGGTCATTTAAGAGACATCATTTTTCATACTTAGTGTAAAAAAATTTCCATTTTGTATATTATATAATCTGAAAGAAAAAATAAAAAAAGTTAATAAACAAAAAAGTTATTAAACTTTTAAACCCCTTGGTTTCTTTTGGCCCACCCTGTATTTTGTGGAGAACTAAGATGTTTTCAGAATCAGGAAACAAACCTTAAAATGCCTATACCTCTAGAAAAAAGGATAACTATTGCGCTTTACTCTGTAGAATCCTCAGAGGAATATAAAAGCATAGCAAATGTATTCGGTGTATGAAAATCCACAGTGTGTGTCCTTTTGTTAGAATTTTGTAAGATATCTGCTCACGAGTATGTTAACTTATTTCTTCTAAATGAGGATAAAATTAATGAGTGTAAGAGGTTTCCAAAAAAAAATGGGGTTTCTTCAATGCTTAGGTGCAATTGGTAAGTACAAACCAAAATTCAACAATAAAGCGAATTTTTTATTAATTTGTTTAAATATTAAACACCACTATTTGCTAAAATCACTTTTAATTATAGATGGATGTCTAGACTTGCCGACCATCCAGTTTTCGTCGGGACAGGCCAGTTTTGGAGTGGAATGTCCCGTACCCCGGTCATACTCTGAACGTGACGTCATTTGTCCCGTTTTGAGAAAAAGAACTAACTTTTTTTTCGTTATTTTATAGAAAAGTATTGTAATTGAAATAAATTTTTCATTAATTGTCACAAAAAAAATTGAGATCTCTAGCAACTATTTTCGTACTACTAACTTATTTTTTATTAGGAACACCGAAATTATTTTAATTGATTGGCAACACTTGATAATTTTGATTCTTCTTTGGATTTTTTTTCGACAGTTTTAACAGAGCGCGATTGCTTGCAGAGGTATTTACATTTATTATTATTTTAGTAAGTATTATTTTCAACATATTTCCAAAAATATTACAATTATAAAACTTTGCATAAGAAAATGAACAGGAAAAGACTTGCATATGTAAATAAATCAGCAGTAACACACGAAAAGGAAAAACTAGAACTAACAGCCTGTTTGTAAAACGCGACAAAGGCGACTCACGACGAGCCAATTCATGGACGACTACGTAATGAAAAGCGTTTGTATAACGCGACTCGACTTTGTCGTGCAGCTTACGTTAATTCGCCCTTATGTCAAATATGTACTAAATCGTACTGTTGCCAACATGTAAAAAAATAGTTTTAGTTTATATTTTTTCATACAAAATTGTTTTTTTAGCTTCAAAAAACGACAACCCTATTCTTGTACATAAATGAAAACAAATTGTTTATGAAAAGTTTTATAATTTTGTTTTATAAAATACTTTGTTAAAAAAAACATGTAAATTAAATAAATAAATTGTTAAATTAAAGGTGAATTATATCGCAAAATCATAGAAAAGTATCAAGATATAGAAAATTGGCTAGATTTATTGCTCTGCGAGATAAAAATCCTTATAAATGGTCACGCTTAAAAAGCTCGATTAGGTTCAGAAAGCTTTGACGTACCATAAAGGCAAGGAGGAGTCATATAAAGTATACTTATGTATATTGGCATATTAAATCAGGCCTATACATCACATGATGTTAATTAAATGTTGGAACCCTTGCGGTTGCAGGCAATCATAATGTGTACCCAATGTACTATGGCTTGCTGCACTGTACCTGACGTTTTACGTATACTCAAGTAAATGATTATTTTATGTTTGAACTGTTTTACAATTGTTGTGTATTTCTAAGGCAAGCAGGTTTGTACGAACAGTTTTTTATCTATGGAACGTTGCCGTTTCATAAACTCTCTAACTTCCAGTTCTTTTATAGGTACATTTCCTGTACTTCACAATAATGTTCAAAATCACGGAAAGTTGGTGAGAAAACTAAATTGTACGTTTGAATCATGTAAGAAATGTATACCTACTGCTCTAGACAAATGTCCTTGGAGCAAGGCTTTATATTTAGACGGCGCCTATGTGCCACAGGAGCTGTCACATTTGCAAGATCTGATAATTAAGAAACAATTAAGAAATTACGCTCTGCCGGGGGAACTAGCGATTTTAAGATAGCAAATTTTCATACAAAATTTTTATTAAAAAACCTTATGTTATGTTTGCTGTAATAAAAAACAGCCAATAAGTAAAGACTGTTTTAAAGATTTTTTATTAAAAAACCAAAATATTAATAAATAAGTAACGAAAATTTTAATTTTAATTTAATTTGCCCTGTTAACGCAGCAAGATTCACCATCAGTTTCTTGCAGACTATTACTATTCAATTGATCCTTCCAGACCTTACATAAAGTGAATTCAAGGCTGTAAGCATGTGTGTACACACATACAGACATAATATTATGTATGTATGAAATAAACTATTTAAGAATACATACCTTCTTCCACAGTTCTTACTGCAGGGCCATAAACTTCACTTGCCAACGTGCCCGCTTCGAACTGCATGACAAAATTACTGCTACCAAACACTCCCCAGTATGGTTACCAAGTCTGGAAACTGCTCCATGCTACCAGTTGGATAAACTGCAACCCCGTTGTCATTTTGATGCTAGAAATTTAAGCAGTCAAAAGAAGGACATCTTAACACGAAAATTTGCTTGCCTTTTTTTTTGTTGTAAATTTAATTTTTATTTTTTTTTTTTTTTTTGTATTTTGATTACACTTTTTTGATGATTTATTTTTTTAACACGACTAGAATTTTTAAATCGCCCACCTTGACGTTTATGGTGAGTCAAATCGTTTTATAGAAACCCAAATAAACTGACATCAGTTACGGTTTTTAATAAAAGTCGTCAACACTCGTGTTCTAAAACCCCGAAAAATAAATAATGCTAACATGTTAGCGCTTATTATCGACGAGTCGTGTTCTACAAACAGGCTGTAAAAAGTATTGTAAGTTACAACCAGATTAGTTAGAGTTACCGGATTTCCAAAGTTGGCTAAGAAAGACGCCGGACGATGGTATGAGTGCTTATTGTAGTATTTGTAAGCTAGTTTTTTTAGTGAAATTTGAAGGAGTTTCAGTGATAAGGAAACGAGCAAATTCAAAAAAAACATACATCCCAATTATGCTACTCCCCAGGAGTTTGTCCCTTTTCCAATTCATCCTATTATAAATCAAAAGTTTCCCGGGAAGAAAGTAGGTATTCTAAATATGAGGGAGAGCGAGAATTTTTTGAGAGTTTTCTCCCCAAACATTTTGAAGGGAACTAAAAATTAAAAAAATCATATTAATTAATGTTGTAAAACAATTGTATAAGCCTTTATTTACAACAAAAAGTTTAAATTTGTATTTCCCTTTTGTTTTAGACATTTTTCTTCAAGCCCTGAGCACATCAACTTCAACAAAAACTACTTCTGCCTTTAGAAAAAATACTAAAACACTAAATTGCACACCTCCTTTAAGTTCACATAGCAGGTAAAAGAAAAACTATAAAATTTTAAATTTCCTTTGAGAGTATGCATTGGAAATGACTGTTTGCATTGGAAATTTAATCAATTGGCATCTGCACCTGGGAAGTTTTAGCTCCACCTTTTCAGCATAAAGTTATTCCGCATGTCTGTTTACGTTTACGTTGTTTATTTTAGTTTTTATTTAAGCATACAATTTTTGTTCAATTTCCATGGCTGAACTCTTGTGTTAATGCAGAAAAATATATAAACATTAAACAGCTAATCCAGCAAGATTTTACTTTCTCCCATATTTTCCTAACCCCCGGCTATTTAGAATAGAAGGATTATTCCCCGGGAAGAAATGATAGAGAAGAGAAAAAGCTCCCCGGGAATATTCCTAATTGGGCTGATTAACTATTTGTATAGAGGGTGGCGCAGAATAAGATATATGGCTTGATTCCTTATAACTTTTTTAATTTTTATTCTTTCTTTGTTTTTTCAGCATTTTGTGAAGAAGACTTAGGGAATTAATTATGAATCATTACACGATCGAAAAACGTAAAAAAATAATTGAATTTTATTTTTCACATCAACAGTCGTCGTCATTTTAATGTGCGCATTGCACCCACAGTTTTATTTAGGAATATTTGATAGAAAGAGTGTATGTTAACAAACTAAAAACCATACTCCAGCTAAAAAACAAAATTCGAAATGAAATCATGGCCATTACACCTGAAATTTCGCGAAAAGTTATGGAAAGTATGAGATGTATACCTTCTCTCGCTAAAAAGAGCAGGTATGTGCGAAGAGAAAATGGACATCACTTGCAGGATATAATTTTTAAAGCTAATTGCAAAAAATTCCATAATAACAAACTGTATTTAAAAAAAATTATAATAATCGCATAAATAAAAAAGTTATAAGCCATTTAAACCATATAGCTCATTCTGTGCCACCCTGTACTTACTTTTCTGTTTGTTTAACGTTCCGCGTAAATATTTTCCCTGGGAACAATTCCAACTAATAGCAAGTAATAGGGAAAACAAAAAATTCTAATTGGAAAAGGGACCAATTTAACTCGGAATTTTATTCATGATAGCCCTGAATGTGTTATTGTTGGTTTTGGTAAATAAAAATTATAAACGAATTTGTTTAAATTACAAAATTTTTCTATTATTTGTTAGTAGTGTCCCGTTTTGAAAATTTCAAAAGGTGGCAAGTCTATGGATGTCATATTGAACTCCACCCTAATTCTTCCGACGCTGTTGATTAATTCAATTATGAGGAATGGTATTCAATAGTACTATTTGCTATGGTTTTAATCAACAATGGCACTTAATCAACAAGAGGGTATTAACTCTAAATTTTTAAATTTTCACTTTTTGCTATAACTAAACTAACCACATAAATATTTATTTACTGTAAAAATTTCAGAGTATTCCAATTACTCTTTTGTTAATAAAATTTCTTTATGATTTTAATTCGAAATGTGACTTTTTTATAATAAAATTTCCAAAAATTATTTTGAGTTGTGACTCTTACGAAATGGATATTATTTCCCAATAATTGCAAGATTTTAAAATAAAACCAATGTATGTTTGTAAGTATATCTATTTTTAAATGGAATTTGCTTACTATGATGTATTCGGATTTTCAAATTCTCTTAAAATGTAACCACAAACTGTTTTTCATCTCTACTGAAAATTTTAAAATTTTGACTTAATACCGTTTTGTTGATTAAGTGCGATATGTATGTACATATGTGCTGAAGGGTTTTCTGAGAATTGTATAATTGTTATTAAAAACAATCTTAACTTTTTCTCAAAAACTATATGTAGAAATACTATTAAAAATTTATATTAAGGATAAAAAGTTTAGTGTACTAACGTATTTGGATCCAGTATTTTTAAAGTCCAATGAAGACATACATAAATTACTTCAGTCTTGTTTCAGAGTTTGGTTCATATTTAAAATTTCTATTGCTGAACAATTTTGGCATGAAGTTGTGTACTTAAAGTATGGAAAGTAGTTTTTCAAAGTTAGTGTCAATGAAAAACAAGTTGACAAATAGGTCGATGGTAAATACTTTCAAACCCATGCTTTCATGTTTGAATTTATTAGATGTTGATTTGGAAGATTGGGCAGATTTTGTTAAAAACACTTGAGACCTTTTGAATGCCCCTAATATCTTCTTATGTATACCCAGCAAAAAAATAAAAGGAGTACTTCCGTACGAACCACTTTTAAATTACTTCGAAAGTATCCAATGCATATTTTTAGATAATTAAGAAGTTATTTTCAACCACATATCAAATGAAATTTTAAATCACTACTATGTTTTCAACAATTTCTTTACTTTGTGTTTTCTTATTACATTTAAGGCTCTTCGAATGAATTTTTTTTATTATTATGTAGAAATAACAACGGCATAAAATAACAAAAAATTAAATTATTTAGCTTTTTTCTTTTCAAAACATATACATACAAGAGATTTTAATTACTGATTAAAAACCACTTTTTAACTACTTTTGTAAAGTGAATTATATTCAAATCCAAATATCGGATTTAAACAAATTTCCAAAGCAGACCACTTCCTTCCAGTGACACGTCCATGTAGAATTCATTGGTTTTTTAACCTAATTTGAAGTGATTTGATTCAGTAGATGTACTTTTTCTACTTCTTTTTCCTCACTTTTTTTGCTGGGTATATATAGATATTTTGAAGTAAATTGAATATAATACACTAAAAATAAAAAATTTTAGTGTATTTATCTCGTATTTTTAATGTTGCCCCTTTTTTGATAAATCAGAGAATATCATTTAAAATTTTTAGTGATATGCATAATTTTGAGTTATTCCCCTTAAAAAAAATGTGATATATAGGGAAACGATTTTTATGTAAATACATGTTTTCTATCGTTGGTCTTAGATCAACGCAAATAATATATCTTTGCGAATCAACAAATTTGTGACAAAATGGCATCGATTTGTTAGTGCATATTTTTGCATATTTTACAATAAATACATATTTTTGCATATTTTATTATAAATGTATGTTTTTAGTACATTTTTTAGTTTTTTCATGTAAATAAATCTAATTTTTGTTTTTTTTATTACTTGAAAAGTATTTAAAAGCTGCAGTTCGACTGTGTAAGAACAAAAAAAGAGTACAACGAGATAAATTTATGATCGTATTTTTTGTGATATTATTCGATATACCTTGGGTTAAGTCAAGAATACCACCAATTTTTTTCAGCCCTCTCTTCTGGTTCTGCATTAATTTCATGTGGATATAAAGTGCCTTTGAAAGCACCTTTGCGCGTTTCAGCCTTTAATGAAAAATATCAAGTGGTATGATACGGATACATCCTATAGTAACTACATAGATGGGGAAAGTGGCAGAAGGCTGTCGGATACTTAATTTCTATTAATAAAATTAAAGAAATTTTAAAGTCAAAAACCGTTCCCTGATATGCAAAAAAAAATAACGTGAGCTTGAAGTGTACGTTAAATTGAAATTTCCATACTAAATCTGGTTTTAACGTACACTTGAAGCACACGCTATTTTTTGCATATGGGTGCAAGTTTTTTGATTAAAATTCCTTTAATTTTATTAATAGAAATATAATATCCGACAGCCTAATTGATATATGGGTGCACATAGATAGTATTGCTTTCTTGTTCACACTATAGGCCAATTAGAGGCTTTAATTATTAACACATCAATTAGAAATAGTTATACAAAAAAATTGTGAACTTAAAATATACATATGCAACAAATTTGATCAATAGTTTATAGTTGTAAGAACGAAAATTTAGAAACTGAATATTACACAAACGAAATAGCAGCATCTAAATGCGCACCAATAACTTCTGCTGACGTGGAACATAATTTTTATTACATAAAAATTTTTCAGAGAAAATCTTCAAGGATTTATCTTTGACAATAAAAGAAATATTTATTCATTCGTGTACGTAAATAAAAGTTAGACTGAACTTTATTTTGAATTGCATATGATTTGCCAAATATATATTAAGAAGTCATTGAAACTAAGCTTTTTATGTTTTTTTTAAGTTTTTAATGACAAAATGTTTTTTAAGAAAGCAATGAAGGTGATTTCTTGAAGTTTTTAATGTAATTAAATGTTGAAAAAAAGTTGATAAATGCATATTTTATTAGTTTTAAATGCATATATTTATATTATTACTGCATATTTTATGTACATAAAACGTAATTTTAAATGCATGAAAATCCTTTCCCTAGTGATATACATACATACATATGTCCGTGTGTATTTCTGGTAAACACAAAGAGTTGCTAATGATTTTTGACTTTGATAAGAACCTAAGCAGAAACTTCTATTGAAAAATAACAACAGACAAGAAAAGCCCTTTTATATATACTTATTTGTGTAGGGTATCAAAAAAGCTAATTTGAATGAAAAACATTTCACGTATTTGTTAGTTTATTCATTACTGCAACACTTGTACTTTTATGAGTTATTTATTTAGATTTGTTTTTCTACAAATATTATTGAAATTTTTTGTTCCTATTTACGAGTATTTGTTTGTCTTGCAAAGATGTTCTAAGAAATGTGATAAATAGCTACTCCTTTCCTAGATCTTGAAGTACTTTGTCTTCTTCTCCCAACTTTATTAGTAGTTTTTCATTAAAGTTTGTATAATAAATGTTTATGCTATATGAGTGTATGCATATGGATTAGGGATACCAGTTACGGTATTTCCATGGCGGAATTTTCGGAATTAAAAAATCCAGGAATTTGTGTATTTGTTTCTAAATAAATGTTATATTCAGTTAAAATTTACTAACGAAGGCTGCGAAATATGTTTTAAATAAATTAATATATGAGTTAAAATAGCTTATATGCAGTGGTTGAGAATTAGCAGTGGTCGGGTCTGACTTCATCTTATTGGCAGTAGAGCAAATCAAAATTTATTCCAATGTTTCCATAACAAACTTAAAAAATTTCAGAATCTAAAAAATCCTTTTGGAGTTCCCTAATAATTACATATTAACATAAATGATACATTTGCAGAAAGAATATTGTAACTCAATTTTCATTTTTTGTTAACAAAATATGTACTGAGTCATATAGGCCAATAAGTTTGCTGTCAACTATGTCAAAACTCTTCGAAAAGCTGCTCATGACAAAATTGTCCCCTTGTCTAACAGATAATATGTGCATACCGGACCATCAATTTGGTTTTAGAAATCAGCATAGCACCATTGAACAAACGCATAGATTGGTTCAATTTATAAGGAAAACATTCGAAGAAAAGAAGTATTGTTCTGCCCTGTTTATTGATGTTTCTCAGGCATTTGATAAAGTTGGCATGATGGCCTAATTTTAAAACTGAAGACATATCTACCAAATAACATTCTAAAACTTTTGGAAAGTTATATTTTAGGCCGGAAGTTCTCTGTTATGGAAGGAGAATTTATGAGTACGCCCGAAACTATCTCATCCGGTGTACCACAAGGGAGTATACTGGGGCCAGTTTTGTATTTCATTTATACTTGTGATATGTCTGTGAGCAGTTACATCCATACTTCTAGATTTGCCGATGATACGCCTGCTTTAGTATGCACGAAAACCCTCATGAGGCGTCCCGATATCTTCAGGAACATAAAACACAGCTTGAGCTATGGTTTAACTTATGGAGAATAAAAGTAAACGAACAGAAGTGCATACATATAACCTTTACCCTGCGAAAAGATACTTGTCCCCCATTAAAATCAACAGTAAAGTTGTTACTCAACATCAGTGTTGCCATATTTATTTTTCAAAAATCTTCAAGTCTTTAAATCTTTTTTTGTTACCAAAAATCTTTTTTGTTATTTTTTTGAATGAAAATGAGTTCAAATTTACTTGGTTTTCTGTAAGCTATTAAAATACTTACTGTATAGAATATGTGTAAGATCATTATTAAGCAAATCAGAAAATTAGTAAGTAATTTAGTAAAAAATTCCCTCAATAATATATTAAAAGTACCAAAAGTAAAATTTTTAAAAATCTTATTTTTAAATAAGAAATCTTTTTTGTCGTTTTAACATTTCTAAAAACTTCAAAAATAAGATAAATCTTCACATATGGTAACACTGCTCAACTTATTCATGTGAAATACCTTGGTATCAGTGATGCCATTAGGATACAAAAGATACATATTTCGTATCTTTTGATGACTTCACGTATCATGTGTAATCCCGACATTTTTCGTATCTTTTGAATGTACGCAAAATGTACAGAAATACAATATTAAACTATCCGTCTCTGATAAAGTTTTTTTAAGTTATCATTTCGTTATGACTACTTAAAAAAACAGTCAGAACTAAATACAAAAATTACATGTATTTTGTTGTTAAGTTTTCAAAGTTCTTCTGTCGTCTGCTTATTGCACTGATTTACACGGGCATAATTGTGCTGGCATAACATGCCAGTTTGTGGGTGAGAGAGGCAAAGAGAGTGGTTTTGCGGTTGGCATAACTTTTCAACCAGCTTCAAACCCGCATTAGCAGCATAAAACCAATACACATACAACTTAAAAAACAGCAAATGTTAAATGAATACTAAAAACACTAACACACACACAGCTGTGTATACGAATACATTTTGTGCCAGATGAATTAGTCTCGTGTAATTTGGAAAAGAACAAAAATTGTGCGGCTTAAAAATTGTTCTCGTCTAAACTACCTCATTCTTAAGATGAAATTTTAGAAAGAAGAAAACAAAAATGATCTTTACAGTTAATAGTTTTAGACCGTTTTTGTGTAATAATTTTATAAAATAAAACAATTTTAACACCGAAATTAAAAAAAAGAAACCTAAAAAAGCTGACTTCAAATATTATATTATATATATGTATATTTATGTACATATAAACAAAATGAGTGAGTGCATTTTACATTTTAAGCAAATTTTATGTACATAAGTATGTTTCTATATGGAATTATTGGCATTCCGTTATAATTTACAGGTCATTCTCCAAAAAAGACAACGTACAATTTTAATGCTAAATGGCTGTTAATAAGAGTACAATGGGTGCTTAATGAAAAAAATTTCTAAGGGAAATGCTGTACCATTTTGCAAAGCTTGTGAAATAACATTAGCAAATCATAAGCCAGTATTAAACAAACACCTGAATTCATGTAAGCATATAAAAAATTGGAATGCAATAAAGAACTGCAAACCAATCGAAGAATTGGTTATTTCAAACCATGAAGATCATGCCATCAAAAGAGCCGAAATTAAAATTTGCACGTTTCTTGCCAACAATAATCTTCCGTTTTCTCTATATGACTCATTTATTCCATTTTTGACACATACGCTTCCGGATTCCAAAATTGCGCGAAAAATTCTTTTGGTCCGAACAAAGGCAACTAATATAGTCACAAGATTAGTTGGACCAGCATTTAAACAAGACATAATACAAATTATAAGTACACCCGGAATTTTTTAGCATTATAATGGATTAGACCACAGACATTTCTGTCAAGAAGCAATGTGCTTTTTGTGTAATATATTATCATCCAGACAATGAAAAAGTTGAAACTCATTTTTTGGATCTTTTTGAAACAGAAAGTGGCCAAGCTGAAGACCTCAGTGAGGCACTTTTAAACTGGCTACGCACTAATTCTGTGCCTTTTGAAAATTTCATTGGATTTTCTTCTGACACAACAAATGTCATGGCTGGAAATCATAACTCTGTTTTTAGTCACTAAAAAAAGTCTGTACAGAACATTGTATGCATTAAATGTAGTTGCCATCTTATACATCTAGTAGCGTCAAAAGCTTGTGCAAAATTACCAGGAACATTGGAGGACATGTTAAGATGCATCGCAGGACACTTCTTTAGAAGTTCAAAGAGGATATTCAAACTTCAAGAATTTCCAAATTACTTTCAAGTAGAGAACCATAAAATTTTAAGTCCAGCAGCAACACGATGGCTTTCACTTAAATCGTGCGTTGATAGAACTCTGGAGCAATATACTGCCTTAACAGAATATTTTTTGTTGGAATTATTCGAGAATCCGACAAAAGGCAACCAAGAAGTTTTTGATTTATTAAGTAATGACATTACAAAAATTTATTTGGAATTTATGTCATACACTTTAGAACTTTTAAACGATTTTAACCAAATATTCCAGGCGGAAAAGCCTCGCCTACACCTTTTGCAATCTGAAGTTGAAAAATTAATTAAAACAATTGCTAGCAACTACATATTTAGAATTTAACCATGTAAAGGCAACAGATGCTTTGAAAATAGAATTTTCAAATCCAAATTATTTTTTACCAATTGAAAAAATTTACTTAGGTGTTTTAGCTCATACTTTACTTACTACCCTAATAGATCAGCATAAGAAATATGATTTACTAAAAAATTGCCAGTCTTTTTATATCGAAGTTTTAAAACAAATAAATTTAAAATTCGTATTTACCGATGAAATACTTAATATTATAAATATGTTCAATTTAAAGGAAGCTCAATCTTTTAAAGAAAAGGATTTAACTGTTATATTAAAAAAATTTCCGTCCTTGTCAAATTTTATCGACCAGAATGGTTTGCACAAGGAATGGCGTGAACACGCTCTCCTCAACCACGAAGAGCTTGGGTTAAACAGTGACATGGCCGCTGATGAGTATTGGGAAAAAGTGTTCAATTTAAAAAGTGTTGTTAATGAGCCGATCTTTAAAAATTTGAAAAAAGTAGTTTGTTTAACATTTGTACTTCCATTTTCGAATGCATGTGTGGATAGCATTTTTAGCCAACTAAAACTTATTAAGACTGATCGTAACCGACTCAATACTAATACAATAGCAGCTTTAATAATGGTGAAAGAAAACATTAAGGATATTTCAACATACGATCCACCTAAATCTATGATTAAGTAGTGCTAAGTTGTTCTGAGGAAATATGAACATGCTTTTTATTTTATATGAACTTTTTATAGAATGGCCTTAGTAAAAGCGCCTTAACTCGTATATTAATTTTTTACAAAAATGAATTTGTTTTGATAACATCCAAAGATAGTTAAATATAATTAATTTTAAAGTTTGCTTATTATTTTTAAAAATTACATGTCTAATATTTATGACTTAAATAAATATAAAAATGAATTTATATGATATAATTTTCTTTAAAACATTCATTAAATATGAAATAAAAATATTATGATAATAAATGTTGAAAGTTCTTAAAATTTTTTGCAAAATGTATCTTTTTGGGAAAAATGTATCTTTTTGGAAACTAAAATGTATCTTTCTCAAAATTTCACTGGGAACACTGCTTGGTATACACTTTGATCGTCGGCTTACATGGAAACACCATATTGACTCAAAGCTTACACAAATGAAACTTAAAATAACTCAGATACATTGCACAGAGAGGCCGATGACATGTTCTTGAGGCAAAAAGTCAATTTTTCAAGTCAAACATTTAAAAAAAATAATAACTGAATTTTATGCTTAACACTTTTAAACACTCAAATATTAAAAATAAAAGTCAGGTGGCATCTCATGGCTTCATACCGCGCTGTCAATGTTGTCATTTTTTCCTTTGCTACATTTTCTGACATTCTGCCATAAACAAACAACAAAGGAATTTTGGTCGCAAAAAAAAAACTTTTAATATTATAATAGTTTTGCAAAATGGAAAATACTTCTAAAGGTATGTAAATTAAAATGCTATTAAAAATAAAAGAAAATAATTAGATGTAGTAAATAATTTTTTGTGTTGTATTTTTTGTGAAGTTTTTGTTGTCGTCCCTATGTTCCTTGAAGTAGAACTTTCTGTATCGGAGCGTATCTGTGAAGAAATGTATATGTGGGGAAAGGTAATAATATGTACTATAATCTTTTGGAAAAAATATCTGCTCCAAACCGCCGTTTTTTATGAAAAATGTATTTTTAGATAGCCTAAAACCTAAAAATTTTGATATTTTTAACTTTTGGTTGGAAAATGATAGAAAACCTGTTAATGTTGTCAACTGGATTTCCGAGAAATTTAATAGAAATATAAATGAAAACAGTATGACGACTGTGAAAAAACAAATTAATAATTTTTGTGCACATGCCAAGCAAAAGTGGGTAAAAACCGGAGAAGCACAAAACGTTTTCTAGAAAATGATTTTCAAACTATTAGAAAGTGAAGTTGCAAAGAAAAAGGGACGTCCTTATGTGGATTATAGCAAAGGAAGTGAGAGACAAAAAAGAAAAATGGCTTCAGAAGTGTCGCTTGAACAAGGAAATGATACCAAGCTATTAATTCATGCTGCTTCTATTTCAGCTAATATATCGAAAGATACTGATTTAAACTTTATTTTAAAGAAAGCTGTTTCGTCTCCATCTGAACCAACTGCAATGAGAAAAAAAAATAACTTCTAACGATAAAATGCCATTACCGCTTTCCGCTGAAGAAGCATTAAGCTTTTTACTGGAGAATAATTTAACAAAACAACGGTATATTAACATAAGAGAGATGAGTAAGTCAAGAAACTGTGATATTTTTCCTAGTTATAAAAAAATTCAAAAGTGCAAGTTGGATTGCCGACCTGATGGACTAACGGTAACGGATTCATCAGCACATATTCCTCTCCAAAGTTTGGTTGATCATATAGCAAAAAGAAGAAGTTATGACGCGTATGGATGAGGTCAATGAAGGTAATTTGGTTTTAAGCTACGGCTTTGACGGTTCCACAGGACAAAGTGCATTTAAGCAAGTATTTAAGAGCAATACTCCGGAAAGTTTAGATAGCTCACTCTTTGTAACCTCAGTTATACCATTAAAAATAGTCACGCCAGGTAATTCAATCGTTTGGATTAACCGTACACCTCAATCCGTCCGTTTTTGCCGACCACTTAAAATTGAGTTTATAAAAGAAACCAAAGAACATATTATGAATGAAAAAGCTAATTTGGATGTACAAATATCAAATCTTAAGCCTTTGGAATATTTTATGATAAACGGTAGAAAGGTTACAGTAAAGTACGAGCTTATTATGAGTTTAATTGATGGAAAAGTGTTGAACATACTCACAGGGACAAATAGTACCCAGTCGTGTCCAATATGTGGTGGAAATCCGAAACAGTTTCTGTCAGTTAAAGATTTGAACTCATCGGTATTTCAGCCAAAATCGAATGCATTAAAGTATGGTATAAGTCCACTACATGCCTGGATTCGATGTTTTGAATTTGTTTTAAATCTTTCATATAGACTTAATATTAAAAAATGGCAAATTCGGAGTTCTGATGAGAAACTTCTTATGCTAAAGAGAAAAGAAGAATTTCAAGAGCAATTCTGGCAAAAAATGGATCTTCATGTTCATAAACCGAAAAGTAACGGAAGCGGCTTTCTTCTATAACTAACATTAATATCGAACTTTTAAAACGTTTACATATAATTCTTATCACAATTAACTGTGAATTTGAAATAAGTGTCGACCAATTAAAAAAGTTTTGCTATGAAACTGCCGACATATATTTTAAAAATTACGAAGGGTACGCAATGTCAGCGACTTTGCATAAAATTTTAGCACATTCTTCTCAAATATTGCAAGCATCAATCGTACCTCTCGGATGTGCTGGTGAAAATGCTTCTGAGGCCAGAAATAAATTTTATAAAAAGGGCCGCATTGAGCACGCACGAAAGGATTCTAGGGAGCATAATATCTATAATGGATGTTTTTAACAGGGCTCTGGATTCTTCTGACCCATTATTATCAAGTATTTATCTGAAAAATCGTCTTTTAAAAAAGAGAAGTTTGCAGCTTCCAAGAGAAGTTATTTCTCTTTTAAAGATTCCTGAAACTCCTGAGTATCAACTACCAACTACGTCAAGTGCAGCTATTAATAAAGATATTTCAGATTCTGAAGAAGATGCAGATGATTCTTTTTATTTCAATTTCGAATTAGAAGTTGATGAAACGGAAAATACTCAAGTAAGAATTTATTACAAAACACAATATTTTGTACGTATTAATTAAATTTTCTGTTTTTAGACTGGTTTAATATTATTGAGTTCAAATGCCCGGGATATTGTAAACACTCACACAGCTGTTCACAGCAAGAAGTCTATTAGTTTTTTAAGTAATTTTCTGAAACGAATTGATATGAATTATTTTGTGATTTAAAGTTAATTGTTAAATAAAAGTTACATGAAACAGAATTGATAATTCAAAGAGTCAAATATCGCTATGCATATATATCCTGTCAATAGAGGTGGGTACTGCAGTAGGCAGATTGACTTTAAATGTTTACCTATATTTTGGTTAACATTTACAGTGACCTAATTCAAAATCAGAAACTTATTATCTTCCAGTTATCTTCAACCATAGTATCACTTTAACTCACCTACTGAAAATGGGCGTGGCACCCCCCAATCGACTTAAAACTTTTACTGAAGACTTAGAAACTCATTAGTATCATTTGTACGAAATTTCAAAATTCTAGCTGTTTTCTGTGATTTATTGCCTCAAAAACTGATCATTGGCCCCATAGTGCATTGGCTGATTGGCAGAAATTCAACACTCAGTCTAGATTGCAAACTTTTAATATACAAGTCGATTTTGAAACCAATATGCTGTTACAGAATTCAACTATGGGACATTGCTTCTGCTTCCAATATTGAGAGAATCCAGCGAAAGCAAAACAAAATTTTACGGTTAATGACATCGGCTCCATGGTACATAAAAAATTCAAATATACATCGTGATTTACATATGCCACTAGTGATAGAAGAAATTGCAAAATTCGCAGGCAAATATTTAACAAAAGTCGAGTCACACAAGGGCTCTTATACTCAACACTCCAGATGGGACTGCTTGATAATACATTTATTTTTCCTTTTTGATTATCACTACTTACATATGTATTATTTATAACTATCACTAAGTTTATGTCCGACACTGGTCGGGCCTAATAATTATATTTTAGATTTAAGATTTGAATGCTTGTTATTAGTTCACATATGAAGATACAATAAATAAATACATGTATTTAAAAAAAGAAACAAAAAATTTCCAAATGTGGAGTGTAAGTTTCCCAAGCCACCAATCCCACCAATCTTTTTCTTGTAAGAATGTAAGATATTTCAAATTTATAGATAAGGAAAAACTTGTTTTAGTAGGTTATTTTTATATAAAAAATGGTAAAGTTTTCAGTTTTTATATTTTAATACAATTTTTATTCGTACTGAAATATAACAATAATTTATTTAACCAAAAAATCAAAAAATTTGTGTTATCTAGTTACTTTTATATGGCAAAATCAAGTTTAAGTTATTCAGCTCTGAAACCGTCTGCTCGATTTCACTGATTTTCAATACCAATCTATTTTGTACCATTTCTGATACACCAGTCCAAGACCGAAGTCTCTAGCTTTTCTGGGGGCTTCGGAAAACCGATTTCACGTACACCAGACGGACCAGATGCTCTTAAAAGAAGGATATTGATGTAAGAAATTAGAAAAACAAAAAGGATGATTCCAGGGTTGGAAAACCTACGATTTTTGTGATATATACAATTAACTACCGTAAACTAATTTTTTAATTATTTTTATTAAATAAACTTATTTTATACTTCACCACGAATAAAATTGGTATTTCCAATAAAAAATTAAAATTCAAAAAATTAATAAGATGTTTCCAGGGTTGGAAAATCTTATTTTTTATACAAAAGTAACTTACTAAAACATATTTTTTCTTTTTTACTATAGATTAAACATATCTTATATTCTTAAAAAAAAAGATGGTGTAAGAAATCAAAAAAAAAAACCAAAAAGGAGGATTCTTTGTGATATAAAAAATTAACTACCGAAAACTAATTTTTTTATCTATTTTTATTAAATAAAATTATTTTATGCTTGATAACGAATAAAATTGGTATTTCAAAAAAAAAAAAAAAACAATTAAAAAAATTAAAAAGACGATTCCAGGGTTGGAAAACTTTAACTTTTTTTGTACAAAAGTAAGTTACTAAAACAAATTTTTCCTTTTTTCTATAAATTAAACATTTCTTAAATTCTTAAAAGAAAGAGATTGGTGTAAGAAATCAGAAAAATCAAAAAAGATGAGTTCAGGGTTGGGACACTTACACTTTTTTGATATATAAAAGTAACTAAGTCTAATTAATTTTTATCTTTTCCTTTATAAATTACATATATTTTACGTTTTGGAAAGAAAAGTTTGGTATAGAAAATTATAAAAATAAAAGCCACAGCTCCAGAGCTGGAAACTATGATTTTTTTTCTAGACATTAAAGTAACTAATTAAAACATTTTTTTTTTTGAATTTCCTTTTATTCACTTAACACACTTTCTATATTTTTTTAAGAACTACTAGATTGGTATAAGTAATCAGAAAAATCTAAAATTATGATTGTAGGGTTTGAAAATTATTATTTTTTTCTTTGTACATAAAAGTAAGTATGTGCTTGAGTATGTATCTCTATACTACATAAACGCACTTTGGTAAAGGGTATATAAGATTCGGCACAGCCGAATATAGCAATCATACTTGTTCGGTTTGTTTTCCTCTTGTCTAAAGATTTGTTTACTCGTTTGCTTAAATGCGAAAAAAAGATTAAATTGGTTTTCAATATCATTTTAATCTTAAATAAAATTTTATTCACTTAAAATGACATTTGTATAATTTTATACATATGTTTAAATTTTTAGCACTTTAAACTATACCACCACAAAATGTAAATTTTTTATTTGCAAAAAAAAGTGACGTGAGTCGAAGAAACTCTACCTAAATACCAGTATACGTGTTGCATAGCTGCGCTAAGAATAGCTTATTTTGATTCAATATCTTTCTTTAAAAGTTTCAAAAAATGCTGAAAACCCGTCAACTAAGAAATTGTTCCACTAATAAACCCGCTGGCGGTTTTTTAATAGACTTGCCGCTAATGACAACAAAATATAGTCACATATAGCGGGGAAACCTCCGATTTGGCAACACTGCATGCCGTGTACTATAGGCTTAAGATACCCTGATATACATATTCATCAAAGTGACTCCATTACATGAAGGAAATTTTTGTACAGATTAATAATCCAGAAATTATTTTTAAGTTTGGAGGGCTATTCGTGAAACATGAGTATTAACGGTATAATAAATAAAGTAGTGTAAATTATGCAAATGCTAAATGTCACTATATCTTTAAAACTAGAGCTGATAGGAAAAAACTAATAACACTATCGTAATAAGGAGATAAAAATATATACAAGATCGACCATTTTTATTTAAGCATCATAAAAAACTCTATTTTATTGTGCAATGGAATTTCCTAATCGGGCTCAAGTTAAGATTTTCAATGCATGATCATGATTTTAGAATGAAATCTTTTCTTTTTAAAAGTGATTTTCTAAAGAAGACAAGAAAAATTAAACTAGACTTTATGTGGAGGAAAAACTGGAATTTTTCTCTGCCACCACGCACTTCATCACTGCCCATGTATATCCATTAGGTCAGAGATTGGATGTAAACATCAATTGTTTAGCATGAATTTTTAA
The DNA here is from genome assembly GCA_949987645.1 of Tachina grossa. Lineage (NCBI taxonomy): Eukaryota > Metazoa > Arthropoda > Insecta > Diptera > Tachinidae > Tachina > Tachina grossa. The sequence continues at coordinate 127,327,720 of OX465275.1, forward strand.
TGGAATGTAATATGAGAAATCACTAGATTGTGTATGCAATTATTGACTTACCATCGGCAAATCTATTTGTAATTGTAACTATTTAGTTTCTCTTTTTTAATTTTTACGCACTAAGATATGTATGTATATCACTATACCTAGGTTCGGTTAGGTTGAAAAGAGAGGCGATCAACCCAAAAACTCTATTCGTTTCACATTTCACGTATGCATTTATGGCATATTATGAAATTCCCAATACAGAACCATAAAAAGATGTCAAACTTAGTCAGGTTAAGAAAGTAGGTTCCTCAGTATATTTTTGAAGGTTTTTCCAGTATTGAAAAGTTGTTCTGTTTTCTAGTGCGCTGTTATTCACCAATGATCCTATTTTGCAATTTTATCGGCCTTTTGGTTGCCCGACACGCCTTAATGTCCTTGAATCATATTATCTCGATTTATCTGCAATAACTGTATGATTTTATTGCGTTGTTTCATTGAAGGGCGCTTCGATATTGAACTTAATGATTTCTTAAGGCTAATATTTATATTATTCTACACCTCTACATCTATAGTTCCTATAAGATAGTTCAATGACAAATCACAAGGTGCATAAAAAGTATCAACTGACCCTATCCTGGGCCAGCCCCATGTAAATGTGACTGGTCCGCTTCATAGGAAGTGTTAGAACTCGGACTGGTTCCTATCACTTGGGAACCGGTCAAGTGACTAGTCTTGCGTCGGCTCCATTTCCTACTAAGATAGATCGCCACTCACTGTGAAATAACCACTTTACAGAGAGCCGGAAATATATACTTTGCTTACAATGTTTTCCCTATAATACCCCTTTTAGACGCGCAAAATTTACTTTGCAGTCTTGATTCAGATGTGTGAAAGATTGTGGGAGGAATGCTACCACTTTCTGTCTTTCTCCCAGCTGAATTAAGTAAAGTAAACTTTCCGTGTCTAAAAGGGTATAATTTTTCCGCGAATTCGGTTTTTGTTACATAATTCTGAAGAAATTGTAGTGTGACGAAGCATAAAATTAAGTAAATATTTTTGTTACTATTGAAATAGCCTTGTGCCAAGTTCTGTTGAGTTGATACTCGTATTATGTTTAGTTAATACTATCTTGTAACAAATGCCACAATACTTTTGTTTTTGGATATAATGTTATATGTACTAAAATATTCACCCTCACATTTATAATTTTATTTATGTATTTTACATGCTGTTAGTTTGAAAGAATTTACATCAGAAACATTTCTCAGGAGTTTTTTTTTTTTTGTAAAAAGTTTTATTTACCAAAAATTATTATTATATTTTAAATAATTTTCACCAACTTGTTAGATACGCCTAAGCATGTCTAACCCCTATCAACCTGTTTTCCTATCGTCACCGTCATCATCACATCATCATCATGAGGTTTAACTCTTAGTTAGTCTTCCTTTGAATATACATACATACTCGTACTATAGCATTGCACAGATACATCTGTTTGCACTAGTTTTGCGTGTTTTTTGGTTCTGGTATGAACAAATATGTTATTTATTGTTTTCTGTTACTAGTTGTTAATGCTGATTTTTTAAGCAATTATTGTATGTATATTGTATATATGCAAATAAGATACATAAAACTGCTTTTGCCATAAGTGCCTTATGATGTGTTGAGAAAAAATGTAATTGGCTGATGAATGAATGAATGAATGAAAGCAAAATTGCACATACATATGTAAGTAAATGATACATGTACATGAAACACGTGCATTTGTAATTACTCTCAGAGCAAAATTGTCTCTTTCTCTCTCTATACTTTGGCTGCGCCACAAAATAGCATAACGAACGTCCGCACATTCATCTGTACAGCATGTATTTGTTTCAATAGTGGTTTTTTCATATATTTGTATTACAATATGTATTTTTTGAGCAAAAACAGATCAAACAGTTGCTCAGCAGCAATACAATAAGCACTTGTTATTTGTTTTCAATTGTATTTTAATTTGGAAAATCACGCACACACAATAACTCTTATACTAGTTCTGTCGCTCACACTACAATTATATGGTACATACCATGGTATATTTGTTTTGGCTACACAAACGAGTATACAAATGCAACCCTTTAACTCGTACATACATTCATATTTGGTGCGGTCCAGAGGAGAACTCAAGTGAAAGAATGGAACGATAAAATAATACCACAAGTGAAATTCCATCGGAGTAGATTTAAACAAAAAAAAAAAAAAAAAAAAAAATTTGTTTATATAAAATTCCAAATGTTTTTCTACTCCTTTTTTTCTAAATCAGCCCCTTTGGATTCGTTTGTGTGCACGTTTGTATAAAAGTGTGGCTGTAGACAATTTTACTCAAGTTGTTGTGAAAATGTTTGTGAGGGATTCCTCACAAGTTTAACTTTCGTCCTAGTAGAGTATTTTTTACCTTGAGTGAAGAGAAGCATATTTTGCATTCCACTCTTTTGTAGATTTTACATACATTTTGTTGTTTGCTTCAATATCCCAGTGAGTGTGTGGATCTGTCTATTTTTTTTTTTTTTTAATTTTGCCATTACGTTGATATGTACATATGTATGTATATATGTATGTAAGTTCATGTACTTCATATTAGTTTTATAGCAGATTTTGTCACTGCATATTTACCTGTAAGGGAATTTTAATATAGTATGTATATTTTTTTGCTTATGAATGCCTACTAAGGTATACAATTTTTGTACGTCCTTTTATATTACATGGAGATAACTATTTGTTAACAACTAAATAAATATTTAAAAGATATTTTTTAGATAAAATTTAGTAAGGACTTTACAACCTAATTTATGAAAATTATAAAGGCTTTTAAGAAAAATTTTTTATGAAAATTTGTTTTAGAAACCCTTTATACAGCCTTAATAAGTTTTATAAATAAGGCTGATAGTTTTTACGGTTAAATTCTAAAATTTTAAATATGGTGGAAGGTGTTTTTCGCCGTGTGGTGAGTTATTTCAACAGATAAGAATATGTCTTGTAAATTCAATTAACATTGTATCGTTATTTAACTCTACTACCCCACGAGCAATTTGATGTGTCTTAACACAAGCAATAACGCCGGCAGAATGATAACGTCAAACTGCTTGTGTTCAACAATGTATCTAGAGGTGGTGAACACGTATATTCAATTATATTTGCTTTTTATTCACATAATTACTTCAATTATCAATAATTTTATCCTTTTCTAATTTTAAATTGAATTTTTATTGGTTTTGTTTAGTTAAAACTTTTGTTTTCTACATTTCCGATGAAAAAATTTAATATAATTTGTATTTGACAGCATGTGTTCAGAGATTGTTGCTCAGCAATGTATTTTAACATTTGTTGCTGAATATGTATTTGAACGCATATCCATACGGTCAACACGCTTTTATCTCGTGTCGGCAATCGAATTTGACAGTTGCCATGGCAATAATTGCCAAGATTATTGCTCGTGTGGTCGGTATATTAGGGAACTAAGCATTTCTTCAAACTTTCAGGGTTGGTAACTACCCAGCAAAAATGTTCAAAAAAGGTAATCGGATTTAGATTTAGGCATTTTTGGCGAAAGATTTTGCTTACTAACTTAATGATTTTAACAAGGTGTGAAACTAAAATAATCGATTCTTGAGAAGTACTAACTTTTTGGCAACTTGTTCACGTAATCTACGAGTATTTAATCTAACAAAATCATTGTCTTCTCCTTGTACAGCATTTTTTTAAGTTTTAGGTAATGTGATTTGTTAGCGAGTAATTAAATTTGGCAATCAGAAAGGTAAGTCATTATATGTATGGCAAGTAGTTCTAATAGTAACGTGTAATTTATTGCTTGGTACTTATAACCAAAACGGTATTTTGCTGCATATATTAAACATACATACATATATCTGTAGCAACAAGGAAAAAGTGCTTAAGTCATATTTTACTGTTTTGCAGAAGAGCACTTTTAAGCGTTCAAGTCGGTTTTCAGAAATTTATTTCTTTTACAGTTAAATTGGTAAAATCTCTGTGAAGCTCTATCTTTTTTAAGCCAACATTGTTTTACACGCTATAAGTAATACGTTTAGGTAAAAATATTCGAAAGTATAACCTAAATTAAGCTATTATTCCAAATAAGAAGAAGAAAAAGTCTAAAAAAAATAAGTCGCAAGTCATAGTGCTGTAACTTCCTGAAAAATCTCACAGATTAATTAAGAGTTTGATCAGGGATGAAGTATGCAGATTACGGAAGTACCATCAATTCAAAATTCGCTTATCTCGACTTAAGCACTTTTTCATTTTTGTCACAGATAAATATTTACTTACAATATATGCTTTTTTTCATGAATTTATTTATTGTATCTTCATATATGAACTAACAATAAGTATTCAAATCTTAAATCTATAAAAAAAAATTATTAGGCCAGAGCAGTGTCGGACATAAACTTAGTGGTAGTTATAAATAATACATTAGTAGTGATAACCAAAAAAAGGGGGGGGGGGGAAAGTATTTTCAAGTAGTCCCATCTGGAGTGTTAGTTATAAGAGCCCGTGTATCCCTCTTTTTTAAGCGGATGTGTCCAGTAAAGTTCAAAATATTACGAGCAAGCGGATTAGGATGTGATTCGAGTTTTGTTAAATATTTGCCTGCGTATTTTGCAATTTCTTCAGTCACTAGTGGCATATTTAAATCACGATGTATAATAGAATTTTGGATGTACCATGGAGCCGATGTTATTAACCGTAAAATTTTGTTTTGCCTTCGTTGGATTCTCTCGACATTGGAAGCTGAAGCAGTGCCCCATAACTGAATTCCGTAGCGCCATATTGGCTTCAAAAGCGACTTGTATAATAAAAGTTTGCAGTCTAGGTTGAGTGTTGAGTTTCTGCCAATCAACCAATATATTTGAGTTAACTTAAGTTTCATCTGAGTTAACTTAGAGTCAATATGATGTTTCCATGTAAGTCTTCGATCAAGGTGTATACCAAGGTATTTCACTTGTGAATACTGAGGAATATTTTGATTGTTGATTCGAATGGGGGAGCAAGTATCTCTTCTTAGGGTGAACGTTATATGGACACACTTTTGTTCATTGACTTTAATTCTCCATAAGTTCAACCATATTTCCAGCTTGGTAATATGTTCCTGGAAATTGCGGGATGCCTCATAAGGATTTTCGTGCACACTCAAACAGGCTGTATCATCAGCAAAAGTAGAAATATGGATATTATTGCTTACAGGCATATCACAAGTATATATTAAATACAAGACAGGACCCAGAATACTACCCTGTGGCACACCAGAAGATATAGATTCTTCTTACAGCTTGGACCACTCTATGCGTTTGTTCAATCGTGCTGTGCTGACTTCTAAAGCCAAATTGATGGTCCGGGATGCACCCATTATCAGTTAAAATTTTTGACAATTTAGTCATGAGCAGCTTTTCAAAAAGCTTTGAGATTGTAGATAGTAAGCTTATAGGCCTATATGACTCAGTCTTGGTAAGATCTTTGCCCTCCTTTGGAATCATTTTGATCTTGGCCAGTTTCCAGTTATGTGGAAAATACTGCATTCTTAAAATAGCATTAAAAGTAAATAGCTGGATTCTTATTGCAATATGAGGCAAGTTCATGAGCATTTTGTTACTAATGCCATCAATACCTGGAGCTTTCTTCGGGTTGAGTTCAGCAATTACTTTTTGTACTTTACGCATCTTAAACCTTAAGGGACGAGGGGGTAGAGAAACTACACTCGGTAAATCAGCAGCACCCGTACATGAATTGGGAGTGAATACAGATTTTAAATGCTCAGAAAATAAGTTACCTTTCTCACTATCACTTCTTGCCCAGCCTCCGGTCGCAGTACGCAATGGTGATTTAAGATCAACGGGTCGTTTAAGATTTCTAGTAGCGCGCCATAAAGAGTAATTAGATGCGGACGTTACATCAAGACCTTCTAAATACTTTTCCAGTAGTGCAGTTTTTTCCGACGATAGCAGCTCTTTGAGTCGTTTAGTACATTCTTTAAGTCTGATTTTATTTAGGGGTGATCTGTGCTGTTGCCATTCTCTTCTAGCTCTCCTTTTTTCACATACAAGACGTTCAATTTCCGTAGAATAAATTCTGTTAAAGCCGGTCTGCGGATAGGAGGTAGTGGCGTGTTCAGCAGCCTGTTTAATATTTTCGTTAAGATTGGCAATATTAAATTCAATATCATCGCATGATCTAAGCTGAATGTTTTCTACGCAGTGACTACTAAGATATTTTTTGAATGCCAGCCAGTTGATTCCATTAATCAACTTCACATATGAGTTAGTTAAATCACTCCTTAGTGGGTTGAAAATTGTAACTATTGTTGGAGAGTGATCAAGGGACAGATCTAGAGAGGCCTCTACATGAATTAAGTCCCTATGAATATTTTTCGTGACGGCAAAATCTATAACATCTGGAATTTTTCTTACGTCAGTCGGCCAGTAAGTAGGCTCCCCACTCGAAATGACATCTAAGCCCATTTTTGAAATTGTATTGAACAAGGCTCGACCTCTAGGTGTAACAAGACGCGATCCCCAGTACGTATGTTTTGCATTGTAGTCACCAGCAGCCACGAAACAAGATCCAAGCGATTTGTAGAACTTCTCATACTGATCTTCGGTAACTGAAAATCTGGGAGGTGAGTAAATTGATGATATCACGAAATTCGCACAAAAATTTTCTACGAAAACATTCGTTGCTTCCAAATATTCTTCACTAACGTTGTCAAGGACATAGTGCTTGAGTTTTGACTTAATCAGAATTGCTGATCCACCACATGCTCTCCCTCTCGGGTCCTTTGTATCATATAAAGTGTAACCATTTATTTTAAATAAGCTTCTTCAGGTCAAATGAGTCTCAGAAACCAACATTATATCAATATTTTTTTCCATGAGGAAGTGCTCAAGTTCATTTTTATGTTGGCGAATGCCGTTTGCGTTCCAGACACATATTTTTAACGTGTTCATGGTTTATTGACTAATGCTTGAAGCAGTGTATTCTGCATTCGCAGCATTTCTTGCATCATACTTGTCATATTTGTAGTAAAGTTGTTTATAGTTAGCACCAGATTCTCAATAGTAGCTTCAAGGCGACTAAAGTTAAGGCTTGAGCTTGAATTCGTTGAATTATTTGGCGGTGGAACATTTTGCGTGGGAATTGAACTAGTCTTAGCAGCATCAGCATACGATACACGTGAAGTAACTGGTTGGCTGATTTGAGCAAAAGTGTCGGAGTTCGCGTTTACTTGTTGAGCTGGAGTTAACTTGGGTTTTTGATCCATAGCCTGTTTAACGAAAGAATATACAGGGCACCCTCTATAGTTAGCTGTGTGATTACCTCCACAATTACTACATTTTTTTTCTGCTTGATCTTTCGGCTTAGTGCAGCTAGCAGTACCATGCAATTCACCGCAGATAACACACACTGTAGGTAACTTGCAGTAAGTTTTCGTATGGCCATATTCTTGGCAATTATGGCACTGTACGGGACCTGAACGCTTACGTGGCTCTTCAACTGTGATTTTTCGATGTAAGAGATACTTTACATTATAAACTGGGTGGGCTTCATTTTTTTCAATTGTATGTCATTCGGCTCCAGTTCAACCCGAAATAGGGGTTGGGGGACCTTTTCTCTATTAAATATGTTGGTAAGATTTTTTACTTTGAATCCTTGGTCGACAAGTGCACATTTTACTTCTTCGGGTTCAACATATGAATCTATGCCCTTTAATACTATCTGTAGGCCTTTAGCACTCTTAAGTTGGTATGTGTAAAAATTTGTTTTATTTTTTTCGAATTCACTAACAATTTTTCGGAAATCTTTTTCATTATATATTTGGATTTTAGTTTCATCAATATTACCTCGTTTAATTGGAACGATGTGAAAAATATTTTCACCAATGTTCGACAGTAGTTTTTTTATAAGCGCGTTAGAATTTTTTTCTCTCAGATAAATAGGTGGTGGCTTAAAAGACTTTTGTGATGATGTAGAGGGCTTGTCGTCGGTGTCTTGCAATAATGAAAAACGATTTTGACGATTGGTAGATGATGCGCTGTTATCCCTAGACATCTTTGGGGTAGATGAAAGTTTTGAAGAATTTGGGCTTCGCCCACGCTTTACCACTGTTATATATCTGTCCATTCCCACTTGTACCTTGGGTTTTGAGCTACTGTTATCTGTAGTGATAACTTGGTTTAGTGATGAACGCGAGCCCGATGCGGATGATATCGCAGACTTAAATGAAGAAGTAGTAGGCAATGGTAATGTTAACGATTCACTAGTTGGCATTGGACAAAGCGAAGTTGATCGCTGACGAAAAATTGGCTTTGCCGTTAAAAAAAAAGATTTTCATCAGATTTATTATTTATATTTTTTTCATTAAGAGTTTCAGAACTCACAGTAAAATAAGCATTTCTGCCGTTAGAACTCACTTCAAAATTTTTTTCCTTTGAGGTACTCATACAGAGTATTATTCCTCAAGGGAACTTTGTTTGTGTTTACGGTTTTTTTTTGTTTTTGCTATTGCTTGCTATGTAAAAAATATTAGTAAAGCCAATAAGCTTATTTATCAAGGTGAATATGTATTACGAATATTTTTTGTATGATTTTTGATTTTGTTGTTTTTTATATTTGTTTCGTATGTATGTATGTAAAAAAAAAATCCGCTTTAATGTCTCTTCACTATGAAGGTTCAACGAGAACTGTATTATGTAATATATTTTAGAAAAGTTCATTTAGTTTTTTCTCTTTTGCTATTTATAGTAACCTATAAATATTTTTCGACTAGAGTTCGATTAAAAATTGTTTTTTCTCGAGATCAACAATAGTTGAATATTTCATTACAAGAAACCTTTACATTTTTAATATTTTCCATTTTTCCAGAATTTATCCTACAGATATTCAACGCCATGTGTGTAAAATATTTGCTGAGCATTTAAAATCCGTGTTTACCCCAAACACATGTATATGTGCTGCTGATAATGCGAGTGTCGTTGCTCTACACGTTCGATCTTTAAAATTTAAGATGCGTGATTGAGCTGAACTAAATCAGAAAAATGCTGCAGGTATTGATGGAGTTAGTAACAAGAAGCTGATGAAGTTGCCTCGTATTGCAATTATAATCCTACTATATATATATATATATTCCACACCACTGGAATCTTACTAAGTCTGAGCCATATAGGCCAATAAGTTTACTTTCAACAATGTCAAAGGTATTCGAAAAGCTGCTCCTGCTAAAGTTGCCCCTAATTCTAACTGATAGTGGGAGCATCTCGTACCATAAATTTGGTTTTAAAAGTCAGCCTAGCACCGCTGAACATTCTAATGGATTGGTTCAAGTTATAAGAAGAACATTTGAAAAAAGTAGAATTGTTGTGTCCTCTTTATTGATGTTTCTCAGGCATTTGATGAAGCGTGGCATGAAGGCCTAATATATCTGCCAATAACCTAAACCTTTTAAAAAGTTATATTCGAGCCCGAAAGTTCACTGTTGTGGAAAGAGACTTCATCAGTGCGTCCGAATCTACCTCATCCGGTATGCGACACGGATTATATTGGGGCGAATCTTGTACTTGGTATATACTTGTGATATGCCTGTGAGTGAAAATATCCACACATCTACATTTGCGGATGATACAGCATACCTTAGTACAAACGAAAACACTCACGAGGCATCCCGATATCTTCGTCAACATATTGCCCAGCTGGAAGTATGGTTGAACTTATGGAGAATAAAACGTACAAATATGTGTTCAGGTAACATTTCCCCTTCGAAAAGATACTTGTGCCCCCATTCGAATCAACAATTAAGTTTTCCTCTACATTCACAGGTGCAATACCTTGGTATACACCTTGATTGACGGCTTTCATGGAAACACAACATTTGCTGAAAGCTTTCACAAATGAAACTTAAATTACCTCAAACATTAGTTAATTGCTGGAAACTCAATACTCAGTCGAAATTGTAAGCGTTTAATATACAAATCACTTTTAAAACCAATATGGTATACGGTATTCAAAGCATTTCTTCCAATGTAGAAAGATTCCAACCAAGACAAAACAAAATTTTATGGTTATAACATCAGCTCCATGGTACATAAAAAACTCAAATTTACATCGTGAATTAACTGCCAGTTCATAGAAGCCATATGAAAATTCTCGTCTGCCTATTTATATTTAAAACAAAAGCAAAGCACTCAAAATTTGTTTTTGTTTTCATTATAAATTTGGGTTGAGGAACATCTCACGCGTCATCGATCCATATAATTAATAGGCAAACATGTTTTTTGTAATCCCTTTTACGCTGGTACTACTGCACCGATTTTAAAAAGATTTATATGGTTTTAAAGGGTTTTATTGAAATCGGTTCAGTATTTTTAGAGCTATAAGCATTTAAAGTTGCTAATACTACATGCACACACGCATTTATTAGCTTACAAGTAAAAAAGAAACAAAACATATGTGTGTGTGTATTTCTCTTGATCTAACAATTTTTTTCTCTTATTTGTGATTGTATGAAAACTATAATTCTTAAGTGCCCAGGAGACGTACAAAAAAACCATCAATCACATAGTTGTATGCTTGCAGTCGTTTTTTTCCGGCTACACGTACACTTTGTCGGCACTGATTGATGAGAATCAAAAAATTTTGATATTTTTATTTGACGGCTGATTATTTGAAAGTCTCCAAATCTGATTGACGAAAAAACGTCATTTGCTTTGTGTTATTTGTTCTGTGACGACATGGAGAAGTTCGCGGATGAAAAAAATTAATTTGCACTTTATGAAAATGTACCATTGATCCTTGTAAAAAAAAACCAAACAATCAAAAGTCTACAAACAGTTATATGATTATTATATGTAAATAATATATTCTCTAATTTTTCTAATCTTAATGGGTAGTGTGAAAAAAAATACTTAAAAATTATTTTTAAACCCCCAAATACATACATATGTATGTAAATCCGCCATCTAACGTTTTTTTTTTCAACTAGTGCTTATTTCGTGAATGGTAACACTTAAGCTATGTACAGACGGTTGTCAGATCTTACAATATTGCCAGTAAAATGTGCTAAAAATTTCTTACAACCGTGTGAACTGGCAATTTTTGTCAGACGCCGTTGCTAGAAAAAGCATTGTCAGTCCATTGCAAGACTAGCAACTGACAACACATTGTCAGACATCTTACAATCGTGTGAACACATTGTAAAATTATTGCCAGATATTTGTCAGACATTTTAATATTGTCAGATGTGCGAAGCTCATGCATCTGACAATGGCGTCATTGCAAGATAATTCTTTCTATAGGCAACACTGCACACGCTTGATTTTAAATAAAAAATTTATAATAAAATATATGCAGACAAAATCATTGCAATTGCATCTTTATGGTCCAAAATAATTTATACTTTCACTTTTTACATTAAACACAAACACAAACGATAAATATTTAACAATTTCCATCAAATGGTTTAAGTCTGGCAACGCATAACAACAGCTCTAACAATTTGTGCATATGACAACCGTGTGAACTGACAGTTTTTCTACTGAAGATTTTGTCAGATGAATTTATTGTCATACAACCGTCTGGCAATAAATTGTAAGATTTTCTGACAACCGTGTGAACTGACAAGAAATATTTTGCTGGTAATTTTCAATTGCCAGTACATTGTCAGCACATTGCCAGATCTGACAATATTGTAAGATCTGACAATCGTCTGTACATAGCTTTAGCTCATATCTGATTTGACAGATAATTAGTTTTATCCTTCCGCTGAACGAATATGGTTGTGTATACGCTTGAAAAACGCTGGGAATTGCAGAATGTGTGCGAAAGTTGCGTACGGATTTTGGAAGAAGAGAAGCACCGTTAGCTCCGTATGTTCGTTATCTCGTGAAAAAAGTGAAAGAAACTGGTATCCTCATCAATAAACCAAAGCGTGAAAACCCAAAAACAGTGCGTACACTAGAGCTGCAAAACTATCGATAGTCACTCCACTCGATAGTTTCGATAGTTTTATGTAAAACTATCGATACTATCGATAGTATCGAATAGTTTTATAAAAGTTGCCACATAAACTACATTTGACTGGAAAAAAATCCAGAGTCTTCAACATTTTCATTAGTATATAAAAATATATCAAGCCTTTTTTCGATTTTATCGTAAGTGGCATATTATCAAAAATATACTTTTTTATTGAACTTAAAATTTTATGGGACTACCCATGGTTTAGAATTATCAAAATACGAAAATTGTTGATAACTTTTAAGACAATAACTGTAAAGTTTTATCGTAAGAGACGATTGGCGGCCGTCGCGATATCAGTACCACCAAAATTTATCTTTGTGTCGACTATGTTGAATTTATTAAGATACTTGTGACTACTATTTGTCGAATAACACTTGGATTTATAAATAAATTCATATACATACATATGTATTTAAGTACTTATGTATACAGAAGCAGGGATGCGATGTCATATTTACAAATTGTACTAACTTTCAAAAAAAAATTTTAATTTTTTCAGTACAATTGTACCTAATTCTTTATTTACATTTTTTTAATACTTGTACTTTTTAATTAACAAAAAATCAATGAACAAAACGCCAGAAGGTGCACAAAGAATATTAGTTGCTGGAATCTGAATATAAAAGTTACATTTACGATATACTACGTTTATAACCTTTTTTTTATTCGATTGTTCACAGTCGATGCAAATAGTCGGCTTCTCTCCATGGTACGAAAATAAAATTTCCACATTTGCAGATGAATTTGGAATAAATAACATTCCTCCAGCAATTCTTTAAGTACCGGAAAACATCGTTTGATTTGCTTAATTTTCTAATACCTTCGAGCTAAAAATTAACCCCCTTGTGCAAAAAATAAGTGAACGTTAAAGCCGGTTTTTCTATGGAAATTTTTTTTAATGTACACTTCATCAAGCACGCGTTATTTTTTGCATAAGCGGGTTAATGTATTTTAATGCAATTTTGGCATGTAATATAATATAAAGAGATTCCAGTAGTGCTAAATGGGTCATTGCGGTGGTACGGTACTTTTGGCATTCAAATAGCGCAAAAATTTTACAATTGTACCAACTTTTCCATCGCTGTACAAAAGCATAAATCAACTACGGATAATTTGTTTCAAAGCTGCCGGCTACTGTTTACTGACTTCGATTATTTTTACTATTTTAATTACTTGTTTTTTTGCCGATAGTATCGATAGTGGAAAAAACTATCGATATTTCATTCTATAGCAAAACTATCGATAGTATTATCGATAGTTTTGCAGCTCTAGCGTACACCCGAGAATATTGCTGCTGTGGCAGAAAGTGTGCGTGAAGCGCCATCAACATCAATTCACCGTCGTTCTCAACAATTGAACATTTCGGAGACATCATTGGGATGAATTTTGCATAAAGACCTTGGTATGACGCCATACAAAGTCCAATTTGTTCAGGAGTGTAAGCCAACTGACCATCCAATGCGTTTCCGCTTCGCTAAGTGGACCTGCGATCGACTTACGGAAGATGCCGATTTTGCCAAAAAAAAATCATCTTTTCAGATGAAGCTCATTTTGATCTTGGCGGGTATGTAAACAAGCAAAATTGTCGCATTTGGGGCACAGAAAACCGGCACGCATACATTGAAAAGCCGACGCACCCAAACGAGTCATTGTTTGGTGCGGATTTTGGTCCAGAGGCATAATTGGGCCATATTTTTTTCGAAAATGAGCAAGGAGTGGCCGTTACAGTCAATGGCGATCGTTATCGGGCCATGTTGAACGAATTTTTGTTCACAAAAATTCAAGAGGAGGATATTGTCAACATTTGGTTTCAACAGGACGGCGCTACGTGCCACACAGCTGAAGCTACACTCGATGTTTTGCACCCTGTTTTTTAAGATCGCATTATCAGCCGCAGAGCTGATGTCGTTTTGCCACCTCGGAGCTCGGAGCGATTTGACACCGTTGGACTATTATTTGTGGGGTGCCATTAAAGATAAGTGTTACGCCGACAAGCCAGAGATAATTGACGCTTTAAAGGACAATATTTGTGAAGCCATTGGTGAAATACAGCTGCACACATTCGATAATGTGCTTAAAAATTGGACCAATCGTGTAGGCTACTGCATGGCCTGCCGAGGCAGCCATTTGAATGAAATTATTTTTCATTATTAACCGGAAGGATTGTACTTTCAAATAAAAAAAGAAATTTGAGAAAATATTCAGTAGTTTTTTATAGCATTTTCAAAAAAAAGTTATCTGGCGGACCCTTTATTTATGTATGTGAATTTTGTGCTTAAAACAAATTTTTAACTAAATACAGGGTGGGCCAAAAGAAACCAAGGGGTGTAAAAGTTTAATAACTTTTTTGTTTATTAATTTTTTTTTATTTTTTCTTTCAGATTATATAGACAACACTTGGAGAATTTATAATGAATGAAAATAATAAATGAAAATCAGAAAATAAGAAATGAATAAATGAAATCAACTTTATTGAAAATTTGATTATGAGTGATGAAGCTCATTTTCATTTGAATGGCTTTGTTAATAAGCAGAACTGTAGGTTCTGGGGTTCTCAAAATTCAAGAGCCATTCATTAACGCCAATTGCACCCCATCAGGTGTACAGTATGGTGTGGGATCACATCTGAAAATGTCATTGGGCCCTACTTCTTCGAGAATGAAGATGGAAGTGCTGTAACCGTAAATGGAGAGCGGTATCGGTTTATGATAGAAAATTTTTTACGTCCTGCTCTTGAAAACAGACCTGGTATGTGGTTTCAGCAGGACGGATCCACTGCCCATACTGCCCGAGACACAGTGGCACTTTTAAGTCAAATTTTTGGAGAGCGAATAATTTCTCGAAATTCGGAAATTATTTGGCCAGCGCGATCGCCAGATTTGACAGCACCCGACTATTTTCTTTGGGGTTTTTTGAAGGAGTGAGTGTATGTGAACAAGCCAGAGACAATCCTTGAACTCAAGGCAAACATTGTTGCAGAAATTCGAACGCTACAGCCACAAGTTTTGAAAGATGTTATGGAAAATGCTCTAAAAAGAGCCCATCAGTGCGAAGCTGAAAACGGTGGTCATTTAAGAGACATCATTTTTCATACTTAGTGTAAAAAAATTTCCATTTTGTATATTATATAATCTGAAAGAAAAAATAAAAAAAGTTAATAAACAAAAAAGTTATTAAACTTGTACACCCCTTGGTTTCTTTTCGCCCACCCTGTAGCAAACACATACGAGTATGTACATACATATTTTTTTTATTGACACTACCCCAGCAAAAAATAATTGAACGCGTTCAAAATGAAATAATGTTTCATGCTTCCTTGAGCATTTGTATCTTCGAATGCATTCTGAATATCATCGAAAATCATAAATAATGCTATAGTTTTTGAACTCATTTAAAACGCATGCGATGTTACTGGGTAAGGCCGGGTTTTATTACTAATGAAAAACTGTTTGATTCAGACACGTATTTATTAAGTTTAACAGTTTTATACATAACTAATAGACATTTTATAGAATCCAACATGATTGGAAACTGTTTAAATCAATAAATATGTGTCTGAATCAAACAGTTTTTCATTAGTAATTAGATGGTTACGCTTTTTTGGGCAAATGACACACCAGAAATACCAGATGTAAACTCAGCCTAATATATTGAAATAAATATCAAAGGAAAAAGGCATGCAAAAACGGAATTAAGTCATCACATTGTTACATTTTCATAAAACAAGTTTTATCCAAAAAAAAAAAAAAAAAAAAAAAAAAAAAAACAAGAGTACAGTAGCTCAGTGGTAGAGAAAACAGCTCGGTTGGAATCATCCGACAAAAATATTTATTTATTTGTTTGTTTTGTATTTACGTGAAAAAACATCATCGAATCAGGGAACTTGCATGGGTTAAATGCATTAATTTGAATGGATATTAAAATATTTAAATTCTCGCACAAACATATGATCTCCAATGACAAGCTAATGTAAAAATCATGCAGTTTCACCTAAATCGAACCAATGTGTCATCACTTGAACCCATGATTCAAAACATGATTTGTCATGTTTTTTTTTTGCTGGGACCCAATGTCTTGTTTTTATATTAAAAATCGTTTGTTTATGTTTCGAAATTTTTTTAAGGAAAATATGTTTGTTTTTTTGGATTGGTTTGAAGAATTAGAATTATTATTATAAATAATAATATTAATAAATGAAAAATTAGAGTGGAAGATAGAAAAATTATTATTTAGCTCTGTATATGTGTTTAATGTGCTTTTTTATACAAAGATTTCTTAAAGTTTTGATGCCGCTAATAACAAAAAATCATCATCCGATGAAGACATACATACATATATGCCATCGCACACAACGAACACAAAATTAAAATGCTGATTGACGATTTTATTTGTACGTCTCCGAAAAATCATCAATTAAACGACACTAACACATTCTTACCGACTGATGGCTTTTTTGTACGACTCCTGGGCACTTTAACGAAGGAAGGAAAGGAAGAGTAAGAAGAAGAATAAATTGAATTAGCTTGGTTAAAGGGATTTTGTTTATGTTTTTTTAATTTCATGTATTATTCAATTGTGGTTGCATATGTATGTAAGTATGTGTGTGGCTGTGTTTTAATGAATTTTTTTATGACGTTTATAGTGTTTTCACACTGACATGGTTTTAATAAAAGTTGGTTTTAACGTTAAAACCAACTGTCAAAACCTGGTTTTACCATACAAACTGTTTTTGTTAAAACCAAATTAAAACCATTTTTGAATTGGTTTTATGAAATGCAACCTTATTTTCGCTGTGATAAATTCAGTGCTGCCAAGTTGACATGACCGACAGCAGCTGGTAATGGTATGCCAGTGAATAACAATAGATGGCGCCTGAAAAATTTTGAACTTAAAAATTAATGCAGCAGCAAAAATAATCAAAAAATTATGGAAAAAAAGAGTTTTTTGGAAGGAAAACAAAGAAAATATTTTAAATTGAACTGTGGAAAGTGAAAATAGACAATATGACTGACATTCATCTGCCTTTAAAAAAGGTTTATCTGATAACGTACATATATGTGCATTTTTATATTATTAACAATATTTCCAAGCACTTCTTCATTCTGTATAAGAAGTTCCATAACTTAAAAAAATTTTATTCACAAAATATAAAATAATTTCCATTTTAGAGCGCATTGTGAAATATCTCAGTTTTTCATACAAACAAAAACAGTTGAACAGTATGTCCAACAAGTGTTATTAAAAAGCAGAAAAAATGCAACAACAAATACACGCATTTCGGCAGCAGATATATTTTATTTTGAGCAACATTATTAGACAGCCTGTGAGTTAAAAACTGAATTTAACAAACTTGCAGTGTGAAAGCAAAATTTAACGTTAAAACCAGGTTTTAACTTTCAGTGTGAAAACATTATTAGATACATTTTCTTTGAATCTTAATAAAATCATTTACATTTTGATTCTAGAATACGGACGATTGTATCACGCATTTGGTATATCTGGTCGTAATAATTTCTTAAGTGCGGTCAGGCTCGTGTGTTGTTTGGCCTTCGAGAGTTTTTCGTCTCGCTCGCACTGGTTGAGTGATCTGCTACGGATTACCGTATAATCTTGCTGTTTTTGTGGAATTTCTTTAACAACTACGTTGCTACTTCCTATGTGAAGGCAGAGGTCGTGTACAGTCAGTCACAAAACCTTTTAATATACTGTTAATAACATCTTGGGCATATGGTCTAGTTACTCCGCCCATATTTGTGGAACATCATATTATGCAAATTTACTCGGTGCAATATGTATAAATAAATGATTTGTAAAAAACTAATCAATACTCATGATCAGGGAAACCGCAAATATGCAATTGCATGTTTTTTCTTGTGTGACGTATTAATGCGGGGACAAGATATTTATCCGTTTCAGAACTTTTTATGAATTTTGGCATCGATTTGTCAGTGCATATTTTTGCATATTTTACTCTTTAAAGCATGTTTTTGCATATATCAGTTTTACACGCATTTTTTTATTTCATATGTTATAATTTTTACAGCATAATTTACGATTTTAGGGCATATTTTGATACTTTATAGATTTGTTTGATTTTAATATGCTTGCAAACTTATGCGTTGGTAAACATTTTTATTTTTCGCCATCTAAATTTCATTTCCAATGTTAAATGTGTATATACATTTTTATTATATTTATATTACGCAGTCATTATGGAAGTTAGTTTCAATAAAAATTTGATTGGCTAGTTGTGGGGGACACTGCCCCGAGTAGACGTTGAAGGAGTCAATGTATAAAAGTTTACTAAGATGTGACAGGCAACGATTTTTATATGAAAATCTTGGTCAATATTTTGTTGTTTATTGCTTAAAAAAAATTCAATAAAAATCTTGTGTAGTGTATTGATAAAATCAATTCCATGTAAACAAAATATACTAAATTCATTTTCAAGTTCACGATCACATTTGTTCTTCTATTTGCAACTTTGTTTCATTTCAAGTGCACAACCCTGTATCCACTAAAAGTAAACAAAAACCGCTTATCAGCATTAATGTTACATATTTGAAATTAATTGAATTTGATTCGCGTGTTGGTAATTAAATAAACTTTGTATTCATTTGCTCCACGTTTAAGCAATTCAGTGAACTTTGTAATATTTTGAGTAATAGGATACTCTAAATAAATAAAAGCAGTCAATATACGCTGTTGACAACAGCGTAAGGAATTTTGCTACATTGGCAAATGGTAGCGTTGGATATTGAACTGAGTAAAATGTTGCTATTTGATCAGTGAGAATTATTAATAATATTTTTGCTTGAAACCCCTTTAATTCTCTGCATGCCTTGTTAAATACATATTGTAATACGTAAGTAAATTAAGTGAGTCATATTAGAAAATAAGAACTGAGAGAGTCTAGCGAAATGTTCAATCATCTAAAACTTCTCATAATTAGTATATAAGCAAAAGAATTTTTTAATAAAGCAATCATGGTACAATTATACTAGATACATGCACGACTACAACAAAATTACAACACCAAAAAACACATTCATTTTGTTGGTATAAACAAACGAATAATTGTCAGAAACAGATGCCTTTTGTTTTTAAAAATAACAATTACAGGGTAACTAAAGTACAATTGCAGACGCGGCATTCCTGCATGATTATAGTTATTCAGTGTTGCCAATCTGTGTGTAGTTAGACAGTGTGTAATTTCTACTCACATGTGTAGGCCATGTAATTAAGTTCTTGTATAATCTGTGTGTAATTCTACTTTGGGTTCTATTTTTATTTATTTTTGTTTTAATTTTAACCTATACAAAAGATGTGTAGTGTAATTTTCTTCGATGTAAAATTGCAGACACAGCGATGTCTAAATTCATTGGCAACACTGTAATCATTTTATTCACACACATACACTAACATTTTCGCAGCTTGTAAACAAACTTTGACAACTATTTGCATTGTATACATTAACAGGCTGGGCTTGTGCATGTACCTGTTATAATTGTATCATGAAAGCAATCATTGATTTTAGTGTCTTTGATAACTAAACGCCGGAGTTTATTTATTATTACACTTAACACTTTTTTTATTTAACCAAAATACAGCTCCAAAATTTTAATTCTGAGATCGTGATCTCTTTTGAAATTGAAGTTAAATTTTTACTACAGTATCAAAGAAAATTAATTTTATATTATTTGCTTTAGTCAAAATTTGAATCACAATTTTGGTTTAACGTACACTTTAACCCGAAATTATTGTTTTTAATGCTGCAGTTATTTTTTGTTAATTTTTTTTGTTTATTTTATTTTTGTCTTATTTTATGTGCAAATGTTGTTGAATTTTTTAATTAAAAATATATTTTCAATTAACAAAACCAAGTTATTTTATTTTTAAGAGCATATTTCTAGAGCTTTTCCTGCATATTGAATGCGCATAAAATACTTTTTTTTTGAGATATTTCTGGTTTCCCTGCTCATTATCTTCTTAATAACTAATGGAACACTTTAATATTTGGTTCCATGCATCATTTTCCTCTTCTTCTTCTTAACATTCATCTTCTGCCCCATCATGAATCTCTGTAAGAGAATCTCTTACATCAGAAGATACGGGTAACGAATGATAATAGGGCCTTGATATTGTATTTTGTCAGCATAGAGATAGGAGATCTTTTCTTTAAAGTCTGTAATCGGAAATTTTTCTTCTTTTTTACATGTTTCAGAAAGCTAGAGTTCGCTGTTCGGTTTTAACCGAAATCGAAAAAACGGGTTTCAAGGTCAAATATTCTAAACTGAAAACCGACAAGAAAACCGTCGTCGTGTTATTTTAACATTAATTTTTTATTTTTACCAATCAATAATGATTTGAGAGCGGTACCTAATATTGGGGTACAAAAAGGCAAATCTCGTTAGGAAATTGTACAAAGCTCGTTACAACGTTGGCTAAAATTAATGGATTCATATGTAAAAACTGATTCAATAGAAGTTATTGTATCAAAGCACTATATCAAGTTATAAGATAATCAGTTGTAACGAAGTTAATACGAAATGACTTTGAAAGCCAAAAACAAATTAGAGCTCAACGTCTGAGTTGTAAAAAATCGAATGATCACAAATACAGTTTAACAATAGATAAATGGACTAGTACTAGAGGTAAGCAATATATGAGTGTCAATTCGCAAAACTCCAATGGGAAATATTATAGCTTGGATCTAAGTAGAATTTTAATAACGTGTGATTCCAAAAAACTCATAACTTTCTAGACAAAGCTTAATTGGGTTCGACATTTTTTTGCATTCGGATATTCTAGTTGGTACTTTTAATAGCGCAGCAGTGAATATTAAATATGGATTAAAGGCCTGCCCCACGATTTCACCAACGTTCGACTCTTCGCATTGCAAACAACAACAAAATTTTAAAATTTGTTTTTGTTTTGTATGTAAGTGTGCGACAAGTCGAACGCTGTCGAGATCGTGGAACAGGCCCTAAAAAACTCAAAAGGAATGTAGTTACGTTTATGTAAGCCAAACAAAAAGCCTTTGAATTTCTATGTCAAAAGTATACAAATTCAAACACTTTTGCATTCGATGTTTAAAATCTAAAACCGGTTTAAGTAAATGCTTTGCCGAAATCACTGTTTTTCATTTTATCGATTCTTAGCTAACTCTACAGAAAACATTAACAACTCATTATTTATTTATTTATTTATTTCATAAAATGATCTGAGTAACTAGACCAAATCCCCGTAAATTTATTAACAGTATTCTTAGATATGTTCCTGTGACTGGCTATACACGACCAATGCCTTCAGACTATACGGTACGCCTACAATGCAAGACTATTCGGTTATCCGTGGCAAATCAGTCAACCAGTGCGAGCAACACGAAAAACTCTCCAACGCCAAAAAGCACACAGAATCCTGAACGCACTTAAAAAATAATTATGATGACACGAGATTTGCAATTTATGTACATGAGAACTACCAATTAATTATATTATATTATAAAATATTTTAGTAACGAATTTGATTTATCCCATAAATGAAAATGAAATTGCATGAACTTCACAAGATTATATTGTTCTATTGCGTCAAAGTATCCAATATACCATGGTCTCAAAATTTCATAAACTCATAATATTTAGTGCAAAAAAGCAAATGTGCATATTGGATACTTTGAAAATGTAGCTTTCCAAAAAACGTAATTATTCGATACTTGATCAAAAGCATTTCCCGTGTTTCTGTTATGCGGGGAGATTCAACGTTTTGCCACAATACGTATCATACCCAATGCATGACCAATGCAACGAATCTGGTAAAACGCATTTTGCATATTGGTAGGGACGATATGTACATGCAAACATATTTAGCTAAAATGCAAAAAGGCGTGAGTAACAACAATAAAATATTACAGGAGAAGCAAAACACCAAAAAAAAAAAAAAAAACACACAAAATTGTAGGTAAGTCCCCTTGTTGTTTGTTAATGAAATCGTCATTTTTAATCGCAGAAGTGTTCAATGACATTCGTAGTAATCAATCAAGAAATCGAATTGAATTTTTTGTTAATTATGCCTTTTTGCATTTTAGCTAATGATATGTACTTTATTAAAATGTATAATTTTCTTTAAAACATATGTTGTAACTTCTCAACTATACAGAAAAAAATATTCATGGAATCAGCAATTTTAATTGAAAATAAAACCAAAAACCAATTAAAAATGTAATTGAGTCAATTATTCGTTGTAATTAACTAAATTTTTAAACAAAAGTTTAATTAACTTAAATAAATTTTTAATTGATTTTTGGATATATTTTCAATTAAAGTTGTTTATTACAGTCATATATTATTCTGTCCATATGAAGCAAACTGCACATTTATTTCCTCAGTGCGATTTTTGATTTCTACATCACCAGACAAAACAAAATTTTTTAAATTTTCAATAAAAAACTATAATTCACATCACATCACATCATTCCAGAAGAAAAATGTTTACTCTAGTGTTTACTATAACGGTTGAGATAATTCATACTAAGTAAGTGTCAATAATAAGTAAGTGTCTTAATTCCAAAATATTGTTGCTTCTTTGATGTAATAAATAATAAATTTATTTAAGAATCCATTTGTTTTACACTTACTAAAACTTAAGCTAAGCAATAACTCAAATTTCTGTATTTAGTTTTTCAAATTAAACGCTCAATCAAGCGAAATACTTATTGATTTATTTAACATCTGTTCAATTATTATTTGAACTTGATGGCATTTGAAAGTAGTTTGTGGCATTGAAATTAAAATCTAAATTTACCAGAGAGAATGAAAATTATTGCTGCACTTAACTTTCTGTTTTTCCGTTGTACTCCCAAAGGAATTCATTTGACATGAGTTATGAATTACTCTTATCTTCCACAATACATGTAAAATATACAACACACATGTTAATGCGTATTTTCAGCTATCAAACCCTGCAGAAAGTGCGAATAGTGAAATTGTGGTGATTTACTAGTGACGTTGTCAGTAGCACTACTGACGAGGTGTACCTCAGCCAATGGTATCATCTATTGACATTTAACATTAGCTTGTCATTGAAA
The DNA here is from genome assembly GCA_949987645.1 of Tachina grossa. Lineage (NCBI taxonomy): Eukaryota > Metazoa > Arthropoda > Insecta > Diptera > Tachinidae > Tachina > Tachina grossa. The sequence goes on from OX465275.1 coordinate 127,350,842, forward strand.
ATCGACCACTAGACTGTAGGACTACTGACTAAGTAGTTCTTTTGGGACTACATGGAGACAATGACACCAAAGATTCACTAGTAACTTTTAGGGGCTCTAGTCTATAATATCGATATATCCTCTCTCGTTGTCAATAGTAAACCTATAGTGATTTTCTAGTGACATTTTCAATAGTGCTACAGACTAGTGCTACTAACATAGCGTTGTCATTCAAATTCTATCAGTAGACTTTAGCACTATTGAGAAGGTAGTTCTTTTACGACCATATGGAGATATTTGAACCGAAGATTCGCTCGTAGATTTTAGTGACCCTCGTCTACATATATTTATTTAATATTATTGCACAGCATAATAAAAAAGAAAAACAAACTTTTCATTTCATTCATTGACTTTATCACCAGAAATCCACTAGAACTGTCGTCTCTCACGTGTCTCTACTCACGCATAAAAGACAACTTGTCGACATTTTAACTAGTACAATTGTCGCTGGAGAAAGAGTATTGACATAGAGACAGATGTGCGATTGCTTTACGTGAGTACCTGCCAGTACGGCCTAATCTCACGTGTGCCAAAGCACTGGGTGTGGGTTAGACGCCAGACCAACGCCCCCATGCACCCTTTTAGAATGAACCTATGTCCCACTCCATAAGGCACATAGGTTGCAATCTTTGAAAATAATTTTCCCTGTTCTATATTCAAGTACCTTGCTGAGCTACTTTGAGCTATCTAAACTCTGCTGCTATGTCCGTGCCCATAACAGCTCTGTTGAATGGCAACAGCACATAGAATAGTGTCTGCCTGACCGCGTCAGACCAACCACTAGCATTGATTTCACACTGGGAAGCCAATACTATTCTCCCAGCGATTTTAGTAGCAAACACAGCCACCACGATAATTCTCCGGCTTCCACGCTATTGTATTGTGTATACACCTTAGCGAGGTCCCCAAGAAAATTCCTCAACCATTGCCGGCACAGCTAACCACTCATCCATAATGAACGCATGCCTGTGTCGCCATATAACCAGTGCTTACTCCACACTTACCAAAATCATCCCTTTAACCCCGTGGGGTAAGCCCCGTGAGGTAGGACGAACTCGGCATTTTAGCAAAGGAAACTGGCGACCGCTACATGCACTTAAAACTTCAGAGCAGCCAGGACCACTTACGCGAGAAGAACGCAAGCTCGCCACCAAGATCCTGTGCCTACTACAATCGATCATGCTTGATAAACGCCCCTTGAACCCAGGAGGTAGGACGCACAACAATTTTAGCACAGAATCTTGAAAACCGGAATGCATTTATCTCTAAGCAGCCCAGCTATCGGGCAACCGGCACCCGTGGTACCAGAAGTAGCCTCTGGTTAGACCTCGAAGTTCCACCACAAGGGCTTCACCTCTATCGTCTTTTGAATTCAGGGGCAGTTCTAGATGACGCTGCATCTAGCTGACAACAACGGGCGTACAATATTTGTTTTCCTTTTATAAATATGTGCACATCCTTTGCTCTGTTTGTGTTTAGAGATCGGGTAGTAACACATAAGTTTTACGGGTAATGAGCCAAAGGTCCGTCAGTAGAAAAAGCTACATTACCATAGCTGGGGCCCCGGGGTTGCCACACCCGTAGTCAAAAAGAGACTCCCCTGGGGGGTGACATAGAGACAGATGTGCGATAGCTTTCCGAGAGCACCTGCCATTACGGCCTTATCTCACGGGTGCCAAAGCACCGGGTGTGGGTTAGACGCCAGACCAACGCCCCCATGCACCCTTTTAGAATGAACCTATGGCCCGCTCCATAAGGCACATAGGTTGCAATCTTTGAATATAGTTATCCCTGTTCTATATTCAAGTACCTTGCTGAGGTACTTTGAGCTATCTAAACTCTGCTGCTATGTCCGTGCCCATAGCAGCTTCTGTTGAATGGCAACAGCACTTAGAATAGTGTCTGGCTGACCGCGTCAGACCAACCACTAGTATTGATTTCACACTGGGAAGCCAAGACTATTCTCCCAGCGATTTTGGTAGCAACCACAGCCACCACGATAATTCTCCGGCTTCCACGCTAAGGTGTTGTGCATACACCCATAGCGAGGTCCCCATGAGATTTCCTCAACCATTGCCGGCACAGCTCAACCACTCGTTCGAGATGAACCCATGCCTGGGTCGCCAAATAACCAGTGCCTACTCCGCACATACCAAAATCATCCTTTTAACCTCATGAGGTAGGACGACGACTGACGACCGCTACATGCACTCAACTCTCAGCAGCTCGATTGTCGGGCCACCGGCACCCGTGGCACCGGAAGTAGCCTCTGGTTAGACCTCGAAGTTCCACCACAAGGGCTTCACCTCTATCGTCTTTTGAACTCAGGGGCAGTTCTAGGTGACGCTGCACCTAATTGACATCAACAGGACCTGTCTTCCTTTTGTTATAAATATGTGCACATCCTTTGCTCTATTTATATTCAGAGATTGGGTAGTAACACATAAGTTCTATGGGTAATGTACCAAAGGTACGTCAATGGAAAAAGCCACATTACCCCAGCTGGGGCCCCGGGGTTGCCACACCCGTAGTCCATAACAGACTCCCCTGGGGGAGGTGACATAGAGACATATGGTTCTAAGTTGACTAGAGAGAAGTGATAAAAATATACATATGTATGTATGTATGTATGTACACATGTATGTATCAGAGAAAGCCAATCGATACAAAAAATTTTGGATACTACCGCACATATCGAACATTTTTTATGCTAGTGCGTGTTGATATCTATTCATTCTCATAATTGCGCATACCCTTGCGCACTTTGTTTCATACTTGTATGTATCGATGCGCATTCTTCGTTACATCCCGCATATCAATCGACATACCCATGACTTGCAACACATTCGGTTTTTTAATAATTTTTTGATAAGTGTTGCCAGAAATACTAGTTTGTAGTTGTTGAGGTAATAACATTTTTTTCAAACTATTTTAACATAAAATTCAATAAATTATGTTTTACCCACACACACACACACTCTTCGCAGTCCTTAGATGTCCCTATTAAGTATTTACGGGATTAGAAACACGCTCCATTTTAGATCTGAGCTAAGAGCCGAATTAGTGGAAGAAAGGTTGAACCATGGCATTCCTTACAATTTTAGCATAGATAAATAGAGCTTGTTTGTCGTCAATTTTCGTGATGAAACTGACTTTTTAGCCAAATCTTGGCTTTTTTACCATTTTATCGATTTTTAATCCATCTGCATATCTATTTGATGTTAGCGATTTTCGCCATTTCGGCATTCCTTAGATCTTTAAGTATATGTAAGTTATTTTAGGGAAATGTATCGCTAATGTTTTCTTTTTTTCGCAATAAAAGTGATTGTTCCCAATTATTTGTTTTTTTTTGCAGTTTTAAAGAATTTCAACAAGTATCAGACAATGATATCTTTTATCTTTTTTTATGTTACCAAGTTTTTGCTAATTTTCGATATGGTCGCAAATTTTTCCAAGTTTTTGACATTCGTTACAATTTTTGTGTGTTTTTTTTAAATACATTTTAATGCTTTTTTCAATTAACAAATTATTCACGAATTTTCGCAACTTTTTGTAAATGAGATTGTTTTTGATTTTTAAAATCTACAGAGTTCAATTGTCTTAGGTTTTGGACATTTTTTCACATAATATTCGCATTTTTGCAATTTTTTGCGATTAATATGCGGAACAAATTTTCGACTTATTGCTTTTTTTGAGGTTTATATTTATAATCAGCTTTAGGGGATTTTTTTATTGTTTTAATCCTTGCGAGTTTGCATAATTTTTGCAATATATAACTTTTTTAATAGAAATTTGCTAAAGAAACCCACTTTTTTCATAAAATTTGTTGTAAAAAGAAAAAGTTTCGTGAAATAGATTTCATGAAAAAAATGCATAATATAAATTAGGCATTTGTTAAATTCATACACAAAGATTTTTTTTTATTTACTTACATACATATTTGGTAACATTGTTCATATATTCATACTCGTCATTACCCTGTCGGGATTTGAGCTAACTTAAAAGTAACTAATTGTAAATCAGAGACGAGTGACAACTGACTCAAAAACTAACTCATTTTACATTTTAAAGGCTATCCAGTTTTTCAACGTAATGTTCTCAGAACGAGTCAGTATTCACTAACACTGCATAAGTTTCAAATAACCACAAGTTAGCTCATTTAGAATGAGTTTTTGGCTGATAAAATGCAAGTGCACTATTAGTTAGCTGCGACTTAAGGTGAATTCACCCATTGTTTCGGAACAAAATTTTTGTCTGGAGAAAAATTTTTTTAATGAGAGTTTTTTTCAAGACGATTCATCCATTTCGAACATTTTGTCTGGAAAATCAAAGCTACCATATGAAATACGTGTGTAAACGATGCGTATCAATTTTACAAGTGGCAGCACAGCGGCAAATGGTTACAATTTTCTGTGTCACACACATCTTTTTAATTGTTTACTGCAATAGTTTCGTTCAACTTCATACATATGGATATGTTTTTCTTAATTTTTCTTTATTTCTATTATAATAAATACAAGTATACTCTATTCTTTTATTATTCATATAATATGATGTGGCAGCTCCTTTCAACTTTGGCTGAAAAATTTAAATAGTTTGCAACTCAGTTCGATTTTGTCCGGACAAAAATTAAAAGTAAACCAATTCAAAAAGAATATGTTCCAGTGATGGGAAATGAGATTTGCATTTCGGTATCAATAAAATTTTTTTGAGTACTTTTTTGGTCCCGAGAGTACCAAAAACTATTATTTTTTTTAATTTAAATTTGATTAGCAAAAAATTATATAAAATTTATTTACAAATAAAATAAGGAACACATAGCATATACGTATGTATGTTCATCAGAGAATTGGAAATCTTCATTTCTTGCCGAGTCTGTTTCTAAATATTACCAAAATCACTTGAATAGTGCCAAACCACTTTTTATTCAATTTAAAATGTTTCAATAATAATTAATTTAAGAATTTCCAAAATTATTTGTTTACAAAAAGACATATACATATGTATGTATATGTATAATTTATTAATTCTTTGTACTTATTTACAAGAAATACAAATACCTGTGATCTGTTTACTTATTATTGGAATAAGAAAAGTTTCCATATCAATACGAGCCATAACCGCCAAAGAGCTTAAGCAACATAATTTTCGAGCTTGATTTTTTCATGAAAATCGTTTAGTTACGATCGCAGATAATCGATTTTCATTAAAAAACGAAGTTAAAAAGATATGCCGCTTTAAGTTTTTTTTGGCGGTTATGGCTCGAATGGACAAAAAAGTGCCTGTGCCATCTAACATCCAATAGTGCAAAAATGGCACAATTGCGCCACATTTCTCATCACTGATTTTCACAGGTGCAAATGTTAAAGTTATAACAAGAAGAGTTCTTAGACTTATATAAATTTTTGGCCTGGATAGGACTTGATATTGTCGGAACATAAAGTCTGTTCCTATGTTATGTTTTCATGAGATTTTGGTAAGAAAAAATCCTTTCGACATTTGCAGAGAAGTGAGGTATAGACAAAATTCCGCAAGCTACTTTCAATATATCAGGAATCATGGATTCATCTAATGCGTTTTTAATTTTAGACACTCTAGACCAGAAACTGCAAATAATATTTTGTTAATGGTTTCAGTTCTTCCATATTACCCAATGATCTATATTGGTTGTTAATATTTTCAAAATTTTGCCTTTCGCTGGGAGACATTTTAATTAAAAGTGGTATAATGCTGTTGGTTTTACCAGATAAAACATTTTCAGAGGAAATCTTATTAATCCAAACTAACATTTCATTGCCAAAGTCCACTTTAGAACTTGACAGAATTTAATATATAACTTTTTACAATTTTCTTTAAACTGATTTAAAATAGTTGTTTCAACATGATTTCTGTTTATATATAGAACAACTTCTGTGCCGCAGAAAATATCACAAATATCTTTATTAATAAAGTTTCATGCCATTTGCCGAAAAAGAAATTTAATCCTTGACAAAAATATATGCAAACGCGCGTCTTCTAACTGAATTTTTAAGTAGACCGTGAGAGTATCAAAAACGCTGTGGGAGTACTACGGTACTTTTTCATGTCAAATAGTATCAACCAACTTTCCCATCACTGATATGTTCCGAACAAATTTTGTTCTCTTCTTCTCTCTCTCAAAAAGAGAAATGTCAAACTCCATATAAAGAAAAATTTGTCCGGACAAAAATGTTGTTCCGAAACAATGGGAGAATCCAGCTTTAGTTTGTGGCGCTTCAAAAATGTCTTTCTTTAGTTAACCATTGTTTTTAACTTACTAATAATTAACATTTTTAGTCAGCTTAAATTTGAAACAATTTAAAATTTTTTTTAGAGGCTAGAATTGGTATCGAACTGTGATCACTTTGTTTGTCAGCCATCATACTTAACACTTTGCTACTGCGCCATATAAAATAAAGACGACACAGATTTAACATAAATATGAGTTTTATGCTGACATCTTCTTGATAAACTATGACTCATCTCTGCACCAGCTTTGAGTTAGCTAAAAGTTAGTTCAAAACTTACCGATGAGATGTCAGTTGTACAAAAACAATTCACTAATCTCAGCATTAGTATTGAGTTAGCTTAAAGTTAGTTCAATACTTATCGAGAAGAAGACAGTTGTGCAAAATACAACTTACTCACATCTGTATCATTTATGAGTTAGTTCAGAAGCTAGTTGTAAATGAGTTAGCAAAAAGTCGCCCATATTTTGAGCTAGCTAATAAATATCCGACAGGCTACATGCTTGTGCGCACAAGTATTGATCCGAATATCTATAGCATATTTGTTTTAACCCGCACCTATCGATATTCGGACTTATTTGCATTGATAGCTATATGTGACACCGAATAGAGAAAGGGACCTAAGGGTAAAAAAATTAATTTTCACTTTTTTTTTTTGATGTGGACAACATCTGAGCATCGAATGAGACCGATCCCATGCCGCAAAAGTGTTCCCTCCCAGAGATATGTGCGTTTTGTCCAGTGATGGTACACCAAAGATACACGTATTTAAATCTTTAAAATGGCTCTCTTGAACAAAACAGGTTTTTACCCTTAGGTCCCTTTCTATTTTGCCCGTCACATATAGATATGTATGCCTGTATATAAGCATGCTTGTTGATGCGAATGTGCTATCATACTCATTGTCGTTAGAGTATCGATATGTATTGAGCATTCAAAAAGTAACTTTTTGGCTTTCCCTGGTAGGTATGTGTTATACATTAGGGTATATCGGCTTTGTTTTTATATTATTATTTTATTAATATTAGGTGTGTTTCCTTACATAGTTATCCGCGAGATTCCACTTTGCACGAAAAGCGTTCCCGTACTCGAATATTAAGTAAATAAGAGGTTTTGTAAGAGTAATTTTCTTCTTCTTGCACGAAACAGCCCGTACTTCTTCTTCGTGCTAATTTTGGCACACAGAAAATCCATCAGCTGTTTGAAAAATAAACGACAACAAAAAAATCGAAATTTCTTAAAAAAAACAAAAAAAAAATTTAAAATGCATAAAAAAATATTTAAAACCTAGTGGTGAATAAAGTTCCTTCAATATATGCTGAGTAGGGTTTGGGAAACGGGAATTCCCGGCCGGGAAATCCCGTGAAATGTCTACCTAATATTCCTGGGAAATTTGTAAGATTTTCCCGGGAAAACGGGAAATTAAAAGTACACTTTATTTCACAAATATATAGACTTTTGTGACACAAAAACGGCGAAAGTGGCAGTGAAATTTATCTTCATCCATATCAGAAATTTCAATCATAATCCTCTTTTATTTTACTATCAAAGCTTTCTGTGTTTTTAATAGAGATGTGTACGTGAGCGTTTTTTTACTCACGACACGCACGCTCACGTAGAAAAATATTTTACTCACGCACGAATGATATTGAAAATTTTCACGATCACGAACAAAACATTATTAATCACGCACGGGTAGTTTACAACTTATCATGATCACGCACACTCACGAATAAGTATGTAATCCGATTTGTATCTTTTTTGGGTTTAAAAAATAGGTGTTTACACATGTATATGTAAAATTTGCATTGCACAGTGGAGACTTTTGCAAAGTAAATGACAATAAATCTGGAACTTCTAAACTACTAATTGAATTTTTATATAAAACTCCTTGCATCAGTAGGGGACGACTTAGGCTTTATAACATAACATTTCATGGCATGGCTTGAGCTGGACAGGAGTTAAAGTGGGTCAAAGTTGACTACCTGGTACTCAAAAAAATTCTGAGGCCTTCAAATTTTTTAAAAATTATCTGAAGAAATAATTTCCCAAGATGTGATATTGCACTTAAGAAAAAAAATTTTTTTTGGCTTGACTTTTTTTTAGTATTTCGCCTATTACTTTTTAGTCTATTGTTGGAAATTAAAAGACAGCATTCTAAATAAAAATAAGAAAAAAATTTTATTAATATCTTCATTCGTGAAATCGGAGAAATGCTAAACAATCAAAATATTAAAATTTCCCTGAAAAAGGCGTGTGTTTTTTTAAGTATCTTCATTATTTTCAGATTTGTAAGAAATTTTGTTTAATACATTAACTTTTTAATTACATAGCGCTAAAGACAATGCATTAAGAATGTGCTTAGAGCCAATTATTTTGTATTTTGGACATGTACCCTACATTCAACAATGTCTTTAGTAAATCTTAAAAATATTTTTTGTGTTTACTCACCTATGCAGGAATGATCTCGTGATAGCGTGAGAACTCGTGCCTGATTATTAAAAATAGCTCACGCACGAGTAATTTTTTTAAGTCACGGTCACGCACTCACGCGTGATTAATTATAAATTTGATCACGATCATGCGTGAATCACGCGTGACACGATAAAATCACGACATTTGCACATCTCTAGTTTTTTATATATTACAAAAGTTCATTTGAATGATTGTATGACTAAATTTACACGATGAAATTCTATGAAATATTTTTTTATGAAATTTTCATTCTAAAAATTTTATTTAAAACAAAAACAAATTCTTAATTTTAGTTTTTTTTTCAAATGTAACCGTAAAAAAATAATTCCTTTGGCACCGATAAACAAGAAGGAGAATGTTCATAATTTTTTTTAAATATAAAGTAAAAATGTGAGCTGTTCAAACTTATGAGGACATTTCATAAAAATTCCATAAAATTGAAGTCATACCATTTCTCCTAATTCGTCTAAATGCAAAATGCCTTTCGTAAAGGCCGTGTCAGACTATAATACAAATATTAACATTTTTTTAAAAAATTAAACTTTGACATGCTGAATTTGCATTGTTTTTTGAAATTTTTTAAACAGATATTAGATCAGCGAAGTATTTTAATCAAAAGTAATAGCTTTAGTGACTGTCTTTTAATCACTATAGCATAAGAAAGTAGAATACTTTACTTTTTTAAAAAAAATAAAAAATTCATTAATTCGATCTTAAACAAATTGGAACTGATTTTTTTTTTTTGCCAAATTAGTGAACAAATTTTGGAAATTATAGTAAAAATTTTAAGCTCATAGAAGCTGTAAAACTGTGTCGTGACAATAATTAAATTTAATATAAGCTGACGTTATTATTGAAACACTAAAGGAAATACTTTGGGAAAAATAAAGTGAAAAATTAAAGACATTTAGACAGTCTGTGGCTTAGGTTATGTGACATTTGGCGCAACTGATTATAATACTGCAACGTGCTTGTACTTAACGATCAGAATCCTCCAGGAAAATTCTCAAGAAGAATGAGAAATAAGCAAGGCAAATTCTTAGTAAAATAATTTGGAAGCCTTATAAAATTGTTTACTAATTGCAATAGTCGTCAATTAGTCTTACTATTATCTCTTACTGTGTTATTGCTATTGGCTTGAATTCATTTAAAAATTTGTCTTAGAACTGCTTTTGTATTCACTTTTATTTAAAAAGAATGCTTACATTGATAAAACAATCGAAGTTTCGTCCACTTTTATTCAAAAAATTTACTTAATTTAGAAAACTATCTTTTTCCGGGGATTCCCGGGCTAACATTTTCAATCACAGAAGCGTCTTTTGTGAATCGTATACTGAGCATTTTCAATTGCAGATGAGCTCATATTTTAATCATGGAAGATGCTTCGCACGTGAGAAAGTTGCATGTCGATGATTCTTATACAATAGCCGCGAAAGGCGCTTTTATTAGTCGAGAGATTTATTCAAAGAGTATCTTATATAACACGCCTTTTTTAGTCGGGGGTTAAAAATCAGTTATTTCAAAAACCTTAAAATATATGCCTCATTTCAAGGTACACAAGTCTTTTTCAATTTCTAGCAGTCGTTAGAGCTTTCGTATCATTCAGCAGAAGCCATTAATGCATGCTCTCCTTATAGCTGTAGGGATTCCTATTTTTTAGACCCACAGTACACGCAGCGACCAGTGCCGCAGCTTAAAGATTCAGTTACGGGAGCAGGAAGCCCACATTTTCGATGCAAAATATAGAAATCACACAAAAAAACATTTTGAGAACATTTCCTTTGTTAAACAGTACCGCTTACGGCGCATTTTCATTGTAAAATTTTTTGTTTGACAGGACCAACTTAGTCCTCGTCCAGAGTTGCAATATTTGTTGCTGCAATTTTTTAAAATTCTGCTTTGAAATTGCAGAAGTGTCCACATTTGGAAATACTAGTTGTGCAATTATGTATTAAAAAATTCTATTACACCACAAATTTCCCTGAAAAATTAACGATTCTATTTAATTTTAGTTATATTTTGCGTTTTTCATACAACTGAAGAAAGAAAATAACATAAAACTTCAAATACATTTAAATTAAAAAGGGAGAATTTCAAAATAAAAGAGAATTGCAGAGCACACGAAACTGTGCTGTACCCCTCCCCAATCTTCTCACCACTCTCACTAATAAACTCAAGAATTGCTGCAACAAAAATTGCAAGTCTGGACAGGGACTATGTATGTAAGTATTATTGTAGTGGATATTATGTTACATTGGTTTTGGTTTCCACAGTTAGTCTTGAAGTAGAATGAATTTTAATCAGGAATAATTTCTTAATCGGGCTTAAGTTGCTTTTCTATACTCTACAATTTTAACTGGTGATGTTAAAATATTCGCGTTTTTCAAACCAATAAAAATTAAAATTTGTGATTTGAACGGGCTAAAGTTCGTATCGCTTTTTAAGCCAAATTACATGTGATAATTATTAATGAACAAATAACACCAAAGTCTGTTGTAAATATTCTGACTAACAACACATAGTTGAACGGAACAGCCAGCCGTTTTCGAAGGCCACTAAACCTTCATCATCAGCGTTCTTTTGTGTTTGGTCCACTGTGTGTGGTGTCAGTTGATGTAGATTTCTGCTTTATATACTTAGCATTGGGTGCATGCATAAGACGTAGCTGTTGCGCAACAGCTGAGTATTTGTCTTAGAAACGCACAGTTGAGTAATTCCGCTGCACTCAACAGTTGACTAATTTTCCATCACAAAATTTTTTCGCTACCTGTAGTCAACATGTTTTGCTCAGCATATACAGCTGCTCGAATAGAGCTTTGCCATTTATATGCTTTGTGAGGTCGTAGTAGCAAATATTTGTTAAATTTTATATTACAAATGCGATGAAGTTTCGAAATAAAGATATAAAATTAAATTATATCCATCAAGCCGTTTCTAAGACGTAGCTGTTGGGGCCAACAGTTTCTAGCATTTGCACAACTGTTGAGCTCAACAGCTACGTCTTATGAATGCGCCCATTTTATTGCAAATGGAATATGTGAATTGTTTTGATTCATCGTATTTCAATTTGCTGAAAGCTTTTTTGTATTGTAAGCTCAATTTTACCATCACTATATTTACAACAGTCTTACCATTGTCGTTTTGTTCTTTTTACTAGTTATACACATGTTACTTAATTTGTTTATTTTTTGTTCTACTTAAGACAAACTTTTTTGGTTTGTTACTATTAAGTATATTTTTATTTAATTTGATGAATCAAAACAATTCACATATTCCATTTGCAATAAAATGCTAAGTATATAAAGCAGAAATCTACATCAACTGACACCACACACAGTGGACCAAACACAAAAGAACGCTGATGATGAATGTTTAGTGGCCTTCGAAAACGGCTGGCTGTTCCGTTCAACTATGTGTTGTTAGTCATAATATTTACAACAGACTTTAGTGTTATTTGTTCATTAATAATTATCACATGTAATTTGGCTTAAAAAGCGATACGAACTTTAGCCCGTTCAAATCACAAATATAGAAACAAGTGGAGTTCGAATAATAATTAAAATTAACTAAAAAAAATTAAAATCTTTCGCTTTAGTTTCTACGCCATATTTGTGCCATGTGCTACAACTTTCATAGTTTTTTTGTTGCAGTCATTTAAGAAAAATTAATAGATCCGCCAGAAGTAATGCATTTTCATCGAGGATGGCAACTAGTGACCAATTCTCGAGAGTTAAATTTTGAAACACATATTGAAGTAGACATTAATGTCTACCGTGCCATACGATTTTTTACTTTTTCTCTGCTGCCTTGCATTTCAAATTATCGAGAGTCAACTGTAGTATGTTGCAAAAAAATGATTACCATGTGTCTATTTTTTTGTTCGGTGTTTTCTTTTTTCTCACAAATAGGAAGGAAACACATATTTATGCAGCAATGATTTTATGTATGTACATATGTTAACCCAATTGCACAATTGTGTGTGAAGACATATCATACATGCAAATATATTCCCACTTAACCTGAGATTCGATATAAACGAATGCTCCCTAAAGCGAAGAAATTTCGAAACAAATTTGTTTGCGAATCTCGAAAAATTCGAATTCGAACTTCTCTCGAATGTGTGACGATAGCCTAGTAAATGTGTACTTGTTTGTTATAGTGTCCTGCACAAGACTATTTATAAGACCTTTCAAGACATGAGAGATTTTTTCAAATGCTTTACTGCAGCAAAATATTTTAAAAGAATCGCTAAGCAACACTGTTGGCAAGACATTTTTTCGGTTGTTTGTCTTGCCAACAGTGTTGTTTAGCGATTCTCTCTAAAATGAAAAAATCTCTCATGTCTTGAAAGGTCTTATAAATAGTCTTGTGCAGGACACTAGTCTGTTAGTTAAAGGTACCGAAATCGAGCCATGACTGCACCGTATGTTACAGGAATAAAACCAAAACACATACTTACATATGTGCAATAATAATTTTCACGATATCCTAGTGGATGTGTGTTATAGGCTTTTTACACTGACGCACATCTAACATCTACCATCAATTTGCGAAAATGTTAACATCTTCCCATAAGAAATACACAGTACTAAAAACCAACATCTTTCTACATATTTAAAAGATGTTCCTATCTCATTTTGTTTCATCTAACATCTTTCGTTAATTTTAGTGCCATCACTAGCAAAATTACATTGTTGTGTCAAAAACAACGTTGCCACTTTCTGTGTAATAGTGCAAAATCTGTACTATTTATATATTTTCGCAGTATTTTTGCGCCATAAATTTTTTGTGTAATTTTGCACTATTTGACTTTAATGGCATTTATATTTATATGTTATAAGGCGATAACAGCATGAGTTGACTAAGACAAAATCGAGTTATACTTATGTACTACCACATTCTACAGACGAAACATCATGCCTTATTGAAGATTGCAAGTTTTTAAAGATCATTCAAAAATAACTGAATCAATTCTTTCTGCTTTAGATGAAACCTCTACAAAATATGATTTGCAGTTTCCTTCATATTCTCTTGGAGCTAATCCCTGCTTTAATACAAATTAAAAGCTGAAGTAATCAAAGATGTGCCAATTTTTTTCTAATTACTAAAGGCTTATTTTCTTAATTTTTAGTTTACCGATAAAAACGAGCAACTTGTTAGCAAAAGTGGAATTTATATTAATTTAGCTGCTTAAAGTACTATTCCGAGGCACAACACAAATTAAAAAAAATCAACTTTCATGATGACCTTTATAATTTTTATTGATGTAGTATAATCAGAATTTGCACAATCATTGAAATAAAAATCGATTTCCATTTGTTAAGCTAGACTATCAAAAATTAGACAATGAGTGGCGTGAACATGCACTTTTAGACCATAAGGATAAATTCGATGTTTTGAAATTTATTGTTCTAAAATTTCTCAAAGTAAAAACTGTGCTGGCGATATTTTCTTTACAAATTTAAAAGTTGTGATATTACCATTCTTAAACGCTTCTGTTGAAAGAGTTTTTTTAAGTAAACTGATCTTTATTAAAACTGATACCCCAAGAATTACTTATCAGCTAATACAGTAGCGTCAATTTTAAAATTGTGGTGCAAATTTTCAGCTTAAAATTATGAAAATAAATTGGAAAAAATAGTTTAGTGTAAATATGTACATATGCTTAAAGAACCAACGAATGTATAGGTATTGCTCAGTACTTCTAGTTAAATGAGTTTAAATTAAGAAAAGAAAATAAGAAAAGTATAACCCTCTTCTCAAACGCATGGCTCAAAAAATATTTTATTAAATTTAGACAAAATGTTAAAAGGAAAGTGGTAAATTATTCTTCGTTGAAGTAAATATTTACGAATTAGTGATTTTTTTATATATTTTCAATTGTACGTTTTTTAAATATAAAAAAATTAGCTCGTATTAAATTTCAATGTACTAAAAAAACTATTAAGAAAATAAAAATTTTTTTTTAAATGTTTTTGCATTATTTTAGACTTGCGGCTTTGTAATTTCTTTTTTCACTAGTGGCAACGCTGGTCAAAAACTAAGAAAAAACGACATACGTATATACATATTACATATACATATGTACCTTTTAAAAAGTCTTCATCTTATTCTCGCAAATCTTTTATAATTTCCATGTACTGCACTTTAATTGGGTTTGTTCATGCAAAGCAACAACTACTCCAATTACACTATGGAAAATTTTTGGGATTATTGTCTGGGGGCTGAGGAATTCCAAGTCAAGGTGATGGTACTAGGTCAGTAGAGTAAAACCATCAAAGGGTTTGGCGTTCGTATGTGTCAGTTTTTTTTATGACCTTTTAAATTTTTTCCTTATCTTGATGTTTTTTCGCTTAGTTGTAACATTTTGGCAAAAACGTAGTTTAACATAACTCGAGAACCACTTGTCCGATTTTGATGAAACAAACTCAAAAAAATTTAGAATTATTATTATTATTAAATTAGTTTTGCCGGTAAAAATAAATTTGTGGAGGCAAAAAAATATTTTTTTGCCTAAAAATTAATTTTTTTTTTAATTCATAAGAAATCCAAAACGGAAAAAAGGATCAAGTGTTATTAATTTCGTGTAAAGTCACATAACCTATAAACAAAATGCGACATAGATCATAGAAATCGATTAACGCGTTCTGCTTTTATT
The DNA here is from genome assembly GCA_949987645.1 of Tachina grossa. Lineage (NCBI taxonomy): Eukaryota > Metazoa > Arthropoda > Insecta > Diptera > Tachinidae > Tachina > Tachina grossa. The sequence goes on from OX465275.1 coordinate 127,366,280, forward strand.
TACAATTAAGTGAAGGTATCCCATTTTGAAAAGAATATTGATATTTGTTTTTATTCAAAAAAGTGTCATTTATCGCTTTTTTTATAAATTTTCCCCAATAACTCCAGACTTCTGGCCATAAACTACTAAAAAATTAAGTAAACATTTTTATAATTTTTTATTTTTATTTTATTTATTTATTTTTATTTATTTTAATAAATATTGCCTAAACTTTTTCGATGGTGGTTGTTCGGGACTAGTGGCATCGCATTCATCGCTATCATTCGCAATATGCAGAAGTTTTTTCATCATTCACAGGGAATAAACTTTGGAGTGTTGGATAAGCTGTGACTTTCACACCGGGTGCCAACAAATTGTTTGATTTCAAAATGGAAGCCAGCTCTTCCGATTTATGCTGTGTTAATTCCAACTTGGCAACAATTGAATCAAGCTTATTTTGATTTATTAAAATTGGCACATTGGATACTGATGGCTCATATGGGGCATCATCACGTACATGATATGTCGGAGCAGTCGTAGAAGAGAAAATATCTGGGCTAGAAGCTTTTGGCACAGGAATTTGGTCCGAATGAGGCAATGGTGTTGCGGCACTTGCAACACCAACGTAATTATACGATTTTCTTATCCTTTTTGCGGCTCCTTTATTCGCACATGCATAGCAATTCAATGGATTGTGACCTTCGCCAGGATTAGTCCAAGTCATTGGGATACCGAATGGCATACTTTCACGTCTTCTATTTTTCCAATCCATTAGACGGTTGTAGCAGCTTTTACACACTATATTTGGTACCCAATTTTCGTTCACTATAACATTTTGGTTGAAGTACATCTCGTATGTTTGAACAAAATCAGTACTGAAATTTCCACTTTTTTTATGTGTTGAGACATATTGACCACAGCAGTAGCAAAAGCTATTTATATCTGGCTTGCACAGTTCCATATTCTGTTCTCTTTTGTTCACTTTTAAAAAACTGGAGAAAAATCACTTTTACTGTTCGCGTTCGTCGGCACTTGTTGAATGACAAAAATCACAGAACCAGTGTGAGAAAGAGAAAATGTATAATGACAATGCATGTTTAATGTGAACATTACAGAACCAGTGTTGCCACATCAATATTTCTCTTTTAGTACAGTAGAAAAATATGAGAGAGTTCGGATTGTGAGTGTCAATGTTTTCTCCAAATAATGTTGTGCATATCTGGAGCAAATTTTTGAAATTCATACATTTACCTAATTGTGAATAAATGAGAAACGCGTGCATCGATTTTCATGATCTATCCCTTTTTTTGCTCATGAGTTATGTGACTTTACGCGAAAGTAATTAGTTTTGACACTTTTTTCCATTTTGGATTTTTTATGAATTTAAAAAAAAAAATATTTAAAGTTTTAGGCAAAAAATACTTCTTTCCCTTCATACATTCATTTTTAACTTCGAAAGTGTTGCACATATAGGAAAACGGTATAGAAACAGATTAGAGAAATTGTAATTCTAAATTTTTTTTGAGTTTGTTTCATAAAATCGGACAAGTGGTTCTCGAGTTATGTTAAACTACGTTTTTGCCAAAATGTTACAACTAAGCGAAAAAACATCAAGATACGGAAAAAATTTAAAAGGTCATAAAAAAAACTGACACATACGAACGATAAACCCTTTGAGGGTTTTACTATACTGACCTAGTACCATCACCCTGACTTGGAATTTCTCACCCCCCAGATTGGCTGCTGTACTGTGTTATGAATTTTACATCAAAATCTATTTTTTTATAATTATATAATATAACGTGTTGTCTTTTTGACAAGTGAGATGATGGTAGATGTTAGATGGTGTCAATGTAAACGCTTGTTTCACATTTTTTACATCTTCCATGCGTTTCACTGAAATGTGTGTCAATGTAAATAGCCTATTAGTCTGTTAGAATATACATAGGTACCGTATTTAAATCCTATATGTAAATTAAACAATTAAATAATAAACTAAAGAGTAAAATTACTACAAGTTGCTAAACTTAAAGATTGAACGTTTTTTAGAACAAACCCAAGCGACAGGTAAACTTTATTCGATTAATTTTTGAGTGTGATTCTCGATAGTTTTACACGATAAATATTCGAGACATATTCGAAATCGATATCATTAACGAAGGTCTTGGTGAACTGGGTTTATGTGTCCAAACATACATTCACATGTATCTGTGCACTTGCAGTTGAAAATATGATTATATACATATGTACATAGTATATCTCTGGTTTTTTTTTTTAATTTTGTTGCGTTTTTAAAAACTTCCACTTGGGCGGTCAAAGTCGTGATCGTGTTTGGAATTGCGAACATTTTGTGGCTCGCATTCATTTTTCTTTTGTTATTCAGATTAATTAAACTTGAAAAACTAACGAAATAAAAAGTTCCAACAGGCCTCCTTCCCCAGAGGTTGTTTGTCTTAAAATATCATCACCTCGTAATGTCTGGTTGCACACGACAAATTAAGAAATTACATTTTGTTATTAAATTATTAAAAATGGCAATAGTATATTTCTTGATACTGCAAAAATACATATTAAAGAAAACTTTAACTTTTATGTTATTATCTATAGTAAGTGTATACAATTTTAATTCATTATAACTCAGGGGTCTACTCTGTAATTCGAAACGAAAGCAAATTCCTTCGAATTGTAATGTTAATAACAAACAAATTCGAAAGAATTTTCTATCGTTTCGAAATACTTAGTAAAACCCCCAGATTTGGTTTTGAGAAGCCATAATTAGGAATGTAACGATACCACTAACGTCGTAATTACACACAAGTTGTATGCAATTGTTGTATACGTATTTTGAACGAATAATTGTTCGAAATAGTTGAATCTCTTGCCATTTACTTTTCTGTTTTCACATGCAATTGCAAGTTCAGTTTAAAAACTGAGAACATTTGTTAAAGGTTAAATCAGACGTGCCATACCCATAACCAAAATTCCATTGGTTTATATGGTTATTGCTATGGCGTTATGGCGAGTCACCTATAATCAAATACAGGTTACTTTTTCTTGTTAGCTAAGCTAAGGGGCATTATTATGACTTGGCGATAAGGTTCCGGATAGTTAATCGTAATTTTAGCAGAACTAAACTATAAAGTGACCTTTAAAATGTTTCATTATTACAACTGTATTATTATTACTACGTTTATATGCGCACTTTTTGCAAATAAAAGTATTTGCAAATAAATTAACTCACTTTTTATACGGCATTGTAAATGTATAAAAACTTAGTAGCACTTCTATAGAAATGTTACTTATGTTTGCAAAAAAAAAATGTGTAAATGTATGAAATAACAAATATTTATTTATTTTTATTGTCATTATCTTCTATCAATGTTTTTTGTTCTATATTCTATCAATTTATTGTTTTTTATTAGCCAACATTTGTAAGTGTGGCAGCCGCAAGCATTTTATTTGCAAATAGTGCGTTTATTGTGAATAGTTTTCTGATTTAGTAAGTCGCAATAAAAACAATAATATGGCAACAATTTACAGTTTTATTTGCAAATAATAGGCTTTTTACATTTACTACGTTTATACGCAGGGCTTTCTTCTTCGACAAGTGCAACAAGCTTGTAAATTTCCTCATCTCCCCAATCCTTCACAATTTTTTGTTTAAAGGTTTAGGGGTAGAATGTTCGCTGTTGTTTTCAAAATTTTCAAATGCCTAGAAAATATTTTGTCACACAATCTATTGCATATAATAATATAATTTATAAAATAATTTTAGTTCAATTCAAAGGCAGCAAATGTATTTGAAACAAAAAAAAAATCTTTAAAATATTATTAAATACTATTGCTTTTACCACAGGTCACAATATATAAAAAATCAAGAAAGTAAACCACCAAATTATTTTATATTTTGCATTATATTGTTGTATATGAGATACATATATTTGTTTTTGGCGATTTCATTTATAATTTATTTTTAAATGTTTCAACACTCTTGCAGCAGCTGTTATTTGCCACTGTTTGTTCTTACAAAAACTTTGTAAGATCAAACAATTGTTTTCCCAAAAAAGTGGAAAATATTTGACACAGGGTGGTCACATTATGGTCACATTAGAGAAACTTTTATTTGCTACCAAATAAATTTGTTTTCTCAAAATCTTGTTTTCACCCTAAAAATATTCGATGGTCACATTACAGCAAAGAAATATTTGATATTTTCGGGTAAATGTTTCATAAGTGTGACCGCAGCTTAAGAGAAGTTTAGGAGAACATAAGGCAGATATTAGGAAAAGTAAATAACCAACTGCAATATCGCAGCATTGTATAGAAAGTGGACATACAGCAATATTTGATGAAGTAAGAGTTTTAGATAAGAGAAATAAATTAAATAAAAGATATACATTGGAGAGTATAAGAATCCAACAAAAAGGTGAAAAATCAATAAACACCAAAGATGACATCGACAACATTAATGCTAGTTACACCATAGTTCTAGTATAGTGACGACAAAAGTGAGAGGAATTCGGCTGTTGCATACATATGTATATTAATTAGTTTTTTAATTTTTTAAACAATTTTTAATTTACACATATTTAATATATTAAGTTTGTGTTTTGTGATTGCCCAATTTACACAAAACACTGATATTTTAAATTATGTGAATATTTTAAAGATTAAATGTAAGTGCAATGAATAAGACAGATTCTTATTGTTGTTTACATAGCGTCTACAACTGCGATTAACTCTGACATAATATTTGAGAGAACGTCGGCAGAATAACAAAAATAAAATGCAGATATTTCTCTTCATCTCATACAACAGGAACATGTAATTTCAGTTTTCTTATAACATTTCATTTAATGCAAATTCTCATCGAGTTAACATGTTTTATTTTTGTATAATTAGTTATTTTATTTTCACTTTTTCACACAAAATTTAATTTATGAATCAATTAAACACATTTAAACATATAAAATCCCAGAAATTTTGTCCAAAACATTGTTTTTAATTTATTTTAATAAACACTCACTTTTTTTTTTTTGACACTTCATCTCATAGGATTGTTGTTATAGGATTTCTTATAACAACGCTCTTATAAAAAATCTTATAAGATTGAGATAACACTAATTTGAAGTCTACACGTAACATGATTCGCTCTGCGATTGAATTTGACGCTCTTATCTTACATATTATGTTAGGTGTAGACCCTATGTTAATATAAACTTTATTTTTTGCTTTTATTAATACTTATATGGTTGCCAGATTTTAATAAAGAATCATCCCTGAAGAAGTTGGAAAAATACCAACGAAACGTAGGATGGAAAAATAAATATTTAATGAATAATCTTTTATTTATTTAAATATATAATTTAAAATGAGCTTGAAAGCCTGACTTTTGGAAAAAAAAACAAATAACATCAAAATCGTAGAAAATAAAAAAGGTCGATAATAATTACATTTAAACATTTGCCAAAACTATATTTTATATGGGCTAAATTTCGTATTGAATTACATCTCTAGTGTTCGTACGACTTTAGTGCATTTAACAATAACAACAGTCAATCAACTTTTGTTTGCATATTATTTGTTATTGTTTAAATTTTACAAATTATCTTTGAACTCTTATTTCATTTATATATATATATACATACGTCAAAGTGATTGAACTTACCACACTTTTAGTACTTTTGAATTACCACTGTGTTACTTCTATTTGAGCAAAAATTTTAAGATTTGGTTTGTGCATCAACTAACTTGTTTAAGTGCTGTCAATTTCTCGCCTGGGTAATTGTCCTCGCTATTTCCTATTATAGATTGCTAATAAAAAATTGCAGTGTGACCATTGATGATCGTATGGTTTCCTGCTGGCTTTGTTTGGGGAATTGTCATTTTAAATGTAGTGGCCTTATAGCACGCGATGCTGATGCATTAGGCGACAAAACAAAACATTTTCAATGGACTTGTAAAAAATGTCAAATAATTAATATTGAATTTAATAATTTCTTCAAAAGCTATAAAACTGAGTTTGAAGATATTAAAAATGACTTCCTTGCATTACAAGGAAAATTAACCACATACGGCGAAATTTTCTCAAAATTCACAAATTTTGAAAATTTTACGGCTTCTCCCAAGGGCAAACGTAAGAGAGCAGCTAAAACATCATCAACCCCTCCTTGCATTTCTAAAATTCTGAATGTCGTCGCTGTTAAACAACCTATTGTTTCCACATGTAGCTCGTTCAATAATGTTTCTTCAAGTCCTGAAATGATTGCTGATTTGCCAAAGGAGTTTGAAAGTGCTATGGCCATCTCAAATGATTCTCCTGACCAATATTCTAGCTTGCCTTCTACCAGTTCATCACTGACGGTGTCAAACCCGATTCAAAAAAATATCAAATCGAAAATTATCCCTAAGCCTGTTCAAATGCCCATCCCCCTGAATTATTGATGTTCTCTCCATCACATATCATATCTCCTAACAACGAAGTAAACAAAGGTCCATCAAATCAGATTTCTAACCAACCCTTACTTAATATGACAGCTAAGCCGTTAAGAGTGATTCTTCCCAGGTAAACCATATTTCCAACCCGTTTCACTGCTGTTACAACTATAAACGACGTTGAGTTCCACATAAAGCAGAATTTAGGTACCAGCTCAGATGATGATATTAAAATCTTCAAAATAAATGCAAGTAATAGATCGTCATTTAAGATAATTGTTTCTGAAAATATATTCGACCGCTTAGTTAATCCAAGCTTCTGGCCAAATCACACAATAGTAAGGGAGTTTGTATATAATGACAGCAATAATATAAGCCTACCCAAAGCCCTTGATCATCAATCAAAAAACTAAATGTAAAACTCGCTTCAAAAAATAGTAACAAATTTCAACCAAAACTTCTAAATTATCATACATATCCGTGTGTTATCAAAACGTACGTGGCATGAACACATAACTAAAATCCTTTTATCTTCAAAGCTTCAATCTTGAACATAATATCGTAGTGCTTACGGAAACGTGGCTTCGGGATAAACCTGAAAAGAAAAACAACTCCGAAATAATGTGTAGTAAATTCCAGATTTATAGACGTGACAGAGTGGGAAGAGATGGTGGCGGCGTTTTGATTGATATTTATACATTTTTGCCATCTGAAGAAATATTAGTAGATTGTATTAAGGACATCGAATTTATCTGCGTATACGTTAAATTGAATTCAAATAAATTATTCGGGAACAGCCCGATTAACATTTTCTAGTTGCATCAGCGATTTCTGAAACTAGCATTTATTATTTTCATAGGCTTTTACGTAAATAAATAAATACGTTAGTAAATAACTCACATACGCATGCATTTTTTGGTTTGTTTTTGCTTTACTCATGTGTATGTGTGTACTCATTTTGTTTTGATAGCTAGTTCAGATAAATTAGCGATAATTTGCTATCAAGACTAGCGATGATAGCAATTTTTGATGGTTCCCAGCAAGGTTCAAAATGAACCAAGATGGTTCGCTCTCAAAAATTTGTGTGACGAACCATGTTGATTCAATCAAGATTCGGATGAGAGTGCGAACCTCGATAATTGTTGTCCGTGTAAACATGATATTAGACCTCCAAAACAACGATAGTTAATTCACAAAATACTCGTGTCTATATTTGTTTGTTTGTCCCCTTTCTAAGAAATATTGTTTTACGAAATAAAAAATGTGTTCCAACTTGTATTTAATAAAAAAAAAAAAAAAGAAATTCACAGCGAATCTTTGTTAAAAGTGCTTTTGATATGAGGTTTTTATTGCAGATTAAGAAGCACTATAATAACGAGTTTTATTTTGTTTGTTTTGAGTGTTTATACATCACTAGTTAATTTTCTACAATTATTATTATTTTTGTAAACACATAAAGTCAGAAAACAATGACTGGGAATGGAAAGAGGATCGGTCCTTTTACTTAAAATATTATTTTGGAGTCTATTTGATATTACGGCAATAGTTTCTATAAAAAAATAAATTTTTTTTCTTCTTAATAATACTGGCATAGACATACATACATACATAAGTACATACATACTCAAAATATTGCCAAGTTAGCAGATTATCTAGAAATTATATTACACCCTTACGATTACAAATTTTGTATAATGCACAGCACATTTCAGTGAAAGGTGTTGTATCAAACAAGAACTTGGTCAACATTTATATCTCACTGCTTTTAATGGCCGAAATTTTTGATAGGAACTTGGCCTTTTTTCACATTTATGTTTTTGTGCGGACCTGACTACTTTTTGAAAAATTTTCTATAATAACACTTTTTAAACTTAAAATTTTTTGTGTGTTTTATTTCTGTTCATGATGACTGTGCCAGTTGAAAATGGCATAGTTACATAAAATAATGGGTTATAGTGTGATGAATGTTGGATTGTAGACCTTAAAAATGCACTATTATGTCATTATAGGGGTCACCAGTGTGCAGGCAATTTGGTAAGTCATCTCGAAAGAAATATGTAAAATACAGCGTATATTTTTTTGGACGTGAACCCTCCTATTTTCTCAGTATACTTACGTTTAAAAGTCTGCTTAGCCGAATTTCATAAATCAAAAGGATATGCCCAATGTGCATGCAAAGTTTCAATAGGGTATCTGGTGCTTTGGTTTTTGGATTTTCCGATTGAGTAAATCAATTAAGAATAGTCTTAATCATTACGTGTCTACAAAATGTCAGCTCTATACAGCATAGCGCTTATGGTTCATGTTAAGTTTCGTAGAAAAAAGCTATTGAGAAATACATAAGTGATATACTAAAAATAAGCGGAAATACATTAAAGAAAAAGGTAAGATTTATGGGTGTAGTCACGGCTACTTTCAAAACAGGAAATTTTTACTTTGGGTAAGTGCAATGTGTATGAAAAGTTTCAATAAAGTTGATCTTAATTTTGAGTTTAAAGTGCTTGTTCCTGCCAGCGATGCCAACAATTTATAATCCAAACGCGCTACTACCCTCCTCAAAACGCAATAGAACGCGCTAAGTTACAGCATTGTCAAACATTTATAGCAAAAACGCGCTATTTTCTGCGAGCTAAATTAATTAAATTAAAATAAATAATGTCGAGCTTCCTCGACATTATGTTTATTAAACTAAATCGTTTAATACAGAACCAGAATCGCCATCCAAATCATCGAAATCCTTATTTTTTACTCCTAATTTATATGTAAAACTTTGTAACAACACATAAATTATCGAATAATTTTTCGATTCAAATGCTTTTTGTACTTCAGCTATAGTAGATGCTTTGTAAGTTATGTACATTTTTTGGGTCATTGTATATAGTACATATTTTTAATTGTGAAATTTCAAAATATTTGTTATTACAGTATTAAAATGCGTTTTTAATTCTAACCAAGGTCAAACGAATTTTGTTTGCGACAGCTGAAACATTAAGTACTTTAAAAAAATTTATCAGAGTTTTGGATATTAGAAAATTGTTAAATTTATACAAAAAAAGTTAAAAAATATTGAACTGAAATATTATTGACTTTGTTCAAAACGCGCTAATTTAGCGCTTTTTTATTAAACGCGCTAAGACGAAAAAAAGCGGGCTTGGCATAGTTAAAACACGCTAAATCTAGCACGAAACGCGCTAAATTGGCATCGCTGGTTCCTGCCCCCTGACTGAAACTACTCGGTTTTTAGATTTTTCTTAGTGATCTCTGATCTAGATTTATTTGTGATCAAATTTCAGTTGTCTTGTGCGATTTGTAGTTTTGACGGCGTGGCCATGCACACCGGATAAAGCTTCTTTATTTTAAGATTTTCCTATTGGCTTACTCATCTACACTTACTTGTTTATAAAATTTCAGCTCTATAGCGCGAACTACACCCACCCACTATTTTAAACTCACAATTTTGTTGTGAGTAGCGCTTATAGTTCATGCTTATTTCCTTCTAAAATATGCTAGTCTGAAGTAGATTAAGCACAAGGCTAACATTTTGTAGGAATGATCACGTCCAAGGTGATAGTTTAAAGTCTTGTAACGTGCAACGTATATACAAGATTTCACTAAAATAGCTTAAGTTAAATGGCGTTTATTAAGTTTTTAGTTCAAAGCAATATTAGCGTAGCCCTGCCCATTCGGGTAAAGTTTTTTGGGTTTTCAGATTTTTCTAGTTGGTTTCTCATCTAGACCAACTTGTGTATCAAATTTTAGCTCATAAGCGCCACTTTTCATTTTTATTTTTTACGGGCGTGGTCCCGCCCTGTGACTAAAATATCCGGGTTTTCATGGTTTTCTAGTTGGTTTCTCATCTAGACCTACAAAAACTGAGTAGTAAAATTTTTGGAAAATCTCTTGAACTGCGATCTTGTAATTGTGATCCCATGATCTTTACTATCATTGCAGTCCTCTCCGAATGGAATGGACCCAAATTTGGGCTTTTTTATATTGGATTTTCGACAATTATTCCTGGAGATCAAATATCAATTCCCTTTTTCAATGTGACACTTCTTTTTCTATATTTTCTGTCAAAGTTATCCGACAGATTCCCAATGGGATTTATATCTGGCAATTTTTTATGGTCCATTATTCCATCCATTATATGTAATTTTTCGAGTCCAGCCACACTCGTGCATCCCCAAACTAGCCCTAACCCACCCATAAGTTTTAATGTGGGACACATGTTATAAGTCGCTAAATGTGCCGTAGCTCGAAATTTAACTTAAGCATCAGAAAATTACAAATTTTAAATGCGGTTGAAAGTTTATTTAATATCTGGTCTAAATAAAATAAAATTATTAATTTAAAATAAAAAAAAATATTTTTTTAGTCCAATGCGGGCGCTAAAAAATTGTATTTAACGTTAAAACAAGGGAGTGAGTGAGTTAGTGCTACTTTGAGGATACATGAGTGTGGCTGGACTAGGAAATTTACACAAAATGGACGAAATAGTGTACAATAAAAAAATATATCGAGATTTTGAAAGCCCATGTCCCACCCAGTATCAGAAAAATGGGATTAGCTGAACATTTTATATTTACTGAAGACAATGACCAGAACCACACGGCGCCGAACACCAAGATGAGGATTTTGTACAATACCCCAAAATGGATGGGAACTTCCCCTCAATCGCCAGATATAAAGCACATTGAGAATTTGTGGGATCACTTGGACGGAAAAATTAGAAAAAGAAAACTGACATGAAAAAATTAATTCATATTGGCTCTACAAGAATAATTGCCCAAAATTGCATAAGAAATATCCAAAACTATGGGCGATTCCATTCCCAGAGGACTTTAAGTAATAATAAAAATCAAGGGATCACATGTTAATTACAAGATTACAGTTCAAGAGATTTTTCAAAAACATTATTATAAAGTGAGCACTCACTTTTTGCACTACAAAAATTGAATTAGGTTAAAAAATTATATTTTATTTATTGGTATATGAAACATTTCCATTTTTATTGTTTGTAATTTTAAAGTTTACCTAAACTGAAGCAGAAATACAGTTTTAAGTTTTATGGATTTAACTAACCTCGTTTAAAATATTGACTTGAAACATTTTAGGCATAGATGAGCACTCACTTTATGGAGTGGCTGTACTTGTATATTAAATTTCAGCTCCTAAGCGCAGCCTTTAATTTTTATGGGCGTAACCCTGCCCACTTTTCTAAACTCAAGATTTTTTTCAGCCAGCGTTTATTATACGTGTCAAGTTTCATTGCAAACGGATAATAACACCTATATAAAAAGTATATCTAAATATGCTGAGCCGTGGTACATAAAAAAGAGGTTTAAATTGCATGGGCGTGACAACGCCCACTTTTTTAACAAAAAATTTTTGACCTTGCATTATCGCAGTATGTATGTCAAATTTCAATAAAATAGCTTCCATTAAGCGTCTTAGATTTGCTTTTTTAATTCTGACATTTATGTGCGTAGCCCCGCCCTCTAGGCAAAAATTTTCGGGTTTTCGGATTTTTTAGTTTAATGCTCACCTAGACCTAGCTCTGTAGCGAATTTCAGCTCACTATCACAGATTTTAATTTTTATGGGCGTAGTCCCGCCCCCTAGCTAAAATTTCCGGGTTTTCAGATTTTTTTAGTTCATTGCACCCCTAGATCTACTCGTGTACCAAATTTTAGCTCTCTAGCTATAGCGGAAATGCTTCATCAATTTGATGAGTGATCAGTGAGTCAGTGAGTATGTCTTAAAATATGCACTTTTTGCACCTCCATATCTCCCGAACCATTCATTGTAAAACTTTTAAACTTCGCATATGAGCTAACATGAATTTATTCTAATTATGAGGGGGTAAAAACAGCTCGAATGGCTTCGTGTAAATATACACACTGCGCGCATTGGCCGGAACTTGGCCTGGCGCACTGCCTTGTGCCTAGATAAAAATTAAATTTATCGCTAAAGAACAGTCATAACTATAAAATAAATTAAAGGAAATGTTCCATTTCATTTCCCTGAAACCGGACCCTTTTGGTAAACGAATAATAATAAACGTTTACATAATGCTGCGATATACAAGTATACCTTTTGCAATTGGACATTTAAATTGAGACTATAAAATAAATTAAAGGAAATGTTCCATTTCATTTCCCTGCAACCGGCCCCTTTTAGTGAACGTATAATAATAAACGTTTACATAATACTGCGATATACGAGTATACCTTTTGCAATGGGACATTTAAATTGAGACACTTAAAAATTTTGCAACATCAAAGATTATTAAATAAAACAAGTTAATTTACTGGGTATGGAGGTACAATAAGACAAAGTGAACAAGCACCGATTTTTTTGATATTGTATGACGTGACGTCGTTTTTGACAACTGGAATAAGGGTAAATGTAAAATATTTCTTAAATACAGAGAGAGAATAAAATATTCAACTTATTGCTAATATCGAAAAAAAAATATTTAATCGAAAAGTACCGAGAGGACACTTACTAAAAATTGCACTAGAGCGAAAAATAATAAATTTTTTTACAAAATATATGTACCTATGGATATTACACCGTATCGGAAAAAAAAGTTCTCCGTACACCAGCGAATATAAAGTATTGTTCCAATCACATTTAAAAAAAATTTTTTGTTTTTTTGTCGAACGTAGGGGTCGCTTTTTTAGTTTTTTCATTATATCTTCCATATTTATAGTCCGATCTTAAAGTTTGATGTAGCGAATTTTTTTGTCTCAGGGGGGCCAATATTTTTGCTCTGAGGTCCATTGATCTCAGGTGTACCGTTCTAGTACTTACCCCCCAATCTCATTTCCTGACACCCTAATGTTAGAAATTTATAGCTAGCGAAAAATCATAAAACTTTTGTTACGAAAGTATTTCGATAGTTACAGCACAACTATTTAAAAAATGCTTTTATAAATTCATTGTTGCAGACCGTAGAGGTTACCATTTTAAGGGCCATTATTACAACTTAAAGATAGTTAAAAGTAGAATTTTATGGGACGTATAAAAAGCTTTCCATTGTTGCAAATTGGATTTAACTTACCAGGTAGGATTAATTTGCCTGTAATTTATCGCTCACTTTAGGTTAAAGTAAAATTTTGAAAATGATAAAGTTTTTATACATCCGATAAAATCCTACTTTTAACTATCTTTAAGTTGTAATAATGGCCCTAAGTTTGTCATAGCTTCAGTATTTACATTCAGATATTAAAGTATCGATGAGTTTGCCTGGCCAACAAATTTTTTTTAATTCAAAAGTCTTTGAGCTCAAGTAATCTTTACATCATAAATCAAATTATATACCAACAAGGAATAAGCAACAAAAAGCAAAGTAAAATAATAGAAATTTTAGTCGATCATATCTCGACGTGATTCAAGTTGGCTATATTGTTGACGGCTATCGACTTTAGAAAAAATGTGACCCATGCCCATTCATGTACTACATGATTTTCTTTTTTTAATACATGTATTTATTTATTGTACCTTCAAATATGAACTAACAATAAGTATTCAAATCTTAAATCTAAAATATAATTATTAGGCCCGACCACTGTCGGACATAAACTTAGTGATAGTTATTAATAATACATAAGTAGTGATAAGCAACAAAAAGAACAAAAGTGTTTTCAAGCAGCTTCATCATCTGGAGTGTTGAATATTAGAGCCCGTGTATCTCTCTTTTTTAAGCGGATGTGTCCAGTAAAGTTCAAAATATTACGAGCAAGCGGATTAGGATGTGATTTCGAGTTTTGTTAAATATTTGCCTGCGTATTTTGCAATTTCTTCAATTACTAGTGGCATATTCAAATCACGATGTATATTTGAATTTTTGATGTACCATGGAGCCGATGTTATCATACTTAAAATTTTGTTTTGTCTTCGTTGAATTCTCTCTATATTGGAAGCTGAAGCAGTGCCCCATAGTTGAATTCCGTAGCACCATATACATAGGTTTCAAAAGTGACTTGTATATCAAAAGTTTGCAATCTAGACTGAGAGTTGAATTTCTACTAATCAGCCAATGTACCTGAGTTAATTTTAGTTTCATTTGTGTTAGCTTAGAATCAATGTGTTGTTTCCATGTAAGCCGTCGATCAAGGTGTATACCAAGGTATTTTACATGTGAATCTTGAGGACCAATTTGATTATTGATTGTAATGGCGGACAAGTGTCTTTTCGTAGAGTAAATGTTACCTGCGCACACTTCTGTCCATTTACTTTAATTCTCCATAACTTTAACCATAGTTCCAGCTGAGTAATATGTTCCTGAAGATATCGGGATGCCTCGTGAGGGTTTTCGTACATGCTAAAGAAGGCTGTATCATCGGCAAATGTAGATATATGGATTTTAGTGCTAACAGTCATATCACAAGTATAAATCAAATACAAAACTGGTCCTATTATACTGCCCTGTGGCACCCCGGCAGAGGTAGATTCGAGAACACTCATGAAGTCTCCTTCCACAACAATGAATTTCCGGGATAGAATATAACTTTCCAATAGCCTTAGAATGCTTATTGGTAAGTATGTCTTCAATTTTAAAATTAGGCCTTTATGCCACACTTTATCAAATGCCTGAGAAACATCAATAAAGAGAGTAGAACAATACTTCTTTTCTTCAAATGTTCTTTTTATAACTTGAACCAATCTATGCGTCTGTTCAATGGTGCTATGCTGACTTGTAAAACCAAATTGATGGTCCGGTATGCACCCACTATCAGTTAGAATTGGGGACAATTTTGTCATGAGCAGCTTTTCGAAAAGCTTTGATATTGTTGATAGTAAACTTATTGGCCTGTATGACTCAGCTTTGGTAAGATCTTTGCCCGGCTTTGGAATCATTTTGACCTTGGCAAGCTTCCAGCTGTGTGGATAATACCAAAGAATATAAATTGTATAGAATGCGCATCTGAGCTAAAAAATTAAATATTTTTTGCTTACGCTTTAGATGCGGGGGGAAAGTATAAAGCGCAAGCAAACACACACTGAGAGCAGGGCTGTCAGATATGGCGATTTCTCGCCAAACGTGGCGATTTTTCAAAACTTGTTTGGCGTCCAAATTTATGGTTTGGCGACATGGCGATTTTTCTGGCGATAAAAAAATATGTTGGCGATTTTTCGGGCGACAAATAAATATGTTGGCGATTATTATGGCTATTTTTTTTAACAAAATTGAACTTCAAAATTTTTCTAAGTCAGGAAAATTAGTTTGTTGAAGGAGTAGTTCCAAAATAATCCTACCAAAACTCGTCTTCAAGAAGTTAAAGCAACTTGATTTTAATGATCCTTCTATATTAATTATAGTTCATAATGAATTTTTGTATTTGGATGGTGAAAAATTTACAAAAAATAGTTTTTGGCGATTGTATTTCTAATTTTGGCGATTTTCTGATAAATTTGGCACGATAATTTTATAAAAATTTCTATTAAAAAACTGTTATATCGAAACAAATTTATTATCAAATATTTACTAAGAAAAACTGCATAAAACTCATTTTTAGCGACTTTTGGCGATTTTTTAAATCAATTTGGCGAAATAGGTGGGAAAAAATCTGACAACCCTGACTGAGAGCATTATATTCTTTGCTCTTATCACCAGCGTTGCCGTTGTGCGACTTAAGTCGCATTTTGCTACTTTTTCAACAGCAAATCATGCGGCCAATTGCAAAAAAAAAAAAAATTTAGAAAAATCTGAGTTTTACCATAAAAAATACAGATTTTCGGGAGGAAAGTTGCTGTTGCAGAAATAAAGCTTATTTTAAGGATGATAAGTTTCCAAATTCTGCAGTTGTAAAGTCAGTGAATTACACCTTATTTCTTCATCTTTATAAAATATAATTTACAAAAAAACATAAAGTATAAACATAAATTAGCGTTACTAAACAATTATCAAATAGACTTAAAGTAGACACTTGTCAAATACTAGATTCCAAGTGAAGAACTTATTAAAAAAGTTAAGAACTATGCATAATGTCTTGAAAGAATAGTATAACTATATTATCCTCTTCAGAATCGAATTTTAAAATTTCTACAAAACTTTAAATGGGTTTTTTTTTTTCAAAGTAAATTTTTTGAGTTATGCTGGTTTTTAAGTAAATAAGTAAGAACCATGTCCAATATATGTATTTATGTTTTTACAATATCTAATTTTTTTTATAAATCTTAAGTAATTGGGTAAATTACGGCACTCGATATCGAACGAAATATGCATTTAATTTCGTTTGGAATTTCATTCAATATGAAATGCCACAACTTGATCACTCTTTTTTTAGATTTCATGATTTTTTAACATTTAGTAGATATCTATAATAGGTTTATACTCGTCTTATTTGCAATTAAAAACTGTATTTGTAAATACTCTACTAGCCGGTATTATAGAAATATGTTCGTAGTTAATTAATTAATTATTTGAATTATTTTTACTTTTTTCATTTATAAATGAAAAATTATAATAATAACAAAAATTAAAAATTTTAAAAGTCCCGACTTTTTTCAGAAAAGATGTTCAGGGCAATTATGAATAAAATTCCGCGAGAAATTTCTCCCTTTTCCAATTAGAATTTTTTGTTTTCCCTATTACTTGCCATTAGTTGGAATTATTCCCCGGGCGAAATTTCTCGCGGAATTTTATTCATAATTGCCCTCGTTATATCTTCTACACGGCTGGACCGATTTTCTTCAAACATAGCTAAGAACCCTCTCGATCAAGTCATCTTTCAAACAGAAAATGAAATTCGGTCTAGCCGTTTGGCCTGTACGTGGACACGGACAGACACACAGATACGCAGACACACACTACAAACTTATAACGCCCCGTTTTTAGTCGGGGGTTAAAAAGAAAATGAATTAACTTCAGTTTTCCATCTATATTTTACTTTACTTTTTTGATGCTGATCATTTATTTACATACATGTACACATTAAAGCCCCAATGTTGGCTTCCAAATTTACTTCATTTGAAACTATTTTAACTTATAAACATTTTATAAAAACTTACTTACTAACTTTTTTTTATTAAGATTAAAGATGAAAGTAAGTTAAAATACATAATTTTTTAATTGTGATACTCCGAGAAATAATTTGCATTTGGAATCAAGGATTTGCGTGTCAGATTTTTTGCAATATTTTCACCATTTATTGGATTTTCTATGGACCAAAACAATAAAATGATCGACATCATAGAGCCGAATATCGCCAACTGGACTAACAGCTCTTTTTCTAATACCTGATATGCTAAACTGTGTATATGATTGCCCTACGGCATACATTCTGTTAAAATGATACAAAGGGATAAATTGAAAAAAGGGTCATAAAGTGTCCTTGGCACGAAAAAGGGTCAAAAGTGATACTTTAGTGTCACAACGGCAACGCTGCTCTCAGCAATACGAGCGTAGCATACCCTGCTGAAAGAAATGAGAGTGCGTACGCTGGACGGGTAGTACTGGAAATTACCCGTCATAGAAAATTTTAGCTTGTATGAGAAGCGCATTCTATATGGTTTATATTCTTTGATAATACTCTATTCGAAATATGCCATAAAAAATAAATAGTAAGGCTATAGTTGCAGTGCGAGGCAGATTCATCAGCATCTTGTTACTAATTCCATCAATACCTGGAACTTTCTTCGGGTTGAGCTCAGCAATTAGTTTATGTACATCACGCATCTTAAACTTTAAGGGTCGAGGGTAGAGCAACTACACTCGGCAAATCAGCAACACCAGTACATGTATTTGGGGTAAATACGGATTTTAAATGCTCAGCAAATATTTTAGCTTTTTCAGTATCGCTTCTTGCCCAATCACCGGTCGAAGTGAGCAGAGGTGGTTTAATCTCAACGGGTCTTTTAAGCTTTTTAGTAGCGCGCCACAAGGAGTAATTAGATGCTGGTGTGACATCGAGATTTTCGAGATAATTTCTAAGAGATGCAGTTTTCTCGGATGCAAGCAACTATTGGAGCCGTTTCGTGCACTCTTTAAATCTAATTTTATTTTGGGGTGATCTGCGCTGTTTCCATTCCCTTCTAGCTCTTCTTTTTTCACATACGAGACGTTCAATGTCTGTAGAATAAATTCTGTTAAACCCAGTCTGCGGATGTGAGGTAGCGGCATGTTCAGCAGCCTGTTTAATATTTTCGTTAAGATTGGCAATGTTAGATTCAATATCATCTGGTGTTCTTAGCTTAATATTTTCCGTACAATGACTATTAAGGTCTTTCTTGAATCCCAATTAACACGATGTATAATCTTTACATATGGGTGAAGTAAAGCGCTTCTCACTGGGCTGCAAATTGTAACGATCGTGGGGGAGTGATCGGACGAGATATCTAGAGAAGCTCCAACTTGAACTAAATCCCTAGAGATATTTTTCATGACGCCAAAATCTATGACATCCGGAATTTTTTGTATGTCAGTAGACCAATAAGTGGGCTCCCTACTCGAAATGACGTCCAAGTCCATTTTTGCAATTGTGTTGAACAACGCTCGACCTCTGGGTCTAATAAGATGCGAACCCCAGAACGTATGTTTTGCATTGTAGTCGCCAGCTGCTACAAAACAAGGTCCCAGAGATTTGTAGAAATCCTCATATTGATCCTCAGTGATTGAAAATCTGGGAGGGGAGTAAATTGATGATATAACAAAATTTGTACAAAAACTTTCAATGCCAATATTTGTTGCTTGTAGGTGTTCTTCACGAATGTTATCAAGAACATAGTGCTTGAGACTTGACTTTATTAGAATAGCTGATCCACCGCAGGAAGAGCTCAAGTTCATTTTTATGTTGGCGAATGCCGTTTGCGTTCCAGAAACATATTTTTAACGTGTTCATGGTTTGTTAACTAATGCTTGAAGCAGTGTATTCTGCATTCGAAGCATTTCCTGCATAGTCATATTTGTTGTAAAGATGTTTATAGTTTGCACCAGATTATCAATAGTGGTTTCATGGCGACTGAAGTTAAAGCTCGAGTTTGCATTTGTTGAATTATTTGGTGGTGAAACATTTTGTGATCGAATAGAATTTGTCTTAGCAGCATCTGCATACGAAACACGGGAAGTGACTGGTTGGATCATTTGCGCAAAAGTGGCTGAGTAAGCGTTTGCTGATTGAGCACGAGCTAATTTAGGTTTTTGCACCATAGTCTGTTTGACGAAAGAGTACACAGGACATCCTCTGTAGTTAGCGGTGTGATTACCTCCACAATTACTGCATTTTTTATCACTTTGAACTTTTGGCTTATTGCAACTAGCAGTGCCGTCTAATTCGCCGCACACAATACAAACAGATGGTAAATTACAGTATGTTTTTGTATGGCCATATTCTTGGCAATTATGGCACTGTACAGGACCTGAACGATGTGGCTCTTCAACTGAGATTTTTCGGTACAAGAGGTATTTTAAATTATAAATTGGATGAGTCTCATTTTTTCTTAATTTTATATCATTTGGCTCAAATTCAAATCGAAATAGAGGTTGGGGGATTTTCTCCCTATTTATTATGTTTGATACATTTGTTACCTTAAATCCCTGGAGGACGAGTGCATCTTTTATTTCTTTGGGAACAACGTAAGAATATATGCCCTTCAATACCTTAATTAAGAGCAAAAATGTTGGCCTCCCTAAGACAAAAAAGTTTGCTAAATCAAACTTCAAGATCAGACTGTAAATATGGAAGATATAACGAAAAAACTAAAAAGGCGACCCCTACGTTAGGCCAAAAAAAGCAAAAATATTTTTTTTAAATGTCCTTGGAACAATACTTTATATTCTCTGGTGTACGTGCCGCTTTTTTTACCTGTTTGGCGAGACGCTCTAACGATATCCTTATGAATATATCTCTATACTACATATACGTGCTTTGGTGAAGGGTATATAGCACTTTTACTGGTTTAAAATTTTAGTATCTTGTGTGTCCGCTTTTTGATCAAAAACTTCTCTAAACCTTTTAGGCATTGAAGAAACCAGATGCACAAAGGAGACCAGAGTTGAGGAAAGTGACTTATGAAAAAAGCTAAAATCCACTGATTTGATCACTGTTAATAAGGAACAAATATAGTGTGTTTGTTATTAAGTATTTTTAGTACAATAATCAAAACAAACAACAGAAAATGCAAATGAAATGAACAATTGAATATGTTTACAAAATAAAATGAGAGTTTAGAGTGTTGAACTAAAATAAACAATTTGTAAAAGATTACGGCCGTATTCACAAAAACTATTTAAGGTTTATTAAGCGGTTATTTGACATATTTCTATGGGAAATTTGTCAAATAAACCTTTAATAAACCTAAAATATTTTTTGTGAATATGGGGGTATTAGTATTATAAAAGTGATTTAAATTAGTTGCCAAATGATGACAGACTCAATTTAAAAAATTTTCATAGAAAAATATTAATTTTTAACTGAGGCATTTTTAGATTTAGTTGAACTGAATGAATTTTAATCAGAAACAATTTCTTATTCGGGCTTAAGTTCAGTAATTTCAATTCTTATTGAATGAAATATTTTCATTAATTAATGTGAATTTCTAAAGAAAACAAAAATTAAACTAGGCTTTTTAGCTGGGGAAAATACCGATATTTTTCTGTGCAGCCACGCACTTCACCAGCACCCTAGTCTATCTACTTGAGTAGAGATTGTTATTAACATCAGCTATTTAACGTAAATTTTAATGAAACATACTTAGGTAGAGTAATATGACTTCGTGCTAGCCTAAATAGAAGAATGAAAACAATGGAAAAACAAAAAAATTAATAAGTGATACTTACCAATGTATTAACCAAAGGTAAATCAATAATTGTATGCACAACAATCATTTGTCATATTCCGTTTCATATTCCGAAGAATTTTTGGATGTAACTGAACTCGTTGTTGAAACTTTAGATTTACCTAGGGTTTACACGTGCAAGTACAATTTCGAAAAATTCAATGCATTGAAACTCTTTTACTAACACAACTACACTTTCGGCACTTGCAGTCTACTTCCGATTCAACTGCCAAGTAGCAGTAAATGGAAAGTTAGCTAACAGTGTTGCCCTATTACAAAAGGCTTACAAAATGCAAATAATTTGCCAAATAAAAGATGGCGAAAGGAGTGGAGAAATGCGAGGCTCCTTTTTAGGGTTCCGTACACCAAAGGTAAAAAGGAACCCTATTGTTTTCGCTACGCTGTCTGTCTGTCCGTCGGCTATCTACATTCTGAAAATTTAAATGATCCATGACATCACCATTTGTATATCAATGTTGGCTCCGAATTATTATTTGTATCTAAGTCTCCTTCATCAAAAGTACCGATGAGTTTTGATGCTGTATTATGAAGAAGGTCTGACAAACCAATGACCTCGCCCACTTTTCTATTTAAGAAACTTCCTTATATTGTATTTATTTCTAAATAAACAAGGCCCATATTAAAAATGAGTGCTAGTGCGTCGATCACCGTAAAAAGTTTACTATACTTTGGCGTTGGAATGCTTTCCACAATAAGTAATTTCAATGTATTTTTAAAATAAAAAATATTTTACTAAATAAGTAAAATAATAATTTGCGATTATTAGTGCGTTAATAAATGTTAAACTTAAATTGGCAGCTTTTTTTGGTTGGGTCTTCGCTAAAATCAATTTGAATGAATCAAGGCTTCTTGTTTAATCATTTTGCTTCTGCATCGAGCGTTATCGTAATCCTTACTTGGCCGATCAAACTTCTTTCTGTATACATATAACAAATCCTAATTTCTTTTCTGACATTTAGAAATGTATTTATTGCATTCACTTATCTTTTTTTCATATATGTAATTTCAAAAAATTCAATCGATGTTTTCAGATAAACCATACCTAGTAGTTAGGTTAGGTAGGGGTGGCAGTCAGAAAGCCGCACCCACTTAGACCGTTTTGGACCATTGTGATACCACGGAGACTCTGCTTATGCGGAGTCCACACCGTCGAACCAACCAGAGCTCAGTATAAAGCTACTAGTACCTTGAAGTTCAACACTAGCAACGTCAGAAAGTTTCCTGAATTCAAGAGCGCCCATTGTGGCCATTCTCTTACCTGCAAGTCCAGGACAGTGACAAAGAAAATGTGCTATGCTTTCCTCTTCATCGATATCTTGGCAACTATGGCAAAAGTCGTTGTGTTCAACCCTTAGCCTTTGTGCATGCCTACCTATGAGACAGTGTCCGGTTAACACGGACACTAGAATCGAGATTTGTTTCCTATTCTTCGAAATTAGGTAATCCGTACCTTTCGTATTTATGTGAGTCCATAACTGACTTGTGATCACGCAATCATTTCTTGTGACCCACCTTCTATTTTTTTCGTCCTCTGTCTTGCGCCTAAGTCTGAGTTTGCAAGAGAGTAGGGGTAGACCCACACATTCCAAATCCGGTGGAACCTGTAAGGTTGTCCCAATTCTAGCAAGCTCGTCAGCTCTAGAGTTCCCCTGAAAGCCTCTATGCCCCGGGATCCAGATGATCCTAATATCAAACTGCTCTGCCATCTCATTTAGAGATGATCGGCAGTCGAGGGCTGTTGTTGTTCTTAGAAGCGGGGATTCGAGGGCCATAATAGCTGCTCGACTATCGGTGTAAATGTTAATCAAAGTCGTTGAAGTGACATTCACTTTCAACCAATTCGCAACTACTCTTATAGCAAGGATATCTGCCTGAAAGACACTGCAGTCATCCGGAAGTCGCCTTGCAATACGAAGACCTAAAGCCCTCGAAAAGATCCCATAGCCCACAGCTTCATGAGTTTTGGAGCCATCCGTATAAAAATCAACACTTTTTCTTCTACCTGGAGTTTCATTCATCCATATTTCTGTGGATGGTATCCAGGTTTTATAAAGACGTTCGTGTACTAGAGTAGGGGAGGTTTGGTCAATCCTCCATCCCCTAACTTCATCATCGAGTATTCTCCGTTCCACAGAGAGGTACATCGACGACGGATTGCCGAGAACGTTGCCATCTCCTACTAAATCTAATGGTAGTAGATGAAGAAGCATTCCCAGTGCACCCGACCCCAATTCTTCCCAATGGATTTTTTGCATAGATATAGTGAAATTGTTGCTTTTTTCACTCTCTCTAGAATATCCGCCTTGAAATCCAGCTTTGAATCAAGAATAACACCAAGATATTTAGCAGTGTTGGGCACTTTTATCTCCGTATTATTAAGAGTGATAGGTCGGAAAATGAGGTATCTTATACTTCCTAGAGGAAAGGACTAGTTCCGTTTTATTAGGATTAACGGCGAGCCCTCGTTTCTCCGCCCATCTTGTTAAATATGAAAGACCATCCTGAAGGACATGGGTGAAGATCATGTAGCAAATTTTTGCAAATCGAATTCACACGTATTCTTATTCTCTTTCATTTAGTCTTATCTGAGATAAATTTTTGCTTATCTTTTTACTCATTTTTCTCAAACGCACTGCGAGAAATTTATTGTTTATGCTGTTTATGTTAAAAAATGCTTTTGCTTACGTGAAAATTGAAAATTATTTTCTCTTAAAAATTGGTTTTTAATAGTTTTAAGCTCAGAATTTAAGTGAATAATAATAATACACAACCCCGTACCAACCCCCAAATTCGACAATACACCAACTATCGCATCTGGAGATATATTATTAAAAGCGCCCTCAATATCTACGAAGGCCACAAAGGTGTATTCATCTACAGAAAGAGATTTCTCTATCGTGCCAATCAGGTCATGTAGAGCCGATTCGGTTGACTTTCCCGTTTTATATGCATAGTAGTTTATCATTGATGGTTTTGCGGATATAATGATCAACCATCCTTTCTAATGCTTTCAGAAGAAAGGATTATAGACTTATAGGTCTGAAGTCCCTCGGTGTGGTATGAGAGCTTTTACCAGCCTCCGGTATGAAAACCACTCTCGCTTCCCTCCAGTTATCAGGAACATAACCCAGTCTTAGACAACTGGTGTAAATTCTCAGTAGCCTTGGAGCTATGAGATTCGATACTTTCCATATCTCGGCCGGTATGATACCGTCGGGTCCTGGTGACTTGTAAGGCTTGAAACTTCTCAGAGCCCAATTTAATGTCTGCATATTGACGATGTCAGATATATTTTCCGCAGGTATGGGGTAAGGATCAGATGTCTGAATCTCAGACACTGAGTTACCCGGAAAGTGAGAGTCCAGCAGGGTTCTTAACGACTCCTCGCTGGATGTAGTCCACGTCCGATTGGTATTCTTCAAATACCCCAAAGTGCAAGGAGTAGCGGACAAAATTTTTCTCATGCGAGAGGCTTCTGAAATATTTTCAATATTTTCACAAAACTTCTTCCATGTTGTATTTTTAGCAATTCTTATCTGCTTTTTATACTCTTTTAATTTACCCTTATAAGCTATCCAGTCCAGTTTATTTCTAGATGATTTAGTAGTAGTTACTATGTACAAAATTTGGTCAACCTTGTCCGACCGAGTAGTCCCATCATTGAGACTTTCCCATGTTAATTTACAGAGCGATTTATTTTTAATGTTATCTCCATGATATCTATAACTGTAATAATAAAATTGAACCTATCGCAACTTAAGTGTATAGGTATGTATTTTACAATACAAATATTAGGTAAAAACATACCCATAATAGGGATGTGCGCGCAGGCGCCTTTGCCCTTGTGGTTATATAACTATACTGTCTGTGTAAATTAATTTTTATATGTTTGAGCCAAATAAAAGTAATTAGTTACAAAAAAATATTTAATACACCTTCAAGAGGTCATGAAAAATGTGGGTTTGTTTGAATATCAGGAAAAACATGTAAATTTTCACCTGAGGTGTTATATTTGTGTATACATTTTAAAACTGATGTAATGGCAAAGGTATACATATTATATACCGTTGAATAGACAATTATGTCTTCTATTGTGATAACATAAAAAAAGTTAAGAAGCATTTGAAGTACAGAAAATTAGATCAATAATTTAGGCAAAAATAAAAAATGTAGAAAATTTAATTTTGTAATCAAAATTGGATTTTGAATATTTCGAAAAGTATTAAAGGTATGAGAATATTTTTTTTCTGTTTGCAAAGCTAAATGTATGCTATTGAACATAAATAAAATGTTTCCCGATTTATAATTTTATAAAATTTTTTTTTTATTGGGACAAATTGTGTTAGAAAAATTTTAGCATTTTTAGAAAATTTCCTCCCCTGCCTATATTTATTTGTGGGATTACAAGAGTTTCTTACAAGTTACTGACAACAAGTTTATTTATAATAAAAAGTCAAAAAAATTACAAAAACGAGCGATCAATTTTTTCCCACATCCAAAAATTAGATTTTTTGCAAAATATATGCTAATTTTCGACCAATGCTGGATGTAGGGTGCACCATCAAGAATCTCTAAAACTTAATTCACAGTCTTTCTTGTCGCAGAAACAATCAAAGCTTTTATCAAATACTTAATATTTTTTTAAAATATACGAAAAAAATTAAAAATAATTTTTTCACAAAATATACAAAATTTTGTCATAATTTTCAAAAATCCAAATTGCAAAATTATTCCTTGCTACAATTTTTGAGATATCAAAAAAATTCTTTTTTTCATATAAATTGTAATATATGTAGTTTTCTTTCAAAAACAATAAAACCAACTGATTTTTGCCATGTACTAAAGAAGTTATGTACCAACGATTAAAAAAAGTCAGGGCCAAAAATTAAAAAAAAAATTCAAGTCAAATAACTTGAAAACTGTAAGAGATAAAATTGTGCTCTTTGCATGTTTTAGTTTTGTTTCCTTACGTTGATTGTCCCGCTGAAAAAATTATTAAGATCGGTCGATATTTACAGAAGTTACAAGCTCCGAAAAAAATTCGACAACCGCAATTTCCCACTTTGAGGCTCTTTGGAGCTACCCTGTCTTGCAACAGGGTGCCTCCAAATATACTTTCTGAAAAGTTTAGCAATTCTTTCCAAAACAGTTATTTTCATCGAGATCGGTTCACTAGTTCAAAAGTTGCGAACTTTTTACCCCTTTTTTTATTTCACGCCACTGTGTGATGTTAACATCAAATAATTTAAGGCAGCAAACCACCTACTTTAAGGCTATGTTAAAATATTTTATTGTTTTGACAAATAACGTTTTGTTAAAAAATTTAATGAAAACAGCGAATTATGTGGATTTATAAAATAAAAAATGGACACTTAAAAATTTAATGAGCAGAATTGGTAAAAATGATTTTTATTTTATGTGGAAATTATTTTTCAATGTGTAATTTTTTATTTAGAACGCATAAACCAATTAACGGGCTATTACCCGACAATAACTTGTAAAACGAGGATTGATTGCTTTTCCCTTCCAGATGACCACTTCAAAGGTAAATATCGTTTTAGCAAAGAAACAGTGAGGAAAATTATAAATTTGATAAAACCGGACATTGAGGTAGACGGCAGGGGTGTGGAACATCACCAGAACTGCAAGTTTTGATAGCCTTACGTTACTGGTGACGAAGAGAGGTAAGCAGAATATTCCGTGACAGTACGCTGAGTGCACATTTGACACAAAGCGTGACACAAAGCGCTGTTGGCAGAATTTGTGCCAAACTGTCTCGCGCTATAGCGAAACACGCTAAAGAATTTATAAAATTGCCATCTACTGTTGAAGAAGTAGTGGAATTGGCAAAAGACTTAAAAAAAATTCGCAATTTTCTAGGAGTCATTGGTGCAATTGACGGCTGCTACATAAAAATTAAGAAAACAGGTTGTGATGCCGCGCAATATTACATTTACCGAAAAGGATTCCATTCGCCCAATGTTCAGGTACTTCAGGTGTAAAATTTTTTTATCAAGATTTTATAAAATTTTATTACAGGTTGTTTGCGATTCCCACCTGAAAATACTAAATATTGTCGCAAAAGATTGGAGAGGTAGCACACACGACTGCCGGATATTTAATGAATCAGAAATCAAAGAACGATTTGAAAACCGGGAATTTCGAGGTCGTTTGCTTGGCGCCTCCGGCTATAAATTAACGCCATACATCTCTACTTCGCCCCAAAAATGAGAAGGAGTTAAAATACAATAATGCACATATTGCAACTCGAAATACCGTTGAGCGATGTTTTGGTGTTTTTAAGCAAATATTTCGATGCTTGCTTGGTATGACCGTAAGCTCTCCAAGCGCTAAAGTATTAGTTGTAGCTTTAGCTGTTCTTCATAATATCGCAATAGAAGAAAACGATGACTTCGCAGGTAACCTTTATTATGTAAATATTTATTATAGTAAATACATATGTCGGTACGTATGTTCTTAATTTTTTAATGAATTTACTTTAAAAAAATAATTTTAGCTGACTTTGAAGGAAACGAGTCAACTCAAACAGAAACTATTGAAAGAGAGGAAGAAAGTTCAGGAAGAAGAGAAAGTGATGTACTTAGATCATTTATTCAAAAATATTTTTAAAAACATTAAATTAAAATAAGTAAGAAACATACATATATCTATGTAATGGGTGTTTTTTATTGAGGTATAGAACTTTAAGTTGGCATCACTTTTTTAACTGGCGGCCATTTGGTCAGCTGTCAAGTGATTAGTATTTAGTTTGGTTTGCCATTTCATCATGAACAGGTTGACAAAAGAACAACGCTTGCAAATCGTGCAAATTTATTTCGAAAATAATGGTTCAGTTCGCGAAGTTTACCGCAAGCTCCGTCCATTTTATGGTCGACATAATCGTCCATCAGAGCAATTAATTCGGTTAACCATGGATCGTTTTCGCACTACGTTTACTCTATGTGATAATACGCATCCGCAGAGACGTCGAACAGTGCGCACCGAAGAAACAATTGCCGCTGTAGAGCAAAGTGTTGAAGAGGACCCGAATGATTCGATTCGCCACCGTGCACAGCAATTGGAGCCGACTAACCGACTATTTTGTTCCCGAATTGGATGGCATGAATGTGGATGAGTTGTGGTTCCAACAAGACGGCGCTACATGCCACACAGCGCACGTCACAATCGATTTATTGAAGGAAACATTCGATGAGGGCATAATTTCGCGGAATGGACCTGTCAATTGTCCACCAAGATCATGTGATTTGACACCATTGGATTATTTTCTTTGGGGATATGTGAAGTCGCTCGTCTACGCCAACAAACCAGAAACGTTAGGGGACTTGGAAGCCAACATTTGTGGCGTTATTGCCAACATACGGCCCCATATGCTCGAAAAAGTGGTTGAAAATTGGACCTGTAGAATTGGCTTTATTCGAGCCAGCCGCGGCGGCCACATGCCCGAAATCATATTTAAACATTAATGGCATAAAATTATCCTTCAGTAAAGCCAAATTGATGGACATTAAAACGATTTTCTTGTGTTTTATTTCAATTCGAAGTTCTACAGCTCTAAAAAAAACACACGTTATATATATTAGGGTGGTTCTTGAAAAAAATTGGATTTTGTTATGGGCCAACCGGGATATATATTAAGCAGCGTGAAAAAATTACGCATGATTTTTTTTAAATTTTTCTATTAAGGTTTAGGGGTCGCTACCAGCTCGATGCCTTCATAACTTTTTCCATGTGGGAGTGTATTAAAAAATATAAAAAAATATAAATTTTTTTCACAACATTATTGAATGTAAATTTTTTTAAAAAAAAGTTGTATATTTTTGTTGCTTTGCTATTTAAGAGGATTTCGTACTCTAGTCCAGTACCTTCAGATTAGGGGATTTGTCCCCAAAATGGGAATTTCGCCTCTAATTTGGGGAAAGAATTTCGTGGGGAGGGATTTGGGGACTTTTCATTTCGAGCTCTAACAATTTGCATGTTTCAGGAAAATAATTAATCGTGGATGTTGATTAATATTTTAGTACCGGAAACATTTCAGTTTTTAAAAATATCTTAGAGTGGTGTGGCAATCATACTTTATAATGAAAATGACATTACCATCATGGTAATACCGCGAACATACATATGTACATAGGCAAAACCGTGCTAGCAGCTGCAGAACTAGCTCTCTGTCAATTAACATTTTTTTTTTTGAAGAAGAAAAATTACTGTTGAAAGTTTTGATTGTGGAATTGATAAACCCACGGTTCTACCTTAGTTAATGTGTCACGCATAAAAAAACTATGTATGTGTGATTACCAGAAAATATGAAAAAGTTTGAACTTTTTAAAAATTTGCAATTTAAGCACATTACAAAACATAGATTTGATTCGGTGTATGGAATTTTGAAAAATGTTATAGATCCAAAAGTGGCATTGAGCGTATATGAAAACCAATGGAATAAAATTGCTTATATCGACTGGCGGAAACAAACAAAACAAACTTTTCCTAAGGACGTATTTAGATGAGTTAGAAGCAAATTACTAAAGCAAGATTTTTTAATTTTTTGCCAAAAGGCATTTTTCTTAAGAAAACAAAAAAAAAAACGATATGAAAGAGCACTTCCGGTTCATCAATATTTGAGTGTTATATACCAAAATTCTTGGTTTTTAGAAAATCGAAGGAATTTCGAAAAAAGGATAAAAAGTGAGACGGTCCAATGTACAATTGAATTTTAATAAAAACATTTTAAAAAATAAAAATAAAGAATTTGGTCAATTGTACTAAAAAAAGTACAATTTTTCGTGTAACTTTGTGAAAATCTTATTTCGCATCACTGCGCATCGGACTTAACAATCGTTTTTTATGAATGATATATTTTGATATATTTTTGGGGACAAAAGTTAGGATTTTACTGTTGAAATGGGGATTTTTGGGGACATGATGTTTTAAATTGGGGATAAGAGCCAAAATTTTTCTGCCAGCACTGCTCTAGTCCGTCTTTCGGTTTCTACACGAAAATTAATGAAAAAAAAATTCAAAACGTTAAATATGACGATATTTGTTTACATTCGTCTTTAATCTAAAGGAAATGATAACAAACGAACCGTAGCCGAAAAAAATTCCCTCCCAACCCCTCATTTTAATTGTTAATTTATATTTTTGAACTTTTTAAAAATGTTTGAACCTCAAAATCATGTTTTTTGTTCGCAATAATGTGGTGAACACCGCCAATTATTCAAAAACTATGGCAAAATCAGAGAGAGAAAGAGTGTGAAAAATTCAGAGAATAAGAAAATCCGCAATGAAAATAAAATATATTTTAATTTTATTCCGTTCCGCACTGCGGTTTTTTACTTCAAAATCGTATGAAAAACCGCACCGCAATAAATAATCTCTACATTGTGTTCAGACTATAAGGCCCGTGAAAAAAATGATTTGTTTAAAATTTTTCTATTAACGTTTAGGTGTCGCTACCGGTTCCCGCACTTTGGTGTATAGGAAGAAGGTCTCTGCATTTATTTACATATTTTTCCATGTGGGTGTTTTTTTTTTTTTTTTAAATTATTTTATGCATGCCATTAAAGAAAAATGTTGAAAATATTGCTTAACATTTAAATACTTTTGCTAAAAATAACAAACCTAACATAAGTAGGCTTTTGAATTTGTATGTAAAATAGCATGCTTTGATTTTTATATTATAAGCTTATAACGTGAAAATTATTTTTTGTCATTCATCAATAAATCTTTAAATCGGTTAGCACATTTACGGGTTTTAGTTCAAAATCTTTTTCTGAGACGATTTATCAACTTTTATCCAGTTGCCTTTCCGATTGTAATTTTGAATTAATTAACAAGGTATAATGATGAACAATTCTGATTGATATTAGATATAATCTGTACATGTTAAGGCCTAGTCCTCTAAAACTTTAAAGCAGTGTCGTGAATATAATTTGTAATATATTTACAACAAATAAGTTACTTAACAACCTTGCAATTGATTTTATACTTAAACAGGTAAGTTATAAAAAATTTATAATATTGAAGCAATCGGCCAGGTATCAGCAGAGCTATGCAAAACCAAACTTCCTACAACAAGTAAGAGTGCTATATTCGGCTGTGCCGAATCTTATATACCCTTTACCAAAGTGCGTTTATGTAGTATAGAGATACATACATACAGACATACTTACTTTTATGTAGAAAGAAAAAAATAATAATTTTCAAACCCTAGAATCATAATTTTAGATTTTTCTGATTACTTATACCAATTTAGTAGTTCTTAAAAAAATATAGAAAGTGTGTTAAGTGAAAAAAAGGAAATTCAAAAAAATGTTTTAATTAGTTACTTTAATGTCTAGAAAAAAAATCATAGTTTCCAGCTCTGGAGCTGTGGCTTTTATTTTTATAATTTTCTATACCAAACTTTTCTTTCCAAAACGTAAAATATATATAATTTATAAAGGAAAAGATAAAAATTAATTAGACTTAGTTACTTTTATATATCAAAAAAGTGTAAGTGTCCCAACCCTGAACTCATCTTTTTTGATTTTTCTGATTTCTTACACCAATCTCTTTCTTTTAAGAATTTAAGAAATGTTTAATTTATAGAAAAAAAGGAAAAATTTGTTTTAGTAACTTACTTTTGTAGAAAAGTTAAAGTTTTCCAACCCTGGAATCGTCTTTTTAATTTTTCTAATTGTTTTTTTTTTTATTTGAAATACCAATTTTATTCGTTATCAAGCATAAAATAATTTTATTTAATAAAAATAGATAAAAATTAGTTTTCGGTAGTTAATTTTTTATATCACAAAGAATCCTCCTTTTTGGTTTTTTTTTTGATTTCTTACACCATCTTTTTTTAAGAATATAAGATATGTTTAATTTATAGTAAAAAAGAAAAAATTTGTTTTATTAAGTTACTTTTGTATAAAAAATAAGATTTTCCAACCCTGGAAACGTCGTTTTAATTTTTTTTAATTTTTTTTATTTTGAAATACTGAAGTATAAAATAAGTTTATTTTATAAAAAAAAATTAGTTTTCGGTAGCTAATTTTTTATATCACAAAAAGTGTGGATTTTCCAACCCTGAAATCAAACTTTTTAATTTTTCTGATTTCTTATACTAATCTATTTCTTTTAAGAATATAAGATATCTTTAATTTATAGAGAAAACGGAAAATTTTGCTTTAGTAAGTTACTTTTGTAGAAAAAAAGTTAAAGTTTTCCAACCCTGGAAACATCTTATTAATTCTAGAAGGTTAATCTTTAATTTGAAATACAAATTTTATTCGTACTAAAGTATAAAATAAGTTCATTTAATAAAAAAAATAAAAATTAATTTTCGGTAGTTAATTTTTTATATCAGAAAAAGGTTCAGTTTCCCAACCCTAGAATAATCCTTTTTGATTTGTCTGATTTCTAACATCAATTTCTTTCTTTTAAAAACATTAGATATGTTTAATTCATAGAAAAAAAAAGGAAAAATTTGTTTTAGTAAGTTACTTTTGGATAAGAAAAAAAATAAAGTTTTCCAACCCTGGAAACATATTATTAATTTTTTGAAGTTTAATTTTTTATTTGAAATACCAATTTTATTCGTGGTAAAGTATAAAATAAGTTTATTTAATAAAAATAACTAAAAAATTAGTTTACGGTAGTGAATTGTATATATCACAAAAATCGTAGGTTTTCCAACCCTGGAATCATCCTTTTTGTTTTTCTGATTTCTTACATCAATCTCCTTCTTTTAAGAACATTCCATATGTTTAGTTTATAGAAAAAAAGGAAAAATTTGTTTTAGTAAGTTACTTTTGCATAACAAAAAAAGCTAAAGTTTTCCAACCCTGGAAACGTCTTTTTAAATTTTTTAATTTTTTTTTATTTGAAATACCAATTTTATTCATGGTGAAGTATAAAATAAGTTTATTTTATAAAAATAATTAAAAAATTAGTTTACGGTAGTTAATTGTATATATCACAAAAATCGTAGGTTTTCCAACCCTGGAATCATCCCTTTTGCTTTTCTGATTTCTTTCATCAATCTCCTTCTGTTAAGAGCATTACATATGTTTAGTTTATAGAAAAAAAGGAAAAATTTGTTTTAGTAAGTTACTTTTGCATAACAAAAAAAGTTAAGGTTTTCCAACCCTGGAAACGTATTTTTAATTTTTTTAATTTTTTTAAATTTTTTTTCAGTTAGAAATACCAATTTTATTCATACTGAAGTATAAAATAAGTTTATTTAATAAAAAATTATTAAAAACTAGTTTTCGGTAGTTATTTTGTATGGCAAAATGAAGTTTAAGTCTCCCAGCTCTGAAATCATCTGCTCGATTTTGCTGATTTTCAATACCAATCTTATTTCGACAATTTTTGATCCACCAGTCCAAGAACGAAGTCTCTAGCTTTTCTGGGAGCTTCGGAAAACCGATTTCACCTACAGACAGACGGACATCGCTTATTCGTATTCCCTATACATAAGGATCCAGAATATATATACTTTATAGCTCGCTTATTAATATTCTAGAAATTACAAACGGAATGACAAACCTTTATATACCCTTTTACCATTTTTTGGTAAAGGGTATAAAAAAAGAGGTATTAAGTCTCCTTTTTTACTACAAAATCTACAACAAGCTAACCAAAAGAGGAAGTTGCACCTCAACTGCAAATGATGTTTTGGCAATATGGGAAATGGCCGCAATACCAACACAAAAAAACCGAGTAGTAGATAAAATTGAAATATTATTTAATTCTTAGCAAAAACTTAAAAAAATAAGGAAAACAAAGCGAAGCGCTCAGAAGGCTTAATAAAAAAAGAACAAAACTGGGCAACTACGTTAGAAAGCCTTTTTGATATTGCTCACGCTAATGCCTTAAACATGATCGTAATACAGGAGGATAAAGATTTTTTATATGCTCAGAGACAGGTAAGTCGTCATGGAAAAATTGGTAATGTGGACTCAACACTTAAGAATGAATGCTAAGTACGAAAAATGGTGCAATATAAAACAGATTCGCGAAAATAAAATGATGGAGCTTGAGAAGAATTTTATTGATAATATTAACAAGCGAAGTCGCATTCAACTATCGTCTTCGTCAAGTGATGATGACCATTCATTATCTACTTTGAATGGTTCCGAACCAGTGGCAAAAAAAAGATGTATAGAGGTAGAAAACAAATTTTAAATGCTAATTTAGCTGTAAGTCTTAACGTTACAAAATTAAGTAATCGTAAAGCTGCAGTTGTTTTGACAGAAACAGTTAAAAAGATTGGTGGCGATCCTTCAGAGTATAATATAAACACTTCTATTCGTCGACAACGAATTGTCTTTTGAGAAAATATGGCCGAGTCTTTGAGAAGTAAGTTTAAGCCTGATGTTCCGCTTACTATATCAGAAGATATCAGCGGAAGTGAAATCGTAGAACGGGTTCCAATTTCGGTGACTGGTATGGGGGTTGATAAACTTCTCGCAAAGCCAAAATTATCTGCTGGAACAGGAGTTGCAGCTGCGTCGGCTGTTTTTGATACATTGCTAGAATGGAATCTTAGCAAAAAAGTCACATGCATGAGCTTTGATACAACTGCCACAAATACTGGAAGAAGAAATGGTGCGTGTGTTTTGTTAAAGCAAAAGATGAATAAAGATATGCTTTGGCTGGCGTGTCGTCATCACATCTTGGAAATAATGCTTGAATCTGCGTTTCGCCAAGGAACAAAATTAATCGGAAAAACTTTAAATCAGGAATTTCGGATCTTTTTGTTTTGAAAAATGTTAAAAATCTTATTGACGACAACAATTATTTCTTGCAAAAACAGTTAAACGAGTTTCAGACTCCAGATGACTACAAAGAGCTATTGAAGCTATCGTAATATTCATTGGTTTAATTTTTAATGTTGTCAATTTTATTTCTTTTTTTTTAAATGCATGCATACAAACCAAAAAAAATTGTTATAGTAATAACTTATTT
Organism: Tachina grossa; assembly: GCA_949987645.1. Taxonomy (NCBI): domain Eukaryota; kingdom Metazoa; phylum Arthropoda; class Insecta; order Diptera; family Tachinidae; genus Tachina; species Tachina grossa. The sequence goes on from OX465275.1 coordinate 127,401,469, forward strand.
CTTTAATTAATTCGTATTCTAAATTCAAATTTCTAAGTTTTACTCTCTCCACTTCCAACCTTGCCATCTCCACCAGCAATTTTGCTTTCTCCACCTCTTGTATTGTAGCAGACACTAGTTAACATGGTGTTTCTGCATACAATTGTTTAACATAATTTTATTAGCCTCAACATCGCTGGTAGCTGATGTGAACTTTAAGAAGAATGTAAGATTTTTTTTGCATAAGGCTGTTAATGTTCTGCATACTCTCATTTAATACCTCATTTTTTCCTGAAATAAATAAGAGCATGCATTTAAAAAATTTTAACATCTTATTCAGTTTCCGACAAGAGTAAAAGAATGGGAAGGGAAGGTGTCGCTGAAAATTTCGCTATGAAGTGGCGATTTCCTAACTGTTTAGGCGCACTGCATGGGAAGCACATCACGTTTCAATCTTTACGGAAAGATATGGTTCATAATTTTTTTTTTTCAAATTTATTTTTATTTATTTATTTATTTATTTAGTTTTGTAATAACAAGCCTACAAGGCCAATATAAAATTACAAAATAGTAAAATACCCAAGTATTTCAATAAAAGAATGCAATAAAATAAAAAATTCATGAGTTTTTAATGTAATAACTTAAAGCTAAAAGGATAGAATGCAAAATGGTAAGATAATTAATTGGAAAAAGGTGTAGAAAAAAAATTAACAATAAACAATCTCAATAAAAACCCCAAACATAAAAGTAGTAATTATAAAATATAAAATTTAAAAGGTCCAGTTAGGGCAGGCTCCAACTACTTAATAGCGGGTCAAAAAAGCAAAAGGAGTATAGTAATGTACAAATGAATTAACTAGGAGGAAAAATGTTTAAGCAATTTAAGTTTAAAAGCGTTATTGGAATGCGAAAAGGTACATAGTATTAAGGGCAGACAGTTCCAAAGACTAATTACCCTGACAAGGAAGGACATAGAAAAAGATGATTTGAAAATTCGTGGAAAAATAAGGTGATGATTTCTATTCCTTGGTGAAAATTTGAAAGACGTTGCGTAAGTTCAAGGGTTTACCACTCTTAATGATTTTACGAAAGGTAAATAGGTTACGAAGAGAAACGTAATTATCAAACGAGCAGCCCAGAATTTTTTTTACAAATCCTGAAATATGATCCCTAAGGCGAATATTATAAACGAATCTAACAATGGCATTAGTCAAACGTTTAAGTCTAGTCATGAGAAACCCAAAAGTCCCAGAGATAACCTCTAGGCCATATGAAAGTTGAGACATCAAAATCGCATGCGCTAGCCTTTTTCTCACATGAGGAGGCAAAAATATATTAGAAGTATAAAATTTTCTAAGCGAGGACCAAATTCTACCTGATAAGGAGTCAATGTGGTTATTAAACGACAGCCTATTATCAAGGATTAATCCAAGACATTTATGACTATCGACAAATTGAATTCTGTCTGCACCGAGTGGGCTCATAAGGTCCATAAAAAAACGAGGAGTCGGACCGAACATCATAGCTTTAGACTTAGATGTATTAATAGTTAAGGAATTAGTGTGAGTCCAAAACAAAACATTTTCTAAACATGAATTAATATTGTGCTCAAGAGTTTGATGAGAGATGAGAAGACCACTGAACAAAAGAAAAACATCATCCGCATAAAGAAATGGCGTACAAGAGGTAGAGCCAATGGAACTGGGCAGGTCATTTATATAAAGGATAAACAAGAGAGGGCCCAGAACCGATCCTTGAGGGACACCTGAGGAAAGGGGAAGCGTATCAGAATTCTCAGCATTCACTGTAACAAATTGGTATCTACCTGTTAAATAAGAAAATAAAAGCCTACACGCAGATCTGAAAAATTTAAATTCAGTAGAGAGTTTATAAATCATAATCGAATTAAATGCCTTAGATAAGTCTAACAATATTAAGACGCTAAAATTGTCTTCATTAATGTTACTCCTTATTGCGTCAGTAAGGCTAATAAGGAGGGAAGTAGTATTTAACCCTTTTCGGAAAGCAAATTGTGAATCAGAAATCATGTTAGCTACAAAGCGAAGCATCTGGTTTTTTAGGATAAGTTCGATAACTTTGGAAAGAGCAGGAAGTATGGAAATAGATCTCAGATCATCAGGGCTACGTATAGGGATGGTAACAATGCGGGCAATTTTCATATCAGAGGGGAAAACAGAAGAAGTCAAGATGGAATTAGTTAGGTCCATAAGAATATCAAATAAAAGGGAAAACAATTTTAAGAAATTTGCATGGTATACCATCGACACCAATAGACTTAGACTTAACTTTAAGTAAAGCATCAAAAAGCTCGACAGCGGTAATACAAGAAAAAGAAAAGAAGTTGTGAAGGCTTTCAAGTCCATCAATAACTGGACTTCAAGAACTAAGGTCATTGGAGCCGACAAAAAATTCATTGATAAAATTGGGATCAAGTTCGTGGATCTGATCATCCTTACCTGAATTGCCGACGACCGGATAATTCTCCAAAAGCCTCTAGAATCTAAGGTACTAAAAAGTTTGGCAAAATGTTTTCTCCGTTCACTGCGGATAGTATTCTTGGCTTTATTTCGTAGCTTGCAGTATGATTGCCAGTTAAGATTGGAAGGATCAGCTGAAAATGCGGAGAATGCAAGGTCACGCAAGGACCTGGCTAAAATGACATTATTTAATTTCATCCAAGGATTGCTAGTTCTACGCAGACAAATTCTAACGATAGGGACAAAAGAGAAAAGATCATTCAAAAGGGAACTAACAAGAGAACATTTACAATTAGTGGATGCAGCATTAAAGATTTGAGAATAGTCATACATAGAAAGAAAGACGAACAGCTCACCCCAGTTAATATTTTTAAAATCACGGTATTCTAGAAATTCCTGGGGGGAGCTAGCATTAAAAGTAAATGAAGCGAGAATAAGTGAATGGTCTGAAATAGATGGGCATTGCAGCTGGTAACTAAAGGAGTTTGTTGAGAGATTACTGACCAGGAAGAAATCAATAAGCGACGTTGTTGTTGCTCACAAATCAAAATGTGTCGGCATGGAATTATGAATCAAAGAAAAATTGGGCAAGAGCAGACTTAGAGGGCAAGAATACCATGCCAACTACGATGATGTCTGTATACCTTGAAAGTAAGTCATAATGAAGCGTTTCAAACAAATCCAAACAGCATTGGCAAGTCGACTGAACCAAATAAGATAACACTATTAATTGAAAATTCAACAAAAATGGATTCACACTCACTGACTTAAATTCTCGAGACTGCCCTAAATTTAAATTTCTTAGAGATATAAATAGCGACACCACCTCCCCTGTAGGGAGAGGGTCTATCATTACGACAAACATTATATCCAGGAAAAGCAACAGTACGATCAGCAACATGATCATTAAGCCAGGTTTCAGTAATTGCGAACAAATCAAACAGCCCAAAGCCGATAACAGACTTTATTTCATCAAGTTTAATTAAATTGGTCCCAGGAGATAGACTACGGCAATTAAGGTGGCCAATTTTTAAATGTTAAAATTAAAAGGAAGTAGAACATTGTTGAGGTGAGTTGTATCCCTAACTATAGGACCGAGATTATGTCTAGTGGACATCATAGTAATAAAGTATTAGAAAGTAATATGTGGGGGGATTGAGATTGTGAAAGGAGAAAAAATATAAAATATCATTATCTATAACAATAACAAAAATTAAAAATTTTAAAAACCCCCAAATTTTTTCAGAAAAGATGTTATATCTTCTAAACGGCTGGATCGATTTTTGTTCAAACATAGCTAAGAACCCTCTCGATCAAGTCATCTTTCAAACAGAAAGAACTAAATGAAAATCGGTCCAGCCGTTTGGCCTGTACGTGGACACAGACAGACACACAGACACACACTACAAACTTATGTATAACACCCCTTTTTTTAGTCGGGGGTTAACAAAAAATATATTAATAAAATAATCAAAAAAAAAAAAAAAACAAAAATAAGTAATCATAAAATAAATGCGTGTCATAAATTACATAAGTAAATCGGAATTTCAGGTACAATTCAATTTAAATAAGTATACAAATTAAATTGAATAAATTGAAGTTAACAAACAGGCACGCTCTGAAGATCACACCTACGAATCGCATACAACTTCAAAAGTAGCAGCCGTTTATGCAGACGTTAATTATATCTGCGTAAGCCATTGCCACCTTCCAAACTACATACGACCCAAGATGCGACACCCAGAACATGTCTAATATATTGAAAAGAAAAAACGATATTAAAGAATAAGTATTTCTTAAAGCATGAGAAAACAAAAAAGGAATAAAAAAATTAAATGATTAGAATACATACTCGAGGAGATAAAATACATGAGAAAAAATAACCCGATTAGGTAGCAGCATTAGTTTTTAGTAAGGCAGCACAGCCAATAGCATCCAATACGACATCCTTACCATCAGGTATGGTTATTTTGGCTTTAGGTTTGTCAGCATCTAGAATACGAAATTTGAGGATAGATTTTTCACTTAGTAGCTACTTACAGGCAGCGTTTAACTTCGATGATGCTGGCGAATAGTGATCGTTAAGGAATACTCTCTTATTGATCGATACGATTTTAGGATCATTACTAGAACTTGGAAGAGTGGTAGTAGACTTGATCAGATCCGAAACAACTAAAGCGCGAGATTTCACAGACATGAAATAGGCCTTCATAATCTGATCACGGACGACAGTATTATTAAATTTAACCAGAACGAATTGTTTGTTGTGCAGGTAACAAGTGTGGTTAATGTCTTGTGGACTCATGGGAACTTTATAAAAAGAAGCCAGATCGCAAGTAACAGCAGATAGGTCAGCAATGCCAGCGGGAAGGCCACGAATAGAAATGTCAGCGCGATTGAATTTGCGATGTAAGGAGTTATTTTGGACTTCAAGCTCCGAGATCCTTAAAGTAGTGAAGGATTCGATTTGACTTATACGAGCATTGCAGTCACTCACATCATATTTAAGACTATTAATACACATGGCAATTTCGGACTTAAATTCAGCAACAATATCACTCAAAGACTGTTTTATGGAGCAAACATTAAACTTATCATTATTTAATGCATCAGAGACTTTACGGTTTAGGGCAGCAATGTCATCACGCAGATGATTCCCAGAGTTGTTCGCTGGATTGCTTTTAAAGGATGAACAGATAAATGCAAGGTTGGAAAATTTACCCATGACCCGGAGCTCATCCTCACCTATTTTTTCGCAAGATGAGTGAAACTAGACTTGGCAGACATCACACTGCACACCACTTTGACCCTTAGAGAAGCCTGCATTACTGCCACCACATAATTCCTTTTTACCTCCAGCCATATTACACAAATATGTATGTTTGTGTGGCAAATTTAGAGACAGGAACTTGCAGTTTAATATGGCGAACTGAACAAACGGCGGTACAGCGCTACAAAACGACAATCAGCACGATAAATATGTATAAATGCATGTATACAAGAACACCGATAATTTTAGTCCTTTTCCAGTGATTCAAACAATAATTAACTATATATTATTGTAGAACAAAGCAACTATAAAGCAGCACTTTAATTTATAGGTAAAAATGTAGAAACAGTAGTAAAAGAATTAAAGAATTTAGGCAGCAATATGACAGCCGGCAAAAACACGTTTACTCAGGCATAAGGTTGCCAGATTCTCATAACTATAAGGTGACTAACAGCATAGTATTGTTGGCTCTTATTGGTGCTGATTGCTAATTTATTTATAAAGCTGTTGGATGTAATGGGAAAAAATGATGCTGGGGTTTTATTGCAAAGTGATTTGAAGAAAGTAATTGATAATGCGGACGAATATCACATTCGCGGACAAGACGGCAAATGCCGTCAAATTTAAAGCAATTTGTAGGGACAAGACGGTATATACCGTCGCTAATTTTTTCTGTTATTGGGACAAGCCGGTATATGCCGCACCAAATTCTATGTTAAATTATGGTTTGTTGTTATAAATGTCCCAGTGCAGTTTCTTCTTCGTGCCCTAGCAACAAAATTAACAACAAAAAAGTTTGCAAATACCTGTTGTGATTGAGTGTGTATCAATAGAAGCAAGACGGGATATACCGTTAATTTTCAGTTCATTTTTTGGATTGTGTCCCGTAGCACGTGCTATTTTTTGAAGCGAAAATATTTTTAGAAGAGTTGAATAAATTTTGTTTGGAAAATTTAAAAAGTTCGAGTTTTAAATTAAAAAAAAGGTTTTATGATATATATTTATTAACATATATGTATATATTATTAATATTTTTTATATGTTAGTGAAAAAATGGATCAATACAACAAAGAGAGAGAAAGAGTTTTAAAACTGTTTGAGGAAATTGATTCTGATAACGAATCTGCCAGTGATCCTTTCAGCGATGATGGAGAGTATGGCAGCGATCCAGATTATGAACCGGATGCAGAGAATTCTGACAAAAACTCTGGCAAAGAAGAAAAACCTACTTGCAGTACGTTTAAAGCTTCAGGTGAAGCTGTAAATTTTGATAAATCTAAAATACCATCAGAAGATGAATTAGACAATATTTTTGATTGCGAAGATGACGACTCTGATAACAGTTCAGACACAGATGAAATGGAGGAGATTAGACCCGACCTTGAATCTGGAGATGAGTGGGTAGAAACTATAGAAGAAATACCTCAATTTATATTTGATTCAGTAAATTGTGGAGCAAAAATCAGCGTCGACAAAAATTGTAGCCCGAGAGATGTTTTCGATGAGATCTTTACATCGGACATAATTACAAAATTGGTGAGTTCAACGAATATATATGGGTCAAATTTATGCTCAAATAGTCGTCCACATACGCGAAACGCACCTTTTGCTTCTTTCAAACCTACATGCAATGAAGAAATGCTTCAGTTTCTCGGCCTTTGCCTGCTCCAAGGACAAATCAAGGCACCCAAAATTCGCGATTTGTTTTCAAGTGATCCACTCTATTATCACCCGGTATTTCGTAACACAATGACTGGTCGGAGATTTGAACAGCTACTACGTTGTTTGAGTTGCTCTACTGAAAGGAACGATGAAAGTAAGCTAAAGAAAATTAAGCCTTTACTAGACCTCTTTATAAAAAGTTTTCAAAATGCCTACTACCCGGGAGAGTACCTCGCTTTGGATGAATCCCTCCTCCTACATCGGGGACGCCTCCATTTCCGGCAATATATAAAAGGCAAAAAAGCCAAATATGGTATAAAATTATACGAACTAACATCAAGCGATGGGTATGTATTGAATATTGAAATCTACCAGGGAGCAGTAGAAAAGAATCAAACATCAAAAGTGGGAGATATTGTTCATCGTTTAGTTTCTCCATACATCAATAAAGGTCACCACCTAATTATGGACAACTTTTATAACAGCGTCAGTCTCTCTAAAGATCTATTGTCATACAAAGTACACTCTACCGGTACGCTGAGAGCAAATCGCAAAGAAAACCCCAAAGATGTCACGGGTGTAAAGTTTTCCAAAGGTGAGTACATATGGCGTCGCCAGGGCCAAATTTATGTGTCTAAATGGCGTGATAAACGTGAAGTTCTGTGTATAACAACTGCCTGCCACCCTGAGCTCGTTGAAACTAGTACAAAGTGGGTACTTAATGTATTGAAACCAAAAGAGGTTATTACTTACAATAGCCACATGTCGGGGATTGACAAAATGGATCAAATGATATCGTACTATTCGTCACCTAGAAAAACAATCCGCTGGTATAAAAAGCTAATATTTCATTTATTGGACGTCGCAGTCTGGAACTCGTACTATATTTTTAAAATAAAAACTGACTCAAAAATGTCATTCATTGACTTTCGAGATATACTTATTAAATTCTTAATAAAATTGCCAGAATCCATACAATCTGAGAAAGAGTTAGTGCAAACGGGTCCTGTTCATGGAGGAAATAAAAAGTATTCAATGACACATACTTATAACTTGGAAAATCAACATTTTATAGAGAAAATACCACTAGCAACTGATAACAGAAAGAGGAAGACAATATACCTAAGATGTAACCAATGCAAAAAAGCGAAAATCCGAAAGGAAACATCGTACAGATGCAAAACTTGTGCCACTAAACCTGCTCTTTGCCCTGGTAAATGCTTCGAAGACTACCATTCATTTTAAAATAAGTTAAACTCCATGTTTTGAATTCTTTTTTTTTAAGTTTTTTGTTCCTTTTGCTCACATGTGAATACCTATTTTATATTTTGAATAAAATAATTTTGTGTTTCTATTCGTATTTTTTTTATTTCGTTTGTATAGTTTTTATCATTATTTATTATTTATTTCGTTTGTATAGTTTTTATCATTATGTAGTGTCTTATTTCCATCTATATTGCTTCTAATTGCTTCTTTCTTCTAAAATTGTTTAAAAATTGCACGTTATTTAATTTTATTCATAATGTTTTCATTTCTGTCTTGTTCCGGATAAATTGTCTTTAGTAGATCCAAAGATACAGTATGTGACCCACAGAGAATCAAAGCGAAAATTAACTGTCCGCGAATGAGATATTAAAAAAACAGCAATGTGAGTCCGATCAGAGGAGATGTGTAAACATTTAGTAATGAAAAATTTTTTTTAAGTTGGAAGTACTTATGCTTTTAATATATTTTTTTAAATTAATTAATTAAAAGTATCAAAAGACTCACGACACGCACGCTCACGCAGAAAAATATTTTACTCACGCACTTTCACGCACGAATGATATTGAAAATTTTCACGATCACGCACGCTCACGAACAAAATATTCTTACTCACGCACTTTCACGCACCAATGATATTGAAAATTTTCACGATCACGCACGCTCACTAAAAAGTATGTAATCCAATTTGTATCTTATTTTGTGTTGAAAAATTGGTTTTTACACACACATGTGTATGTGTGTATGTACATTTGTGTGCACGTGTATATGTAAAATTTACATTGCACAGTGGGGACTTTTACAAAGTTGGTAATAAATCTGGAACTTCTAAAAACTACTAATTGGATTTATATGAAACTCCTAACATCCGTAGAGGAGAACTTCGGCTTTATAACACATGTTATGATAGCCTTCTGGCTTGAGCTGGATATGAGTTACAGTAGGCCAAAGTTGACTACCTGGGACTCAAAAAAAATTCCGAGGCTTGTAACTTTTTTAAAAATTATCCGATTTTCACCGGATAAAACATTTTGAGATAAACTTGAAGTTCTTAAGAAATAATTTCCCAAGATGTGTTTCCGTATCTCTCATAAGATATTTTACTTAAGACAAAATTTTTTTTTTTTTTTTGCCTTGACCTTTTTTAGTATTTCGCCTATTACTTTTTAATTCATTGTTGGATTTTAAGTTAAAAGACAGCATTAAATTTGTGACAAAATTTGAAATAAAAATAGGAAAAAAATTTATTAACATATCCATTCTAAAAATTATATGACACACTTACGATTACAAATGTATATAATGCATAGCATATGTTAGTGAAAGGTTTTGTGCCAAACAAGAACTTGGTCAAAATTTATATCTCACTGCTTTTGATGGCCGAAATTTTTGATAGTACTTTGGCCTTTTTTCACATTTATGTTTTTGTGAGGATCAAATTAACTAAACTTTATATTTTTGTATGTATAGTGAATAACAAAACAATTGAGTGGGGTCATAAAAATTCTCCGGATAAGGAAGTGACCATGTTAGGGAAAGGGCGGCTGAAAGAAACAACAAACTTTCCTAATGATAATGTGTGTCTGTCTAGTGATGTAAAGTTCAAGGTTTATATTTTGTAAGAATAACTGCTGCTTGTCTCGGGCTTAAGTGTAGGTTGAGATCACACGTCTCGAAATCTCTGGCTCTGAGCTAACCGCGTAGATACATTTAAGTGCCGTATGAGGCATTTAACATCTCTCGGCATAGAATCACTGTAAAATATGATTCTTATGAAAATGTGTCATATTTTCATCGATATATTTTGAACTGCTTTATCCGATTATACATATTTATTTGTCATCTCAATACCTTGCATTTTAATATCAAGAACGACCCAATCGGACATTTTTAGCTCGAGATATGATGGATCAAGTGAAAAAATTACAATATCTAAAAAACTGTTAACCTTGATTTTCGAATTCAGTGGAAGAAAACACATAAGGAAAATCACCACTCATCAAATGTACATTTTCGGTGTAAATTAGTGTAATCAGTGCGTTTTAATTAAGGTAGATTTTTTTTGTGTTAAGCCTAGAACGTTTAACCGGGTACCCGAGTGTAAACTAGCAACTTTAAACGTTTGTAGCTGCAAGACCAATACGAATAGGATATTGAAACCTCGATTTAGGAAAATCAAGTCTTTTTGAGTTGTTTGTTGTTCATTCATGAAATTCGGCTCAGCTGTTCTAAATATGACAACTACGCAAACACATAACCAGGGTACCCGTGTACGATATTTTTCATGACGCAAAAATCTATAACATCTGGAATTATGTGTACGTCCGCAGGCCAGTAAGTGGGCTCCCACTAGATGTGATATCCAATCTCATTTTTGAGATTATGTTGAACAACGCTTGACCTCTATAGGTGTAATAAGACGAGAACCCCAGAACGTATGTTTTGCATTGTAGTCGCCAGCTGCTATGAACAAGGTCCAAGAGATTTGCAGAAATTCTAGTATTGATCTACAGTGATTGAAAATCTGGGAGGGGAGTAAATTGGAGAAATCACGAAATTTGTACAAAAATACTCTTCCTCTCGGGTGCTTTGAATCATATACGGTGTAGTCATTGATTTTAAAAAGACTTCTCGAAGTCTAATGAGGCTCAGTGTTCATCATTTTACCAATACTTTTTTCCATGAGGAAGTGCTCTAGTGCATTTTTATGTTGGCAAATGCCGTTTGCGTTCCAGAAACATATTAAAAAATGTGGAATAAAAAAATTGCTTACAAAAAATAAAGGTTAATTATTAGAGAAGTGCAAATGTCGTGATTTCATCGTGTCACGCGTGATCAAATTCATAATTCATCACGCCTGAGTGCGTGAGCGTGACTTAAAAAAATTTGTCGTACGTGAGCTATTTTTAATAATCACGCACGAATTCTCACGCTATCACAAGATATTATTCCTGCATGGGTGAGTATCAATGCACTATACCATTTTGCACATGCTACGATACAAGACCATTTGCACAAGATTATGAATTGGGCTACTGTTATAATTTTGTCAGGCGTAGTAAACAGATTCATATGAAATTCAAAAATACCAATTTAGGAAAATAAAATTATTTTAATACATTTTTTTATTGTACACAACTACACTTTCAATAAATTTTGACTTTTTTCAGAAAACCTGCGGTTATATATCCGCTTTTATAAAAAGCCACTCTTAAATTTTAATTTAAACTAAATTTTAAACAATAAACTAAAAATTAATAGGCAAAATACTAAAAATAGTCAAGGCAAATTTTTTTTGTCTCAGGTAAAATACTTATCTCATGAGACATACGGAAACACACATTGCGAAATTAATTCTTAAGAATTTCCAGGTTATCTCAAATTACCTTATCCGGTAAAAATCGGATAGTTTTTCAAAAAGTCACAAGCCTCAGAAATTTTTTTGAGTTCCAGGTCAGCTTTGGCCCACTGTGACTCAATTTCATCTCAAACCAGAAGGCTGTCATGACATGTGTTACAAAGCCTAAGTCCTCCCCTACGGATGTTAGGAGTTTCATATAAATCCAATCATTAGTTTAGAAGTTCCAGATTTATTGCCATTTACTTTGTAAAAGTCCCCAATGTGCAATGTAAATTTTATATATACACGTGCATACATACATATACATGTATGTGTAAAAACCTATGAATTTTTCAACCAAAAAAAATCGTGAGCGTGCGTGATCGTGATAAGCTGATCACCACTCGTGCGTGATTAAGAATATATGGTTCGTGAGCGTGCGTGATCTTGAAAATTTTAAGTATCATTCTTGCGTGAGTAAAATACTTTTCTGCGTGAGCGTGCGTGTCGTGAGTCAAAAAACGCTAACGTGCACATCTCTAGTAATTATCATAGGAGTAATATAAGAGGCAAAAAAAAAATTCAACAAAGATCACAAGATACTATTTTGCTCTTATTCACATTGACGTTCGTGGAATGATTTCATCAGTTTATAATTTAATTGAAAAGAAGATGAAAATTACGAGTAATTTAAAATAATTCGTAAATAAAAACTGTGTTATAAATAAAAATTATTAATAACTTTAGAAACTCACATTAAGTCCCTATTTACAGTATGGAAGTCTTATTGCTAAGCTGATTAGTTTATTAGGAGAGAGAGACGGGAGGAAAAGAAACGTTGCTGTTCCCCTCGTCTCTCTCTCTCTCTCGCTGAAACTAATCAGCTTAGCAATAAGACTTGCACAGTGTGATTTGGGACTAATTAATAAAAATATTTCATTCAATAAAGAATTGAAAGTACTGAACTTGAGCCTGACTAAAAATTATTTCTGATTAAAAATTCACTATAGTTCAATTAAAATCTAAAAATGTCTCACTTAAATCATCATGGGCACGTGAAAAAAATATGTTCACTTGGCAATCACTGTTCACTTGATCGTAAAAGATAAGCAAGAATAGTTAAACATACGTGGGTAGAGTAATATAACTTCGTGCTAACCTAAGTAGAAAAATTAAAATATGGAAAAACAGGGGAAATAAATAGTAATACTTACATATGCATTTACCAAAGGTAAATCAATAATTCTACACAACAATCATTTCTCACATTCCGTTTCATTAGAATTTACGTTAAATAGCTGATGTTAATAACAATCTCTACCCAAGTACAGGGTGGGCCAAAAGAAACCAAGGGGTGTAAAAGTTTAATAGCTTTTTTGTTTAATAATTTTTTTTTTATTTTTTCTTTCAGATTATATAGACAACACTTGGAGAATTTATAATGGAGAGGTTCACAACTGAACAGAGAACCAGAATAATAGAATTTTATTATTTAAACCAGAGATCAATTATTTTAAGCTCATTTTCATTTGAATGGCTTTGTTAATAAGCAGGACTGTAGGTTCTGGGGTTCTCAAAATCCAAGAGCCATTCATCAACCCCAATTGCACCCCATCAGGTGTACAGTATGGTGTGGGATCACATCTGAAAATGTTATTGGGCCCTACTTCTTCGAGAATGAAGATGGAAGTGCTGTAACCGTAAATGGAGAGCGGTATCGGTTTATGATAGAAAATTTTTTACGTCCTGCTCTTGAAAACAGACCTGGTATGTGGTTTCAGCAGGACGGAGCCACTGCCCATACTGCCCGAGATACAATGGCACTTTTAAGTCAAATTTTTGGAGAGCGAATAATTTCTCAAATTCGGAAATTATTTGGCCAGCGCGATCGCCAGACTTGACAGCACCCGACTATTTTCTTTGGGGTTTTTTGAAGGAGCGAGTGTATGTGAACAAGCCAGAGACAAGCCTTGAACTCAAGGCAAACATTGTTGCAGAAATTCGAACGCTACAGCCACAAGTTTTGAAAGATGTTATGGAAAATGCTCTAAAAAGAGCCCATCAGTGCGAAGCTGAAAACGGTTGTCATTTAAGAGACATCATTTTTCATACTTAGTGTAAAAAAATTTACATTTTGTTTATTATATAATCTGAAAGAAAAAATAAAAAAAAGTTAATAAACAAAAAAGTTATTTAACTTTTACACCCCTTGGTTTCTTTTGGCCCACCCTGTAGATAGACTAGGGTGCTGATGAAGTGCGTTGCTGCACAGAAAAATATCGGTATTTCCCCCAGCTTAAAAGTCTAATTTAATTTTTCTTCTCTTCTTTAGAAACTCACATTAATTAATAAAATTATTTCATTAAGCCTGACTAAAAATTATTTCTGATTAAAAATAATTATTTTGATATTAATATTTCTAAATTTTTTTATTGTCATTTACGAAACCTTACTCAATGCTCTTAAAATAAATAAATAAAAATTAATAATACTTTGACGCACACAGCATATACATACATACATATGTACATATGTATACCCAGTCAGCATGTGGAAGATTGTTTCACCAAACTGAGTCTCTTTCGACTGCCTTGAATGATCAAAAACTGATTAATCAGCTCTGCGCTTAAAATATGATTCGAAAATGAATCCCAGAAACACTTAGAAAGTGATTTGTTTTAAAAACAAAAACAAACAGCAAGCTCGTGTAGTAAAGTCAAGAAAATATAAAAATATAAAAATTTAAAACAAAAAAAACTGAATGTAAATACTCACAAACTGTCCCGAAAGTGAATCGGAATTGATCAGAAATGCGAGTCATAAAAGACTCTTTTAGAAGACTCGCGGCTAGGGTACCATTTTCTCCCGAATGAACAGTCATTTTCGACTCGAAAACGAGCGCATAAATACTTATTTTAATCGTGCGGAGAAGTCGAAAAAGACTCGAATATGATCATTAATTTCATAAAATGCTGACTGGGTATTTATTTGCTTAAAAATCATTTTATCATTTAACTCATTTATTTTCTACCTTAAAGGTTTTTTTGCTACAATGAAAACTTAAATACCTGTACAGACTTAGTTTTATTATCTAAAATATTTCTCTATTCTTAACACGTACATACCTGTCTGCATATTGGACATTAATGTGGATGAAAGAAACAATGGAAATTCGGAGAATTCTAAAGTTGCCACCAAAAAGAGCTTAAAATTAATGCCATTTTTACTTTTAATTTTTTACTTTGCTTTCTCCAACAATTCACAAAACTTTTACTAACAGTACGACAATGTGGATAAATTTAAAGTCCTGTCAAAATAACAACAATTATGATGACAAACCGTTTTGACTGAAAAGTTTATATGCGTGACAAGTTTCTCAAAATATCTCAATTTATTAAAAACGAATTTTCAGACATGTTGATAGACAACTACACGTTACGCTTACACAAACTAATGCCCGGTGTGCATCTGAATAGAATGAAATAGCAGAGAAATAAATTTAAATAGTCCATAGTCATTATTGGACCATTATTCAAAATTGGGAGCAATAATAAGGGGGTGTTCATTTCAAGATACTTATTTTCGCAGACAAAAGAATTTCTATTTTAAATAGAATACTTTCTGATTGTTCCTCTTCTGTGGATGGAGATGCTACCTGAGTGGTACATATACATATGTATGTATGTATATTTATTTTTTTTTAGTTATTTATTTATTACAAAGTAAAATTCTAGAATATACTTGCATAAAAATGGCCGAAGTAACTGGACAATATGCTCATGATTTTACTAACAGTATTTTAAAAAAGTTCTTGTGACTTACTATATCTATAAGACCTACGCCTGCACATACGAAGGCAAAATCCGACGAAAGAACCGCAAGACTATCCAGTTATCAGTGGCAAGACAGTCAATCAGGAGGGTTACTCTCTGTTGCGATGCGAAATCAAATTTGATGCGAAAGGTAAATGCGTTAAGAGCAGTGTTACCATATGTGAAGATTTATCTTATTTTTGAAGTTTTTAGACATGTTAAAACGACAAAAAAGATTTCTTATCTAAAAATAAGATTTTTAAAAATGTTACTTTTGGTACTTTTAATATATTATTGAGGGATTTTTTGACTAAACTACTTACAAATTTTCTGATTTGCTTCATAATGATCTTACACATATTATACACAGTAAATATTTTGTGTTATTTGGCTTTACTTTTAATAGTTCACAAGAAACAAAATAAATTTTAACGCATTTTCGTTCAATAAAATAACAAAAAAGATTTTTGGTAGCAAAAAAAGATTTTTTTTGCTCTACTTGAAGATTTTTGAAAAATAAATATGGCAACACTGGTTAAGAGTATAATTTGGTACTCTGGGGACTAATTCCTGCACTCGTGATCGGAATTGAATTCGAATAGAAATTAATTTCGATGGCAAGAAATTTTCCGATGATGTCACTCGTTACCAAGCGAATCGAGTTTTTGTTTCAGTGTTGGAAAAAGGTAAATATATTTATATATAAATTCGTTTCACAACACTGAATAAATTGTAAGCAAAAGCATATGTTTGTATATGTGTGTGTGTGCAAAAACATATGTATGTACGTACATACACACGTACCTATATGCAGAAAAAAGAAACGAATATAGATATGTAAATGTTATTTTCATTTTAATTTAATTAACAACTTAATAAAAAATTAGTGTAAAGTTAGAGAATAGAGCACTAGAGCCACATTTTAGATTCTTTTATTGGTTGATTTGTTATTTAGATGCTCCCAGAGTTGGTTGATATTTTTTTATTTTCTCCGACAACTCTTAGGCAAAACATTATTTGCCAAGTCAGTGTGTTTTTGTTATATTTAAAGTCAACTAGAAATTCTTTAATTTGTATTTTTTTTATACTTACATTTGTGCATTCATTCACTTATAAATAAATAAGTCAAATATTGAACATGCATTTTCTTTTTCTTCGCTTTTTCTATGCTAAACATGATTTCGAATGCCTTTTTGCTTGCGAGTAAAAATACGAACGGTTGCATTCGAATGTATGCACGTTATCGAATGCTGTCATTAGAAATTTCGATATGTGTTATTCGAAACCGAATGCGAAAATCCCAAAAGTTAAAAAACTCGCACATTCGAGTAATAACTCGCTCGCAATCGAATGCGGGAATTAGGCCCCTGTAACACTTTTGCGATTTTTGTTTTAATGCATGCAACACTGACTAACATTGGTATTATAAACTGTCAAAATAAGAAAAATAAATGACTTGTTTTGAAATACATACTTAAAGCTTATGTGAGTTATTTTATAAATATTATAAACTAGAGTTGTGCTTATCAGCTCTTTTGAGTGACCGCTCTTTTCAGCTCAGCTCACTTTACTGAAGTATTTCATTCAGCTGGCTCAGTAGCTCAGTTCATTTGTAGTGAAACATTTTATCAAGCATAAAGAAAGAGCGAAAACAGAAGCATAAAAAGTGACAGATTTATACAGTGAGTGTGTGTGTGTGTGTGGTTATAAATACATTACAAAACAAGGCAGATGAAGTATAAAAATAAATAAAACTAAAATACGAGTAGTTTAATGATTGCTATTTGTTATGTTATGTTATGCACATATGTATGTATGTACAATCTAAATTAAACTTATTTAAGATTTCAGATATTTTAATATTATCACAATACATATAAAAAATTTTTTTTATGTACTTGTGCGACAAAAAAATTGCTAAAAACCACAAGACTTGTATCGAACTCTTTCATTAGGTCGTTTTAGACACAAACCTATTATCAGAAAAACCTAAAATACGTAGGTTTGTGCCTAAAACGAGCTGCTGAAATAGTTTGATGGAAGTCTACATGTAATTTAAATGGGTTTGATTATAGGTTTCTGTCTAAAACGAGCTACTGAAAGAGTTCGATACAAATCAAGAAACCACTCACTACTGAGCTGAAATCGCTCAGTGGATTGACCGGCTCACAGCGCTCAGTGAGGTGAATCGTTCAATTGAACCAGTTCATTCATGAGCTGCACAACTCTATTATAAACAAAATTGTGAGAAAAAAAGAAATTAGTGCAAAATATATACATATGTACATAAGTTTTGATATGTCCACGGAAAAAGAGCAAGATGCAAAAAGAGCCTTTTACCACACATGTGGCATTCCTGGCGTGATTGGTGCAGTGGATGGCACTCATATCTAAATGGTTAGACCGGTTAGAAGTGAACATTTACAGCCGTATTCATAAAAATTTTAAACCGCGTTTCAAATATTGTTTAAGCAAAATTCGCTAAAATTGTATTCATAATAGAATTTTAGCTTAAAAAACGGTTTTTAAACCTTGCGTAAATCAGCAAATTTTAAAATTGACTGCCCCCATGTTTAAACCAATTTTAAGGTGACGTTGTTGTAATTTTGCTTCGTTTTTGTTTACATTTTGAACTTTACCTGTACGTACATATGTGTGTATGTATGTATGTACTTATGTATGTATGCATATGCCAGTGTTATTTAGAAGAAAACAATGTAATTTTTTTTTATAGAAACTATTGCCGAAATAACAAATATACTCCAAAGAATATTTAAAAGAAAAGGAGCGATCCAGTTTCCATTCCCAGTCATTGTTTTCTCATTTTATGTGTTAACAAAAATAGTATAATTGTAGAAAATTACCTAGTGATGTATAAACACTCAAAACAAACAAAATAAAGCTCGTTATTCTAGTGCTTCTTTATCTGCAATAAAATAAATAATATAAAAAGCACTTTTAACAAAGATTTGTTGTGAACTTTTTTTATTATTTTATTAAATACAAGTTGCAACATATCTTTTATTTTATAGAAACAATATTTCTCTGAAAACCGACAAATAAACAAAATAGCCACGAGTACTTTGTGAGTTAACAATCGTTGTTTTGCAGAACTAATATGCAAGTGACAAATAAAGAATACAGTGTTGCCACGATATTTTAAAAAAATTTAGTTAATTGATTTTTAATTAAAAAACTGATTATGAATACCAATATTTAAAAAACGTTATTTAGCCTTAAAACGTTTTTTAACTAATATGAATTTTAAACCTCAATCAACTTTTTTTTTATGAATACGGCTGTTATACTTTAACCGAAAATTGAAACACAGTATGAATGCTATGGTTGTGCGTAACTATTTTTATATATTTTGTTTCTTTAATTTAATTTTGATTGTATTTTTTCAGATATGTAATCACCAAATGTTCACAAGATTTGGTGATTACCGATACGGTGGTGCATGTCATGATTCACATGTGCGGAGCCTTCCTAGCTCAAAACAAAAGCTTAAAGAACGTTTTGAAAGAGGAGAAAAGGGCTTTTGGATTATTGGTAAATTATTTCAAATATTTAATAGAATAATATTTTTTGAATTTCCTCAAAGGCGATTCAGGTTATCCTTTGGAACCCTGGCTGCTAACCCCTTATAAAGGGTCCGCCAGATAACTTTTTTTTTTGAAAATGCTATAAAAAAAACTACTGAAGCTTCGGATGTGTGGCACCTAGCGCCGTCCTGTTGAAAACAAATGTTGCCAATATCCTCCTCTTCAATTTTTGTGAACAAAATTTCGTTCAACATGGCCCGATAACGATCGCCATTGACTGTAACAGCTACTCCTTGCACATTTTCGAAATTATGCCTCTGGACCAAAATCCCCACCAAACAGTGACTCGTTTTGGGTGCGTCGGCTTGTTAATGTATGCGTGCGGGTTTTCTGTGCCCCAAATGCGACAATTTTGCTTGTTTACTTACATAGCACTAGTTGAAAAAAAAACGTTAAATGGCGGACCCTTTAGAAACGCCAGAGAAAACTCTGCCGAATTGCGCTCTTCATAATATTTGTTTGGAGTTCAACCCACCACTATTCGAAGTACCTGAAAGGGACATCTCTGGCGAAATTGAGTTTGCAGTTCATGAAAATGAGGTCAATAATGATCATTTGCATACTGCGACACAAATACGCAATGAAATTAAAAACAATTTGAGTTTAAGATCATAAAATTCGATTTATTTACTTTTATATTAAATATTATTTTAAAAATTAAAAATTGCACTTCTTTGCATAAAAAATTTTTACATAAGTATGTAAATTTTTTTTAATCGTATAGATATGTATGTATGTACGTGTAAGTAAATAATAATGTTAAAAATTAAAAAACAAAACAAGGCACTTCATTTGCACAACAAAAGATCTTATAATAAAAAAATTCATAAAAGCATAAATATTTATGTACATTATCACATCCTTATTCCTTTTTCAGTCTCCAATAACATTTTTCTCTTTAATTCTAATTTTTCCAGTTTGATTTTGAATATTGCGCTCTTTTTTAAATTTAAATTTTTCCTTGCAAAGTGCAAGCTTTTCTTTTTTTAGTTCGTATGATTTCCGAGCTTACCTCGCTAAGTCTTTTAAATCGTTCCGTATCTCCCTAAGTACTATTACCGAATCATTTTGATATAATGCTTGATTTTCTACCTGCGTTTTAAGAAGATTCTCCACGTCATTTATGGCTGATAGCCTCTTCCGTTTAGCGGTGAGAAAGTCGTCATTAAGTTTTTTTTTTATTTACATATTTATTTATTTATAAATTTAATATCACATACAACAAGATATAAATCTTTTTAATTACAGTATGTGAACTCAGAACGATATAATTTACTTATGTATAGACCCAGCAAAAAAAATTACACATTACCGTTAGAACTACTTGCCATATAATGACTTACTTTTCTGATTGCCAATTTTCATTACTCGCTTACAAATCACATTACCTAAAATTAAAAAAATGACGTACAAGTTGCTAAATGAAGAGAATGATTTTTTTAGACGAAATAGATTACGTGAAATGTTGACAAATAAAAAAAGATTAGAGGTGTCTTAGGACACCCGGTTATAGCAATTGTTACTTAGCTATATAAAACAAACTTAGGGCCATTATTACAAATTACTTAAAAGTAGGACTTTATCGGACGTATAAAAACTTTATCATTTGCAAAATTTTACTTTATCCTAAAGTGAGCGATAAATTACAGGCAAGTTTATACGTCCGATAAAATCCTACTTTTAACTAACTTTAAGTTGTAATAATGGCCCTTAATGTGTTAAATAACAGTGCAATAAAATTATATTATATGATGGTGCAAAATCGCCGCAAATATACCAAATCGTTTCCATTTATTTCCCATTATTATCTTTTCTAGCGGCGCACGATTAAATTAATGTATTGTTTGTGGCCGGTTTAATAATAATTTGGCTGTCGCATACTGCCGATGTCAAAGCAACAGGACTTAAAAAAAACAAGCTAAAAAAAGTTAAATATAAGATATTTTAACAAAATTCTAACATTTCGAACCAAAACCCCGTGAAAGCCCCACTAAAAGGGGATTTTTTAAAACAGGTGTCATCAACAGATTTGCTTATTTTTGAAAACATCAAGAATAAAAATTAGGTTTTGCATACATAAAGAGTAAAAATTACTATTTTTTATGATAAAACAAATCTAAAAAATATACAAATAGTTAATATACGGCCCTGTACTGTAAACCAATCGATTTTAAATCGCACGAATTTAGAAAATTAACTCCGACAATAGAAATATTTTTTTAGATTTTGTTTAATTTTTTTACTATATAGATTCTTAAATATCATATCTGAAAGAAAATTATCGTGTACGATCTTAAACACGTCTGCTGGATCATTATTAATTTTTTGAAAACGAGAAATTTTCTCGGATTCGGTTTACAGAACAGGGCCGATAATCTGCGCTTGTAATAATAACTTACTTGAATTCTCTGAAGATACATACATATATATTTTTAATGCTTTTTTTGGCATTGTCACTTATTTATAAAAAAATTAAATCAGCTTATTTACTTAAGAAAAATGTATTTAACTTTTGATAAATAACGGGTGTTTTTTTAGAGGTATAGAACCTTGAATTGAAATAAAACACAAGAAAATCGTTTTAATGTCTATCAATTTGGCTTTATTGGTAGGATAATTTTATGCCATTAATGTTTAAATATGATTTCGGGCATGTGGCCGCCGCGGCTGGCTCGAATAAAGCCAATTCTACAGGTCCAATTTTCAACCACTTTTTCGAGCATATGGGGCCGTATGTTGGCAATAACGCCACGAATGTTGGCTTCCAAGTCCCCTAACGTTTCTGGTTTGTTGGCGTAGACGAGCGACTTCACATATCCCCAAAGAAAATAATCCAATGGTGTCAAATCACACGATCTTGGTGGCCAATTGACAGGTCCATTCCGCGATATTATGCGCTCATCGAATGTTTCCTTCAATAAATCGATTGTGACGTGCGCTGTGTGGCATGTAGTGCCGTCTTGTTGGAACCACAACTCATCCACATTCATGCCATCCAATTCGGGAACAAAATAGTCGGTTATCATGGCTCTATACCGGTCTCCATTAACGGTAACTGACTCTCCAGCATTATTTCGGAAGAAGTATGGCCCAATGACTCCACCAGCCCATAGAGCACACCAAACAGTCAGTTTTTGTGGATGTAATGGCGTCTCAAGGGTCTCATGTGGATTCTCTTCACTCCAAATGCGGCAATTTTGCTTGTTGACGTAGCCATTCAACCAAAAATGAGCCTCATCACTGAACAAAATTTTGCGATGAAAATCAGCATCGAGATCAATCTCATTTTCGGCCCATACACCAAAATCACGACGCATTGCATGGTCTCGCGGCTTTAATTCTTGCACAAGCTGGATCTTGTAAGGTCGCAAGCCAAGATCTTTGCGCAAAATCTTCCATAAAGTTGATGGACAAAGCTCCAATTGCTGTGCACGGTGGCGAATCGATTCATTCGGGTCCTCTTCAACACTTTGCTCTACAGCGGCAATTGTTTCTTCGGTGCGCACTGTTCGACGTCTCTGCGGATGCGTATTATCACATAGAGTAAACGTAGTGCGAATTAATTGCTCTGATGGACGATTATGTCGACCATAAAATGGACGGAGCTTGCGGTAAACTTCGCGAACTGAACCATTATTTTCGAAATAAATTTGCACGATTTGCAAGCGTTGTTCTTTTGTCAACCTGTTCATAATGAAATGGCAAACCAAACTAAATATTAATCACTTGACAGCTGACAAAATGGCCGCCAGTTAAAAAAATGATGCCAACTTAAAGTTCTATACCTCAATAAAAAACACCCATTATCTGAGTATTGAATTCTCAAGACAATGGCATAATTAACTTCGCCGTTTTCAACTGACATTAACGCAACGACGGAGAAGGTTGGCACAATGAGTACTTTATTGACGGAAGTATTTGAACAGCTTCAATAGGTTGATTCTCCATTTTATTTATTAAATTCAATTTTTTTTATTTATTTCGTTTATTTCTTTTGTTTAACTTTATTTTTGCTGCCACAAAACACAAAAACTTAATTCAGAACATACTAAAAAAACCAACCAATATCTGTCAAACTACTCAACGTACGCAAAAAGTTAAAAGTTGGCCAGTTTTTGTACTTTACGTTGACGGACACGTACTGAATGTAACAGCCCCCATAAGAAACCATGTATTTCAATTTAGCTGTGAGTTGAAAAAGGCGAAGTTTAACGTATGACGGATTCATAGTGCCCCGGCCTTTAGTGTTTTTTGCATTCTTTTAGCATTTGCTGTTTTTTTTAAATTAAAGTACGATATCTAAATTGTATGATATTTTTTCCTCTATTAGAACGTGCAAACTGGAGGCGCTCATACAAATAAATTGGTTCTTGGGTGTATATAATTGTATGCATTAGTATTAAAGATTTTATCTTAAGCAGTTCCTCAAGATTAACTCCGTATAAGTTTTTAGAATATAGAGAAGTTCCGTCACATCTTTTAATTCTGTAGACATATCTCACAATCGCATTGTAAGCCACAGCTAAACTGCTTTTACTGTATGAATCACAAGAAGCAAAAATTTCACAGCCATATAGTAGCCTCGTCATTAAAAAAGTTTTCGCAAGAAGCATACGAATATTCAGAGGAGTAATATGTTGTGAATGGTATAGAGTTCTAAGCATGGAAAATATTTTTCCAGAAACAGAGTTAATATGAGTATTCCATTGAAGTGATTTACTAAAAATAATACCAAGATTTTTAGCTGATTCAACAAATGCAATATTATGATTTCCTAGTATGACCGGAGTATCAACTTAAATATTTTGATTCCTTTGTGCTATCATAAGACACTTTGATTTTTTTTTTATTTAAGCACATTTCATTCAACGACGCCCATATATATATATTCGATTTAGATCCACATTAAGTTTTGCAATAGATTCTTGTATTAAATTCTTTTTGCAACTTATATATATTTTTACATCATCAGCATATATGTGACAACTGCTGTGCAAAAGGCAACTAGGTAAGTCATTTATATATAGTGTGAATAGTAGAGGGCCAAGAATAAAAACCTGCGGTACTCCCTTAGACACATGTAGAACACTGGAAATAGAGTCACCAACTGAAACAGATTGGTAACGGTCAGCAAGATAAGTTTTTAGAAGCAAAATGGCAGTGGAGGAAAAGCTAAACTTGTTACATAATTTAGTGCAAAGAATTTGATGGTTAACAGAGTCAAATGCTTTAGAATGATCCAAAAGTGCAAGGAACGTAACTCCACCTTCATCAATATTGCGTCTTATATCTTCGGATACACTGATAAGCGATCTAATGCAGCTATGTCTTTCCTGATTAATTCCTAACTAGTAGCTGGTGATTAGTTAAGTATGTATTTACTTATTTGCGCATGCAGCAATTTTTCAAGAACTTAAGATAAATGAGGTAATATTGATATGGGGCGATACTCATTTGAAGTCTTAGGTACACTAATGATCTTTGCATATTTCCAGCAATTTAGAAATTGACTAGTGGTGATAATGGTGTTAAAAATGTGAGTGATGTGAGGTAGTAACTTAGATAGTAACAGTTTGATGAATCTTGGATGAATTAGATCTAGTCCAACTGCATTAGATGTAACAGATAGACAGCATGATAAAACTTCAGCTTCCATAACGCAAAAAAATTCAAATCGCTGTACGGTAGGTGGTGCCGAGGGTTGTTGTAGAGATTCAATAACTTCAGTCAGTTCAGGTTGATGAACAGCTCGATTAATATACGTGGGTGTACTGGAGGGAATATTGATAAATAATTCATTTAATTGATTAACATCAATATTACAAGCAGGCATAATTTTGATACCGATACCAATTTCTTTCATTGTCTGCCATTTCCTTTTTGAGTCAAGTGCTGGGGGTCTACTCTGTAATTCGATTCGAAAGAAAATGCTTTCGAATTTACATGTTATAAGAACACAAATTCGAAAGCTTTTTCTTTCGTTTCGAATTACACAGTAGACCCCCTGATCTGAAGCGTCTAGTATAATAATTAGTTTTCGCATTCTGAATGCTTTCATTAACGTTCTGACTAGCTTTGCTGTATTCATCATGTAATTCAGGAGTTCTAAGACTTTTCCAACGCCTATAGGTGTTATTGCGAGCATTAATTAAGTTTTTTATGGTTGTATTAAACCTATTTTTCGTAGTTTTCTTACCACGGTATGTACGCACAGGAACCGAGATATCAAAGAGCTGAAGCAAACGGCTATTGAAAAACATAAGTTGTTCTTCAGCTGAAACCAGATTGTAGATGACATTCTAGTCGACGATGTTAAAGCATTCTTCTAATATATCATGGTCAATGTTACGGAAATCATGAAAACTAACCGGAGTATCAGCATTTATAGATTTAAAATTATAAGAAATGTATATAAGGTCATGTTTTGAAAAGCATGGTGCACTGATTTGTTCAAAAAGTAAAATATTTGATGTATTTTTTAATATAAATATATCAAGTAGGGTACTACTAGTATTTGTGAAGTGTGTAGGTTGCTCAGTATTTGCGATATATGTATGAACCAATGGAATTTAATTGACAGCATAAATTAGAACTAGCATCTGACAGTATATTGCAGTTAAAGTCACTCGCAATAATAATGTCATTATATTGCATGGATAACAACTCTAAGTCACGAATAAATGCTTCAAAAGGCATTTATTCGTGATTTTTATTTTGCGGTGAATTAAAAATTTCCTCCGGACAATCACTGCTCACTAACGTTATATGACTAGTGTTACAACCGCTTGTACCAAAGCAAGACGTCGTTGGTAGGCCGCTTACAGCTTCTTCCATTTGTTTTCCGTACAATGACTACTGAGATATTTTTTGAACCCCAGCCAATTAACACGATTGATCATCTTCACATATGGGTCAGGTAAGTTGCTTCTTAATGGGCTACAAATTGTAATGATCGTCGGAGAGTGATCGGACGGGAGATCAAGAGAACTTTGAACTTGAATTAAATCCCTAGAGATATTTTTTATGACGCCGAAATCTATAACATCCGGAATTTTTTGTATGTCAGTAGGCCAATAAGTGGGCTCCCCACTCGAAATGACATCCAAGCCCATTTTTGAAAGGAGGATCTGATTACTTTTTGAAAAGATTTCTATAATAACACTTTTTAAACTTAAAATTTCTAGTGTATTTGATTTCTATGCATGATCACTTTGCCAGTTGAAAATGGCAGAGTTACATAAAATAATGGGTAAGAGTGTTATGGATGTTGAATTGTTGATCTTAAATATGCACTATTGTGTCATTACAACGGGTCGGCAGTGTGTATGCAATTTTGTAAGAGTCGACTGGAAGAAACATGTAAAATACAGCGTAAATTTTACTGGACATGACCCCGCCTATTTTCTCAATATATTTACATATTAAAGTCTGCTTAGCCGAAGTACATAAATCAAAAGGATATGCCCAATGTGTATGCAAAGTTTCAATAGGGTAGCTGGTGCTTTTAATTTTTCGATTTTCCGATTGAGTAAATCAATTGCTATTTGTGTACAAAATGTCAGCTCTCTATAGTATAATATTACGTAAAATTTTCATGAGCCTGGCCCCGCTGACTTTTTTATCTGCTAGTGCTTATGGTTCATGCAAAGTTTGGTATCAAAAAGTTAATAAGAAATACCTGAGTATTAAATTAAAAACTGCTAAGCCGAAGTACCTGAACGAAAAAGCTAAGATTTATGGGTGAAGTCACGGCTACTTTTCAAAATAGGAATTTTTTTTTGGGATAAGTGCAACGTGTATGAAAAGTTTTAATAAAATGTATGTTAATTTTGAACTTGAAGTGCTTGTTTCCGCCCTCTGATAGCAATTTCTGGGTTTTCAGATTTTTCTTAGTGATCTCTTATCTAGATTTATTTGTGTATCAAATTTAAGCTCGCTAGTGCGAATTAGAGTTTTAACGTCGTGGCCCCGCATACCTGGTAAAAGTTTTTGGTTTTAAGATTTTCCCATTGGTTTACGCAGCTACACTTACTAGTGTATAAAATGTCAGCTCTCTAGCGCGAATTATATCTTTAGATTTTATCAGCATTACCTCTCCTTACTATTCCTAACTCAAAATTTTGTTGCGAGCAGCACTTATAATTCATGCTAATTTTTTTCTAAAATATGCTAGACCGATGTAGATTAAAGACAAGGCTAACACTTTATGGGAGTGATCACGCCCAATTTTTAAGGTGATGCAAGATTTCACTAAATTGGCTTGAATTAAAAGCTGTATATTAAGTATTTAGTTCAAAATAATATTAGCGTGGCCCCGCCCATTCTGAAAAAATTTTTTGGGTTTTAAAATGTTTCTAGTTTGTTTCTCAGTAAGACCTACTTGTATATCAAATTTTAGCTTCTTAGCGAAACTGTTAATTTTTATGGGCGTAGCCCCGCCCCTCTTACTAAAATTTTCGGGATTTTAGATTTTTCTAGTTTGTTTCTCACTAAGACCTCTTTGTATATCAAATTTCAGCTCCTTAGCGCACTTTTTAACTTTTAATTTTTATGGGCGTAGCCCCGCCCACTTTTCCAAAGTCAAAATTTGTTTGGGTCAATGCTTATTATTCGTGTCTAGTTTCGTTTCAAACGGATAATAATAGCTAGATAAATAGTATATCTAAATATGCTGAGCGACAAGGCATTAAAATGAGGTTTAAATTGTATGGGCGTGTCAACGCCCACTTTTTTAATGAAAATTTTATAGCCTTGCATTACCGCAGTATATATGCCGAATTTCAATAAAATAGCTTCCATGACGCGCCTCACATTAGCATTTTTAATTCTGACCTTTATGGGCGTAGCCCCGCCCTCCTGGCTAAAATTTCCTGATTTTCAGATTTTTTTATTTTATTTCTCTCCTAGACCTAGCTACGTATCGAATTTCAGCTCAATAGAATAAATTTTAATTATTATGGGCATAGCCCCGCCCCCTGGAAAAATTTTTCCGAGTTTTCAGGTTTTTCTAGTTCATCGCTCACCTAGATCTAATTATGTACCAAATTTCAAATCTCTATCTATAGCGCAAGTGCTTCATAATATTGATGAGTGAGTCAGTGTCAGTGAATATGTCTTAAAATATGCACTTTTTGCACCTCCATATCTCCGAAACCTTTCATTATAAAACTTTTAAACTATGCATATGAGGTAACATGAATTTATTCTAATTATGGTTTAAATTTTATAATTTTACGAAGCTCGAATGGCTTCCTGTAAATATACACACTGCATGCATTGGCCAGATCTTGGCCTGGCGCACTGCAGTGTGCCTAGATTGCTCGTCTATTCGTACTGGTAATAAAGCCGAACACCGGCAATAAATGTTACAATTGCACCACCCTGATCAAAAATATTCCAATTTCACTTTAAAATATAAGCTTAAAATTTGGAATATTTTGCGATAAATGTAATGATGTAGCTACTTCACTTTTTTTATTCTGAAAAAACTGATTTTATATGAGATGGTGCTACCAATGATTCTTTTATACTATGTTTAGACGACGAGTTGAATCACATGCTTCGCTCTCTGAATCTTGTTTTTGAATCTTGCCGTTTATACGACGCCTTCATGCTTCATGTGCAGCGTGCCAATTTAGTGCTTTTCGCACTAGATTTAGTGGTTTTTAATTCATAACAGTCCGGAATTTTTCATCTAGGTGTTTTTTTAAATACCCGAAATTGGTGCTTTTTCACCTTTGACTTTAGTGCTTTCAGTGCGTTTAACAAATCCACTAAATATAAATTTGTGATAGTATGGTGGCTTTACACAAAACAACAAATAAACATTTTCCACTTTTCTGTCTGATTGTCATAAGTAAAGAACGGAATGTGCTACAGTAAACTTCTTGGTACGCTTTTGTAGAAAATTGAACACTCTATAAAAAATTTAAAATTAAACTAAATCTGAAATAAAAATATTTTTAATTTCCATTCCATTCATTTATTACAGCTATGGCTAAAATAAATTGAAAAACTTATAAAATTGTTTTATATTTCTCTATTATAACGGAAAACACTTCTTTGGCACTTTTTAAAAGGCCTGTTTGTATTTTGTATGGAACTTGGTAAAATTTTCTGGAATAACATAATATTTCTGTTGTTTTATTGGAAATCGTATAAATTTAGGATACATTTTATTTGGACTGTAAATAACTTTTGATCCAGTTAACTTATCAAAAAATTTTATATCACTTTTTTTATAGCCCTAATTTTCTACAAAAGTGTAACAAGAAGTTTACTGTAGGACATTCCGTATGACAATCAGAATGAATAAAATCAATTTATACCATGTAAATCGTATGGAAAATTGAAAAGTGCGATGCGCACCATCTCACTATTAATATTATGAGCTGATATTTTAACACGCCTATTTTTTTTACCTAAACTAAAGTTTGAAACCTGGTTCTGAGAAAAACAAAGTATTTTTTTTTTTTGAGAACCCCCTAATGTACATCCATACATAGTAAGTAGTTTTTGTTAATTCATTGATACATACCTACATATTTATACGCATGTACATATATATAAATACATACAAATTCTTTCGATTTGTATCCTAATTACACGCAGAATTCATTTTATTTCGATTCTAGTTACAATTACTAAAGTTACAGTAACAAATTAATGGACTCGATATCGACCAAAATCCTACATTTCCACATAAATTTTAATCAAGTGTTTTGATATTTCGCCTATACGGAATGATTTAATTTAGGCAATTATAAGTATAAAAGAGTACAAATAAAATTTTAATTGAAATCTTTATCCTGTAAATAAAATTACTTTGTTTCTGAAGTTTAGTTTTATGGATTATATAAGCTTACGAGTTCTACTTTATTTTTCCAAAATTATTATATCAAATATCCCATTACAATTGTTTAATTTTGCTTAAATTATTTTCCTACTCATATTCTACTTATAACTGAACAAAATCGAAATATGTCTTTATTGCATTTAGTGCTTTTTTTTAAAGGCACAGTGCTTTTTGCTCTGAAAAAGTTGGCATCACTATTCGTGTGGCATCTTTTTATTTATATTCACACATTCATACATATCATACGCAGGCATATATGTACATACCCAGTGGGAAAAGGTAATGAATAGTAAATTATAAGGTAATGCACATCATGTATAATTTTTTCATTTCTGAATTGATTACTGTTAACACAGAACATGTCCTAGGAAAGTAATGAATTATTTTACTTGTGTTTGATAAAATTACCCTATCGTTTCTAAAGGATGCATTGTTTTGCTTTGGAAAATGATACTTTATGTAATTAATGCCTACTTTCCCAGCTGGGTACATACGTATTATACGCACGTATATACATACATACACATAAGCATACATACTTACATACATTCGACTCATTCAAAATTTTGTTTTTGAAGGCATCCTATATTTTCTTCTTATTTTTCCTTTTTTTACTTACTATCCATAACTTAATTAAATTTATTTATATTAAACTCACATCTATGTTTTTTTGTTTTGTTTTTATTTGTTCAAACCCATACATACACTTATACATATTTTGTTTTGATAGCTGGTTCAGCTAAACTGCCGATAAAAGTTAGAGAAGACACCAATTTTACGTGCTTCGCAAGTAGATTCATATTGAATCTACTTGATTCGCTCTCATAATTTTGTATGGCGAAGCAAGTTGATTCGGTCATGATTGGGGTGTGAAGCATGAATAGAGAGCGAAGCACGTATCGTGTAAACATACTATTAGAAATACAAATTATGCATGTATGTTTTGATTTTGGTTGTATCAATTAATTATTTCTATACTCACAATTAAAAATTTCTGGTGCAGTAACTGAATCATTCTAAAAATTCACGTATCGCTTTTGAAAAAATGGCTCTTACAAAAGCTATATTCATTAGTTACAATCGAATAGTGTGTTAGTTGCTGGAACCGATAAAATTCAAATTCGATTGGCTACAAATTCGGTTATCACAACGAATCTGTTTTCTCTGTGTACTAGTGATGTGCCGAATGCAAATTTTTGACATTAGCAAAATGGAATATGTGAAATTTAGAGACATCTAATTGAGATTCTATTTTATTCTGCAAAATTTAATTCTTTCTTTTTTTAAACGGATGTGTCCAGTAAAACTGATTAGGGTGTGACTCGAGTTTTCTAATATATTCGCCCGCGTATTTTGCAATTTCTTTAGTCACTTGTGGCATATTTAGCAGATGTTATTAACCGTGAAATTTTGTTTTGCCTTTGTTTGATTCTCTCTAAATTGAAAGCTGAAGTAGTGTCTCATAGCAGAATTCCGCAGCACCATATTGGTTTCAAAATCGACTTGTATACACCCAGAAAAAAGATTGGTTGGTTAGTCCAATAAAATATCATTTGCATTAACTATATTTCAGTTCACGCTATCAATTTTCTGTTAATCCAAAAAGCAATCCATGTTCATTGCCATAAGGGCATAATTGTAACAAAGATATGATTGTCGCAATACTTAAATTGATTGCATCAACCGAGCGTATGCTTTTGTCATGACTAATTAACTGATTGGTTAGCCCAACCGAATAAAATGTTACGAATTGGATTTTACTACCAACTTTTGGTATTAGCAACTAAAAAATTGTCGTTCTATATTAAAATTAAAATAAAAACTTTCAATCAGTTTCTGCAACTAACCAGAGGTTGAGTTTACTATCATAGTTTAAAGTAGCAAATTAAAAAATTAACTTTTGTGACTTTCAAAGATATTATGATTTTTGAATTCTCAAATGGTTTTTGAAAGTCTGTGCATAAGATAACAGGTTTGTGGCTTTTCAAAATGTGTGGTTGAAGAAATATATATAGATATGCTTCACCATTCGGAAATAAATTTCAATTAAAATAAACTTATGACAATATATAATAAATTTCTTAAATTGTATATTTTTATTTGCGTTTATTGTTTATTTTTATTTTAACAAGGAAGGCCAATTTTTCTTTTACAGGTAGCAATTATGATATTGTTTTAATTATATTAACCAAATTTTCGGTAGAAAGAATAACATTTATTTCAAATTCCATACCGTCAACCAATTTTTTCTGTTGGTGCAACTGTTGGGTTGAGGGTTATAATTAAAATATGGTGGTACCACAAGAAAATTTCAGTCGCTATAGCAGAATTCTATGATAGTTGCTGCAACCGCCAAAATTCAATTGGCAACAAATTCGGTTGTCACAACGAATCTGTTTTCTATGTGTATTAAAAGCTTACAATCTAGACTGAGGGTTGAATTTCTACTTATCAGCCAATGTATGTTAATTTAAGTTTAATTTTTGTAAGATTTGAGTCAATATGTCGTTTCCATGTAAGCCGTCGATCTAGGTCAGTAACCCGCAAGCCATAGCACAATTGTGCTGATGAAAATCACATACATGCTTATGCTCTTTCATTTAGTCGTCACTGAGTAAGCGACGAATTAAGTTGTGCACGCATGTATTAATTTTTTCCTGGTTTTTGGTTTAGTTTTTTTGAGCACACGGAACGAAATTAAAGTTCAAATTTAATAAATTTCTATAGACAAAAAATTGATAATATAATTATGGAAGCTAAGAAAAATTTCGTGATGAAAAATGCTTTTCGCAATACGCAATGCATTTTATGTTATGAAACATTAAAAAATAATAGGGAAAATGGTTTAAAAAGGCATTTTAATAGTATCCACAGAGCTGTGAATAAGTCTAATTTTGAATTTATACACTAAATTGTTGAATGGTTATTAAATTTTTAGTTTTTACTTAAGTTTTTATTAAATTGCTTATTTACAAAAAAAATCAAACAACTAATAACCACATCATGTATTTTATATTACAAAACTTTTCTTCAAGTGCAAGTTTATTTTACTCTCATTTTTCTCACCAATACAAACATATTTTATTTTGCGGGACACTGATCTAGGTGTGAATCAAGGTGTTTCGCTTGTGAATGTTGAGGAATAACTTGATTATTGATTCGAATGGCGGAACAAAATAAATGTAACGTGAACATACTTTTCGTTTACTTTAATTTTTCATAAATTTAACCATAGTTCTATGTTGATGAAGGTATCGTGAGGGTTTTCGTTTACACTAGGACCAGCTGTATCATTGGCAAATGTAGATATGTGGACATTACTGCTCAAAGGCATATCACAAGTATAAATCAAATACAAAACTGACCCCTGTATACTCCCCTGTGGCATACCGGATAAAATAGAATCGACAACAGTCATGAAGTCTGCTTCCACAGCAGTGAACTTCCGGGCATTAATGCAACTTTTCAATAGCTTTAGAAAATTTATTGGTAGATGATTTTAAAATTAGGCCTTCATGGCATACTTTATCAAATGCCTAAAAAAAACGTCAATAAACAGGGCTGAAAAAAATTTTTTTACTCAAATGATCTTCCTTTAAATTGAACCAGTCTATTCGTTTGTTCAATGGTGCTATGCTGACTTATAAAACCGAATTGATGGTTTGTGACGTACCGAATACTAATTAGAATTGGGGACAATTTTGTTAAGAGCAGTTTTTCAAAAAGTTTTGCAATTGTTGATAGCGAACTTATTGGCCTGTGTGACTCAGTCTTTGTAAGATCTTTTCCCGGCTTTGGAATCATTTTGACCTTGGCAAGCTTCCAGCTGTATGGATAATGCTCCAGTCGTAAAAGGGCATTGAACGGAATAACAGTATTCCTGTTTGCAATACGAGGTAACTTTATTAGCATCTTGTTACTAATTCCATCAATAACTGGAGCTTTCTGAGTTCAGCAATTCGTTTTTGTACATCACGCATCTTAAACTTTAAGGGTTGAAGGAGTAGAGCAACTACACTCGGCAAATCAACAACACCAGTACATGTTTTTGGAATTAACACCGATTTTAAATGCTCAATATCCATAGAACAAATTCTATTAAATCCCGTCTGCGGATGGTAGATAATAGCATGTTCATCAGCTGCTTACTCTTTTCGTTTAGAGTGGCAATATTAGATTCAATATGTACAGTAATTTTGATTTAGCTGCACAAGCAACTTTGCACGACTTTTTGTGCAGATAAGTCAAAAATGCTGTTATCTTAAATGCACTTACCTGCCTAAATGTGCAGGTATACAATTTTTGACATCAGTTTTATACACATACATGGTTGCATACTTATGTAGCCACATTGTTTTAATGTGTGCAGCTAACTTAAGTTTTTTATATGAGAATAATTTAAAACTGCCCAAAAATATGTTAAATGTGCAGGTATAGAAAGTGCACTTAAAAAACTAATTTTTATGGGATTTTAAGGAAAAGTGACTGAAATCCATCAGTTTAGGCAGTTAAGTCCAAAGTGCACTTAATTAAAAATACTGTAATCGGATGATATTCGTTTAATATTTTCCGTGCAATGACTAAGGCCGGGTTTCCATCTGTGTGCCATGTGCCACACAAGCGTAAAAAAAGCGTAACCACTAATTACTAATGAAAAACTTTTAGATTCAGACATGTAAATATTTATTAAGTTAAATAGTTTCATACATAACTAATAGATAATTTTATAGAATACAGCATGATTGCAAACTGTTTAAATCAATAAATACATGTCTGAATCAAACACTTTTTCATTAGTAATTAGTTGGTTACGCTTTTTTGTGCAAATGACACACAAGAAATTCCAGATGTAAACTCAGCCTAAGAAGATATTTTTTGGATACGAGCTAATTAACACGATTGATCGTCTTCACATATAAGTGAGGTATCGCACCTTTCAGTAGGCTACAGATTTTAACGATCGTGATCGGACGAGAGATCTAGAGAAAGTTTAACTTCAATTAAATCCCTAGAGATATTCTTCATGACGCCAAAAGTAAGTGGGCTCCCCTTCAAAATAACGTCCAAGCCCATTTTTGAAATTTTGTTGAACAATGTTCGTCGTCTGGGTGTGATAAGACGTGAACTTCAGCACGTATGTTTAGCATTGTATTCGCCAGCTGCCAAGAAACAAGGTCCAAGAGATTTGTAAAATGTTTCGTATTGATCCTCAGTGATTGAGAATCTGGAAGGGGAGTAAATAGATGATATCAAGAAATTAGTACAAAAATTTTTAATGCAGATATTTTTTGCTTGTAGATGTTCTTCACAAATGTCGAGAATATAGTGCTTGATTCTTGACTTTATTAGAATTGCTTCTCGCAGTCAAATGAGTCTCAGAGACCCACATTATATCAATATTTTTTTTCCAAGAGGAAGTGCTCAAGTTCGTTTTTGTGTTGGCGAATGCCGTTTGCGTTCCAGAAACATATTTTTAACGTGTTCATGACTTATTAACTAATGTTTGGAGCAGTGTATTCTGCATTCGCAACATTTCTTGCTATCATGCCAGTCATATTTGTAGTAAAGTTGTTTATAGTTTTCACAAGATTTTCAATAGTGTCTTCAAGGCGACTGAAATTAAAGCTTATGTTATCATTTGTTGAATTACTTGGTGAGGCCGCTTTCTGCGTGGGCATAGAATTTGGCTCAACAGCATGTGCATACGATACACGTGAAGTAATTGGTTGGCTCTTTTGAGGAAAAGTGGCGGAGTAAGCGTTGGCTAATTGAGCTGGAGCTAATTTAGGTTTTTGTCCCATAGTCTGTTTAAAGAAAGAATATACAATTGTTATTTATTGAAAATGTGTTGGAAGCTTTTGCTATCTATTTTCTCTAGATTTTTATGTAGCAAACGTCATTTTCTGGCTTAAATACATACACACATGTATAAAGCAAAAAGAAACACAATAACAGCTGACACATTTGCTGCCAGCCTCACGTTTTTATTAAATAACATCCAGACTTAAACGATACGACAACCTCAAAACTGAGACGATGCGATTTTATTAACGAAGCCATTATAGTCGCCGGCTAATACGAAACAAGGTCGAAGCGATTTGTACAAATTCTCATACTGATCCTCAGTAATTGCGAATCTGGGACGGGAGTAGTAAATTGATAATATCACAAAATTATCGACAAACATATTCATTGCTTGTAGATGTTATTCACAAATGTTGTTACGAATATAATGCTTGAGTCTTGACTTTTTGTAATAAATAGTTTCAAAAACGATGAAACGATTTTATTTGTGTTTTAAAAAACCTTGAACAAGAGGAGGCGTTACAAAAATATATGGAGAAAAATCCGGAATTAGTAAATGGTTCTGTAAGCGTTTTCTTCAATGCGTGTAGAAATTTTTAGTTAGCTTGCGATTTTGTCGCGTTTTTCCGAGTTTATTTTATTTTTAACAGTTTGGCAAGTTCTAGTGAATTTTAAGGCTTGTTTCCGATTTTGCAATTTCTCGCGAATTTTTGCAATGTTCGCGATAAAAGCGAGTTGTTGCAAGGATTTTGCTTCTTAGCAGTTTTCGCAAACTTTAAACTATATGTATTACGCTTTGGGATTATGCTTCCGTTAGCAAGGTTTTGCGAATTTTTGCCATTTTTGCTGTATTTTTAGCATTGCTTAGACGCAATTTACACTGTGCCTTTTCTGCTTGCCTGTGTAGGCAGGCTTTTTTAGTTTATTGGTGAGAGGGGGTGAGAAGCTTGCGGTGTAGAACAAAAGGCACGAAATGAAAATTCGGGAGGATTTATGACATTTCTCTTTGCCTCTTTCGTATTCTCAGCATTAAACGTATATATAAATCAGTAACCCGCAAGCCATAGCACAATTGTGCGGATGAAAATCACATACATGCTTATGCTCTTTCATTTAGGCGTCACTGAGCAAGCGACGAATTAAGTTTTGTACGCATGTATTAATTTTTTCCTGGTTTTGTGTTTAGTTTTTTTGAGCACACGGAACGAAATGAAAGTTCAAATATAATAAATTTCTACAGACAAAAAATTGATAATATAATTATGGAAGTTGAGAAATTTTTCGTGATTAAAAATGCTTTGGCAATATGCAGTGCATTTTATGTTATGGAATATTTAAAAATAATAGGAAAACTAGTTTAAAAAGGCATTTTAATAGTATCAACAGAGCTGTGAATAACTTTAATTTTGAATTTATACACTAAATTGTTGAATGGTTCTTAAATTTTTACTTTTTATTTAAGTTTTTAGTAAATTGTTTATTTACAAAACAAAATTCAAACAACTAATAACCACATCAAGTATTTTATATTACAAAACTTTTTTTCAAGTGCAAGTTTATTTTATTCTCATTTTTCTCACCAATACAAACGTATTTTATTTCGCGGGACACTGATATAAATGCCAAAAAGGCATGAATAAAAAAGGCTTAATGTAAATGTGTGTGACTTTTCGTAGAAAATTTTCAAAAGAAAATTGTCAATACAAGGCAGGCTAAAAAGGCATAGTGTGAATAGCGACTTATAGTTTTACCGATTTTTATTAAAAAGTATGGCTTATTTAAAATTTTGTAATTTATTTAGGTTTTTGGCTTTCTTTATTTATTTTTATTTAGGGACTTAAAATTCAATTTTTTTTCCAAGCTTTGGCGAATTTTCATAATGTTTTGCGCTTTCTCCTGAGTTAATGATTTATCTTACAGTTTTAGCGAGGGAAATCAATTTTAGTTTAGGGCTTGTTTCCAATATTGCGAATTTTCGCGATAGGTGTGATT
The DNA here is from genome assembly GCA_949987645.1 of Tachina grossa. Classification (NCBI taxonomy): domain Eukaryota; kingdom Metazoa; phylum Arthropoda; class Insecta; order Diptera; family Tachinidae; genus Tachina; species Tachina grossa. The sequence continues at coordinate 127,439,050 of OX465275.1, forward strand.
TATTCGACTTTTAATCAAGTTCAAGACTTGATAAAGATTTTTGCATTTATTTTTATTACAAGTACATAACCCATATTTTGTTCTTTCGCGGACGACAGCAGCATCCGCCATTATTCCTCATGCAGAAATAGACCTAGCCTACCGGAGGCTGAGGCTACGCGACAAATAATGAATGAGACAATGAACTATGATTTAGCACAAATTACCGAATAGGTTGAATTGTAACGCCTGTAAAACCCAATGTTGTATGATTTCTCATAAACGCATGACCGAAAATGCTGCTGTCTCTGTAACTATTAAAGAATCGGAAGCTCTTGATATTCTTGCCATGAAAGTTCAGTGTAATTTTCGGTGGACTGAACACATTTTTTAAGTCTCGAAAGAATTTTTGAAACGGTGCAAGCAATACTTCACCCCATCTGATCTTCTTACTATTTATACCACTTATATCCGACCAAAATAGGAATACAACTCTCATTAATGGGCCGGCGCTTTGTCTATTTTGAGGTTGCTTGACCACGTACAGGAGAGGGCGAAGTAGGTATTCAACCCTATTGACTCAGTGGAGCCGTACTGTCCGTGTGTGGAATAAACTACCTGCGGAAGTCTTTCCTATCACCTTCAACTTGCACCCAGAAAAGAGATTGATTGGAAAATGGTTAGGCCAATAAAATATCATTTGCACAAACTATATTTCAGTCCACGCTATCAATTTTCTATTAATCCAAAAGACAATCAATGTTCATTACCATAAGCGCATAATTGTAATAAAGATATGGTTCTGACAATTCTTAAATTGATTGCATCAACCGACCATATGCTTTTGTCATGACTAATTAACTGATTGATTAACACAACGAATAAAATTTTATGAATGGCATTTTACTACCAACTTTTGGTACTGGCAACTAAAAAATTGTCGTTCTATATAAAAGGTTAAAAGTTGAGTTTACTATCATAGTTTATAGCAGCAAATTAAAAATTAACTTTTGTGACTTTCAAAGATATTATTATTTGTGAATTCTCAAATGGTTTTTGAAAGTCTGTGCATAAGATAACAGGTTTGCGGCTGTTCAAAATGTGGGGTTGAAGAAATGCATATAGACATGCTCCACCACCAGGAAATAAATTTCAATTAAAATGAACTTATGACAATATGTCAAATAATAAATTTCTTGAATTGTATATTTTTATTTGCGTTTATTGTTTATTTTTATTTCAGCAAGGAAGGCCAATTTTTCTTTCGCAGGTACCAATTATGATATTAGCCAAATTCACAATCTTGTGCAAATGGTCTTGCATCTTAGCATTTGCAAAATGGTATAGTATATTATTACTCACCACTAATAATTGTTAAGTGGTAAGTATAAACATACTAACCATTTTGCACATGCTAGGATACAGGACCATTTGCACAAGTTTATGAATTGGGCTATTGTGTTAGTTATATTTAATCGAATCTGTTTTCTCTGTGTGGGAAAGTTTAAATCGAATGCCTACAGACACTACTCCCTCTATATTCCTCTCCATAATCTATATTCTCATGCATTCCATGAGCAGGGGTTATCCTACTTAAAAAAATTATTATCTTGGTGTGAATATATATACATATCTATATGCGAAGTTCGCTGTTTGTCCCAATTGTGTTTATAGCATAATATTTGAAATAAACTACGAATGAAATCGTCATGGAAAAAAGTTTCATCACTTTTCTAGAACAGTTTTTCAATTTCATTTTGTGGTCGAATGAATATATTTTGGCGTATTTAAATATATATTGCAGATCATCTTCCCGATTTTCTAGAAGTGGTCGCATATCCTGAGAATGAAGTTGTGTTACAGCAGTAGCTCGTTTATGTATTTCTCGCATCGTAAAATTTCTCACATTAAAGCTTAAATTAGACGTGACATAGCCATCATAACCATAACGAAACCAAAATTCAATTGGTTTCTATGGTGAGAGTTATGGCGTTATGGGGAGTCACGTATAATCGAATACAGTGTTGCCCATTAGTTTGGTGCGAACGGCTGCTCTCTCTCTATGGCTATGATTATGTCACGTCTCATTGAGCCTTAAGTATGAAACAAAAAATTCCATCGTTTCTCAATTTGAGAGAAAAAAGTGTTTATTTATTTGAATGTGAAAACAGACAACACTGATTCTGTTTTTAATGGAATATTTCCAGTAATCAAGTGTCACATAAAAACAAAATGTCACAAAAATATTATTTCAATATTAAAAAAGAAATAATTTACAAAAAAAGAAAAAAGAAAATAATGAAGAAGAATTTAAAATTAATGTAAAAGGCTTGAAAGAAGTTTTTTCTATCAACTGTCTGCATAAGACAATTACACAAAAATTTCTTAATAAATATTGTTAATAATATATTAATAATAAAAAATCTGCAAATCTGCAACAATAAAAACACCTTCATTTTTAATTGTGTTTTCGAATTAACATAAATTATCATATGAGTCCATTTCACAATCTTGTGCAAATGGTCTTGCATCGTAGCATGTGCAAAGTGGTATAGTATATTGGTACTCACGACTAAGAATTGTTAAGTGGTGAGTATCAATATACTAACAATTTTTCACATTCTACGATACAAGACCATTGGCACAAGATTGTGAATTGTGGTTTTTTTAATAAAAATAACATTAACAAAAAGATAGGGACAAATATATGCACAGCTTTTCTACATAAAACTTAAGAAAATAGTACATATACATACGTGCTAGAGTTTTTCTCTTCCCGAACTTTTTCATTTCCCGGGAAAGCAGGAACGACTTTTTGGTTTCCCGGAAATTCCCGCCCAGTGCAAAACAATACAAAATATTTTTTAATTTAATTTATTTTAACAAAAAACAAATTGTGATTCATGAAATCGATTAAATAATAACGTTTCATAAACACATTAAGGCTGCTTTAGCCTTTGCTTTCTGTTGTTGTTCTGTGCTCTGACGTTTTGCTTCTAAATTTGACTACTCAGCTAAAAAAAATTATATATGGTCCATATATATTTAATATATGAGTGTATATGAATATCTATGTACTCATGTATGGAAATATTTGTGATTATACATTGCAAAACTATTATATATGAACTCATATATGGACTAATATATGAAATCTATTGTAATATATGAGCTCATATATAGAAATTTCATTATGAAGCTCTTAATATGTGGATCCATATATATACGATTTAATATATGAAGCCATATAAGAATGTATGTATACATGATATCTCACAAAAGATCTTTTTTGCAATCAAAAATGCTTGGTATTTTATCACTGGTGAACTGAAAATCCATTAGAAAATACAACAAAAACATTCTTGTATAATTTTATAAATACACAGAGAAAAACCTGGCTCACAGAATCAATAAGATTTTCTCTATGAAACGTTTTTAGGCTAAGGGGTATCCCAGCAGAAAGAAGCGAAGATTTTTTCATAGAGATTCCTTATTGTTTTTATGTGGTAAATCTTATTAATTTGATCAAGGAGAAAACCATATAAAATCAAGAAGAAATCTTATTATTCCCAACTTTTTTTTACTCAATTTCCGTTATTTTTGGCACCAAAAAAACAATCCATAGAGAAAAACTTCTTGATTCTATTAGGTTTTCTTATAAATTGTAAACTATATGGATTTCTTATTGATTTTATTAGGTTGCCTTATTGATTTTTTTAAAAAGGGTTTTCTTCTTGATTTTATTAGGTTCCTATATGATTATGTGTAAAGCATCTTATTGATTTTTTTTAATAAGGAAATCTTCTTGATTTTATGAGGTGTCTTGTTATTTCATATCTATAAATAGACACAGACAATTTTTTTTCATGATCTTTTTCGTTTTTGTATAAGCATGTTTGCAAAATTATTTCAATGGTTATTCAGACTGCTTGTTAGCATATTGGTTAGAGTGTTTGTCTATCAGTCAGAAGTTTGCTGGTTCAATACTTGTCTCCTTTCAAAGTATATGGTATAGAATTTAAATGAAAATATATAAGCAAAACACAAAGAATAAAGAAAGACATAATTTTTTTTATTTTATGAGGTCGCCTCATAAAATCAAGAAGAAAACCATATTAAAAAAATCAATAAGATAACCTCATAAAAACTACAAGATTTCTTCTTGATTTTTTCAAAAAGGTTTTCTCTATGAAATTATTAAGATTTCCTTATTGAAAAAAAACCATAGAGATTTCTTATTAATTTTGTTCTATTTTATGAGGTAATTATTAGGCACTGTTTTCTCTGTGTAGTGGATCAAATAATCAAAAGGATAATCCAGTCATTAATTTTATCGAAAATAAAAGAATTCTCTAGATAAGAAACAAAGTTCATATTACTGAAAAAATTATATTGAAAGCTATTGTTAGACGGATTATTTTTTCTTTTATAATTAACTGCATTAGTTTTTAATCTGATTTCTTAATTAAATTTTATGTACGAATATCAGTTTTGTGTTTTTTAAATAATTGATTCACCTTTTGACTTAAAATGAGGAATGAAATGGCTTTTACTTCGTTTTTCATTATTTGTCCAAACAAAAGTTTCATTAAATACAACCTACCTGTTCAAAATCTAAAAAAAGTAATTTTAATAATTTAATTTATTACACAACAGTGCGATTTTGTGAACTTTGCATACTGTAGAGGCAATATTTACACATACATGTAGGAAAATGTATGAATATATACACAGAGAAAAACCTGCCTCATAGAATCAATAAGATTTTCTCTATGAAACGTTTTTAGGTTAAGGGGTATCCCAGCAGAAAGAAGCGAAGATTTTTTCATAGAGATTCCTTATTGTTTTTATGTGGTAAATATTATTAATTTTATCGAGAAGAAAACCACACAAAATCAAGAAGAAATCTTATTATTCACAACTTTTTTTACTCAATTTCCGTTATTTTTTGCACCAAAAAAAAAAAACATTCCATAGAGAAAAACTTCTTGATTCTATTAGGTTTTCTTATAAATTGTAAGCTACATATAGGGATTTCTTATTGATTTTATTAGGTTGCCTTATTGATTTTTTTTAAAAAGGCTTTCTTCTTAATTTTATTAGGCTATCTTATTGGTTTTTTAAAAGTCATTTTGGTTTTTTTTGGAGCATCGTTACTAAACTGTATTTAATATCAAAACTTAAAATACCAATAACTTGGAAACTATTGGTCGCAGATAATTTTTTTGTTTAATTTTTTCTTCCTATTTTTCAAGTTTCTACCAGATAAGCTATTTAAAAATTTATTTTTGGAATTTCTTCACAGTTTCCTATGAAAAGCTTACAGCGCCGTAACTCGGAGAATATGAGTCGTCCGCAACTTTTTTATTTAATTTTTATTCCTTATTTTTTAATTTTCTATCATATAGACTCCTTTTTATACATTTTGAGCTGCTTCGCATAACTGCATTTGTTGCAAATATTTATTTTTTTTTTCGATGTACTTCAGAGACGAATGAGACAGCTTTTCTCACACATACAACTATAGTTTTATTTTTGACACCACTGGTGTAAAGCATCTTATTGATTTTTTTTAAAAAGGAAATCTTGATTTTATTAGGTTTCTTGTTATTTCATTTATGTATGTACGTACATTTATGTACATATGTATGCATGTATATAAATAAACATAGACAATTTTTTAATGATCTTTTTCGTTTTTGTTCCGTAATATCTCTGCTGCAGAGACTTCAATATTCATACCCAGTTAGCCAAATCGTCGCAGACGACATTGGGTAGTATGAATAAAAAAAGTATTTGCTTTTTACTTAAAAATTTGTTTAAAAATACAAAAAACATACACATATTTGGGGTTTTCAAACAAAATTTTTAAGTAGAAGGCAAATACTTTTTTTTTCATATTACCCATTGTCTTCTACGATTAATGTACGACATGTCACAATTTAAAGGAAATCGTCGATAATGTCACATGTTTTGTCATCAATTAAACTTTTTTGAGGAAAATCTGAACGACAATGTCCCCCGTTTTGTCTTCAATAAAGCCGTGTTGACGACAATCTGAGCGACATTGTCGCTCATCTCGTCTTGTGTAACCTCGCCTCCATTTGTATGAAAAATTCGTCGACGATTTGTATGGCGCTGTCTTCAATATGTCTTGTACAACTTACCATTGTCTTTTACCCGCCGTCGAAGATGTTTTAAAGACGTGGCTAACTGGGTATTTATGTATTTTTGTATATGTGTTGCCGCTCATAACTTTACTTCTTTACTTTACATACATACATATGTAGTTACATATGTATTAAAATTAAACTTTTAGTTGAAAGTGAACCAGTGCGAAGTGAATAAGTCGAAAGAACAATTGAATATTTTTCCACTAACATAAAATATAAACTAAATTAAAATAAAACTAATTATAAATAGTGCGTGCCTATATCTATATTATTATTATATTTATGTATATATATAATCGTAGCATGTTTTTTGGTAAGGAATAATCTCTGGAAATACAAGAGCCTTGGAGTGGAGATTTTCAATACAGGTTGGGTGACCAGTGTGTTGATTAATTTTTAATTAATTTTAATTATATGAAATTTTTAAATATATGAAAATTATAATATATTAAGGGCCGTTATTACTAGTTGTCTGATTTTGTCTGCCCGATAAATAGCTTTGCATTGTTACAATTTAAATTTTTTTATTGATGTCATTATTAATAATAATAATACTTAATGGACAGAAAAATATTAAATGAAGGTTTTATAATGCAAAGCCATTTATATATCTAATAAAATCATGCCTTTAACTAACGACAAGTTGTAATAATGGCCCTAAGTACGTATAAATGGGTAATGTGAATACAAAAAATGCATTTGCTTTTTACTTTAAAATTTGTTGTAATGTCTTAAATGTATATGCACTTTTTGTTTGTTTCAAATAAATTTCTAAGTAAAAAGCAAATGTGTTTTTTATTCACACTAACCAATATTTATAAGCAAATATGTAATTAAAAAATTCAAAAAGATACTGCTAACAAAACTTACTTATTATTACTATATTGTGTGTATTCCTAAGTAAATACATATGTAAATGAAAATAAATAAAATTTTCAAATAAAATCAATAAGTATTGTGTTTTATTTTTGAAAAAATCAATAAGATAGCCTAATAAAATCAAGAAGAAAACCTTATTGAAAAAATCAATAAGATAACCTCATAAAAACTACAAGATTTCTTCTTGATTTTTTTAAATTGAAATTAAATATGAAATTAAAAAGATTTTCTTATTGAAAAAAAACCATAGAGATTTCTTATTAATTTTGCTCTATTTTATGAGGTATTTATTAGGCACTGTTTTCTCTGTGTATTATCATATATGTCCATATACCCTCATTTTTCGGATCCTAACCATATATGGGATATCATATATGCTCCATACATATTTTTTTAGCTGTGTACTTACTTTTTCTGTAGTGACTTATCACACAACAATCATTTCTCACATTCCGTTTCATTAGAATTTACGTTAAATAGCTGATGTTAATAACAATCTCTACCCAAGTAGATAGTCTAGGGTGCTGATGAAGTGCGTTGCTGCACAGAAAAATATCGGTATTTCCCCCAGCTTAAAAGTCTAATTTAATTTTTCTTCTCTTTAGAAACTCACATTAATTAATAAAATATTTCATTCAATAAAAGAATTGAAATTACTGAACTTAAGCCTGACTAAAAATTATTTCTGATTAAAAATTCACTATAGTTCAATTAAAAATCTAAAAATGTAACTTATTACCTTTTTCTGGCTAGAAGGGTCGCAGTTTTCCTTTAAAGTGATGAGTTTTGCATCGTTTTGTTTAGTTTCAATATAATTATGTTTTTCTTTTAAAAATTAAACTTCTAAAAGCGCAATTTATTTTAAAATATTTTTATTTAATTTATGCTGTCAATTACAATTAGTTAAAAATTTTTTGATTTTTACAGGTTAAACCGAAACAAAACAGAAAACCTAACGACTTCTATTAGATTTCTATAAACAAAAAATATTCAGCTGATTCGAAATAGAACAGAAAGTAAAATCTAATTCTGTCTTTAGTCAAAAAATAATAATAATTCAGTCCTTTATATTATAGTGTTGCGTAAATATCAATATTACAGTAGTTTTCCGATTTAACGATCCTAGTTGTTGTCAGGCCTGTTCGTTAAAGTGCATTGTTCGTTATATCCTGTACTAAGTTAAAAAGGAAAAGTGTCCTGCTGTTTTATTCAAAACTCAAAGAATATGTACTCGCAGTATTTTTAATATTTTATTAAAACAACATATGTACGTATTTTATTAAAATATCACTAAAAGAAAAATTCATAAAGCAATATAGTACAAAAATAATTTATTTAAAAAAAAACTTGTCTGTTTTTTTTAATTGATATCTTTCTCTTAATGGCATCTTTTTGAAGCTCTCTCCAAAGCATTAAATTTGAGCTTCTAATTTTGTTTTGTTGAGCCCATTTAATACAAATCTCGAAATTCTTAATGACATCTTCGTGTTTTATGTTGGGCTCTTGAATTATAGTTCCATCCAGCTCTTCTTCACTTTCATTTTGTTCATCGGCTAAAGGGCTATTTTGAATCCATCTATTCCAATTTAAATAAAATTTTTTATAAATCTCTCAGCCAACTATGGCTTGCATTAAACTAACTTCCATAAATTTTGTTGTGAATTTCTTTGGCTTTTTATTAAAAAATGGCAATTGCATTGCATGAGGAACCATTGAAAAAGTTTGTTTTCCTTTCTCGGGACCTCACCTTGCTTTCCAGGGTTGGGAAACTGAAACTTTTTGTGATATAAAAAATTAAATACCGAATAGGAATTTATATTTTTTTTATTAAATAAACTTATTGTATACTTCAGTACGAATAAAATTGGTATTTAAAATTAAAAATTAAACTTCAAAAAATTAAAAAGATGTTTCCAGGGTCGGAAAACTTAAACCTTTTTTATACAAAAGTAACTTACTAAAGCAAATTTTCCCTTTTTCTCTATAAATTAAAGATATCTTATATTCTTTAAAGAAAGTATAAGAAGTATTAAGTAAGTATTAGTATAAGAAATCAGAAAAATCAAAAAGTTTGATTTCAGGGTTGGAAAACCCACACTTTTTGTGATATTAAAAATTAGCTACCGAAAACTAATTTTTTTTTTATAAAATAATCTTATTTTATACTTCATTTCATACTTGAATTTGGTATTTGGAAATAATAAAAAAATTAAAAAAAATTAAAACGATGTTTCTAGGGTTGAAAAACCTTATTTTTTATACAAAAGTAACTTACAAACAAATTTTTTCTTTTTTGCTATAAATTAAACATATCTTATATTCTTAACAAAAAGATTGGTATAAGAAGTCAGAAAATCAAAAATGAGGATTCCAGGGTTGGGAAACTTACACTCTTTGTGATATAAAAAACTAACTACCGAAAATTAATTTTTATTTATTTTTTATTAAAGAAACTTATTTTATGCTTGAGTACGAATAAAATTGGTATTTCAAATAAAAAAAAACATATATTTTACGTTCTGGAAAGAAAAGTTTGGTATAGAAAATTATAAAAATAAAACCACAGCTCCAGAGCTGGTAACTTTAATTTTTTTCTGGACATTAAAGTAACTAAATAAAACATTTTTTTTAATTTCCTTTTTTTCACTTAACAAACTTTCTATATTTTTTTAAGGACTACTAGATTGGCACAAGTAACCAGAAAAATGTAAAATGATCATTCTAGGGTTTGAAAATTATTATTATTTTTTTCTTTGTACACGGCGGGCCAAAAGAAACCAAGGGGTGTAAAAGTTTAATAACTTTTTTGTTTATTAATTTTTTTTTATTTTTTTTTTTCAGATTATATAGACAACACTTGGAGAATTTATAATGGAGAGGTTCACAACTGAACAGAGAACCAGAACAATAGAATTTTATGAAATCAACTTCATTGAAAATTTGATTATGAGTGATGAAGCTCATTTTCATTTGAATGGCTTTGTTAATAAGCAGAACTGTAGGTTCTGGGGTTCTCAAAATCCAAGAGCCATTCATCAACGCCAATTGCACCCCATCAGGTGTACAGTATGGTGTGGGATCACATCTGAAAATGTCATTGGGCCCTACTTCTTCGAGAATGAAGATGGAAGTGCTGTAACCGTAAATGGAGAGCGGTATCGGTTTATGATAGAAAATTTTTTACGTCCTGCTCTTGAAAACAGACCTGGTATGTGGTTTCAGCAGGACGGAGCCACTGCTCATACTGCCCGAGATACAATGGCACTTTTAAGTGAAATTTTTGGAGAGCGAATAATTTCTCAAAATTCGGAAATTATTTGGCCAGCGCGATCGCCAGATTTGACAGCACCCGACTATTTTCTTTGGGGTTTTTTGAAGGAGCGAGTGTATGTGAACAAGCCAGAGACAATCCTTGAACTCAAGGCAAACATTGTTGCAGAAATTCGAACGCTACAGCCACAAGTTTTGAAAGATGTTATGGAAAATGCTCTAAAAAGAGCCCATCAGTGCGAAGCTGAAAACGGTGCTCATTTAAGAGACATCATTTTTCATACTTAGTGTAAAAAAATTTCCATTTTCTATATTATATAATCTGAAAGAAAAAATAAAAAAAGTTAATAAACAAAAAAGTTATTAAACTTTTACACCCCTTGGTTTCTTTTGGCCCACCCTGTACATAAAAGTAACTATGTGCTTATGTATGCATCTCTATACTACATAAACGCACTTTGGTAAAGGGTATATAAGATTCGGCACAGCCGAATATAGCACTCTTACTTGTTTTTCAATTGTTTCACTATATTATATAGTTCTAAATTATTTATTATACGAAATGTAAAAAAATCAGTTACATTGAATGCTATTCTGTTTACATATTGCACATTGTCTATCGATTCCCGTATATTACTAATGCTGTGTATAAAATAAGAGTTAAATTTATTAGCGATGTTATAACTATCAGTGTATTCTACATTGTCAAATATCACAGATTTTATCATACTTTTGTTATCATGAAGTACTAGATTTTTGATTTCCTTCCACATTTGTTTCTGGTCATTTGAGTTACTAATTTTGTCGTTTATAAATTTTGTCAGCTGTCAAGTGATTAATATTTAGTTTGGTTTGCCATTTCATCATGAACAGGTTGACAAAAGAACAACGCTTGCAAATCGTGCAAATTTATTTCGAAAATAATGGTTCAGTTCGCGAAGTTTACCGCAAGCTCCGTCCATTTTATGGTCGACATAATCGTCCATCAGAGCAATTAATTCGGTTAACCATTGATCGTTTTCGCACTACGTTTACTCTATGTGATAATACGCATCCGCAGAGACGTCGAACAGTGCGCACCGAAGAAACAATTGCCGCTGTAGAGCAAAGTGTTGAAGAGGACCCGAATGAATCGATTCGCCACCGTGCACAGCAATTGGAGCCGACTAACCGACTATTTTGTTCTCGAATTGGATGGCATGAATGTGGATGAGTTGTGGTTCCAACAAGACGGCGCTACATGCCACACAGCGCACGTCACAATCGATTTATTGAAGGAAACATTCGATGAGCGCATAATTTCGCGGAATGGACCTGTCAATTGGCCACCAAGATCGTGTGATTTGACACCATTGGATTATTTTCTTTGGGGATATGTGAAGTCGCTCGTCTACGCCAACAAACCAGAAACGTTAGGGGACTTGGAAGCCAACATTCGTGGCGTTATTGCCAACATACGGCCCCATATGCTCGAAAAAGTGGTTGAAAATTGGACCTGTAGAATTGGCTTTATTCGAGCCAGCCGCGGCGGCCACATGTCCGAAATTATATTTAAACAATAATGGCATAAAATTATCCTTCCAATAAAGCCAAATTGATGGACATTAAAACGATTTTCTTGTGTTTTATTTCAATTCGAAGCTCAATACCTCTAAAAAAACACCCTATTTAATTATTTTTACTGTTTTCAATTTGTTGTTTATATTTATTTCTAATTATTTTATATTCTGCCCATTTTTGATTAGTGTTTTCTGTTTTAGCTTGCAAATATCTCATTATTTTTTCTCTTTTCATAAACCGTAGTTCATCAGTAAACCAATTGTAAACATTTTTATTCTCACGAATTTGATTTTTAAACGTGCATTTTTTAGCAGTATTTTTCAAGCATTCATCAAAAGCCTCTACATTTTCATTTATATCTCTGGCGCTATCGTATTTTAATTTATTATATAATTCAGTATTAAAAATTTCTTTATTATATTTAAATTTATTATTGTCATTATCAGTTTAAAATTTTTTAAACGCACTAATAATCCCAAATTAATATTCTACTTTTAGGGGATGGTCACACTTGGGCAAATATTTGCTCAAAAAACGTAACCACAAAATACTAATGAAAAAGCAATAATGTTAGAATCAATGACATTGCCTATTAGTTGTTTATGAAACTGTTTAACTTAAGAAACAATTGTCTGAATCAAATGGTTTTTCACAATCATTGAGTGGTTACGCTTTTTTGGGCAAATGTTTGTTCAGTGTGACCATACCTTTATTAAGTAAAATATTTTTATTAATTAAAAATATATTGAAATTGATTATTGAGGGGTTTAGTTGGATCCTATGCGCATTTCACTGTTGCTAATGCAGATCATCAGGCAACCTTTACCCAAAGTTTCTTAGAACAACTAGAGTTCTTATGTTATAAACTTTCATTTAAACAAATGAGAAGCTTAAGCAAATAACAAAGTTGAAACAAGAACTCAATAATCAAAAGTTTTTTATTTTCTTGTTATTATTATTTTATTATTTTTCTTCATTTTGTATTTCATATTTGGGACAGTTATATTTATAATTTCATGGACTGAGATCTTATTTTTTTCATTATTATTTACTAACGTATTAAAGTTATTCGATATTACGTAGTCTATTATTGTTTTTGAATTTTCTGTTACACGTGTGCATTCGTTTACTAATTGCTTTAGACCGTTGTCATGGAGCAGACTCTTAATTCTATTTTTATACGTATAGTTTTTTATCCAATCTATATTAAAATCACCCGTTATTAGAATATCACAGTTGTTTAAGTAATTATCACAGATTTCCTCTGTTATTTCTTCAAATGCAGTACAAAATACAGATTCGCAATGACTAGGTGATATGTAAATTACCCCAATTATAAAGCTAAAGTTTCCAAATCTGGCTCTGCAAAATAAAATCCAGTACTCAATATTATCCACCTTTTCAATTAATTTAATAATATTCCAATGACTCCTAAAATATATTATGACACCTCCAGTTCTACAGGATGTAGATAACACATTGATATATTTGTATCCTTGCAATTGTAATTCTGATTCCTCAATTTCTTCAGGTATATGAGTTTCCGATAAAATAAAAAACTCAGGTCCTTCTTCTGCTACAATAATTTCAAGTTGGTTATAGTTATTAATAAGCCCTTGTATATTTGTATACATTATGCGAAACTCCTTTAATTTTTATGCTAGTAGGCCAATATTTCTCATTTTGTTTTTTATTTTGTTTTGATACACCGGACATTCTCTATCATTTGTAAAGTGATTTTCGTCCAAGCCCATGTTTAGTTTGCTGTTTACCTTTACGTAATTGATGTCGGTCTTTGTTTTCACAATATTTAGTTCTATGCTGTCCATGGCATTTTAAACATATTTCCTGGGTTTTACATTGCCTTGCTAGATGATTGTATCCTCTACATTTTAAACATTGTGTGCATTGTGTGTTTTTTGCTATTCTGCAAATTGATAAATCAACTTTCTTATTTATACTGAACAGCTTTTCTTTGGAAATCTTTCCATAATATTTAGAAATCTTTTAGTGTTACCGTACTTTCAACGCAATTTGATAATAACTTTAATTAGCCACTGAAAAAATTAAACTGTATTTAAATTAATTTTAATTTTTTATGAAAATTAACTTAAACTATGTTTAAATATTCACTGATTTATAAGCCATTAGTCTTTTATTTCTTATTGCCTTGTTAGTTCTCAACAAAAGGGAACAAAATGGATTTCTGTTAGTTATTTTGATATTTAATTTTAATTCAACGCTTGTCAACAAAAAAATTAAGTTGAGTAGTTTTTTTTTCCATATAAAATATCAAAACCAATTAAAAGATTAATTGTGTATTTTAATTGAAAATATTTGTTCAAAACAATGTAGCATACTCCAAAAAACAGCTTGATTTTCATATATAAAAATGAAATTTACATTATTTACATACAATTAATGTGTAATAGTTGTTAACCATTTCATAGTATTTTGAGCTCTGCTGATAACACTTTTTAATAGAGCAGTAAATTCAATTAATATAAAGTACAATTTTTTCTAAGCAATTACTTAATTTAAAAAAAATTCAACAATATATTTTACTAGACTGAAGCACTTTAGTGGATTTTGAATTGATTTCTGATATGAATTTTCTCTCCATCAGCTTTGAATTAGAAATTTGCAATCATAAAAGGTTTTCTACTCGATGTCGTGTTTACCCCAAAGTTATGCCGAGTTTACATTGGGCATTTAAAATGTTGTCATTTTGTGGTGTCATTTTCATGTGTGTGCAGTGCCGTTCCCATCAAATTTTTCGATGACACACAATTTTGTTGCGTCTTTGTGACAGAAAAGAGTCCCATCCCTAAATAATGGCAATACGGTATCGTTGTCTACATCAAGAACTAATTTTAACATAATTATTTTTAATGTCGTTTGATTTATCATTGTGAGACTTTGGTTTTCGTATTGTTTGTTAATTTATTTATGTATACAAATGGATAATCGCAAAATTATTTAATTGGTTAGTGAGTGCCACCGTGTGTTTATCAATAATAAGAAAATCTAAAAAACGGCAAAGAAAGTGGTGGAAAAGACCAGGCCTTAATATGCGTGCCACCAAAGGATTCTATTGTACTCTGCATTTCAGTTTACGAAAGCAGGATGGCAGTTGGTTTAGAAATTGCATGTGCATGAAGACCTAACTCCACCGAAATGTCTGCCCTTTTTGCATTTCTATCCCTATATGTAAGTGCTACATATATGAACATACATACATACATACACATGTATGTTTCCATATATCCTCATGAATCTCCACAAGCTGAATTAGCTGTGTCGTCATGTCATGCGTCCAGGGCGCTTGAATTTCTCTCACACTCCTATTCTTTTCTACTTTCTTTTCGTTTTTCATACTTTTAAATTTTTATACCCGCACACATTTAAAATTCTTTCGATATTTTCTCAATGTCAAAATGTCAAAACGCTGACATTTTCTTTTTGTGTTTGCAAAGCACCCAACTTATTCTCACAACTGTTTACATCAGATACGTAAACAGTTTGTTTGGTAATGCCACACAACAAAAAATATCGGAAATGATAAACGTTGCCACTAGTTCCCACTGTTATTTTTGCTATATTTGTCACAAAATGCCACAGTGAGTGCTCGGCTTTAGAGTTTACGATATGCTTGTGCACTAATTTGTTATAACAAAATTGATGGACAAATAATCCAACAAAACAATTTGCTTTTTCTTGGAGTAACTTAATCAATTACAAGTTAAATTTTAGAACAATTAAGCCTTAAGACAAATAATATTTGTGGCAAAATATTGTGGCCACACAGAACCAATCAATTTAACTCACAACAAATAGCCAAGAGTTTTCATTTCATTTATTTCTACCAGTTAATAAACACTCCCTGAACTATCACACAAACATTGGTAATACAACTACATTCTCCCACATAAAGTCTAAATTGGTAAATTAGCAATTTATAGCTCGTACCTTCTACTGACAGTCACCAGTGCTCCTGGCTTCATAAAAATTGTGGTAACATTTGGGCTGTGTGTGACATGACCGCCCATATCATTTGTTTCGATATTAAATTTCATTAAGAAAATTGTGTTTTATTTTTCATTTTCTATAACAAGTCCATTAAATGTATAAATATTATTATTTTCTCTTTGTTGTTTCACATTTCTTGCATGTATTTTTTCTTCTTGTTTTTCTTAATGTTGCGAAGCAAAAGGATATTATGTCTTATATAAACTAATACGTTATCCTCCTGTATAAATACTTTTAGACAGTATGTAAGAATCGTGTTCTTACAATAATATTATAATTTGAAAATTTTGTCATAATAACTTTTTTTCTTAAATAAATGCGTAAATTGTTTGGTGTAATAAACTGTACGACAAAACAAATAAATAAATAATAGCTTCTGAGGAAGCCAATAATATTTCAATCTTGTGATCCGGAAGTACTGCAAATATTCATAATGTGCAATGATTTTTGTATTAAGTTGACATTGCAAGGCATATAAAAATCATTAGGAATTATCCAAATTTGCACTACTTTGCAAACTCTAAATTTTCATGACTTCTCTGGAGCACCTTTTTAAATGGGACATATTTGGTTTATGTTACTGAAGGTATAAAAGTAATAAAATTCAATATGGCAGCAAAAAGACGTCGTTTTGTAAATACGAATAAGTCAAAACTGGGCGAATTGCATCATAGTGTGTATCATTCGACAGGTATTTCAAAATCATCTTAATCTTGTGATTTTTCATTTTGACAGACCATTAGCGATCTTAAGCGGTTCAGGTAAATAATTAACGAATAAAATAATCAGAATTGAAAATATTGCACTTAACCCCGATTCAGAAAATTATACCTGATTTGAATTGTAACTACTTGCATCAATTTTGTTATCGATTTCTACACTTTAGTATTAAATTAATTCCTCAAGACAGAACAAAAATTTTTAAATGAAATTTAAATAAACATCCATAACAAAGCTATTGATCTATTTTTTATAGAACGTAATTGTTATGGCTTTTATAAAAAAAAACAAAAGATAACAGTTTTTTTAATCTTATTTTTTCACAACCAAAAAAGCAAGACCTTGTGGCACCATCACGGTTAAATATCTCTTCGGTAGCCACACTAAAAGGTTGGTTCCCCGTATGAAGATTACTGTTCCGGTTGTTTAGACAAAGAAAATACACGAATACACCAGAAAATCCGTCGCATTAATCGTCTGAGCAAAAACTATCAGTTGCATATGGAAAGTATTATGTACATTGCTCTGCCGCTTGACCTGCAGCTAGGAAATTGGTTCGACTTCAGCAAATTTTATTTTATTTCCATTATTCCACTCTCTCTTCCCATACTTCTTTTTCTCTTCTAAATTTCCCTTTCCTATTACTTGAATGTAATACATTAGTTTTGATTTAGCTGCCTTTTGGTTATGTGCACTTTGGACTTAACTGCCTAAAATTATAAATTTCTGTCACTATTCTTTAAAATCCATACAAATTCGTTTTTTAAGTGCACTTTCTATACCTGCACATTTAAGATAAGTGCCCTAAAGTTTTGGTAATTTTAAAATATGGTTACGTTTAAATTTTATTAAACGTGTGAGTTCTTTTGATTGCTCAAAAATAAAAATAAATAACATCACAATTTTTATTTGCTACTGTTTTTCCTTTTTATTCTTAACGAAGCAAATTACAACTTGTCTTTACTTAACTACTTCTTATCGTTAGTATCCACTATCAACGAGGTCTTAACTTGACTACTTTCTGATTAGCACTACCTCAACGATATCAACTTGACTACTTTCTGATTAGTACTGCTCTATTCTTGCACATGCTGCCACTTTTTATAGTACATGAATCGGTTCTCGAATGTTCGCCCGATAGGTGGCGTAATAACATGTCTGTACTTAGTAATGGCATCTATGCATGATGACATCTGTATTGTCATTTACTATTGGTAGCCAGATATTCAAACAGTCCTCTAGCACAATCGGGAAAATTCATGTTGCTGCTTCTAGGCGTTTGTAGATAATTCGATTGGCCGTTATTTTTGAATTTCAAAGTAACGACTCTTATGTTGGCAATGCGGTGTGCTACTGGTAGTACAGGGTGATTACCATAAGTGCTCGCATTTTTGTTTGTATGTGCGTATGTATGTCTGTAGCTATGTACACAATTATTGTTGTTGCTATAGTGTTTGCACGTAAATATGTGTGTACGTTTAGTGCTTTAGTTAAATACTTCCAGATAGTTCTTTGCTTTAACCCTGTAGGAATATTTTTACGTAACAATATTTTCGTACAATTAATGTTAGCTGCACATTGACTTAACTGCATAAAATATGTATATTTTTTCAGTTATTATTGTTCAAAATCTTCTTTTAAGTGACTTGCGCATTTAACATATTTTTTTGGCAGTTTTAAATTATTCTCATATGTATGTATATTAAATTTAAGTTAGCTGCACACATTAAAAAAATGTGGTTACACAAATATGCAACCATGTATGCGTATAAAACTGAAGTCAAAAATTGTTTACCTGCACATTTAGGCAGGTAAGTGCATTTAAGATAACAGCATTTTTGACTTATCTGCACTAAGTCAAAATTACTGTACAAAGAGAACTTCAATATACACACCCAAGTGACCTTAACACTATACTTTTCTTTTATTGGCCACATAATTACCTGGCCTAACCTAACATTAAATATAATGTATATTTTAAGAGGTGTGGTCCCATCACATTTCCAATTACCAGACCAAGCTTAAGAATAAGTTTTTGTAGCCGTGGTTCCAAACAATTTTTTAAGTGGTAGCATTAATTTTTTATCGCATGAAAGGCTATATATAAGAGAATAACGATATTTTGCACTCAATGTCTGCGGAGTTTTATTTTCTGCCAAACTTCGTATGTTTACTCGCAAACCGGGTAAAAATATACAAATTAACAAGAAAACCTAGTTGATAATCTACTTCTTTTTGAAGTCCATTGATGTGTTTTGTTATTGCTTCTGAGCATAGAAAAAATTCATAAGTAACCTTAAGTTTATTTTATTTAAAAAAAAAGTGCAAGTAAAGAAGCTCCTTCTATTCCAACCCGGTCCGTAAGGGTCGAATGGGGAGCAATTTGTTAATAAGGACTGCTTTCCAAAGCACCAGCTTACAACCTTATTCATAAGGAAAAACTGGCATGAAGGTGGTGAAGAGTTCCTATATACCATTTGACATTAAAAATCGGCGCATAATGTAGAGCTAAACCACTATTAAATCCTAGCGTGATTTTTAACGTAAAGTTGTATGTAAGTTTTGAAACTTATGCCAACTTCATGCCAGTTTTTCCTTATACATACATGAGGATATTAGTCTTCGAACAAAGTGTAGTGGTCCAGAAAAAGTTGACGAGTTTACCCACCGGCTCTCCGGCTTATTACAAAAAAGTTTTTATTTTGCTGTTGTTTTTGTCATTGATTTATGTGCGTATATTATAACTACATATACACCCAGAAAAAAAGATTGGTTGGAAATCGGTTAGTCCAATAAAATATCATTTGCATTAACTATATTTCAGTTCACGCTATCAATTTTCTGTTAATCCAAAAAACAATCCATGTTCACTGCCATAAGGGCATAATTGTAACAAAGATATGATTGTGACAATACTTAAATTGATTGCCTCAACCGATCGTATGCTTTTGCCATGACTAATTAACTGATTGATTAGCACAACCGAATAAAATATTAGGGATTGGATTTTAGTACCAATTTTCGGTATTGGCAACTAAAAATATTGTCCGTCTACATTTACGTTAAGATAAAGACTTTCTATCAGTTGTTGCAACCAACTAGAGGTTAATGTAACCATCATAGTTTATAGCAGCAAATTAAATTAAATATTAAGGTTTGATGATATTCCCAACCGATTAATCTGTTCGTATTAACAATTGTCTATTATTGTTAAATATTTTTTTTAAATAAGTAAAACCAAAATACTATCAGCATTATGTGTAACGAAAAACTGGAAGGAAGTTAACGTAAATAAAGAAATTAAATTAAATTAAAAATATAGTTGCACCACAAGAAAATTGCAGTCATTATACCAGAATTCTATTAATTCGATTGGCAACTAGTTCGGGGCTTCTCAACCAATTTGTTTTCTCTGTTAACCAATTTGTTTTCTCTGTTAACCAATTTTATCTGCTCAGAGAGAATAGGTTGGTTAAAAATCTGTTGGAGCAACAAACATTTAATTATGTATTCCAATGTTCCATATTTGCTACCAATTATCAATAGAATGTACGATTTTTTCGTATTTATAAACAAAAAACCACAATTACAATGGAAATAGAATTCTTACAATAGTTTTATTAGTAATAACAGTTAACTCCGTTCATTTCTAATAACAATTTAAGAGTATTGGTAAACACAACTTAATTAAATATATTTCCTCGTCCAGACTTGCAATTTTTGTTGCTGCAATTTCTTAAAATTCTGTTCTCAAATTGCATAAGTGTCCACATTATGAAATTATGCATTACAAAAATTATTACACCACAAATTTTTTTGAAAAATTAATATTTCTATTTATTTTTTGTTATATTTTTTTGTTTTTCATACAACTGAAGAAATAAAATTATAAAAAACGTCAAATACAACTAACAACTTGAAATTAACAATTACGAATTTCAATTCAAATGAGAATTGCCGAGCACATGAAACTGTGTACCCCTCCCCAATCTTCTCACCTCTCTCATCAATGAACAAGAATTGCTGCAACAAAAATTGCACGTCTGGACAGGGACTATGTTAGGAAGTAATGTGACTGAATATTGGCTTTTGAAATTAAAAAAACTATTCTTGTAAACAGGGTTACCGTTCATACGACTAAAGTCGCAATTTGACCCTTTTTTAGCGGTCTGCGACTTTTTGTGAGACTTTTTTTTATGACCGACTTTTGCGACTTTTTTGATTTTCTTCTTTTCTTGGGACTTTTTACCCTTTTTTGTAAAGATTCTTACAAAAAACATTAATATTGGAGTAAATTAAATTTTTTTATAAAAAAAAAAATTACTCCGTCAAAATTTAAAAGCAATTCACAGATTATTGTTGATTTGGAAGCACTTTTATTATTTTATATTATATTACGTTCTTGCAACCTTGTCATGTGCACAATGTACTTAAGAAAATTTTCCCAAATTTTCAGAAAAAGTTTCAAAGAATAGTGTTAGCAAAAAAGCGTTTAAAATAAAAATTTTGGTTTTGCAGTGCTTATTTTACAAAATTATTTTTAGCTGCCGAGTCAATGTAAGAAAAAGTTGTCGTAAAACATACAAGTGTGTACCGAAATGTGAACATTTTGAAACTAGCTTTGCTTAAAAATGATGTTAGCTTCAAATTTAATAGACAACGACATAGAAGAGTGGATTCCAAAAAAGTAATATTTATGTATGTTGAAATATAAAATACATTCACCCAAAAAATATGATATATGGCACCAAGGTCAAACGAATAGATTTGAAGTAAAGAGATCACAGGGTTTTGGTTCGACATGTTAGAATTTTGTAAAAAATATCTTGACGTTATTTATATACGACATCCAAATTTATTAAACTTAAGCAGATTTCTTCAGTATGCATTAGTCTCCTGCACAAGACATCTTATAAGAACTTTCAAGGCATGAGGGATTTTTCAAATGCTTTAGTACAGCGAAATCTTATAAAACAAACGTTAACAACATTGTTTGCAAGAAATTTGTTTGAGTATTGTAGGTATAAGAGTAAAGAAGAAAACACTTCGTGACGGAAGAATTTGTGATACTAGCTTCTTTGTACACATAAGCGCGTGTACAAACGTAATGCATGTATGTGTGTATGATCTTTTATTTTTCTGCGCACATGCAAACGCACACACATGCATTAACATTAGTTGTATGCGGTTAATCACATAATAGCTTACCATCTACATATTACACACACACTCAAACGTACAATATGAAAAATAACAAGCATACATTAATCAACAGTACTTCTTTTGAGTGTTTGTTACAAACAAGCTGTCTTGCGACACGCTTGTTACAACTGATATACACATACACCAATACATCCATCGTGCTTCGCTTATAGTACGACAGCATTTATTATTGGTTTAGTATAATACATGCGACGTGAATACATTTAAAAATCATGACGTTTTTACATTTCAAGACTGTTTACGCAGCTCTCTAGTATGCATACAAGAAAATATGTATTGAAGCACATACAATAATGCAACTGTATATGTTATGAAATATGCAATAACCTTTTTGTTTTGATTCAATAATATTTTTTAATAAAAAAGAGTTTAAAAAGATGTGCAACTTTTATTTTCTCACGCGACTTTTCTGTGCGACTTTATTTTTA
Organism: Tachina grossa; assembly: GCA_949987645.1. NCBI lineage: Eukaryota > Metazoa > Arthropoda > Insecta > Diptera > Tachinidae > Tachina > Tachina grossa. Next base: position 127,461,311 of record OX465275.1, read on the forward strand.
TAAAACGACCTTTTTTGCGACTTTTTAAAAATTCCCAGCGGTAACACTGCTTGTAAATAATATTTAATTTGAAAAAATAAATTCGGTTATTGGAACTAATTAATCATTTGCCGCTGTACTGAAATTATGTATATACAATAAACGAATAGAAAATAAAATACTTTATTGATATTCCTAACCAAATAAAGAATTAAATCGAGCAATTTTTTATTCTGAATACAAAAGGAAAAACATATTCGTTTGCTTATTCTTCATTTGTGGAACAAATTTGAATATAAGAAACAAAAAATAAAAATTAAATACAAATGTCATATAAAAAATATATTTTGCAGAATAATAACACAAAATCCTGATTTTGTAGAAAAGGTAAGGACATTGTTATATAAATACATATATCGCAAAATATTCGAAGTGTTATTGCTATTATGCTGAAGTGAAATTATTTATGCAAATAATTTGTAACTAGTTTCTTGATAGGACAAAAATCTGTGTATTAAAGCCGAACACCGGCAAGGGATGTTACAATGCACCGCGTGGAAAAATTTGCTTATTTCACTTCAGAATATAACAAATTTAGAATAATTTGCGATGAATGTAATAATGTACTTACCTTTTTATTCTGCCCAAATTATTTTTATGTATGTATGTACATATGTATATGAGCCATGTCTACCAATGATTACTTTAGAAATACCAATTTATTGGTTGTATCAATTAATTATTTCTATAGTCACAATTAACATTTGCTGTTGATATAACCATTTCATTCCTAAAATTCAAATATCGCTAATGAAAAATTAGTGCAGCAAAAGCTATATCCGTTCATTACAACTGAATTGTGTGTTAGATGTTGGAACCGACAAAATTCGATTGGCTTCAAATTCGGTTATCACAACAAATCTGTTTTCTCTGTCTGCTGTTGCAACTATTGGGTTAGTGGTAATAATTAAAAATATAGTTGTACTACAAGAAAATTGCAGTCGTTATACCAGAATTCTATGATAGTTGCTGCAACCGCCAAAATTCAATTGGCAACAAATTCGGTTGTCTCAACGAATCTGTTTTCTCTGTGTATTGTTATGATTTGTTACCGGTGAGTCACGCATTAATAACGTGTAAGTCACGCATGAGTCACACGTGATCGTGGTTGAATTTATATATAACGATTTTACAGGCATGTTCTCACACTCGCAACTCGTATAATATTTGCGATTATGACTTGAATTCGCAAGATTAGTGTTCTGTAAATCGCAATCGCCAGAATTTTGGCGAGTTGAACTCGCAAGGGTATACTGAAGTGAACTGATGAAATTACAATAAACTGAACTTTAAACAAACAATAAAATGATAAATATATTAAATTAAATATGTTTTCTTTTTATTTGTATCAAAACTAGACGATTTTGCTGACAATTTTAATAAAATATATTAAATTTAAAAAAAGCTTTGTTTTGCTCATTTTTCCTCTCCATTGTTTCCTTATACCCTGGCGATTTGAGCATAAATCAATATGACAAGTCGCAAGCAAAACGCATGAGTTACAGAACATGTAGTAACAAGTTTAGCGATTTGCAACTCACATGCGATTTGAAAACCTTGCGAGTGTGAGAACATACCTGTTAGGCTAGTTATTCACAGCAAATTTAGTGTGCCTCACTATTGTAGTTCTGGAGACACCCCACTATCCTATACCACTAAGATTTTGTTGGAACAAACTGCATTGTTCCAACTATTGTAGTTGTGGAAATATGTATTGATCCGCAAAAAAAAATTCTATTTGGCCCCACTGTGCGTCGTCGACAAGTATTAAGAATGGTACGAGCAAGCAACCATCGCATCAGTTTCAAAGTTGAAGCCAAGGTTACATGGAGTAAAAAATTTATTTGAAGGAAATTTATTCTACTTCTTTTAAACGTTTTCCATTGTACTCGTATTATGCTCATGAAACCATTTAATCAATTTAAAAAAAGTATGTATACATATCTGAAATGCCATCAGCCTTTTGCCTTGTAAACAGACTTTTCACTACTACTGTGCACAAGTACATAACAGGACCTTCCTTTTATGCTTGCTTGTAATACAAGAAAGAAAGGGGACGAGAGTTTGTAAACAAATAGTTTCACATACGTGGTTTTATGCTACTTATCGTATATACATATGTATGTATGTATATGTGTGTGTTTGTTTGTATAGTTATTAAAACTATAAAAATATTATTTTGCAATCAATAAAATGTCAATTTGTTATAATGCCAACAGCAAAATGATATTTTTACTCAGACTGTTTACAATGTGACACAAGATATTGTACGTACAAGTCCGCAAACTACAAGTACGTGTATGTATGAACACTTGTGCGAGTGTGTGTTGCATTTCAACAAAAATTTAGTGTATTGTAAGTTAAAATGTATTTTGTCGAAAGGTACGTATGTGAAAAATTGTTTGATTTTTTGGTTGACTGCTTAAAGTACTGATTGTTTACTTAATAAAATGGATATCAAATGTGTGTACAAGTGTATGAATCCCTGCATACACACTTAAATACTAAATTACATGCACAAAAATAAATACTTCGTATTGGCAGTGATGGCAACTTTTTTGGCTCTAAAAGCACATCAAAATTAAAAAAAAGCACTTAAAAGCGTAATTTTGATATCTAAAAAGCGTAAAAAGCACTAATGTGAAAAAGGAGTGAAGATTCAAACTAGGAAAGTTTAATAATGTTTAATATTTCCTAAGCAATTCTCTATTTCTGCAATAATAATTATCATCTTTAATAAAATATATCAGACGAAAAAGGTATGCTTTAGACTGAAAAAATAACTACACTAAGTTTTATTAAAGTAATTTTAAGAAATATACAAATTTCTTAAAAGCACTACTTAGTGCTTTTTCTTAGTTTGGCACTAACGCTCAAAACTTGGCGTTTTGAGTCTTCCAAAAGCACTAAAAATAGTGCCAAAAGCACCAAGTTGGCATCGCTGCGTATTGGATAAAATTGGTCATCGAAAACAAACATTACGATATTTTACACTCAGTGGCTTTTAAGTTTTTTTTTCTGCCCAATTTGGTTTGATAAATCGCAAATAAATCACTGTCAAAATAATGTATAAGAGTTTAGTTGAAATTTAAAAAGCTATTTCATCCAAAGTATTGTATTGTTCAATCGATTAGGAATATTGTGATAAGAAAGCAGTTTATATCTAAATGTTATATCAAAAAAGTTCAAAAACTTTAGCAAAAAGAGCTTACAAAAAGTTAAAAAGATCCAATGATTGGCAGCTGGAAGAAGTGCGAGTTTAAATACAGGCTTGTTCTTTCAGGTGACTCTCCTGGTTAATTAATTTTCATCGAATTGAAAGTTGTGCTTCAGTTCATTGAAGTTATTTTTTTATTGGTATTAGAAAAAAGTTTTTCATTGCGTCTGCTTAGTCAAACATGTACAACTGCAACAGAAATCAAGAAACTTATTCAGAAAATTGCTGAACATTAGAATAACTTCCGTGCTTCTAGTGTATGCTTATGGATTTTCAGAAAACGTAAAGTACTTCTACTAATTAAGTGTTTATTAAACTAGACTTTTGTACTATATTACTATATACACTGAGTGCAGTATACGAACGCGAACACGCTTACTATTTACGTTTTGAGAAAACGTTTTTACTGTCATGATTATAAAAAGATTAACCAGAAGCACATCTGATTGCTAATAGTATTTGCACAAAAAAATTATACATATATGCATATGTAAAAAAAGAACGCACGGTGTCATGGGACACCAGGCAGGAACGTAGTTCCTTACGTTTTACTTACTTTATAAAATAACAATTACCTGCTAGTAGGCTTATTTTTGATAATATATACTTATAGCGTTTGTTTTCTTCCAGACTCAGATCTATCCATGTTTTGAATTTCATCAAAATCAGCGAGATAGTTTCAAAGAGGCAGAAATTTCCCCTTACTCTCGCGGTCTTATTTTTTTAAAAATATGGTCAAAATTACATATATAGCTATAAAGAGAAAGGCATTTCACTTAACCTCCCCTCGTGGTCCAATTTTTGAAAAAGTCTACAAACTATGTCTTTTTTTAGTCAGATCTATCTATGTTTCGAATTTTATCAAAATCGGATAGATAGTTTCAATGAAGCGGATAGATAGTTTCAAAGAGACTGAAATTTCCCCTCATCTCTATTTTTCAAAATATAATAGCCTTTGCCTTTTTTTTTAATTCAAATTTGTCTGTTTTGAATTTCATCAATGGATAATTTCTGAGACTTTCGTGTACTTGATTTTTTAAAAACGTATAACTCATGTGCTTATTTAGATTCAGACCTATCAAAACAAAAATTTACTTTCGGCAACACTGAAAATCGAAAACATCAACAATGACAGCACTGTTATTTTATTTGGTTCTTACCAGTATTTGTAAAGGCCGTGATACACTAGGTGCGTTTGAGCAAGAATGATAAAATAAAGATTACGCCTTGCGCATGATTTACCGTTTGATGACGTAGTAGTCCCCTCGCAAAGGTCACCAAGTCTGTATCATATGTGAAATTTACAATTTCTTAAAAAAAAATTTATTTATTTTGTTGTAGTTGGCAGCCCTGTGAATAATTTACTCAGAGAGATCTCCAAGAAAAAAATTATATGTTGTTGCTTAAAAGCTGCAAAACTAAGAAAAATAAAAAACAAAATAAAAATAAAGAGATAAGAAAGAGAGCAAATATGAAATGTGAGTTTTTGTGTGTGTAATAGTTCTATAGTTGAATTTTACTAACCAATGAGAACACAGGCTGAGTGACGTCAGAATTCCATCATGCGCAGAAATGTATTTTTATTCTTGGGCGTTGGCGTAATCTTTATTTTATCATTCCTGCGTTTGAGTACTTTTCCAGTAAAATCCAGTAACTGAGTATAAATACTGAGTAATTTAAAGAAATTACTCTCAATAAAAAAGTTTGCATCTAAAAGTACGAGAACGGAAAAATTGTAAAATCCAGTAAAATATACATACACAAAAAAAAAAAAAAAAAAACAGCTAGCTGTTCCGTTCAACTATGTGTTGTCAGAATATTTACAACTAACTTTGGTGTTATTTGTTCATTAATAATTATCACTTGTAATTTGGCTTAAAAAAGCGATACGAACTTTAGCCTGTTCAAATCATAAATATAGAAACAAATGAAGTTCGAAAAATAATAATTAAATTAACTATATTAATAGTCATTGGCTTGTGGAAAAATTAAATAAATATACTTAATAGTAACAAACCAAAAAAGTTTGTTTTAAGTCCGCTTTTACAATTGGGAAATTGAAAGGCAGACATTTACTTCATTCTCTTTTGAACTTGCATAAACCTTACAATTGGGAAATTAACAGACAGACAGAAAATTTTCAGTTTGATTACTTCTTCGCGTTTGCTACTCACATACACATATACATAAATACACACATATGCCTCAATACACATCAAGTATGCATACAACCCCTGAAAGGAAAAAAATCATGTGAAGCAACAATAATAAATTACGAAAAGTAGAAAGGAGAAACAAAAAATGTCCGGTACAGAGGTTCGTGTACTACACACTCTACCTCTTCAACCCCTCGCCGACAAACTTCGCGTGTCTGCCTTTCAATTTCTCAGTTGTAAAAGGGGACTTAGTAGAACAAAAATAAGCAAATTAACTAACATTTGTATAATTAGTAAGGAACAAACGACAATGGCAAGACTGTTGTAAATTTAGAGATGGTAAGGTGAGCTTTCATTACAAAACATCTTTCAGCAAATTGAAATACGATGAATCAAAATAATTCACATATTCCATTTTGCAAAAAAGTTTCGTATATAAAGCAACAATCTACATCAACTGACACCACACACAGTGGACCAAACACAGAAGAACGCTGATGATGAAGGTTTAGTGGCCTTCGAAAACGGCTAGCTGTTCCGTTCAACTATGTGTTGTCAGAATATTTACAACTAACTTTGGTGTTATTTGCTCATTAATAATTATCACATGTAATTTGGCTTAAAAAAGCGATACGAACTTTAGCCTGTTCAAATCATAAATATACACAACAGCTGACTGACAATTTGGCGCTAAAAAAATTATACATACATATGTATGTATGTATATGAAAAACCCTGCATATAATATTATACTACGTGGTGCAATCTATATGAAACAGACTAGTTACACCATGGTCCCATGTAATGCAGTCATGGATCATGTCGTTTTCACACAAGCATTCAATGCAATATGGAGTAGTTTTGGGGTTAGGCCGATGTAATGCAAAGTTGGACCATTTAGTCCAACCCTTTTTTCATATATTTGGAGTGGTTTTGACGTATTCCTACTCCTCTTTGGAGTATTTACATACATTTACATACAAAACTATACATACATGTGTATATATATTATTGCTTCTGTGAAGCACTTTGGTAAGGCAAAAAATTATGGCTTTTTAGAAGCTGAATATATTGTTTCTAAGTGGCTCATCATCTCTATTTTGTTAGAGAGCCTGCCTTATATTGGTGGTTTTCAGAAGCAGTTTTCGAAGCTTTTGTGATCAAGTAAACAATATATTGCTTCCCTCAGTTGTTAGTGCTTCCAAATCAAAATTTTTTTGCTGGGTAGTTACTGGCCAGCCGCATTGAAAAATTATGTGTTTTTAAGAAAATCAATTAAGCATGTTTTTTAATTTTTTTTTATTAAAATACATCATATGTAGTATATTTTCATTAAAAACAAAAGTAATAGATACATATGTATGTATGTTTTTATTTGAACTTACGGGCCTGGCTCGCGATGTCGACAAAAAACTTTCTATAGCTTACTTGCCAACATCGTGCGTTAGGCCGCACTGTGTGTCACTTAGAACATGATAGGTGGACAAAATTCATATAACCATTTCCAGGAAATCTTATTTGCAAAACGTAAACAACACCCTCAAACTCCGAATTCCGAGAAAAGTTCGTTTGTGATATTCGCAAGTGGTGAGTCATAAGGGTCAGAACTAAGGTAATGATTTTAGTGCAACCAGTTAAATCAATAAGTTGCACTTTAGCGAAACTTTCGTGAAAATCTCTTAGTGGCATATTATAATATTGTGAAAGTTTTTGTGATGGATATTAATACTGAGGGTAAGTACTATTTTTTAATGTATTTTTTTTTATCAGAATCTATTAATTTGAATTCTTAGTATTTTCTTTTAAATATACCATAAATTTTAGCGCGTTTTTTTATAATTAAAAAACTTTTAAAGTTCAGAATATAAAGACATTCACCTCTATCCGGGCTAGTTTTTAGATATTACGCAGAAATACGATTTTAGTACTATTGAGTTCAAAAAAGTACAATTTTAAAAGATAATTGGTACGAAATTAGTCTTCTCATTTATGATCCCTGTTTGTGTGTGTTGTTGGGCATCGAGTTTTACGTCTCGCTCACGCTGGTTGACTGATTCGCCTCAAATAACTCTATAATTATGCTGTTCTTTTGTGGAATTTCGTTAACATCCATGCAGTTTCCTCCTATGCGAAGGGATATATCGTTCATAGTCATGCTAGGAACACAATTGGGACGAACGACGAATTTCGTCCACATCGACGAATTCGTCGATAAGAATTCGCTGCGTAAATTCGTCGTGTGAAGAACAATTACGACGAATTTACTCAGCGAACTCAGCTCTTATAACTGATAAAGTTGGTTATTTTCAGTGTGACCATATTAGCTAATTTTGGGCTAAATTTAGCTCATTTCTTCGGGATTTAGCTTTAAAATTTTTATTTAGCTCTTAGCTTATTTTTTAGCTTTTTTTTAAAACTTATTTAGATTTTTTAGCCTTTTTTAATCCAAATTGCGTATTCTCTAAAAATATATTAAAGACATATGTACGTGATTTAGCTTAATTTTATTTTAAAATCTAGTCACACTGTTTATTGTGTATGTAAAGAGAGCGAGAGAAAATTGATTTTTTCGTCGTTCGTCGGCGTACAAAATAGAAATAAATCTATTTCAGAGTTCGTCACGCACGACGAATTTCGTTCTACGGTGGTGTTGTGTTCATTTTGATATGAACAAATGTGTTTTATTTTTTATGACGAAAGTTCGCACCGAAAAATTCGTCGTTCGTCCCAATTGTGTTCCTAGAATTATTCCTGTGAAGCGAAAAAAATAACAGCTCTCATAATTGTTAAAGTAGGTTACTGTTTTTTCAAAGAGAGTGAAAATTGACTGTTCGTCGTTGGTCGACATAAGAAAAAGAAATTAATCTATCGCAGAGTTCGTCACTCACGATGATTTTCTGATGCGAAAGTTCACATCGAATAATCTGTCGTTCGTCCTAGTTGTATTCCTAACATCAGTCACCAAAACATTTTTAAGAATACTATGGTCTGTATGGCCTGTTAATTCGCAAATTAATGAATGCACTATTCGAAAAGTATGCTATATATTTTTTTCTTTTCTTTAAGTTCATTTTCCAATCTTACAAAGAATTTTTGTTAAGTTTTTGAATTTGACTATAGAATCCAAAGTTTAGATGAACATATTTGTGTTTGTTCCTCTTTTGAATTTGTGGATTATTTGATGATTGTTCATTATTTATTGTCTCTAAACATCAGTATCAACAAAAGCACATACATGTACATATGTATGTATTATAGGGTTGCATTTGTATACTCGTTTTTATAGCCAAAACAAATATACCATGGTATGTACCATATAATTGTAGTGTGAGCGACAGAACTAGTATAAGAGTTATTGTGTGTGCGTGCTTTTCCAAATTAAAATACAATTGAAAACAAATAACAATTACTTATTGTATTGCTGCTGACCAACTGTTTGATCTGTTTTTGCCCAAAAATACATATTGTAATACAAATATATGAAAAAACCACTATTGAAATAAATAAATGATGTGCGGATGTATGTGCGGACGTTCCTTATATTATTTTGTGGCGCAGCCAAAGTATAGAGAGAGAAAGAGACAATTTTGCTCTGAGAGTAATTACAAATGCATGTGTTTCATGTACATGTATCATTTACTTACATGTGTGTATGTGAAATTTTACTTTCATTCATTCATTCATCAACCATGGATTTTTTTCTTCAACACACCATGTGGTACTTATGTTAAAACTAAAGAGCTGCGTAAATGGTTCTAAAAGTTTTGTATTCTATTTCACACTACTGCCAAGCAGTCTGTTTTAGTGCAAACATAAATAACAAAACAAAACTAACAAAACATGACTCTCACTAAAAGCAATCAAGCATCATTCGAATAGTTTTTCTCTGCAGTTTTGTTAGTGCTTGTGTTCTCAAACAAGTAGAACATCAAAACGAAAAGCGAGAATGAAACAAAACAACACTAAATCATAGCAGAAACAACGAGTGCACTAGAACACGAGCACAAACATGCAAACTATGTATGTTTATGTATGTATATGTGTATACATATATTGAAAATAAAAATTAACAAAATTTTTATATATAAATGTACATAAGTATGTATGATATTCTTCATAGTAAATAAAACCTCTTTTCAGCTTTAATATTCCTAACGAAGCGCAATGTTTCTTTTATATGGAAAATTGTCTTTGCTATCAGAACATTCAAGCATGTTTTGAATGTTCTGTGTGAATTTTGATGTTCTATTTCATTTTTGTTTTGAAAGGCTTGGTTTTACTTCAACATTGTTCTATTGCAGTTTTGTTCTGTACTGCAGTATTCTTATCGTAAACAAAACACATCTCTTTTGAAAGTTTTGGTTTAAAATAACGACGCAATATACACACACATTTTCAAATTAATGAGAGTGCTTGTAAGTTTTTTTTAAGGCTTGTGCCACGCTCTAGTTAAAACCAGTTTTATGTATCTTATTTGTTATAGAAAAACAAATACATACAAACCTGTTTTTCTCATTTGGTCATTGCACAACCATACAATAACTGCTTTAAAAATCAACATTTACAACTAGTAAAAGAAACGCTAAATAACATATTTTTTCATACAAGAACCAAAAAACACGTAAAACTGGTGCAAACGGATGCATCTGTGCAATGCTATAATATGATGTGTGCCAATTTGTGTGTTGTGCAGCCTAACTTCTGTTACTTGACTGCCTGTAGGCAACTGATATCAACTAATCTTTTGTCAAATGAAAAGTTGTGGATTTCTTTGCCGCAAACTTTTCAATGAAAATGATTTGTTTAAGTAGTTTTCTTTGAAAGTAAAACAATATAAAACTAACAAACTCAATAAATCACACAAAGATGAATTTTAATATACAATTAAAATTATCGGCACTAAAGCTAATACCACGCATAGACATTTAGTTGCATGAATGCACATAATTATGAAAATTCAAATATTTTAAAAATAGCATATTTACAGGAATGTGTTTTAGTTCCTTATGTTTATTTAACCGGATGTATTGCGCTGCTGCTTAGACAACTCATCAGTAGATAATAAACACAATTTATTGTAGGCTTGTTTGCTATATTTAATGTGGTGGTATATTTTAGCCTTATTAATGATAACAAATTTTTGCATTAATATGTTAATTAATGTAGGCGCAAGTTAGTTCTGCTTTTACTCCTCATAATTTTGTATCCCGCAATTGTAAAATGGTGAAACTTAAAACATAAGGAGACCTTTGAAAGTTTTACAATGAAAATTTCCTGCAGCTCACTGATTCACCCAACAAAACTATTAAGCACTTCCGCTACAGCTGGGTTAGTAGCAAAAAAAAAAAAAAAGAAATCTGAAAACGTAGAAATTGAAGAAACGGGGACGGAAAAGGACATTTATAGCGCAAAACTTAAGAGATTTCATTGAAACTTTTTTTGATATATATGTGTTACATTCGATTTTCGATCTTTGCTGGCTATGGAATGTTCAGCTCATATTATAAGCATCGAAAATTTCGTTGAGCAGCGAATTTTCTATCGAATAGAATTTAGCTTTCGATGCAGTATTTCAGTATAACCAATTATTACGAGTACACTTGATTGTTTTTTATATTTAGGTAGAGTTGTTGCAAATTTTAAAAATCACTTTGAGTGATATTCACAATAAGGGCATTCTCTGTCGAATGATCATATGGGCCAAACTTTAATCTAAAAAGTGGGCGTAACCACGTCCATAAAATTTTAGAATTCTGTTTTATGATTCCTCCGAAACCTTACATGGATGGTAGCTATTGCCCACAGCAAAAAAAAAGGGTGCACAGCCACGCTTTTAAAACTCGAAATCAAGAATTAAAGTTAAATCAAAATTATTGCCAAGTTAGTAGGTTGCCTAAAAATGAGATGACATCCAGAAGATGACAAATTTCTATAATGCATAGTATATTGTAGTAATATGTATTGTAACTAGTAATATGTATTGTAACAAACAAGAACTTGGTCCAAATCAGGGTTTGCACAGCGACTGTAATCGAAATCGCGATTAATAGCATATCTTATTCGTAATCGAACCCATTGATCGTTCGATTCCAATTAAAAATTTTGATTTTTATGCCAGATTTGCATACAGACAAGTTCAACTCATAAAGACTTACGGCCTTATTTATAAAAATTATTAATGCTTTATAAAGGGTTTTCAAGGAAATTTTCTTTACAAAATTTTGCTTATTAAAACTTCATAAAGCCTTATGTCTACACAGAGGATGAAACCCGTTAGAAAAACACCGAAATTGACACCAACCGTTGAAAAAAGCAATTTGATCTCACTTCGGCAACGAAAGTTGTCAAAATTTTAAAAACGATTTGCTCACAATTTGTCAACAAATGTTCTTCGTTCTCAATTTGACAACGTGTCGTTCTAATTTTTACAACGCTTCGTTCTTGTTTTGACAACGAAGTATTCTCATTTTGAAAACGCCCCGTACGATTGATAAGAAAAATTTTTACAACAAAGTTGATAAATCAGTATTACGAATATTAAGCGGTTGGAAAAGAACTATTCTATTTACGTTTTTAGTTATTGAAAAATCAAGCGTATGAAATACTACGTTGAAATGCAATGGTGCTTCTTTTTTAGTTTTCTTCATTCCAAGGCAAAATATGTATACAGGTAGTGTTTATAGTATAGCTGAGCTTCTTTATCCATTGCTATGTCAAATTTGTATGAAGTTGTATATGACTCGTATGCTAAAATCGGTATTGTTTTTGTTTTATTATCAACACCACCTGTAGAAATGAGTTTTGCCACACAAGCGTAAAAAAACGTAACTATTAATTACTAATGAAAAACTTTCAGATTCAGACATGTATTAAATACTTTCATACATAACTAATAGACAATTTTATAGAATCCAGCATGATTGCAAACTGTTTAAATCAATAAATACATGTCTCAATCAAACAGTTTTTCAAATTCAGCCTAACGGTATTAGTTTTAAAAGAATGAGGCCGTTTAAATGAAGGGAGGCCTCGCTGCGACACGTCGCCGGCGAGTCTTGTTTTTAAGCGTGAAGTGAGGAGAAGCTTGCGGGGTAGCAAAAGTCGCACGTTCTGGAAATTGAAGCGACAATTTTATCTCTTCTCTCTCACAAATTTTTTTCTCTCGTATTTTTGTGTTGACAGTGTTGCCAGTTAGACCAATTTTTTATAACATGCATTAAAGAAACAGTTATAATATAAAAATTATAAACAAATAAAGTAAGGAGAGAAAAGGAATTATTGTATTTTGGTGGTAAATTAAAAAAAAAATTAAAATATGTGGACATATTAATTCTACATTTCTCAAACTAACAATTAGTTCCTTTACGGCAACACTGCTGCGAATGAACGAATAAAAAGCATTGAACAAATTAATATCAAAAAGTCGCCTGACTATTGCGACAAAAAAGTCGTCATGTAAAAGCGCGTGGATTTAAGAAGGGACTCCAAAAGAGAACGTAATAGGCTTTTTACATTGACACACATTTCAGTGAAACGCATGGAAGATGTAAAAAATGTGAAACATGCGTTTACATTGACAACATCTAACATCTACCATCATCTCACTTGTCAAAAAGACAACACGTTCTGCATAGGTTTTGTTAAGGAAATTATAAAAAATAGATTTTGATGTAAAATTAGTTATTGGAGTAGTTGATGCTTTGCAAGAACGAAACCAATTAAAGTGCAGTACATGAAAATTATAAAAGATTTGCAAGAATAAGATGAAGATTTTTTAAAAGGTACATATGTATGTATATATACTATGTAAATACGTATGTCATTTTTTCTTAGTTTTTGACCAGCGTTGCCACTAGTGAAAAAGAAATTACAAAGCCGTAAGTCTAAAATAATGCAAAACCGAACAAAATAGTGCAAAAGAAATCTAAGAAAAAATTTTTATTTTCTTATTAGTTTTTTTAGTGCATTGAAATTTAATACGAGCTAATTTTTTTATATATAAAAAACGTACAAAAAAGTTCACTAATTTGTAAATATTTACTTCAACGAAGAATAATTTACCACTTTCCTCTTAACATTTTGTCTAAATTTAATAAAATATTTTTTGAACTAGGCGTTTGAGAAGAGGGTTATCAACCTTTTATTTTCTTAATTTAAACTCATTTAACTAGACGTACTGAGCGATACTTATACATTCTTTGGTTCTTTAAGCATATGTACATATTTACACTAAACTATTTTTTCCAATTTCTTTTCATAATTTTAAGCTAAAAATTTGCACCACAATTTTAAAATTGACGCAATGTATTACCTGATAATTCATTCTTGTGGTATCGGTTTTAATTAAGACTAGTATACTTTAAAAAAAACTCTTTCAACAGAAGCGCTTAAGAATGGTAATATCACAACTTATAAATTTGGAAAGAAAATATCGCCAGCACAGTTTTAACTTTGAGAAATTTTAGACCAATAAATTTCAAAACATCGAATTTATCCTTAAAAGTGCATATTCACGATACTCATTGTCTAATTATTGATAATCTAGCTTAACAAATGGAAATCGATTTTTATTTCAATGATTGTGCAAATTCTGATTATACTACATCAATAAAAATTATAATGGTCATACGGAACAGTATTTTAAGCAGCTAAATTAATATAAATTCCCATAAGCATAACTCGATTTTGTCTTTAGTCAACTAATGCTGTTATCGCTTTATAACATGTAAATATAAATGCCATTAAAGTCAAATAGTGCAAAATTACACAAAAAATTTATGGTGCAAAAATACTGCAAAAATATATAAATAGTACAGATTTTGCAATATTACACAGAAAGTGGCAATGTTGTTTTTGACACAACAATGTAATTTTGCTAGTGATGGCACTAAAATTAAAGAAAGATGTTAGATGAAACAAAATGAGATAGGAACATCTTTTAAAGATGTAGAAAGATGTTGGTTTTTAGTACTGTGTATTTCTTATGGGAAGATGTTAACATTTTCGCAAATTGATGGTAGATGTTAGATGTGCGTTAGAGTAAAAAGCCTATAAGCGTTGTCGCAGCGAGGCCACCCTTCATCTAAATGAGGTAGTTTAGACGAGAACAATTTTTAAGCCGCATAATTTTTGTTCTTTTCCAAATTACACGAGACTAATTTATCTGGCACAAAATGTATACGTATATACAGCTTTGTGTGGGTTAGTGTTTTTCGTATTCATTTAACATTTGCTGTTTTTTAAGTTGTGTGTGTATTTGTTTTATGCTGCTAATGCGGGGTTGAAGCTGGTTGAAAAATTATGCCAACCGCAAACCACTCTCTTTGCCTCTCTCACCTACAAACTGGCATGTTATGCCAGCACAATTATGCCCGTGTAAATCAGAGCAATGGGCTCAATTCAAAAAACGTCTTCCAAACTAATGTTACTTTTTATGTACATGTACATATGTACATATATGTATGTATGTATACAAAGAAGAAAAGCAAAGAACGTTTTAGTGAAAAATTAATTTTTTTTATAAGTTTAATATTCTGTACTACAAAACAGTTTGCTTTCGAAATATTTTAAGATCAAATAGTTTCTATAAGAAACAGAAAATTTTCTAAAAAGGTTTCATAGATTTCCATGTTACTCTTCGCATATAAATATATAAGTATGTACTTCAATAAAATTTATTTTTCATATCTGTGCGTTGTGCTGCAAAAGAAAAAACATTAACATCAGAAACAAACGAGGTGTAATTTAAATAATCTAAATTAGATTTGTTCGGATTCAATGAATAAAATTTCTTTTCTATTCATATACATATATACTTATAGACAAAGCTTAAGTGTTGAAGAACTTCCAAACTCTATTAGTGGACATAAAAGTAACATGAAAGCTTATTAAGCAATACATGTACTACAAAATTACAGGAAAAACTTTACGCCACGTTAAAATAAGTGGCAAAATTGAACATGGTCTTAACGAGTTTTGCATTAAAATTTTACACTTGAAATCACGATAGTGGGGTTAAAACTGCATTATGCCTGGATTTTTAATGTCAAATTATATGGAGGAACTCCGTAAAACCATGTTCAAATTTGACATTTATGTTGACTGGCATAAAGTTTCTCCTTAAACAGAAGGCGTTAAAATTTTTTGCAATAAAACAAATACTTATGCGTGTATTTATGTATTTTTTTAGATCAAAGAAAAGTGGTGCAATATACATGAAAAATGGAAAATCTAATAAGGGGTAAGATTATTGAAATGGCTGTTATTTATTTTGTTTTAAAGCTGTCAATATTTTTTAATCTTTTTGAAGCGTACCTCTAGACCAGGAGCCTACATCTACCTCAGTTGAATTAAATGAAACCAGAAATTTGCAAGTTTTTTAAGTTTATGATTTCTAATACGTCTGACCCTATAATAAGTGAAAGCCTTAAGCCTGTCATGCATGACAATTTTTTACATCTGGCATGTAAGATTTCCCAC
This sequence comes from Tachina grossa, assembly GCA_949987645.1. NCBI lineage: Eukaryota > Metazoa > Arthropoda > Insecta > Diptera > Tachinidae > Tachina > Tachina grossa. The sequence goes on from OX465275.1 coordinate 127,477,202, forward strand.
TGCAAAATACAAATACATATACACACATGTCGTCTGACAAAACTACAATTACAGTGTGTGTATGAAATACAATTATCCAGGCAGAAAAAGACAATCAGCAAGAAATTGTTAATAGCATAAAAATTCGAAAGCATTTTCTTTCGTTTCGAAATACATAGTAGACCCCGAATGACCATCCTCCGACTATTGATTAAAATGTTGTCGTAATACTCTAAATAGAAATTTATAAAGTCGTCACAATGAAAATTTCTCAACTCAAGTCAAATTTTTGTATTTATGGTGGTATAGGATTATTGTGAAAGGGGTATTTGTATTTACGCTGTTGTAGGGGTATATAATTATTTGCTTAATTCACAAAACCTCTTGTATCTCTGTATCGATTGTATTATCATATTAAATACAAGAGTGTAACATTTGTTGTATGAAATTTTCATATAAAAATGAAATACACTATTACAATTTTATTTCATATGTTTTTAAAATGTTGTATTCAAAGAGAGGCTCTCTGAGAGAATTTGTATGTAGCTTGTTCTTCTTTTTTCATTAAAAATACGAAATACATTAATAGACAACACAGAGGGTGTTCACAATTAAAAAACCAAAAGTGTATTTGATACACAAATACACAATAAAGATTGTTGTGAATTAAGCAATTGTGAACGGCGTATTGGGAAACTAACGTCGAATTTTTGTATATACAGTGTTGTAGTGTATAGTATAGCATTACTACAGCTTATAGTACACGGCATATAAAATACCACATGCGCATGTGGCTCCGACGTCACGAAAATTTTCAACATATTGTTTGCATTTTTAAGTATGTAGAAGTGGCCACATGCCGAAATGTGGTTTTGTCCCAAAAAACAAATGTGACATATGTAGCCGAACCGAACACATTTGCCAGGGTAGCATATGTGTAAAGATGTGACTGGCTACATATATATTACTAGTACACGACATGTAGTATATGTAGCCGTTTAACCTATCAGCATGTGCGAAAACCATATGTTTATGTGGCTTTTTAGTGCATTAAATTTTTCGGTTATTTAAAGATTATTAAAATGTCAAAGAGGAAGTGCGCTGCAATCGTGATTTTGGCTACTTATATTTTAAATGATGATGACAATGGGGAAGATCGTAAAAACGACAAGCGTGTACGTAGTGCGTGGACCAAAAATTGGTTAAGAAAACGCGATACGGAAGGGCATTGTGCAAAATTGATGCCCGAATTGCGTGCTGAAGAGCCTAATCTCTACCGCGGTTTGTGCGTATGACAGCAGACCAATTTGATTAATTGCTGCATTTGGTGACACCATACATCCGGAAGAAGGACACTAGTATGCAATTGAGCATCTCACCAGCAAATTGTTTAACGTTGGCGCTCCGCTACTCGGCAGCAGGCGAAAATTTTACATCGTTGCAGTACATTTTTCGCATTCCGCAGACGACTATCTCACGCATTATTCCAGAAGTGCTCCATGCAATATAGAGTGTACTTGTCCAAGAGTATTTTAAAGTGAGTTTTTGATTTTAAAGTGCACGACACTTTTATTATGGTTATTAATATTTTTATACTCAGTTGCCGAAAAGTGGGGAAGAATGGGAAAGAGTGTCACAGCAGTTCAATACCAGGTGGCATTTCCCCAATTGAAATGGAGCTATCGACGGCAAGCATGTTGTGATGATCGTTCCGGCCAACTCTGAAAGTGTATTTTATAATTACAAAAGTGTGAATGTCTTTATTTATTTACATATATATAAGTATAGGCTCGCACAGCATTGTGTTGATGGGAATTGCGGATGCAGAGTATAAATTATTGTACATCGATGTTGGTCGCAATGGAAGACAATCAGATGGTGGCGTATTTAATCGTTGCTCTTTTGCTCGAGCTCTGGACAGTGGTCGGCTTGAATTGCCTCCACCAAAAGCACTTCGCGGCAGAGAAATGCCCGTCTCGTATGCCCTTGTAGCGGACGATACTTTCGCCCTTAGAAAAAACTTGAATAAGCCATATGCAGCGTGTTTTTAACTTTAGATTGAGTCATGCACGACGAATTATCGAGAACGTGTTTGGCATTATGTCCGCACGCTTCCGTATGCTACGGAAACCAATATAGTTGGATGCTGAAAAAACCAAAAAAGTAGTGCTTGCCATCTGCGCACTTTATAATTATCTAATGACAACAAATAAAGCTAACTACGCTCCCAACAATTCATTTGACCAATACGATGACGAGGGAAACATGGTAAATCCTGGCGAATGGCGCTCAGAAGAGCAGATTCAATTGACATGGTTTCCCTTTCAAAGCCAACGATATTGCGCAGATGATGCAAAACAAATTCAAAGTGAATTTGCGACTTATTTTGTTGATGAAGGCGATGTCCCATGGCAATATGATCGCATATGAAATGTTAAATGAGAAGATATTCCCCTTATCGTGGTTGGCGTATTTCGACTCTGACTACGGCGTTTTTGTAACAGATTAAATAGTGCATTTGTTCTTTAATCTAGGACCAAAATGTCCCTATGCGAATTCAAAATACACCAACTACGATAACGGTGCTGGTTTTCAAAACCATTTTAAATTTAAATATACAAACTTGAAAACAATTTAAAAATAAAATTAAAAAGGAACAAAACAATCAAAACCAAAAATAAAAAAAACTTCTTTGCGAACATGCTTTCATTTATGTAAATGCGAGAAAAAGAACAAAATTAACCTTTGCTTTAAAACTTTCTTGATCAAATTTTTGCATCATAACACAATTTGTATCATATAAAAGCTTGCCGCGAGACTTGCATACCTGTATAGATATCCATAACAACCCAGCGGGAACTAGAAGGAGTAGGGATGCCTTCTAGAAGGCCTCTGTACGCCTTCTTTTGGATGTAGAAGGCCTGCTCGCTCCATTCCATACTCATATCTTTTTTACACGCGTTGTCATTGCGGAGCAGGCCTTCTGTTCTTGCTTCTTTCGCCAGAGATTCTGGGAGGCCTTCAAACTAATAGATTTTGTTTTTGCTTTGGTAAAAAAACAAAACAAAACATGTTACTCCTTCTCTTCTCCCTTCTCATAGAAGCGAGTGTGGAATCTGTATCGTATATTTTATGCGAAAGAGTCCTTTAATAAGGCCTTCACTAAGAAAGTCTTCTGAGTTTTACCGCTGCGAAGCTTTTATATCACATACATACATAGATATGTACATACATAGGTACATATGTAGATAAATTGTATAATGACGTTAAAAGCTGCCAGAAAAAGTTTTCAAAGAAAATTCTATTTTATTTAAATTAAAACTTGTTTTCGAAGAAGTTTTTTAGCTTTTACTTTATTTTTGACTTTTTAGTTATCGCTGGGCTGGATTAAGACTGACTTTAATTTTCTAGTTGTTTTTAGCAAACTCCTTCCTTTGATACCCATATTGTAGGAGTGCATTAAAAATAACTAGTCTCATTTTTTGTGCTCCGTCCTGTTGGATTTAGAGTGACTGCATACAGCTAACCAAGCAATGTGTTCCAAAGTAAACATGTATACAAAATTCCAACTCAATCGGTTGAAGTTATCTGCTTCACAGTTGAGTTGCAACATTGCAGCCGACAAAATGAAATAAAAGCTTTTTATAACAAAAGTTAAAAATTTTAAAACCCCAAATATGTCTAAAGAAGATGTGATATTTCCTAAGCGGCTGGACCGATTTTCTTAAAACATAGCTAAGAACCCTCTCGATCGTTACATTTCAAAAAAAAAAAAAAAACAATGAAATTCAGTCCACCCATTTGGTCTGTATGTGGACAGGGACAGACAATCAGATGCACAGAGTTACAGGCACACACTACAAACTTATAACACCCCTTTTATGGTCAGGAGTTAAAAATGAGAATTAATTAATAAAAATATCGTCTCTTGTTTTGGCTCGCTAAAAGTGTAATGTAAATTTGTTTTATTAAAATTTTATTAAAAAATAAACAAAAATATTTGATTAAGAATAAATACCCGTAACTTAATTCAGTCTTCAAATTTGAGGCCTAATTGTCGAAAAGACGCCATGTAAGTAAAATTTGTACTAGAAACAAAATAAAAATCATGCAAATTTTATCATCTTCTCTTCGTTTATCAAACCAATATTTTAAAATTATGAGCAAATCCTAATTGGCAGTTTATCGAATATAATTAAAACTTCTCGTTTGCTTATCTACCTATGCTACATAATATACATGTACAATTGTACATATACATATGTATATTCACTTATGTATGCATATGAGAAGTTTTGATTATCTTTAATAAACTGCCAATTAGGATTTGTTCTGCTCTTTTATAATTTTTAAAATTTGTATGAAAAACAAATTTGAGTAATTTTGAATTTGTTTCCACTAGAAATTTTACTTTCATGTCGTGTTTTCGACAATTGCTTCTTAAAGTTTAATCTTATTTCACTACTCGTTTGTTAACTTTAACAACTACTATTATTGTTAAAAAAAAATAAATTCAATATGTAACTCTTATACACATACTACATCACATCAAATCACATTTAAATTTATTTTTTTTAATATAGTACTTAAATATTTAATTTTTTATCGGCTTCAATTAAAATTTAAAATGTCATTTTCTGTTGTAACGACGCTGTTTAGTAGCTCCTCATCGTCTTGTCTATTTTGATTAAAATCTCGAACAAGTGAGATTGCTGTTGGCTTCTGATTTGCTTCCATAAAATCCATCATGAGACGTGAAAATTTTCTGGGTATTTTTGAAAATATATCAGCCTGCTAGCAACAATTTTGGGAATTCAAAGGGGGAAACAAAAAGGGAACCGTGGATGAATTTTCCCAGGAGCACTGTTGAATTCCTACGTCAAAACGTTATACATTCTGAAAGTGAACATTTTGGTGAACAAAATGAGACAACCACGCAAAACTTCTATTCACCCGTTTTTTGTGAAAATCGACTTAATCGTAAATGGCCAAAAAAAAACCGTGGGTGAATTTTCTCAGGAGCACTGTTGGACTCCCACGCCAAAACTTTATACATTCTTCAAGTGGACACTTTAGTGAACAAAATGAGACAACCGTGCGAAAATTCTGTTCGCCCGTTTTTGAGAAAATCGACTTAATCGTAGATAGCAAAAAAACCGTAGGTACAGACTTAGCAACGTGTTTATGCAACCAGGCAGATTGCATTGTTTGTCGCATAGTTTGTAGCAAGGCTATATATATCTGTAGCAATATGGAACAATAGCTTAAGTCGACTTAAGCAAAGCAGTGCATTTCGGAAGTTTTTACGCTTTCACTAAGAGATTAGAAGGCTCTAATGCATGATTCTACTTTCTTGTGATTCTTTCTTTCCAAATGTAACATTTTAATCCCTGAAAATTCCAACTGGAACATAATACAGCACAAATAGGCTTAATTTTCTTAAGTCTAATTAAGCTACTATTCCATATTGCCACAGATATATTTTATATTAAAGGGCTATTAAACAGGCATATTTGTCTGCAGACATATACGATGGCATACCAAAACTCACTGTCTAATAGCATATATGTACATATATGAAAAAAGCCATTCGGGCCATCCCGGTGATTTCAAACACCGTGATTTCAAAAGTAAGCTACTAATAGCTGACTTGATAGTGGGTTTTAATTGTATTTTAAGTTTTGGCATTTATAATATAATAGTTTCTTCCAAGTTCCATCGCTAAAAATCGAGCAATTCAAAATAACAATAATTTAGCTTTCATTAATTTTTTGAAATCACCGTGATTTAACATTTCGTTATTTACAGAACAGGGCCGATAATATTGATTAGGAATCACTAGCACAAATTAATTACAAATATAAAAAGTTTGGAAAAAACCGAAAAAATTGCATTACCTAAGCCTTATTGGCCACTTTGGTGTTACCCGATTTCCTCGAAAACGGCTTGAACGAATTTTTGCTCATTTTGCAAATAGAATTTTAAAGAACTGTCACTTTAAAAAAATTATTTTATATTGATATGTATATTTTATAAAAATGCATTCTATGATAATATATCACAATTTTTAAACTCAATTGCATTTCATCCACATCATTCTCCATTTCTTTGGGGGGTGACGCTTGTTTAGCTGCAATTACTCTGGCAGGCGTCAGTCACACTTGCTTCCACCAGGGATGGCGCACATGGTGCCATCTGGGGCTCATATGGTGCGATCTGGGGCACATATGGTGCCATCTGGGGCGCATATGGTGCCATCTGGCCATATGGGCCTTCCTTGGCGCCGATAGGGTGCGTAATGCACCGCCCGCTCCAGATAGGGACTCGCGTGGCGTCCGGCATTTTTTTGTCTTCTGTTTCCCAGCTACAAAAATAAAAGAAAATTAAAATTAATTAAAATATTATTCCACAAATAAATGTTTTACTTACAATTCTTGGATTTTTACGTCCTCTTCGGTCCCAGTCTCCGTCACTACAGAGTAATTTTAATATATTCTGAAAAAGAAAAATCAAAATTATTGGTAAAAAAATTTTGAAATTTAAATAAATAAAAATATGCTACTACCACGGCGTCGCGATTCATTTCGCCCAGATTTACAAATTAACAAATATAGACAAATACATATAAAAACACACACAATTAATAAAAATTTACGCGCGTGCACAACACAAGGACTACAAAATGCTGAAAAATTTAATTCCATGAAAAATGAAAACTTTTTTACAGTTACTTCAGTAATGCCAATATTCTTAATAAAAGTGATAATAACTTAGCTGCATTTTAGCGCTTTTTAAAAAAATTTGTGTTCACCATGTTCACACGGGCCATCTTATGTACCTGAACACAAGTAGTAACGCCGGCTGGTCAATGTTTACAAACCTGGTCAATGTTTGCATAGAAACTCTTTTAGATCAGTTCACATTCTAACATTAAAAATTAAATAATATTTTCGTTAAAGTCAAATGAAAAATATGTAGACTGATTTTTAATTAATTTTACATAAAAAATTTTATGAGTGTGGAAAACTGAAAGCTCTTTTGTTGTCATACTCATGAAAATAAATAAATGTTTTAAAAACGAAAACACGGTTTCATTCGTTATTTTAAAGAACGTATACACTTATTCATTTTCGAAAAACAGGCTGTTAAACGCACTAATAATCCCAAATTAATATTTTACTTATTAAGTAAAATATTTTTTTATTAAAAATACATTGAAATTGATTATTGAGGGGTTTAGCTGGATCCTATGCGCATTTCACTGTTGCTAATGCAGATCATCAGGGAACCTTTACCCAAAGCTTCTTAGAACAACTAGAGTTATTATATTATAAATTTTTCATTTAACAAATGAGGTTCAACAACAAATAACAAAGTTGAAACAAGAACCCAATAATCAACATATTCTTTATTTTCTTACTTTACTATTGCTACATTGGCTGACTTTTTTTTCAGCGTCAAAAAAATTTAATCTACCGCGCGGATAAAGATTACATTTTTAGCCGCCGTTCATAGCCAAATGAACTACTTTGGTGTTTAGTTTTTAGCGCAATTTCAAATGTGTAGTCCCGGCAGCAGCGCTGTCAATCTCGCACTAGATTAAATGCTGCAATTGCATTTATGTATTAATTTTTGTTTTTGCTTTGAAATTTTTTTAATTCTAAGAGTAAAGCAATTTGTGCATATTTTCGCTTCGATATTTATAAAATAAATTTTTAGACAAATAAGAAATTTTAATTAAATTTGTTTTTTTCATTAGAATTTATATTTGTAATCAGAATACATATGTAAATTTCAAGTCATAATAGTGCAAATTATAATAGTGCAAACTTTTTTCAACTTGCATGTACTATTTCATTTTTAGTTTTGGTGCGTTTTACAACTCCAGTAAAGAAGTTTCTAATTATAATACAAGTTTGAAGATGTTTATTAGATTTTGTGCGAGCAAAGAAGCCATTTTTTAAAATGTCGGGTTCATCATACATAGCCAAAAACCGTGGATGAATTTCCCAGGAGCACTGCTCATTTGCTACTGCAAAGAGTCATATATTTTTAAAGTGGTATACTAGGGAACAAAATGAGACAACTGTGCAAAAAACTATTTACTCAAGGAGTCTACTATGTATTTCGAAACTAAGGAAAATGCTTTCGAACTTGTATGCTATTAACATAATGATCCGAAAGGATTAGCTTTCGTTTCGAATTAAAGAGTAGACCTACAGTTTCATCCAAAAAAATGTGCGATAAGCCAAAGGGTCAAATATTCTCAAAGTGGATACTCTAGAAAAAATCAGTTTCATCCTAAATTGTGTAGAAACCCAGGTCAAAAAGTTTTACAAATCTAATTTGTTCTAGATGTTTCTAAAATAAGAGGAATTTTCGAACTTTTATTTTTAAATATTGTTAATAAATTGTTTTCAAATATCTTTGCCTTAGATATTGAAGTATGTGCTTATGTACATATGTATTATCAGAAAAAACGTATTCGATTTTAAACTTAGCCCCAGAAACAGTTTAAATTTGATACAGTCCAAAACCTTGTAAATATACCAGCTATAGAGCACAATAAATGCTCCTTTAGAGCATGTTCTTTGCCTTTTTTCTCGATAAGTAGTAGCAACTTAGGCCGGGTTTCCATCTGTGTGACATGTGCCACACAAGCGTAAAATACTATAACCTATATAATTACCCATGAAAAACTTTAAGATTCAGACATGTATTTGTTAAGTTAAATAGTTTCATACATAACTAATAGACAATTTTATAGAATCCAAAATAACAGTTTGCAATGTTTAAATCAATAAATACATGTCTAAATCAAACAGTTTTTCATTAGTAATTAGTTGGTTCCGCTTTTTTGGGAAAATGACACACAAGAAATGCCAGATGTAAACAGCCTTACGTATCTTTTTGACTAATACATATAAACAACAATTTAAATTTATTTTAATTTTTATTTGGTTTATTTCAAAAATTGTTTAAAACAATTTGTTTTGAACAATTTTCGTATCAATCAACATTAAATATAGAATCCATTAATGACAGTAATTTGCAGCAATACGGCACTGTTCTGAATATCATGGTGATTTCAAATCAGTTGATAGTGGGTTTTTATTGTATTTTAAGTTTTTGTCATATATAATAAAATATTTTCTTCCGACTTCCAACGCTATAAATCGTGCAGTTTACAGAAGCAATAATTTAGCTTTCATTAATTGTCTTTAAATTGCAGTGATTGGACATGTCGTGATTTTTAGAAAAGAGCCGATAATTTCACAAAAAATATTAATTTCAAATTGATTTTAAATTCTTTTTCCGACTATACATATCTACTTTAATTTATTAATATTTAAGAAACAAAGGTTTGAACATATTACAAGCAAACAGCCTGGCCCGCGATGTCGACAGAAAACGTTCCATCGATTACTTACATATATTGAAAACAAACAACATTTTCTTATTTTATCTTGTACTTAATACAAGTTGTCGATCGAACACTTTCTGTCGACATCGTGAGCATATAAAGACAATGAAACAAAATTTATCAAAACAAAAACAAGTTATTTGTAAAACATTTTGTTTAAAATGGTCTTTTCAAATTCAACTTTAAACGATAGAATAGAACAAGGCTTGTATATTGAGCAATTTTATTTAATATTAAAAAAAATGATTTTAAATTTAAATTTTTTTAAAAATTAAGTAGTTAAAAAGGAGGATAAAATATTACAAAAATATTTGCTCAATTCACAAGCGTTATTGCATTGTTTAAAGTGGTATTTAAGAAGACAGTTTAAGCAAAATTTCTCAAAACAAAAACAAGTTATTTGTAAAATATTTTGTTTGAAATCGTTTGAAACGATAGATCAAGGCAATTACATTTAATATTAAGCCTTATTTAAAATTAACATTTTTAAAACTGTTAAAGGTATTACAAAAATATTTGCTCAATTCACAAGCGCTGTTGCATTGTTTAAAGTTGTATTTGAAAAAACAATTTAAGCTAAATTTATCAAAACAAAAACAAGTTATTTGTAAAATATAGGGTGTTTTTTTGAGGGGTATAGAACTTCGAATTGAAATAAAACACAAGAAAATCGTTTTAATGTCCATCAATTTAGCTTTATTGGAAGGATAATTTTATGCCATTTATGTTTAAATATGATTTCGGGCATGTGGCCGCCGCGGCTGGCTCGAATAAAGCTAATTCTACAGGTCCAATTTTCAACCACTTTTTCGAGCATATGGGGCCGTATGTTGGAAATAACGCCACGAATGTTGGCTTCCAAGTCCCCTAACGTTTCTGGTTTGTTGGCGTAGACGAGCAACTTCACATATCCCCAAAGAAAATAATCCAATGGTGTCAAATCACACGATCTTGGTGGCCAATTGACAGGTCCATTCCGCGAAATTATGCGCTCATCGAATGTTTCCTTCAATAAATCGATTGTGACGTGCGCTGTGTGGCATGTAGCGCCGTCTTGTTGGAACCACAACTCATCCACATTCATGCCATCCAATTCGGGAACAAAATAGTCGGTTAGTCGGCTCCAATTGCTGTGCACGGTGGCAAATCGATTCATTCGGGTCCTCTTCAACACTTTGCTCTACAGCGGCAATTGTTTCTTCGGTGCGCACTGTTCGACGTCTCTGCGGATGCGTATTATCACATAGAGTAAACGTAGTGCGAAAACGATCCATGGTTAACCGAATTAATTGCTCTGATGGACGATTATGTCGACCATAAAATGGACGGAGCTTGCGGTAAACTTCGCGAACTGAACCATTATTTTCGAAATAAATTTGCACGATTTGCAAGCGTTGTTCTTTTGTCAACCTGTTTATGATAAAATGGCAAACCAAACTAAATATTAATCACTTGACAGCTGACAAAATGGCCGCCAGTTAAAAAAGTGATGCCAACTTAAAGTTCTATACCTCAATAAAAAACACCCTTTATTTTCTTTAGATATTTTGTTTTAAATCTCTTTTAAGAACAACTTTAAACGATAGAACAAGGCTTGTGTTTTGAGCAATTATATTTAATATTAAAAAATTATTTACATAACATAAACCTTAAAAACAATTAATACCTGATTTACATTAAGCATTTTTTTCATGAAATTAGTTGCATGAAAATGTTTTATTTTTCAATAGAAGGCCTGTAGGAACAACTTATATTTAAAAAGTTGCCAAAAATGCATCAGAGATTCATTCTACGTCATTTTTATATAAAATTCTCTTTTATAGCTCTGGAATTAGCAAATATAAAAAGTTTCGTCCAACAAAATTCATGAAATTTCATGAAAAAATGCTTAATGTAAATCAGGTATATGTTGTTCAAAATGATGATGAAATATTACAAAAATATTTGCTCAAGTCACAAAGCTTGTTGCGTCGTTTAAAGATGTATTTGAAAAGACAAATTAAAACAAAGTCTCAAAACAAAAACAAGTTATTTGTAAAATATTTGGTTTAAAGATTTTGTTTGAAATCGTCTTTTCAAATTCTACTTTAAACGATAAAAGAAGGCTTGTTCATAATTACATTTAATATTAACTTTTTTTTAATTTACCTTAAGTCAGTAGTTAAAAGTATTACAAAATATTTGCTCAATTCACAAGCGTTGCATTTAAAAAGACAATTTAAGCTAAATTTCTCAAAACAAGAACAAGTTATTTGTGAAATATGTCATTTGAAATCGTCTTTAAAAACATCTTTTAACGATACAACAAGGCAATTACTTTTAATATTAAATATATGAAATTAACATTTTTAAAGAAAATTAAGTAGCTCAAAAGGATAATGAAATATAAACATATTTGCTCAATTCATAAGCCTTGTGGCATTGTTTAAAGTTTCAAATATTGAGAGACAATTTGAACAAAGTTTCTTAAAGCAAAAAGAAGTTAATTGTAAAAAAACAATTTTATACGATAGAACAAGGCTTGTATATTGAGCATCTATATATAATAAAAAAATTATTATAATTAACATTAAAAAAATAGACCATTAAAAGGATGATTAAATGAAACTCCAAATTCTCAGATTGACGATATTTTTCATTTAGTATATACATACATATGTACTGGTTTTCGTGGTAGCGAAAATTGTAAAAAAAAATATGGTGCAAGAATCTGAAACGGAAGTTGCAATAAAGACATACATATATATATATATATATATATATATATATATATATATATATATATATATATATATATATATATATATATATATATATATAAATACATATATATAAAAACAATAAAAATTATGTTTATTAAATTAATGGATACATTTGACCAGTTTCTATGCAAACATTGACCAGGTTTGTAAACATTGACCAGCCGGCGTTACTACTTGATTGCCTGTGTGAACATGGTGAACACAAATTTTTCTAAAAATCGCTGAAATGCAGCAAAGTTATTATTACTTTTATTAAGAATATTGGCATTACTGAAGTAACTGTAAAAAAGTTTTAATTTTTCATGGAATTAAATTTTGCCGCATTTTGTAGTCCTTGTGTTGTGCATGCACGTAAATTTTTATTAGTTGTGTATATTTTTATAATATTACTATTAAGTATATTTATTTAATTTTTGCCACAAACCAAAAAAGTTTGTCTTAAGTAGATCAAAAATAAGCAAATTAACTAACATGTGTATAATTAGTAAATAACAAACGACAATGGTAAGACTGTTGTAAATTTAGATATGGTAAGGTGAGCCTTCATTACAAAACATCTTTCAGCAAATTGAAATACTATGAATCAAAACAATTCACATATTCCATTTGCAAAAAAGTTTCGTATATAAAGCAGAAATCTACATCAACTGACACCACACACAGTGGACCAAACACAGAAGAACGCTGATGATGAAGGTATAGTGGCATTCGAGAACGGCTAGCTGTTCCGTTCTACTATGTGTTGTCAGAATATTTACAACTAACTTTGGTGTTAATTTTGTTTTTTCTTTTTCAGAATATATTTAAAATACTCTTTAGTGACGGAGACCGGGACCGAAGAGGACGTAAAAATCTAAAAATTGTAAGTAAAACATTTATTTGTGGAATAATATTTTAATTAACTTTAATTTTCTTTTATTTTTGTAGCCTGGACACAGAAGACAAAAAATGCCGGATGCCACGCGAGTCCCTACCTGGAGCGGACGGTGTATTACGCACCCTATCGGCGTCAAGGAATGCGCCCCATATCGCAGCATATGCGCTCCAGAAGGCACCATATGCGCCCCATATGCACCCCAGATGACACCATATGCGCCCCACATGGCACCATGTGCGCCATCCTTGGTAGAAGCAAGTGAGACGCCTGCCAAAGTAATTGCAGCTAAACAAGCGTCACCACCCAAAGAAATGAAGAATGATGTGGAGCAGCTGCAAAGTCAGTTTAAAAATTTTGACTTATTATCACAGAATGCATTTTTATAAAATAGACATATCAATATAAAATAAATTTTTTAAAGTGACATTTCTTTTAAATTCTAGTTGGAAAATGAGCAAAAATTCGTTCAAGCCGTTTTCAAAGAAATCGGGTAACTCCAAAATGGCCAATAAGGCTTAGGTAATGCAATTTTTTCGGGTTTTTTCCCAAACTTTTTATGTTTGTAATTAATTTGTGCTAGTGATTCTTAATCAATATTATCGGGCCTGTTCTGCAAATCACGAAATGTCAAATCACGGTGATTTCAAAAAATTAATGAAAGCTAACTTATTGTTTTTTGAATTGCTCGATTTTTAGCGTTGGAAGTTGGAAGAAACTATTATATTATAAATGACAAAACCTTAAAATACAATAAAAATTAATAACAAAAAAGAGTCAGCTATTAGTAGTTTACTTTTGAAATCACGTGGTTTGAAATCACCGGGATGGCCCGTATGGCTTTTTAAAATTTTTTAACTTTTCGCGAACATGCTATTAGACAGTGAGGTTTGGTATGCCATCGTACATGTCTGCAGACAAATATGCCTGTTTACAAGCCCTTTAATATAAAATATATCTGTGGCACTAGGGAATAGTAGCTTAAGTAGACTTAAGAAAATTAAGCCTATTTGTGCTGTATTATGTTCCAGTTGGAATTTTCAGGGATTAAAATGCTATATTTGGAAAGAAAGAATCACAAGAAAGTAGAATCATGCATTAGAGCAGTGTCCCGCAAAATAAAATATGTTTGTATTATTGAGAAAAATGAGAGTAAAATAAACTTGCACTTGAAGAAAAGTTTTGTAATATAAAATGCATGATGTGGTTATTAGTAGATTGATTTTTTTGTTGTAAATAAGCAATTTAATAAAAACTTAAATAAAAAGTAAAAATTTAATAACCGTTCAACAATTTAGTGTATAAATTCAAAATTAAATTTATTCACATGCCTTTTTAAACTATCTTCCCTATTATTTTTTAATGTTTCATAACATAAAATGCATTGCATTATGCGAAAAGCATTTTTTATCACGAAATTTTTCTTAACTTCCATAATTATTTAATTATTTTTTTTTGCTGTACAAATTTATTAAATTTTAACCTTAATTTCGTTCCGTGTGCTCAAAAAAACTAAACAAAAAACCAGGAAAAAATTCGTACATGCGTGCACAACTTCATTCGTCGCTTGCTCAGTGACGACTAAATGAAAGAGCATATGTAAGCATGTATGTGATTTTCATCTGCACAATTGTGCTATGGCTTGCGGGTTAAGGTAGAATTAGTAAAATCGTATCATTCTACTTTACAGCTTGCCGTATCGTTCAACTTTGTGCACAAGTTATAAAAAATGTAACAGTTTACACAGCACATTTTTTTTGTCTGGCATTAAATACGGCGTTTTTGACATTCGCTACAGAAAAATCTGTTTTCTGCAGATTCCTACGTCAGCAGTGCTACCACCACATATTTTATAACTAGTAACATGCATTGTATATTGTTTACGGTTTTTGTCAGCTGACACGCAACATCACGATACGATTTTACTAATTCTACCTTTACTGCATTAGAGCCTTCTAATCTCAGTGAAAGCGTAAAAACTTCCGAAATGCACTGCTTTGCTTAAGTCGACTTAAGCTATTATTCCATATTGCCACAGATATATAGCCTTGCTACAGGCTATGCGACCGACAATGCAATCTGCCTGGTTGTATAAACACGTTGCTAACAGCCGTATTCATAAAAAAAAGTTGATTGAGGTTTAAAATTCATATTAGTTAAAAAACGTTTTAAGGCTAAATAACGTTTTTTAAATATTGGTATTCATAATCAGTTTTTTAACTAAAAATCAATTAACTAAATTTTTTTAAAATATCGTGGCAACACTGTATTCTTTATTTGTCACTTGCATATTAGTTCTGCAAAACAACGATTGTTAACTCACAAAGTACTCGTGGCTATTTTGTTTATTTGTCGGTTTTCAGAGAAATATTGTTTCTATAAAATAAAAGATATGTTGCAACTTGTATTTAATAAAATAATAAAAAAAGTTCACAACAAATCTTTGTTAAAAGTGCTTTTTATATTATTTATTTTATTGCAGATAAAGAAGCACTAGAATAACGAGCTTTATTTTGTTTGTTTTGAGTGTTTATACATCACTAGTTAATTATCTACAATTATACTATTTTTGTTAACACATAAAATGAGAAAACAATGACTGGGAATGGAAACTGGATCGCTCCTTTTCTTTTAAATATTCTTTGGAGTATATTTGTTATTTCGGCAATAGTTTCTATAAAAAAAATTACATTGTTTTCTTCTAAATAACACTGGCATATGCATACATACATGCATACATAAGTACATATATACATACACACATATGTACATACAGGTAAAGTTCAAAATGTAAACAAAAACGAAGCAAAATTACAACAACGTCACCTTAAAATTGGTTTAAACATGGGGGCAGTCAATTTTAAAATTTGCTGATTTACGCAAGGTTTAAAAACCGTTTTTTAAGCTAAAATTCTATTATGAATTCAATTTTAGCGAATTTTGCTTAAACAATATTTGAAACGCGGTTTAAAATTTTTATGAATACGGCTGTAAGTCTGTACCTACGGTTTTTTGCCATTTTCGATTAAGTCGATTTTTTTGAAAACGGGCTAACAGAATTTTCGCACGGTTGTCTCATTTTGTTTATCAAAATGTCCACTTTAAGAATATATAACGTTTTGGCGTCGGAGTCCAACTGTGCTCCTGGGAAAATTCATCCACGGTTTTTTTTTTTTGGCTATTTTCGATTAAGTCGATTTTCTCAAAAACGGGCGAACAGAATTTTTGCACGGTTGTCTCATTTTGTTCACTAAAGTATCCACTCTAGGAATATATAACGTTTTGGCGTGGGAGTCCAACAGTACTCCTGGGAAAATTCATCCAGTTTTTTTGGCCATTTTCGATTAAGTCGATTTTCTCAAAAACGGTCGGAATTGAATTTTTGCACGGTTGTCTCATATTGTTCACCAAAGTGTCCACTTTAAGAATGTATAACGTTTTGGCGTGGGAGTCCAACAGTGCTCCAGGAAAAGTTCATCCACGATTTTTTTGGCATTTACGATTAAGTCGATTTTCTTAAAAAACGGGCGAACAGAATTTTTGCACGGTTGTCTCATTTTGTTCACCAAAGCGTTCACTTTAAGAATGTATGTATAACGTTTTGGCGTGGGAGTCCAACAGTGTAGAGATCCAAAACTATCGATGGTACTGTCGATAGTATCGATAGTTTTATTTTAAGTGGACTATCGATATTTTTTTCGATAGCGATATTATCGACAAAAATACGCTCCTACAAAATTAAAAAATAATGTCAATAAAAACGGTATAACGGCGACTGTGGAATAAAAAATGCAACAATCAAACTTCGTTAATGGTAAACCTTTATATAATGGTTTTGAATTTGTTTCAAAATAAGATGTCAGTTTGTAAAATAAAAAATACAATTATTATGTACCAACAACGGCTTTGACATATGAATAAATTTGGCGGCGGCTCAACTTGACGACTATTGGACTGTCTCCGCTCTATACTTTTAAATAAACGGTGACGCTAAATAGTTTGATTCTCCCTAATTGCGGTCTCCACCTGACATAAAATGACTAACCTTAACATTAACTTCAAGTTGTTGTTATTTGTAGACTGCTAAAGTTTATACAACAAAATTCCATGTCAGGTGGAGACGTAGAGTTATGTTAAATTCAGAGCTGTTAAATTACTATTACGATTAGATTACATTTTAAAAAGAATTTTAATGATTATATAATTGCCTTCAAAATAATTGCTGATAAATAATTGATTGCGATTACTTAAATCGAAAAGTAATCTGAATTACTTGAAGTTACTACAAAATAATCTAAAAGAATCAAAATTAATCAAAAAGTAATCCGATTATTTTCAAAGATTACTTTTGATTATTTTCAAACATTCTGAATTAAGATTACTTTATTTTGAAAAAGTTCTAAAGAAATTTATATAATTAGAAGTTTTTTCTTTAAGAAATTCTTAACATATTCGTTTATATAACAACATTAATAATATCAATCTGAGAAAAAAATATAAAGAAAAACATAAACAGTTTTGCTGGTGGTTAGGCATTGTCTGTATGCATTTCATAGTCGCTTCGACAAAATGTTAGTAGACTTCATTCAAACCACACAATTTGAACAGCCACAAACTTCTTATCTTATCCACAGACTTCTAAAAAAAATGATTTGAGAATTCACAAAAAATATTTTTGAAAATCACAAAAGAAAAAAAACATATACACGCCAATTTTTTGAAAGACTATAAAAATGTATCAACAGATATTTTTCAAGCTTTCCTCAAAATTTTGCTCATTTGTCAAATTATTAAATATTTTAAACTTTAATATAAGTGAAATGCAATAAACTTAATAAATAATCAAAGAGAATTAAAAGTAATCCTTAGAAGTAATTGGATTGTTTTTTTAATACTTCTGATTCTTTTTGATCATTTTGAAGTAATTTCAAGTTATTCAGATTACTTTTCCATTATTAGTAATCGTAATCACGATTACTAAGTACGAAACTGAATATAATCGTAATATAATCATTACTTCACCTTTAAAAAAAGTAATCAAATTAGTAATCATTACGATTACTAATCATTACTTAACAGCTATGGTTAAATTAATACTGTTTAGATAACTGCAATAGTTTAAGTAATTATAAAAGAATTTCTGTACTTTTTATTCCTCTTAACTTATTTTTTATTAACCCCCGACTAAAAAAAGGGGTGTTATAAGTTTGTAGTGTGTGTCTGTCCGTGTCCACGTACAGGCCAAACGGCTGGACCGATTGTCATCTAGTTTTTTTCTATTTGAAAGATGACTTGGTCGAGAGGGTTCTTAGCTACGTTTGAAGAAAATTGGTCTAGCCGTTTAGAAGATATAACATCTTTTCTGAAAAAAGTCGGGGGGTTTTAAAACTTTTAATTTTTGTTATTGATCTATGTATATATGTTTTGTCTGTTTTTCGTTAAATTTTAATAAAAATCTAAATATATGTATACGAATGTACATATGTATATTAAAAACATTGGAAAAAAATGTTTTTTTTTTAAATAACTTCCTTTTTACTTTAAGGAATGATTAAAAAATTTAAGATTTTATATTCGAAAAATGCACAATTGACAAGTTCCTAAGAATCAAAAACTCTCGATATTATCGATGGCATCAAAAAATACTATTGAAACTATTAAATGGAGCCACTATCGATAGTTTTGCAGCTCTACAAAAGTGCTCCTGGAAAAATTTATCCAGTTTTTTTTTTGGCCATTTTCGATTAAGTCGATTTTCTCAAAAACGGGCGAACAGAATTTTTGCACGGTTGTCTCATTTTGTTCACCAAAGTGTCCACTTTAAGAATGTATGTATAACGAACGTTATGGCGTGGAAGTCCAACAGTGCTCCTGACAAGATTCATCCACGGTTCTTGTTTTGTTTCCACCTTTGAATTCCCAAAATCGTTGCTAGCAGGCTGATATATTTTCAAAAATACCCAGAAAATTTCCCCTATTTTTTCCAAAATATTTATTATTTAAAAATTACTTATTTAAATGTTATCAAATCATTATTGTATACTTACAAACATTGTAATGACTTTGACATTTTGTTGTCTAGCATTTCGAAGATAGTTTTCTGAAAAATCACCTTGCTGAGTCTTTTTAGATCAATATTCATGATCAAAAACTGATTAATCACTTACACGATTAAAAAAGGACTCGAAAAAGATTCGCGCTAATGGGTAAAAATAGTTCCATTTAAAATACAATACCAAATTGTATAGCAATCACAAATTAATCATCCAGATGTGTAAAATGTGACTGTTATTTCCGGTTGTTATTATCACATTTCGCTTACCTGGAAGACTGAAATATGCTTAATCAAAAACAAATCATGCAGGTGTTTTAAAAGTGATTATAATTATGTATTTTATGATCATATTTTACGCAGATAGATGATTAAACACTAGTTGATATGTTTTTTTAAGTATAACGGGGCAATCTTTACGTATAATGTCAAAAACTTAATTTTTTCATTTATAAAAATTAAATCGAATATGAAATTAAATGATGAAACAGAATAAGTCTGCAGCTTCAGGAAAATTCGATTTCAAATTAACAGAGCCCATAATAAAATCAACGGCAGTAACTTCAACTGCTCTCTGATTTATGTTATATTTTCTTTCTGCACGAAAATTGATGCATTGTCCCAATCGTGTGACCCTAGCTTAAACATGAGTTAGTTTGTGTGGTTTTATAACGGGATCTGCATTAAGCTATGAACATAACTGATGCCCTTAGTGACGAATAAAGAATTTGTAGAAGAAAAAAATAAGCAACCTGCAGTACTAAAGGGTAGAGAATTCGGTGTCGATTAGCCGGTAGTAATTGTTTTAGCTACAGGTGTCTGGAGAAAGATTAAGATACAGTTAGGTATACATATCGCAAATGTAAAAGGGCACTATAGTACACGGCATGCAAAAAGTCACATGCGTATGTGGCCACAGAATACACAAAAGTGAAGAAAGTGACAGGTAAAAAAAGCTCCAATCAGGTTTTTGTTAAAATTCGTGGAAAAAAGAGAAAAGCATAGTGTATTTGATACTGTAGTGTATTACTACTTACCAATTAACATAGGTAATAAAAATTTATTGCACTAGAAAGACGTAGCAAAACAAAAACGACGACAAAATTTAAGGGATAACGAGACAAACAGAAAAATACCCGTAACTTCCGCCTCGTGAAAGTTCTGTATGTTTTGTGACGTGGCGATGACATCACGGGTTTTTCAGCATGTTGGTTGCATTTTTAAAATTACTACTAGTAGCTACGGCCAGTAAAATTTTAATAGTAATTTTGTTTCAAAATACAAATGCGTCACATGTCGTCAGCCCATTATTGGTTTGACCTACCGACCATTTAAAAAAAAATGAGTTAGGTATGGAATATACACTTTCTGAACCCAAAAAGTGTTTCGCGGAATTAATTATGGTTTCTGAGATATTTATTATTCATTTTGCTCCATTTCAACTATTTTTAGGTTTAATAAGTACTGTTTGGCTGTAAACGCCACTGTTTGGCTATTGCGTCAAATTATTCATACAAAAACGTACAAAATAAATTTAACTCTTGTTTTGCTTTATTTCCGTAATGTTATAAAAACAATTGGGACGACCGACGAACTTCGCATAGTTCGATGAACTTGCCTTCAAGAATTCGATCTACTCCAAATCTCTGCCTTCCTATGGATATATTTGTAGTGTATGGATACCAAGTTATGCAAATATTAACTGCGGCAAAAATTACTTGCATAGTATGGAAAAAAATGGATTGTGTACTTGAAATAAAAATTAATGCAAAAATCGATATCAAGTCTTGAAATAAATAAAAGTCTCCTAAACTCTAAAAAGGCAGAAATTTGGAATAAATCACACCTATTGCGAAAATCTTAAAAATTCGCAGTGTTGAAAACAAGCTTAAAACTAAAATTGAGTTATTAACATTATTAAAATTCAAAATAAGCTTTCAAATTTTTTTCAAATCTTAAGTCCTTAAATAAAAACAAATAAGGAAACCCAAAAACTTTGGAAAAATTATATATTTCGCAAAAAACAGAAATTCGCGAAAAATTGCAAAATTTTAAACATGCCATAATTTTTAATACAAATCGCTAAAACTATAAGGAATACTAAAAATTCCATAAAAACGTGAAAATTACGAAAATTCGCGAAAACTTGGTCACAGCAGCATATGCAAAAGCAAGGTCTAATATTGTTCAAAATTAACTGTTAAGAAGAATACTTGCAAAAACTCGCTTTCATTGCGAACATTGCAAAAATTCGCGAGAAATTGTAAATCGGAAATAAGCCGTAAAATTAACTAGAAATTGCCAAAACTGTTAAAAAAAATTAAGTGAAAAGAACGCGAAAAAATCTCAGATACGCGAAAAATTCCTAAATGCATTGTAAAAATTACTTACACTGCAATGAATAAAAAAACCTCAGAAAATTAGATCAATTGAAAAAAAATTGCTAACATCGCGGAAATTACAATGTCTGGTAAGGGTTTTTGTTTAATTTTGGGGTTATCGTTAAACCGATCGATTTATTTCTATGGACTGCAAGCATAAATTTTCTTCTCAACAAGTTTCTCAGCAGTAAAGTTGTATACATATGCAGCACAAAAAGCTACTTTTTAAAAATAGATTATGAAAAGTGGCGTATGTGGCACAAAACATTATTTTTCTCTTTCAATAAAGTAATATTAACTTTTAACTCTATTCATGGAAGTTCACAAAAATTTACATATTTCTTCTAAGCATTTGTCGGAAATAATGGTGAAAATATAAAAAAAAAATCTATCGGGTATACCTTGAGAAAACTTCATGTAAACCTTCTCTGTCGTTTTTCTCCATTCCTAGTTTTTGGCATATGCTCCAAACCAATAATGGGCTGACGATGTATGTAGCTAGGATAGCCAGACGTACTTTTTTCAGCAGTACGCGTACCTTTTTTTTAGTAAATGTACTGTTGTCTGCATAACAACTACAGAAGTACATTAAAGTACTTTTTTCTGTCTTTTGTGCAGAAATAATTACATAGTTTGAAGCGCCTTGTTAAAATGTTTTTCCAATGTGACAACTCTAAGTATTTTTCCATGCATGTATTTTGTATTCAGAATCAAAATATAGCCGAGTTTTTAATTTCTTAAAAGCTGAAAATGGGAAAAATGGAATTGTTTGCCACATTCAAAAGAATGATAAATATATGTAAAATTTTTTAATCATTAAAAAAATTTAATATACCTATTTAATAATTATGTAAACAACCAAACCGAAATGCACAACAACTAAGTGATATTCAGGGCCAATTTCACCAACTCTATTTACTAAATATCAATTCACACTTAAATGTCGATTTTAATTCATTTTTTTATGGAAAAATTTCTCTTAAATATGAATTGATGTATAAATATGTAGCTTGGAAATAGGCTGTCAGCATGAAAAATATTCAGGCATGTTCTGAAAATTACTTTTTGTGAAAGTGATTTGAAATCACAGAAAAAAGTTGTTCTGCACACAAAACTTTTTGAATTGTTGTGATTTTAAATCGGTCAGCTAAATGCCTGCTGATTTGAAACCACTTGGTTATTTTTTCAATCACTTTATTTTGAAATTCGCAATAAAGTAATTAAATGAATAAATTAATCAGTTCTATTGCGAAAGTCGTTGTCAATTTTTAGCCACAGTCTAATTTGGTCGACGCAGACGTCAACTCGACACTCAGTTGGTATTAATTTGCGCGCATGTGTTGACGTCGACATCTTATCGATAATTTTGAAGAAAAAATATCATCTCCATATATCTTGATAGTTATTAAACTTGATTTTTTTAATTTTTGTGAAAAAATATTGTTTACGTTTGAATCAAGTGGAAGCAGTGATGAAGAAAATAAAGAAATGCTTAGGGCCAAATTTACATTCATTAGTTAATTATTAGTAAACTAAAATGATAACTATTGTTTAACTACACACAAAAAAATATAAGAGGTAATATTAGCTAAGCTTGCATAGGTTACTTTTTTTATATGAAAGTAAAAAACTTGGGTTTTATTAACTATGCAGTTAGGTAATTTGTACATTACACATTACCTAAAATCCAAGCTAATATAAACTATTAAAATAAGCTACATACATACATAAATTTTTCGAAATTATTTTCATTGAAACGTTTTATATTTTATTGTCAAAAGTAAAAAAAGGTATGTATACATTAAATTTTTTAAATTTATGTAAAATAATTCTTTTTAATTATTATAGATGAACTAGCTGAACCCGGCAAAAGTCCTCTCTCTTTCTTGTATCCTGCATATACATAGGTGATTCCTTCGGAAGCCGCAGACGACCTATACCTTCGCATATGAAGATCCCCATCCCAAGTTTTAATGGTCTCCACCAACTCAGAGCTGCTTTACGATTGCCGGCAAACGTGGTCTTATGCAAGAAACACAACTGGGAAGAACGACGAATTTCGTGGACGGTGACGAATTCGTCGATAATAATTCGCTGAGTATATTCGTCGTGTGAACAACAACGACGACTAAATAACAGCTCTTATAATTCATAAAGTTGCGTATGGTTTGTGCTGAAATATATCGGAGAGTTCGTCACGCACGACGAGTTTCGTTCGACGACATTGTTGTGTTAATTTGCATATGCATGAATGTATTTTATTTTTTATGGCAAAAGTTCGCTACGAAAAATTCATCGTTCGTCCCAGTTGTGTTCCTAGCATTGCCTTCAAATGTTTTATTTTCGTGGTATTTTCTATTTTTCATTTTATATATGTACATGTATGTAAATATATAAATTAATAAATAGATAATAAATTTTTTTAGAAATTCAAAAATTCTTTAAATCCATGACAATTATGGAACTATAAATAGTTATATTAACTAAAATACATGATAATTTGCCGCATTATATATGTATAAATTTACTTTGCTATTTAGATAATTCACAGAAAACAAAAGTATGAATTTACCTAGTCGTTAAGGAGTTTCAAGTAAAATTTTAGTTGATTTTTCGAACATAAAATTCAACTAAAATTTTTGTCAAATTACCTAAAAAACTTTGTAAATGCCATTCTATCATTTCACTTAGTTAAAATTATACCATTATTTTAGGAAATATAACCTATGATTTTTTTTGTGTGTAATACTTCATATTCACATTGCATTGTTTAACTAAAGTTATTAATATAAGCAAAGAATGGTAACCCTATCAAACTATTAAGTTTCAGTATTGGCAGCTCTGCTATAGCATATGGTTTTTGTTTACATTTGTTATATTGTTTCTTAAAAATGGATATAACAAGCGCATGCTCATCGAATTTTACTGCGCAAGATATTGAATTGCTGCTGAAATTGGTTCGGGAACACCAAAATATTATCGAGAATAAAAAAACTGATTGTGTTACAACTAAACACAAAGAAGATGCTTGGCAACGTATGTGTGAAACTTATAATAAAGAAAGTGTATCGCAACGAACTGCCAAGGTTTTAAGAACAAAATATTATAATTTAAAGAAAAATATGAAAAAAGACCAGCTGAAGAAAAGAGGAGCGTTTACGCCACCGGCGGAGGACCACGAATGAAAGAAGGTATGACAGATAGTGACCTAAAGCTTAGAGCAATTTTGCATGACGCTCAGGTCGATGGCTTGGAGTCGCTGTATGATTCCGACTGTGTCAACGAAAAAAGTAAGTATAATCCTGTATGAGCAAAACTTTATTAAGCACGAATGTGTATTATTTTTAGGCGACATAATAGTATTTGATCCTCCCATACAATGTTTACTCGATCAGAGCACAGAAAAACATGATTGTTTTCTATCAGATGCAGAAGTTGAAAAATTGGAAGGCCCGTCATGCAGCTGGGAGAACTATCATCCAGAAAAATTAAGAAAACCAAAAAATGAAAAACTAAATAATAAACAGCAAAAAAAGCGACACATTGGTCCAAGTTAGCAGAAGTAAAGGCAAAGTGGAGTGATGTAAAAGCTAAGCGAGAAATAGAGCTAACGGAAGAAGAATACAAGTCGCGTGTGGCCTATTGGAAAGAAAAGAAACAGTTGGAGAGGAAAGAATCTGAGTTCAGAATCAAACTAATGCAGCTAAAATATGAAAGAGAAATCGAAAATGTCAACAGTTTTTAAATATAATTTCAATATGCACCAAAGGAAGACTTGGAAAAACACAGACTGGGCAGTATAGGTTCGATATCACTACGAAAGGGTACTAAAACCCTATACTCAGTTTGTAGATTTTGGTGAGATCTTAGTGCACTTTTTTGCAACACAAAGGAATAACATTTTCTCTTAACTTTTTTCAGAATAACTTACAGGGACTTCTAATTTTTTACTAAGAATATTTGGCAAAGCAAAAGTAAACTAAAATTTTTAAAGTAAATGAAAATTTACCATAGCTACAACTTTTCCAAATATTGTTAGCAAAAAATTAGGAGTTCCAGTAAGTTATGCTGAAAAAAGTTAAAAAAACTGTTTTTCCTTTGTTTTGCAAAAGTTAGATATCAGAAAGTCTGCGTTAGCTGTTGGCCAAAAACTGATGACAAAACTAGTCTTGAAATATTTTGAGGCCCATAAAAATATTGGTCACCAAAATCGCCAAACTGAGTATAGGGTTTTACTACACTTAAGTAAAACTATCGAACCTATATTGTATAGTAATTTAGTAATTTTTTTGTGATGTTATTTTTAATGAACTTTCTTAATTTTTGTTAATCTATGAATTCATTGTTTATGTTTGACAACTTGCTATGTGAATAGCTCTTTTTTTCTTTTGTTTATTTATGGAATTACTTTTTATTTTTTATGTATATTTTATGTTTGTTTATAGCAATTAATTCAATAAAAAATGTTTTTATTACATTGAAGCAAAATATTTATCAATAAGTTTTTTTCTTGATGTATTAGAGGATTCCACTCTAATGCTTCGATTGTGAGGCACATCTAAAATTTCATTTACAGCGATTTCCATGGGTGGCGGAAGTACTGGGGCTTCCATTTCTCTATTAATGCAACAAATATTGTGTAATACTCCTGTTGCAACTACAATACTTTGAACTTTTTTTGAATTCATGCGAATTCCTAAAGACAGCACAGGAAACCTTCGTTTCCACACTCCATAAGAACGTTCTACGCAGTTTCTGGTCCTTATAAGTGACTCATTGAAAAGATTCTCTGATGGTGTAATTGGTTTTAATAAGGGTGTGATTACAAAATTTTAATTTTCATAGCCACTGTCTGCAATCACAAGACTTTTTCCAAATTCTTTAGACCCTAAACGATAACAAACACGTGAATTCCGGAAAGTGGTGGCATCATGAGTTGAACCAGACCAGCGTGCCACAATATCTAGTATTCTAAGGTCGCTATCACACAAAGTTTGGACGTTTATCGAGAAAAAGCCTTTTCTGTTACGATACATTTCAGCATCATTACCACCTAAATCAAACAGCGATTTTAGTTACACAAAATCAAATGTTTTCCTATATTATCTTACCAGGAGATTCTATTTTTACATGAGTACAGTCCATGGCGGCAATGACAGCTGGAAACTTTGCTAGTAACAGAAATTTTGATTTAATATTGTTCAACTCAATCGTAGTATTCGGAAAGCTAATGTATTCATCCCGAAGCATTGCTATATAATGTGAAACCAGTGTAATATATCTTGATACCGTAGACTGTGAAAACCCAAAAAGATCTCCATTCATTCGCTGCATACAGCCTGTTGCATAGTACCGTAGAGTCAGCAGTAGCATTTGTTCAGGTAAGACGGCGTTGTTCCTGTTAATGGAAGGCTGGATTGAACTACTATAAGTACACATGCATATGTGTATGACTCACCATGTCGTTCTGGTTTGAATTTTGGCGCGTATGCACTCAACAACTTGCCACGCCACCTCCTTGCTCAGCCGTAATCTATCCCTAAAATCTTTAGAATCAAACATTTAAAAAAAAATTTGGACGATTTCTTAGGTTACGTTGGCGACGCCCCGCGAAAATATTTGAGATATTGTCAATATCAGCGTCACTTTCAATATCGGAGTCCACATTTTCAATTTCACAAGCCATATCTGATATAGTTTTACAAAACAATAACAATAATTTACTTATCAGCTGATGTCTAACTAGTTCTTAACCAATGCCATTTGGCGGTTTAACTAATAGTAAACAAAAAGCTGTGAATCAAATATTATTGGTTAAACTGTTGCTATTAGTTAACTAATGACTGTGAATTTGGGCCTTAGGGTTCAGAGAAAAGTAATGAGACAAAGATCAGACATTTTTATTTTGCCGGACAGCACGTAAGTAATCAAACAATTTGCTCGTAATTGTAATAAACGCAAACTTTTTATTTTTGTGCCTTTTGAACAGTTTTGTTGAATATTTTCGACTAAATAAAACACCATTTAAATTCGTATTAAAAAAAATTTTGCCTTTAATGAGGAGCGCCATTCGTTCAACATCAATTTCCAATACGTTAAAGTTAGCTACAACATTGCGGTTCTTGGCTCAAGGCTCAATCAATCGAGTGTTGGTAATGATTTTAATCTTGGATTATCGCAACCAACTGTATCCTTAATTTTGGATGAAACGCTCGATGTTTTGGAAAGAGTCATCTGCCCCCTTCTTATTATTTTGTTTAATGAGTTGTTATATAAAAGTTATTATATTACAAACCCATATACATGTACTTTAATTTATAAATACTTGTGTAACATTATTAATATCATGTATTCATTTTTTATTTATTCATAGTTTATAAACATATATTTCAATTAGTCTTAGTAAAATACTTAAACACAATAGGTTATGGGACCAGATAAAAAAAATTACAAATTAAATCATAAAGACATTTCTATTTATGTAAAAAATAGAAAATTTTAGATAAAATATAATTATGGATTTTTCTAAACATATAAATCCTTTATCAGGAGAAACTGAGTGGCCAATTTGGAACAGAAAAATTCGGGACTTATTGGACTATCACGATTTAGAAAAGCTAACAGTTATGCCAAATCGATGATCACCAGCGCAGTATCCGATGATGTTTATCAGAAAATTATGGATACTGAGCAAGCTGCCGATGCATGGGAAGCATTAAAGGCTTTGTACGAGGCTTCATCGAAAGACCAAATTTTCAAGATTTGTACTGAATTCTTTTCGTTTAATTGGATTTCAAATCAAGATGTATCTATGCATATGTATTGCAAAAATCAAAAGTCTCTGGAGCGCATTAAATATCGGGCTCAAAGGCAGAAATGAGCAGCCGCTACCTGAATTGCTACTGGTATGTAAAACAATGCAAATTTTACCGCAGCAATTTGAAAACTTCAAGAGCAGTTGGATGTTATTAACTAAAAGCGAAGAAAGGTCTTTTAATACTTTTAAGACAACGAAAAAAAAAATTACAAACAAAATACGATATGCAACTATTGCAAAAGAAAAGGACATTGGGTACGAGATTGCAAGAAATGGATAGCAGATGGTTGCCCATCAAAAAAATAAAGAAGAGAACAAAAATTTTAGTTTATCGATAACTTCAAATTAACTCAATACAGTGTTTTCTAATAACGATTGGTGGATAGATAACGGAGCTACTCAACATGTAACCAATTCAATGGATATGTTTTCATATTTTGAGGAATTCAAGACGCCTACTGAGATAAAAGCTGCTGGAAGTGAATCTTTAAAAGCAATAGGTAAAGGAGTTATTGAAATGGATTCGAAAATTGGAAACCACAACTTGAGAATAAAGCTTGAGGATGTATGGTACGTTCCTGGAATATCTGGAATATCGAAAAATTTATTTTCGGTTTTAGCAAGTCATGATAAGAACAAAAGGAGTATTTTCTTATCAACATCAACAAAATGTGCATTAAAAATAAATGGCACACCAATATTATATGGTTAACGCAAAGAGAAAAGTGGTTTATACATAGCTGATATTAAACCAATGTATCCAGAAAGAGTTAATGCTGCAATTAATAAATCAAATCTTCAATTATATCATGAGAGATGGGGTCACCAAGACAAAAGGTACGTAAAGCATATGATGGAGAATACATAAAAGCCAAATACGATGCAGAAATATGTGAACCTTGTGCTTATGGAAAAGCAGATAGATTTCCATTTGGAACCAGGGTGCAAGCAACACAACCAGGAGAATTAATTTCAACTGATGTTGCTGGACCATTTCCATATCAAGGAAAGAGGTATTTAGTTTTATATAAAGATCAGTTTACTAAATTTCGCTTTGGTTTCTTTATTTCAAAAAAATTTGAAGTAAAAAACACTCTAAGAATTGTCATTACTAGTGCAAGAGCACAAGGTCATAAAATTAAAGAAATTTTGAGTGATAACGGAGGTGAATTTAACAACAAAGATGTAAAAAGTATTCTGGAAGAAAATGGTATTACGTAAAGGTTAACAGCACTATATACTCCTGAACAAAATGGTGCTTCGGAGAGAGATAATCGTACTGTTATTGAGATGGTGCGAACATTCATGTACTCCAATTCAGAAATCAAGTTTCCAGATGATTTCTTGGCAGAATTTGCTATATTTTAAATAGAACCAGTAAATCATCGCTAAAAAATAAAAGTCCTTACGAACTATGGATAGGAAAGAAACCTCGTATTAAACATCTTAAGATAGTTGGATCAACTTGCTTCTTTCATGTACCGAAACAAAAGAGACGAAAACTTGATAAGAAAGCTATTAAGGGTTATCTAATTGGATATGATGGTGATGAAAGGTATAGAATTTATAATAGTGAAAAGAACATTATAAAACTATCAAGAGACGTAATATTTGATGAAAAATTATGTGACTGTAAAGAGCCGAAATCAATCCAAAGTCCAATAAAAGGGACTCGTGAATTACCTGAAATTATGTTACCATTTAAGGACAACAAGTCATTATGCAAAAATTCAGAAAAAGAAAATGAAGAAAATAATGAAAGCTATCACACAGACGAAATTTCTGATGAAGTGACAATAGAGGCAGAAAATGCACAACGACATAAGAGAGGAAGAGATGAAACATCTGAGGACGATTTACCATTTTCTAAACGTTTAAGAAATAGGACGGTAATCATCAACAACTGTTATGATGATTATGCAATGATGGTTTCAGATTTAATTAGTAAAATAAAAACACCTACAACTTACTGTGAAGCATTAGATACTGATGAAAAAGAAATGTGGATAAACGCAAATGACATCAATTTCTTTAAAAGAAAATCATGCTTGGGAAATGAAGAAATTGCCAAAAAAGGGAAAGATTTTACCAAGTAAATGGGTATTCAAAGTCAAAACAAATCCAAATGGTTCTATTGATAAATTCAAGGCTCGACTGGTTATAAAAGAATTCCGTCAACGTGCTGGAATAGATTATACTGAAACTTTCAGTCCAGTTGGTAAAATGAGTACTGATCGAGCTCTTTTAAGTACTGCTGGTAGTGAAAATATGTATCTCACAATTTGATGTCTCTACTGCTTTTCTTTATGGTGAACTGGAGGAAGACATCTATATGAAGCAACCTAATGATTTGACGATGGAACTGATCGAGTGTGCAAACTTAAAAGAAGTCTATATGGTCTTAAGCAAGCACCCAGATGTTGGAATAAACGATTCGGGAAATATTTATTGAAACTTGGATTCAAAGCAAGTGAGGCTGATCCCTGTTTCTATATCAGAGAATGTAATGGTAAGAAACTACTTCTAGTGCTTTATGTGGATGATATCCTTATTGCCTCAACTGTATTTACCAAAGGTAAATCAATAATTGTACAGAACAATCGATTCTCACATTCCGTTTCATTAGAATTTACGTTAAATAGCTGATGTTAATAACAATCTCTACCCAAGTAGATAGACTAGGGTGCTGATGAAGTGCGTTGCTGCACAGAAAAATATCGGTATTTCCCCCAGCTTAAAAGTCTAATTTAATTTTTCTTCT
This sequence comes from Tachina grossa, assembly GCA_949987645.1. Taxonomy (NCBI): domain Eukaryota; kingdom Metazoa; phylum Arthropoda; class Insecta; order Diptera; family Tachinidae; genus Tachina; species Tachina grossa. The sequence continues at coordinate 127,508,252 of OX465275.1, forward strand.
CTTCTTTGGAAACTCACATTAATTAATAAAATTATTTCATTCAATAAAAAGAATTGAAATTAATGAACTTAAGCCTGACTAAAAATTATTTCTGATTAAAAATTCACCATAGTTCAATTAAAAATCTAAAAATCGTTAACGTTTGCGCTGCATTACATAATGTTTGTATTGAGTATCGCACTTTCATTGAAGATTACGTTATGCCAATAAATACTGAAAATAGCAACAATATATTTGATACTAACCCGGAAAATTTGCTAAATAACGAAGCTTTACAAATAAGAGATCAAATTAAAAATGTATTTTTGTAATTCATATTCAGTCTTCAGTATTCTTTCTTAAAAGTAAATAAACCAAAACAATTCAATTCAATTAAATTGAAAAAAGGCACATTAAGTTACGTATTTAAAAAAAAAAATTATCTCATAGCTTTGGGAGGCACAAACATAGTCCTTAAACTTCCATATATTGGTTTTGAAGAACTTCAAATTCTTTTTTTTTTATTTCCATTTTTACTTTCTTTAATTCAATTTCAGTTTCAAAAAGTTTTTCTTCCCTTTGGTAATGTTTTTGCATCATCTTCATTTTTCTCTCCTCAACTTCCCAGTTTACGCTGGTACCGGCTTGTTTCTTTTCGAGTATTTTTTATTTCCACCATTGTATTTTCTTGATGCTTTTTTTTAGTTTTTCTACATTCTGGTAATTTTCTTTCAAAGCAGTTTTCATTTCTGTCATGGTATTAGAAATTTGATGAAAAGCTTCTTTGTGTATGGCATTATGCTTTTGAAACAATTCCTCGGGTTCACTTTTCTTCGGTTTTGTTTTTCTCCTATTAGAAATAATTTCCTCTTGTATTTGAATTTAGGTTGCCGAAGTTAATGGGACGTTTTCCTCATCCTCCAAAATTGTGATGTCTACGTCAGCAACATTTTCCGTTTCGATTTCATAAACAGAAACTATAATTCTTTGTATTTTACCTTCGGGACTCAACTGCTTTTCAAACTGCATAAAATTTGCTGCAGCTTCTTCCAGAGGTGACAGCGGTAACTGTTTATATATACCACCACCCGTTGCATTTATTTCAGCCTTATTGTGACTCAGTTTTTTTTAACTTGCATTTTAAATCTCTCCACACCTACAAAAAAAAAAAACTATAAAATTTACATACATACATATGTACATGTTAAAAATTTTTCTTTATCCACACCTTTTGCCAACCGTCACTGTCTCTTATTGGAGGTCCAAGAGAATGTAATTTTAAAGCTATTTCTTCCCACTCTTGTTTGAACTTGTAAGGGTTTGAGCTTCTTAGAAACCCTTTTGCTAAACTCTTATTTTTTTTCGAGTTCAGCAACAAGTCAATTCCAGTCAACGTCGGTGTAATATTGCCTTCATTAATATAAATTTGGCGCTGATAACTCTCAATGCTGACGACGGCAATACAATGAGTGTGCCGTCGACATCACTTGCAACGACGTTGGCATACGCAATAAAGTGTCCAGGAGACGTACAAAAAAACCCATCAATCACATAGTTGTGTGCGTGCAGTCGTTTCTTTTCGGCTACACGTACACGTTGTCGGCACTGATTGATGAGAATCAAAAAATTTTGATATTTTTATTTGACGGCTGATTATTTGTACGTCTCCAAATCTGATTGACGAAAAAACGTCATTTGCTTTGTGTTATTTGTTCTGTGAAGACATGGAGAAGTGCGCGGATGAAAAAAATTAATTTGCACTTTATGAAAATGTACCATTGATCTTTGTAAAAAACCAAACAATCAAAAGTCTACAAACAGTTGTATGATTATTATAAATACTATATTATATTCTCCAATTTTTCTAATCTTAATGGGTAGTGTGAATAAAAAAGAATTACTTAAAAATTCTTTTTAACCCTAGACACATAACCTTCGTCGAAACGACGAACACCGGACGAAAAAATAGCTATTTCTTTTTAACACGTGCACCGATCGCCGCTAAATTTCTTGCCAACTTAGTTTTCGCTGAGCTTTTGCAGGAGACAACCAAACTCGGCGCGTAAGCACGTAATTATTGAGATATGATAAACTTGTTCGTCGCTTCGACGAGTGTTGGCGAGCATAAAGTTGATTTCTGCACACAATGCGCTTCAAAAAATTAATTTTTTATATTTTTTTAAATGACAATAGTGTTATAGTTAAGTTTTGCCAAAGACAAAAAGGCTTTTTTGTTTTGTTTGTTTATATAAATTTTATAACAATGTGATCTCAAAAAAAAAGTGCTTTTTGGAAAAATGGATTATAATAAATATCCTTGTAACAGAATAGAAATATATAGTTGTATTTACTAACAAAGTACTTGCTAAAGGTATGTATGTGTTGCAAGTACAAAAATATATATGTTTAGAACCGATATTATACGCCCCAAAACGTGCTCGTCGAAACGACGAATGGTTAGGTTTAGAGGGATACGTTCGAGGGTTATGTGTGCAGGGTTAAACCCCCAAATGCATATGTATTTATGTATGTGAATTTTGTGTTTAAAACAACCCTACAAGAAATGAATGACCGAAACTAACACAAACAAAACTTTTTTACTAACGCACATGCAACAATTTTATGTTGAATTTTTGCTACTGGAGCTGCCACTGTTTCGTTTTTTCAATAAAATTTGAAGGATTGTTTTTACAATATTTATTGCATATTTTTCTATAGTAATTTTTGTACATATTTATATATGTTTTATTTTAATTAAATTTTTATTAAACTATATTGATATTGTTTCCATAAATTATAATTATTTGATTATTTATTGTCAAAAAAATATAATTATTATACAAATAGGTTTTCGAAATTTTGGGGATTTTTAGGGGAAAAAATGTATTGAACAAAAATTTTTGCTAGTGGCAGTTCAGGCATATATTGCATCAGTTGTTTCGCTCTAACATATATTTTATATGCGTACATGCAATAATTCATGCTAATACTTTTTGCATGTATAAAAAGCACTATCTATACATAGCATTTGTGAACACGTGATTGTGAAAAACCACAAAATAAAGTTTTCTAAAAGTCAATTTTTACATGTATTTGGAATAAAATTGAAATAATTGTGCAATATGGCTGTAATTTTTGTGTTTTAAATTGCTTAATCAAAGGTCAGTGGTGTTCCTCAAATTCTGATTGTGAAATAAAGCCTAAATAATGGGAAAGTGATGAAATAATTATTTGTGGAATCATGCTCAAGAATTTGCATTGACAAAATAAATTAATTTTAAATATTTTTTACGCTTAATGCGCTTTAAATATAATCAATTTTGATTCGTACTATATGTTCTTAATAATTTCCGTCATTAAGGCATGGTACATGCAACAACTTGACCAAATGTTCCCACTTAATGCCGCTTGTGGTTTCTTTGCATAGAATGGGACCCGGCCAACGTTTCTATGTCCCAAGTGCCCACAACACTCAACAGATTCAAGCAAATCTGGCTATTCCGCAAATGCATCAAAACGGTAATATGTTTTTTAAATCATTTTGTTTAAGAAGTTTTAATTGTTCTCGCCATTTATTTAAGGACCTGAAAATATTTTGTCTCGCTGTTGGTAAATGCAATACCACAAGATCAGCAGCTGGGCGAACGTTCATACCAAATGATAGAACGTATCGATCCATCTAAGACCACGGGCATGTTGCAATAAAAATATCCAAACTCGTACATGACGGAAGTTCATAAAGCTCTTTGTTGGAAAATGTAATACCATAAGAGCAAATTCTGGGTGGACGTTTACACCCAATGACCTAAAGCATGCATTCATCTTTGGCTAGTAAGATGAAGAGCATGTTGCTTAAATTAGTTTTAAGAACATTAATATTTATTGTTTTATGTTAAATAAAAACTTTGATTTAAAATGCAAATTTTAATTGACAAATATTTATGTTAGGACTTAATAGTTAGAGCTAACCAATATTTTGGTTTGCCTGACTGGTTAGAGCTTACCAGTATTTACGTTTGCCTAACTGGTTGGAGCTAACCAATATTTACGTTTGCCTAACTAATTAGTTAGAGCTAACCAACATCTACGTTCCCCTAACTAGTTGGAGCTAACCCATATTTTCGTAGTCATAACCTTATAAAAGGAATCAGAGTGAGCAGCACAGATATATGTTACATAGTCGGGTGGAATTAATAAGATAGAGAGAGATGCAAAATCACATGTACACAAGAGTTTCGGTTAGTTTTTTCATTTTGCTCACACATTCTTACCGATTGATGGCTTTTTTTGTACGTCTCCTGGACACTTAAGGGTGAATATTTTTTTTATTGATTTTTATAGTAAAATGAGCAATTTTCTATAAAAGAATTTATAAAATTACGAATAAATTGAAGACACTTTTTTTGCAAGAAATGTTGTTATTTACTTTGTGGTTTACATTTGTGATTTTTTATTTACAAAACAAAACATCAGCTGTTTTCTTGTGTTTTTGAAAGGGTAAAATCACACTAAAAAGTTGAAACTTTTGTGATTTTCAGAACACCATCAAATCACAATTGTGATTTTAAAATTATAAAGTGATTTGAAACCTTGGATTTACAGAACGTGCCTGAATAACATAAAATTGTTCAAATTAATTTTGTTTTCTAAACACAATTAGAAACATAAATAATTTTAATTTATTAATTTGTTGTAAATAATATTTACGATCTTATTTAAATGTTCTTTAGTAAATAACATGTTATTTTCTGTTATTCACCCCTATTCTGCGTTTCGATTACGTTCCCGCATTCAGTTACGCACGGATCAAAAAGAGGTATTCTGCCAAAAAAAAAACTGAATCGAAAGAAAAAGAAGAAGAGAAGAGTATATTTAAACCTGCTGCTTTGCTATGAAATGGTTGAAATAGGAACAGAAAAATAAACTAAATAGAGATCGCATTTCAGCACAGAAAAACAAAAAAAACTGCTTAGTTTATTAATTAAACCTTCTTTTATTTAATACTTCCATTATTTTTTTAATTAATCACTTTTTAAAGCTAAACAAACAAAAATTGAAAACGCTCCGCCACTAAAACAACAACTTAAAAAAACGTGGTTACGATCGAAGTGCAGAATACATAGAATCGAAAGAGAGAAATCGAAGAACGGAACGCAGAATACCAAAGTTACCAAACGGAGAAACTTTCGATTCGAATCAAAACGCAGAATAGGGGTGATGGAATGAATTTAACGACGTTTTCAATAAAAACACAAATGTACTTCTTTTTTATTAATTGTATGTACTGCTTTTTTTCTCTAATGTACTTTTTTTTGGCAACTTAATATCTGGCTACCCTTAGACTTTTGAAATTTCCAAAACGGGACACTACTAACAAATAATAGAAAAATTTTGTAATTCAAACAAATTCGTTTATAATTTTTAGTTATCAAAATCAACAATAACACATTAATTCAAATTTTGTAAAATCTAGACTCATGAAACGTTAAACAAACAGAAAAAAGTAAGTATAAAAATAGTTAATCAGCCCAATTAGGAATATTCCCGGGGAGTTTTTTCTCTTCCCTATCATTTGTTCCCGGGGAATAATCATCCTATTCTAAATAGCCGGGAAATATGGGAGAGAGTAAAATCTAGATCAGTTGTTTATGTTTATATATTTTTCTGCACTAACGCCATAGAAATTGAACAAGAATTTTATGTTTTCATTGCCAATAAGTTTGTGTGTTAATATAAATATATTTTATGCTTAAATAATATGTATATAAAATAAAATCCACAAGCATGCGGAATAACTTTATGCTGAAAATGTGGCGCTAAATCTGCCCAGGTGCAGATGCCAATGGATTAAATTTCCGATTCATACAGTCATTTCCAATGCATACAGTCAAAGAAAATTTTAAATTTTACAGTTTTTCTTATCGGTCTTGATATAAGAGGAAAACAAGTCTTCCATCTACCTGTTATGTGAACTTAAAGGAGGTGTGCAATTTTTAGTGTTTTAAAATTTTTTCTAAAGGCAGAAGTAGTTCATGTTTTTTAAGGTGATGTGCGCAGGGCTTGAATAAAAATGCCTAAACCAAGAGAAAAATGCAAAATTCTGGTGCTTATTTAAACTTTTTGTTCTAAATAAATACTTATATCATTGTTTTACAACATTTATTAAATTTGATTTTTAAATTTTTGCATTATTTCCCTTCAAAATGTTTGGAGAGAAAACTTTCAAAAAATTTTTGCTTTCCCCCATATTTAGAGTACCTAATTTTTTCCCGCGAATCTTTGATTTGTAATAGAATGAATGGGAAAAGGAAAAAAACTACCGGAGAATAGCATAATTGAGCTGCATGTTTTTTTGAATTTGCTCGTTTCTTTATCATTGAAACTCCTTAAAATTTTACTGAAAAAATTAGCTTACAAATACTAAATTAACACTAATTTCACCGTCCGGCGTATTTCTTTTAGTTCTATTATTTTCCTTTTCGTGTGTTACTGCCGATTCATTTACATCTGCAAGCCTTTTCCTGTCCATTTTCCAACGCAAAGTGTGATAATTTTAATATTTTTGAAAATATGTTGGAAATAATACTTACTAAAATAATAAATACATATTGTTACGAAAATAGCCGTCGACAGGTTTAAGCAGCATTACACAAAAATATTCCAACAGGGTTAATGTAAGTGCTAAGCGAAAATATTCCTACAGGGTCAAAGCAAAGAATAGTCTAGAAAGTAGCCAACAACTAAATAAGCATGCCTAGCTTGATTAAACAAGCAAAAGCAACAACAACAACAAAAGCGTCTGCTTATTAAGAAGATTCACATATTTACACACATTCATACATGCCAATTAAAACGAAAAGCAAAAGATAAACAACCACCGTGTATTGCTTACTTAATGATGTACACACGTATGCATATACACATGTATGTACATAGTTACCACATGAACTTAATTAGGCAGCATATAAGATGATAATGATCGTCTAGACATTGCTTGAAACTTCTAGTGGAATTTGTGTGAAATATAAATAGAGGTGACGCATCCAATGAGTGAGTTAGTTGCAGTTGTAAGTCAGTCGCGAACAGTTATAGTTAGTGCTAGTCAGAAAGTAGTGAAGTCAAGAACTCGTTAGTCAGTTGATAATTAAGTTGTGAATTAATAATAGTCTGTCGTGGAATTGAGATTATTCTGGAGTCTATCGTGTCGACTGTTGTAAAGGGTACAGCGTAGCGAAGAGACGTGTATAAGGGTGTAAGTAAAGCCAGTGAGTCTTTATTGGTGTATCAACTGTGATTGTCGGCAGAGTGAGTGCTTTGAGTGACAAGCAGCAGACAAAGAGGTATTGGTGTATCAACTGTGAGTGACGGCAGAGAGAGTCTCGTAAGTGACGGCAGCAGACAGAGAGGTGTCACGTGAATACTTGCGCAGCCAGCTAAGAGACGTGCGTAAACTACAGCGAGGAAGGCGTAGTGGTAACCAGTTGTGAATATCTGTGTATAATTTATTAGTTTAAGTTGTATTAGTGTATTTAAGCTCTTGAGTAATTTAGTATAAGTGTATTTGTAAATAAAACTTGTATAATTCTTAACCCTAATTACTACACTCGGCTCTTGTATTCATTTGCGAAACTTCGGATCTACGGAAAAGCGTTTTTATAGAGAGAAAAACGTAACATTTGGTGTCAGAAGTGGGATTTGCAAATACAAGCGATAAGTTTAAAAAGGGTTAAGCGAAAAGCAAGAGTAATAAGAAAAGGAGAACCTCACACGTTTGAAAAGGTTAAACGTGAACAAAACTACATACGTTTGAAAAGGTTAAACGTAGTAATTGGTTTTTGAGGAGAGATGAAATTTCAAGAGCTTAACGTGGAGCAACTCAAGCAAGAGTTGAGTAAGCGGAAACTGTCTACAACTGGTAATAAAGTACAACTACAGGAGAGACTACTGCAGGAGTTCCAGCGGCGCAACATCGATATAGAAAGCTATGAGTTCGATGAAAAAGAAGAAATTGAGCTATGTACTCGTGCAACAGCAACCAGTACAGACATCAGCGCAATGTTGGCTGTCATAATGATCGAAATAAAAGCGGTCAATAAGAAAATGGAGGCAAACAATCAGAAATTTCTAGGTCAGATGAATGAGATGTTTGACAAATGGGCATCGAGAGCTGTGCCTAACATTCCAGAATCACCTAGAGCTAGAAATGAGAAAATTCAAAAAATTTCTGAGGCCATAAAAAGACGGGCATGTGATTTAGAAATGCAAATCAGTAAATCTGACGAAAAGAATACTGGCTTGTATGACATTTCTGGCAAAGAGGAAAACGTTGACCAAAGACTGAAGGCAGAAGATGAAATTAGCAGTGGGCAGTGTCAACAAGTTGGACGTGAGCCAGAAGTTTTCAACAAAGAAAATGAAGCTAGTGATGTAGAAGATGTACATGTGGTCTGTGAAACAGCGGAACAAGCTATGGGTGAAATGGTATCGCTTGCTCAGGGTAAAGAAAATGCTACCGTATACAAAGCGCGTAGCATAACAGCAGTCAGGAAGAAAAAGACAACTTCTATAAAGAACCTAAAGCGTGTGGTAAGGCAAACTCTAGTCGAGGGACAAAGTAGAGTGAGAGCCAAGGACTATAAATGTGGAATGGTAAGGCAAGCTGTAGTCAAGGGACAAGGTAGAGTCAGAGCCAAAGGCCATAAATGTGGAAGTAGTTGTCATCTACAGCGTACGGCAAGGCAAGCTGTAGTCGAAATACCAGGCAGATTCAGTACCATGGGCTGCAAATATGGAAGAACTTGTCATCTTCAGCGCAAGGCAAGGCAAGCTGTATTAGAAACAGGAAGCAGAGTCAGTACCAGGGGCCACAAATGTCAACGAAGTAGTCACCTCCAGCGCATGGCAATACAAGTTCCAGTTGAGAAACGAGGCAGCGCCAGAACTAAAGCGTACAAATATGGAAGAGGTAGTCGTCTGGAGCGTAACTACAAGGCGTTTAGAAAACGCAGAAAAAGAAAGGCGATGATGTGCCTATTCGGGACGAATAGGCTTAAGTTGGCGTCAGTGTTACGAAAATAGCCGTCGACAGGTTTAAGCAGCATTACACAAAAATATTCCAACAGGGTTAATGTAAGTGCTACGCGAAAATATTCCTACAGGGTCAAAGCAAAGAATAGTCTAGAATAGTAGCCAACAACTAAATAAGCATGCCTAGCTTGATTAAACAAGCAAAAGCAACAACAACAACAAAAGCGTCTGCTTATTAAGAAGATTCACATATTTACACACATTCATACATGCCAATTAAAACGAAAAGCAAAAGATAAACAACCACCGTGTATTGCTTACTTAATGATGTACACACGTATGCATATACACATGTATGTACATAGTTACCACATGAACTTAATTAGGCAGCATATAAGATGATAATGATCGTCTAGACATTGCTTGAAACTTCTAGTGGAATTTGTGTGAAATATAAATAGAGGTGACGCATCCAATGAGTGAGTTAGTTGCAGTTGTAAGTCAGTCGCGAACAGTTATAGTTAGTGCTAGTCAGAAAGTAGTGAAGTCAAGAATTCGTTAGTCAGTTGATAATTAAGTTGTGATTTAATAATAGTCTGTCGTGGAATTGAGATTATTCTGGAGTCTATCGTGTCGACTGGAGTAAAGGAAACAGCGCAGCGAATAGACGTGTATAAGGGTGTAAGTAAAGCCAGTGAGTCTTTATTGGTGTATCAACTGTGAGTGTCGGCAGAGTGAGTGCTGTGAGTGACAAGCAGCAGACAAAGAGGTATTTGTGTATCAACTGTGAGTGACGGCAGAGAGAGTCTCGTAAGTGACGGCAGCAGACAGAGAGGTGTCACGTGAATACTTGCGCAGCCAGTTAAGAGACGTGCGTAAACTACAGCGAGGAAGGCGTAGTGGTAACCACTTGTGAAAATCTGTGTATAATTTATTAGTTTAAGTTGTATTAGTGTATTTAAGCTCTTGAGTAATTTAGTATAAGTGTATTTGTAAATAAAACTTGTATCATTCTTAACCCTAATTACTACACTCGGCTCTTTTATTCATTTGCAAATCTTCGGATCTACGGAAAAGCGTTTTTATAGAGAGGAAAACGTAACAATATATAAATACCTCTGCAAGTAATCGCGTTCTGTTAAAACTGTAATTGGTTTGAAAGTTGACAAATGAAATAAGAAAGTCAAAGAAGAATTACAATAATCAAGTGTTGCCAATCAATTAAAATAATTTCGGTGTTGCTAATATAAAATAAGTTAGTAGTACGAAAATAGTTGCTAAAGATATCGATTTTTTTTGTGACGAATGAAAAAGTTAGTTCAATTACAATGCTTTTCAATAATATAACGAAAAAAAGGTTAGTTCTTTTTCTCAAAACGGGACAAATGGCATCCCGTTCAGGTACGGGACATTCCACTCTAAAACTGGTCTGTCCCGACGAAAACTGGGTGACAAGTCTAGCTACCCTACATGTAGCCGAATCGAACACATTCAACCCTATTCTGCGTTTCGATTCGAATCGAAAGTTTCTCCGTTTGGCAACTTTGGTATTCTGCGTTCCGTTCTTCGACTTCTCTTTCGATCCAATGTATTCTGCATTTCGATTGTAACTATGTTTTTGTAAGTTATTATTTTAGTGGCGGAGCATTTTCAATTTTTGTTTGTTTAGCTTGAAAAAGTGATTAATTCAAAAAATAATGCAAGCATTAAATGAAAGGTTTCATTAATGAACTAAACAGTTTGTTTTGTTTTTCTGTACTGAAATGCGATTTTTGTTTAGTTTATTACATCTAGAACAGTATAAAAAGTTGACATACCTATTCAATGGCAAGGAAAAACGATATTGTCTACGGATTAAATTAACTTTATTTTTGTATTACAACTATGAGTAAAAAATTAAAATATCACCTCCGGCGCGACAGGATTCTTTACACTGGAAAAGTTTGGCCACAAATACCTCTTGCTTATCTCGTTTTTTTTAACTCTCTGTACTTAAATTTGCAAGAGTTTATTTAATGAAAATTTTCACTATATTTAATTATTATTTGTTTTAAAATCACTGCTTTTTTTGCAATAAATTTAACTTTTTGCTAAAAATTTTGCAAAATTGTTTAATTTTTCTGTTCCTATTTCACCAGTTTCATAGCATAGCAGCAGGTTTAAATATACTCTTCTCTTCTTCTTTTTCTTTCGATTCAGTTTTCTTTGGCAGAATACCTCTTTTCGATCCGTGCGTAACTGAATGCGGGAGCATAATCGAAACGCAGACTAAGGGTGATTGTCTGAGGCAGCACATTTGTAAAGGCTCAATCAGACGTGACATAACCATAGCCATAGAGAACAGCCGTTCGAACCAAACTAATGGGTAATACTGTGTTTGATTATAGGTTACTCGCCATAACGCGATAACTCGCCATAGAAAGCAATTGAATTTTGGTTTGGTTATGGCTATGGCCTTATGGCTATTTTACGTCTTATATAAGCTTAAGCAGGGGAATATCTACATGCACATCTGTTACTTGTATTAAGAATTGTGGACTTATGTGTTAAACTGTATTATTTAACACTTATGGATTTGACCAAAATTTTAATATTTTTAAGTTTATTTTTGTTTTATTTTAAATAAAAAGTTATTAAATTAAACTACCTATATATGCATACTATATATGGATATGTTCTTTATACCACATGAGAACGAATTTTCCAACATTAAAAAAGGCCTGAAAACATATAATTCGTACTATTGGAACAATTTCGGCATTTATTAAGTGACATCTGTTCAAAACTTCCGTAATATGGTAAAATAATGTTATGTGTCCTTGCTATGAATGTGTGTACTTACATACATACATATATATGTATAAAGTGAAAACAACGTCCAACAGCAGAGAAAAGAAGCTTTCAAGGCTTATAAAGCTTAAAAAGCTTTTTTCCATACTTACTAGTTATAACGTAAGACGGCGCCATAAATTACAATGGAAACAATTTTTAACATGTCTGACTTATACTCAGCAGGGTAGGAAACAGTGATAGTATTTTGGTGCGTTTCGGGTATTTTTTGGTGCTTTTTGCCTCTTCATAAACGCGAAATTTTGGCTAATACCCTTTTTTAAAAAGCGGGTATTAACAGTGTTTTTAACAAATTCTTACAGTGTTTTTGGTGCTTTTTTGTTACATAAAAATATTTTTAATTTACAAAACTAAAATACTTTTAAGCGCTAATAGCAGCATCTTTTGACTGAGCCTTCTTGAATTGTTTTTAATGACAGTAACGGAAACTATGTTAAAAACAATATAGAAAACTTTTCATAATTGGGATTAAAATATTTAATTTTTAAGTTTTTTATTTTTGCAAAATAGAAAACGGAAGTAACTGGAAAGTACCGCATAATTTCTGCATAATAATTGATTGCAAGTAGTGTGTAATAATCATTTTTAAAAGTTTACATGAATACTTAATCATGCTAGAACAATTGCAAGCATGAGGTTATCAATAGCAGTCAAGCCCCAATATTTTTAATATTGTATCGACGTGTTGTCAATGCTGACACTATTATTTTTCGATCTTCATTTGTTTATATATTTATGATTTGAATAGGCTAAATAAAGTTCGTATCGCTTTTTAAGCCAAATTACATGTGATAATTATTAATGAACAAATAACACCAAAGTTAGTTGTAAATATTCTGACAACACATAGTTGAACGGAACAGCTAGCCGTTTTCGAAGGCCACTAAACCTTCATAATCAGCGTTCTTCTGTGTTTGGTCCACTGTGTGTGATGTAGATGTAGATTTCTGCTTTATATACGAAACTTTTTTGCTAATGTAATATGTGAATTGTTTTGATTCATCGTATTTCAATTTGCTAGAAAATGGCTAGCTGTTCCGTTCAACTATGTGTTGTCAGAATATTTACAACTAACTTTGGTGTTATTTGCTCATTAATAATTATCACATGTAATTTGGCTTAAAAAGCGATACGAACTTTAGCCTATTCAAATCATAAATACAAAAAGTTTATGATTAGTGTTTATTATGGGAATTGTTACAATTTAAGTTTAAAATTTTTAAACGCACTAATAATCCCAAATTAATATTTTACTTATAAAGTAAAATATTTTTTTATTAAAAATACATTGAAATTGATTATTGAGGGGTTTAGCTGGATCCTATGCGCATTTCACTGTTGCTAATGCAGATCATCAGGGAACCTTTACCCAAAGCTTAATTTGGGATTATTAGTGCGTTTAAAAATTTTAAACTTAAATTGTAACAATTCCCATAATAAACACAAATCATTAACTTGACTGCACCCGGTCAAAAAAATATTGGTGTGGCAACACTCTATTATTAAATAGCTGTTGTTGTTATTTACTTTTATTTTCTTTTACATACTCTTACGACTACAATTTGAAGCTGAAAAAAAGTCAGCCAATGTAGCAATGGTAAAGTAAGAAAATAAAAAACATGTTGATTATTGAGTTCTTGTTTCAACTTTGTTATTTGTTATTGAGCTTCTCATTTGTTTAAATGAAAGTTTATAATATAATAACTCTAGTTCTTCTAAGAAGCTTTGGGTAAAGGTTCCCTGATGATCTGCATTAGCAACAGTGAAATGCGCATAGGATCCAGCTAAACCCCTCAATAATCAATTTCAATGTATTTTTAATAAAAAAAATATTTTACTTTATAAGTAAAATATTAATTTGGCATTATTAGTGCGTTTAAAAATTTTAAACAAAAAGTTTTAAGTTGTGAGTACTTAAGAAAAAAAGTGGTGCTTTTAATTCTTAAAGGTGTCTTTACATGGTAATACAAAGTATTACGACTTTGTAGAATCAAAATATTATGAAATTCTCTCCGTGTTAAAAAAAAGAGAACAATAGTCTTTTGTTGGTATTTTTCATGTTTACACTGATACTATAGGTAAAATGCAAGCAAAGACATTAAACTTTTGAGGTAAAAATAAAAATTGGATAATTGCAGAAAAAAAATTTGTACTAATATAACTAAATCTTGGAGAAAACATTTTATTATTGCAATGTAATTTTACTAAAAAATATCTTTTTTTTATAGTCTTGTTTATTGTTTGTTTGGTTTTGTGGTACGGGTTAAGTAGCTGATGGTTGCAATTGTACAAAGATTACAAAAACAACATGAACATTTCCTGAGTTGATTTTGGTAGTTTTTGTAAAAGTGCTAACCCCTTCAATATATACCATCAGTGCTGGCAACGTTTACTTTGAAATACACCTCTGGTGTGATGAGAATACTTAAGTTTGTAAAACGGTTTAGAAAATAAACATTTACCGACCGCTTGTCAAATTTTCTATCCGTATTCTCTCCTACTCGATACATTTTGCGTTCACATGATAAGATTTTGTATCAGTGTTCGAAAATAAACATTATTTAATGTACTTTAATGTTCTGTAAGGTACAACCTCACATACACAAGCGCTAATAATGTAGGCATACCGAATACATTAAAATTATAAGTACTTATAATTTTAGTTAACTTGTGCACAACAAGAATAATTATGTTAACCTACTCAAAATGATGATGATCAACACTTCGTTTCGTAAGGTTAAATACATTATTATTAAAGTATATTTAATGCATATATGTACACTCAAAAATGTTTTACAATAACTGAATGTACGAGAAATTTCTCTTAACTAAAATTAAAGTAAATTTTATAGTTAGGTATAGTTTTACCAATGTATTTGTATGTGAAGTCTTTGTGTTTATTGCTTAATAAACTGAAACAATTTCACCTGAAATTATTTTTCGTACAATTTTTACTTAAGCGATTAGTACACTACATGTAAAATGACACATACGAATGTGGCTGTGCCATGACGACAATTTTCAGATTGTTGGTTTAATTTTTTTTAAATAAGTAGTAGAGGCTACATGACGTTAAATTTTTATAGTATTTTTGTTCCAAAATCTAAATGTAGAACATTTAGACTAGTCGGGCACATTTTCAGAAGCAGTACGTGTGTAGACGTGAATTTCTACATTAAAATGTGCTACTAGTACACGGCATGTAGCCAATTTAGCTTCATGGTGACGTCAAAATTATATCGGAACCATGAGCGAATGTGAAATTCTCATGCCGTATACTATTTGCTTTAAATTATTTTCTTTCATTGTAAAATTCAAAAATATTTTAATAACAACTAATCAATATGTTAAAAAATTAGATTTAAACTTAAGTGTATACGAGTAGTTTAAAAAATTAAAATAGTTTTGCGTAAATTTAAACATAGATATGTACATATGTGCATACATATTTAAATACATATGTTGTGGCATATGCATGTAAGTATGTATGTATTTAAGTATGAACATATGGGCATGTATACATATGCGTGTGCATATGTACGTAAGTTTCGTAGAAAACGAGTAATGGGAAATACGCCTTTTTTCGATTAAATCGTAAACGACAAAAACGAAAGTTTTTACTAGAATTTTTTTTAATCGGGCCTTATTTTCGGTTTTATCGTAAGCGACAAAAATTAAAGTTATCAGGAGAAGGTTTTTGTAAAATTCAAATATGTTTTTTTTACGTAAAAAAATGTTCGCTTACGATAAAATTGAACAACCTATATCTTAAAAGTTATCAACAATTTTGGCATTTTGATAATTCTAAACTATGGATAGGCACATTTTCGATAACATGTCGCTTGCGGTAGAATCGCAAATATGGCTCGATAGTCAAATATGTTTCACATGCCTGAATTGTCCCTTACAATACAATTTTACAGCATGAATGTTAAAAGTTATCAAGAATTTTGGCATTTTGATAACTCTAAACAATGGATTGGCCCCTAAAATCTCAATTTCAATAAAAATGTTAATTTTTTACTACATGTAGTTTATTATTAAATCGAAAATAGAGCTCGATATGTACGTGCATAAAAAACTTAAAACGTTAAATTTGATAAGGCAAAAACATGGAAATAGATGGTTGAAGTTTTGTTACATGATATTTAACATCTAAGGGCTCTGTTTTGACGAAGATGAGGAAAGAGCATCTGTTTTCCTATTATTTTGTACGAATATAAAAAAATTATGTTATTAGATTACTTACAGATATTTTTTTCCATATTACCTAATTATCTCAGCAATATGTACTTTACATATTTATAAACAATAAAAATGATTTATAAAAAACATTCTTTAAAATTATATTTATTTAATTTACAAGCCTTGTTGTGTTGTATTTGAAAAGAAAGTTAAACTAAAATACTTCTAAATGAAAACAAGTAATTTCTAATTTATTTGAAGTCGTTTTTTCAAATTCGAATCAAGCAATTGTAATGGTACTAACTTGTGTTTAAATTGGTCAGGTAATTTGTTGTCCGTTAAAATAAGTGTAACACAATTTTTATAGTTTTATATACGGTATGTGATAGCTTCTGAGTCGTTTCACGTGTTGTCTTGATGTGAATTCTGCTGTTAAAAGATATGCCACACCTGCTTAAGTTGAAATTTTGAATACACAAATTAATAGTATGTGTTCCAAATTAGAAGAAAAATATTTTGAAACAAACGATTTAAAATCAGTAGTTTTAAATATGTGTGTGTTGGTGTTGAAAATAAAATAACTAATATTCAAAAATAACTAAAAAATCATTCGCTTGATATGAAAAATAAGGCCTGTGCGCATGTGGCTTGGGCGTAATATTGACGTCACTATGAAGCTGCATATGGTACATACCACGTAGTAGGGCCGATTTCAGCCCTTAAAATTTAACCAATTTACATAAGGCTGTTAATTTGTAAGTGCAAAGTAAATCAAAATGTTCACATCTACATACAACAAAACGGAGGTAAATTTGTATTCAACTCACAAGGGTAGTTAAATTTTAAGGGCCCATGTATATATACATTTTAAGTGCTGCTTATAAAAATATGTGTTACATTTGTAGCCGCTACTGCTTACTTAACAAAATACAAGCAACATGCTGGAAATTCTCCTAACGTCATTATGTGTCTTTGTACATGTCATGTACCATATTGTTTGAAAGGATGCTTCATTTGAATTTACTAACAGCATATTTTGAGTGTAACATGTATCAAGAACTGTTTTGTCCACATATATACTATCTTATTCTTTAGTAGTGTATGTGCTTCGTGAGTATCATACACAGCGTACGTGTGTGATGTTAAAAGGTAACAGATTATAAGTTATAGTAACCCCTATCAACAAAAACATATTTTAATAAATTAAATTAAATAAATAAATAAATATTAAGATCAGCATTTGATACAATTGCAACCAACCAAATTTCTGGGAAAAGTTTATTTTGTTTTTTAGCTTAAATAAAATATCTCTAAAAACATATTTTTTTATAAAATCAACATTTCTGCATACTTCAACAATAAATTTAATTTATTTTTTTTACAGAATCGCATTTCCATTCCCAAAACGAAAATGCGATTGATTATTGTGCAACTAAAGAAAAAGACTAATTCCTGGAAAATGTCTGGCTTGCAACTAGAGTAAATAAAATTAAGCATTTTCAACAAATTTAACTTTAACAAATACATTTTAGATTAAGTATTGTAAGAAACAAAAGAAGAAAATAAAATCAGTTGTATATATAAAGAACTCAAAAAGAATAAGTTGTTTTTTTTTCTATAAAGAAAACATCAAAAATAAAAGTGGCGACGAGGATATGGGATGGCATATTAATGTCATCAACGCGAATTAAAGGAACAAGTGCAAAAAAAAAAAAATAGAAAACGGAAAGACCAATTCCAAAAATTTTTTTTTATTTTATCCTTTTTAAAGAAAAAAAAAACGAAAGTTTTATTTAAAAGAAAGACTTATTCTCACAAAAATAGAACTTTTAAAACCTTTTTTAAGAAAGACCTATTCTTACACAAGTGAACGTTTGTGAAAAAAAAAGAAAGAAAATTTTATTTAAGGAAAGACATATTCCTATCAAAATTTATTAAACTCCTTTTAAAGAGAAAAATAAAGCTTATAAAAAAAAGGAGAGCAACACTATTCGAACTTATAGCAAGTGCAATTTATAAAAATAAAAAAAAAATAAAAAAAAAATATAAAAAATATATTATAATCTCTACAAGCTCTACATTCAACAAATTGAACATCGACTGTGAATTTTTTTGGAAGCAACTACATAAATAAGATACAGAACAGTGGGGAAAAAATTCTTTTAAAGACAACAGTGAACTTTGCTGAGAATTCAAAAGAAAAAGAGGCTTTATTATTGAGGAAGAAGGAACCATTGCGTAAACGACCATCAACAAGGGAATCATCAATATCAAGTAATATATTATATTATATAATTATAATTATAAGATATCACTAAAATCTCCTTTGATTACAAATAACATACCGCTAAATTTATTTCAAAATAAAAAAAATAGAGGAAGAGATAAATTAGAAAATATATACACATACATATATAGATAAAATTGTAAACCTTTAACATTTTTAATAAAAATTAATACACATAAGTCAAATAGAAAATCTTAAAATGGCTGAGTTGGTACAAATTAATATAGACCCTATTAAATATCTTTTAAACCTACCAGACTTCACTGGAAATTATAAGGATCTCTATACCTTTATAAATTTGATAGACAGATTTCAATCACTTTTGCAGGGATATGACCATCTATCCCAACAGATTTTTGCCGATTTAATCCAAATTAAACTTAAAGATAAGGCAAGAGAAATAATAGAAATTAATTGCCAAGCAATTACTTGGGAAGAAATAAAGGAAGTATTAATTAACAATTTTGGAGAACGGTTATCTTCAGATGAATTATTTGACGAGTTAAGGGCAACGACTTTTAAAACAAACAGTATAGAATTCTTTAACGAAATAAAAAATAAATTAAGACGTCTCAATAACAAAACTATGGCTATGTTTGGCGAAGGTGCTGCAATGAACGCCATTGCTAACAATAACATGCGTAGTGCTCTCAATATATTCAAATCAAAGATCCCCGAGCCTATGAAGACCATACTTACATGTAGGAATCCAAATTCCCTGGAAGCAGCCATGAACATTTTGTTCGAAGCTGGGTACGCTGACTTAGACATAAATGGGAAACCTTACAATAGGTTCAATAGAAAACCGAGTGACCAACAGAACCACAGACACATAGATAAGCATAATAACATACAGGGCAACCGACGTCATTACAACAGCTACAACAGACGCGACAATAACGAAACACGACAAAACTATAACAGCAGGAACATGAACAATGAAAGACGCGACTATATCGAAACCAGACAACACTATAATAATAGGAACATCAACAATGACAGACCAGCTTATGAGAATAGACGAAACTATAACAACTACGACCCAAATCGCTTCACACAAAGACAGAATTTCCCTAGGTTCCAAAATCAACCATATCCTCCCCAACCTGAGCCTATGGATGTGAATACAATCCAAAATTTTCATCCAACAGCCTCCAGGGCGAATTACCATATATAGTAGTGAAAACTAAAGCAGGATCCCTTAAATTTCTAATAGACAGCGGAGCAACCCACTCCGTAATCAAACCTCGGTTATGTCACCCGAAGTGGTCCGAATTTATTAAGCCAACACAACTGAAAACACTTAACCATATTATAGAAATTAAAGAAAAAGTTATTATTCCTCTTTTTGAAGAGCTAGGAAGTATAGACCAAAAAGTAGAATTTTTCGTATGTAAATTTAATGGCCAACATGACGGCATCATTGGAATGAACATTTTAAGGCCATTAAAGGCAAATATTAATTTAAAAAAGGAAGTGTTAGAAATAGGTGACAAGGAAGTTCCCTTACATTTCTCTGATAAGGTGGTAATTTATCATTTCGAAAACGAGGGACTATATGAAATAAATATTCCCGTTAAGTGCGAAAATGGTTTAGTTTACCAACCAAAAATGAAAACAAATGACAACAAGGTAGAAATTATCGAAGGAATTTACGAAGCCGAACATTCTTATATTAATGCCCTAGTAAAGAACACCGACGAAAAACCAAAGGATATAACCATCGAAAGGCAAGACGTTACAAGAGTTACAGAAGAGAATTTTTTTGTTTACTATTTTGATAATGAAGAAAAAACTATGTCGCCAGACATATTAGACCAAATAAGAATACAGCACCTTTCAGACACAGAAAAAAATAAACTTATACCCCTTATAAAAAAATTTAAAAGTATATTTTATTTAGAAGGTGGGGATCTATCATTTACTAATACAGTCAAACACGTTATTAGAACAATTAATGATATACCAATATCGGCCCACACTTATCGCTACCCATATATTCATAAAGACGAAGTCCAAAGAGAGATAAAGGAAATGTTACAAAATGGCATAATTAGACCAAGTCAATCCCCTTACTCCGCCCCAGTCTGGGTTGTTCCCAAAAAAACCGACGCTAGTGGAAAAAAGAAATGGCGTTTGGTTATTGATTACCGGAGATTAAACGAAGTCACAATTGACGACAGATACCCAATTCCCAATATTGACGAAATATTGGAAAAATTGGGTAGATCTCATTATTTCACGACGCTCGATCTGGCGAAAGGTTTTCACCAGATTGAGATCGATGAGAAAGACATCCACAAGACAGCATTTCGCGTGGAAGGTGGACATTACGAATTTCTTCGTATGCCGTTTGGGCTTAAAACAGCTCCAGCAACCTTCCAGCGCCTAATGAATAATGTTTTGGGAGACCTTGTGAACACCATATGTCTAGTCTATCTAGACGATATAATTGTTTTTTCCACCTCCTTGGAAGAACATATAGAATCGCTAACGAAAGTTTTTAAATGGCTAAAAGAAGCCAACTTGAAAGTCCAACTCGATAAAAGCGAATTTTTGAAACTACAAACTGAGTTCCTAGGGCATGTTGTATCGTCAGAGGGCATAAGACCTAACCCAGGAAAAATTAAATGCGTAAAAGATTTCCCATTACCGAGCACACAAAAAAAAAAATCAAGCAGTTTCTAGGCCTTACAGGCTGCTATAGAAAATTTATAAAAGACTACGCCAAAATTGCCAAACCAATGACGAAGTATTTAAAAAAGGATGTAGAACTGAATGTAGAAGACCCCGATTATAAAACCAGTTTTCAAACCCTAAAGAATATGTTGATTAATGATCCGATTCTTAAATATCCAGACTTCAACAAAAACTTTACTCTACAAACAGACGCTAGCAATTTTGCACTGGGTGCTGTCTTATCACAAGACAACCACCCTATTTGCTTTGCGAGTCGTACTCTCAATGACCATGAGAGAAACTATAGTACAATCGAGAAAGAATTGCTGGCTGTCGTTTGGGCCACGAAACACTTCCGGCCATATCTTTTCGGCAGGAGATTCCTGATCGAAACGGATCACAGACCATTAACCTGGTTATTTTCGATAAAGGAGCCAAACTCGAAGCTGGTGCGTTGGAGACTCCGCTTACAGGAGTTTGATTATGAGATAAAATATAGGAAAGGAGTACAAAATGGTAACGCAGATTGTCTCTCACGAATTGAAATAAATACTAACGAATCTCCAGCATTTCTAATTAACGAAACCACAAAACCAATAAATTTGTATAAATTTCAAATTATCCTCAACAAAAGCGAATCCGGCTCATTAAGAATAAAAACAAAACAAATATTTAATTCACATCGCAAAATAATTCATTCTAAAAATTACGATGAAAACACATTGATCACCATTATTAAAAACCATTTTAACCCAGATAAAACTAACGCCGTTTACATTAAAGATAACGAGATAAAAGACAGATTCAAACAGATTGTAGGAAAGTACTTTACTAATAGCAAAATAATTATGTGCACAACATTATTACAAGATGTTACCGATGAGCACGAGTTAGCGACATTAGTGGAAACAGAACACTTAAAGAATAACCATAGGGGAATAAACGAAAACTATATATGTACAAATGAAACAAAACTTTTATCACCCGAAACTAAAAAAAAGAATTACACAATTCATAAATAATTGCATCATATGCAATAAAGAAAAGTATGATAGGAAACCCATTAAGCCAAAATTTAAATTGACGGAAACACCTAACCAACCAAGGGAAATAATTCATATGGATGTTTTTTACAGTCTAGAGAAAACACTATTTATAACGATTATCGACAAATTTTCAAAGTTTGCGCAAGCTATCAAAATAAACAACAGATCTTGGGTTGAATTTAAAAGAGCCCTTACTCAATACCTAAGCAATATAGGACACGTCGACAAAATAATAACTGATAACGAACTAGGATTCAAAGCTCTACCCCTCACAGAGTATCTTAGACAACAGAATATAGAAATCCATAATACTTCTAACAATAACCATACTTCCAATTCCGACGTAGAACGCCTCCACTATACAATTAACGAACATATAAGACTACTGAAACACGACCCAGATAAAGACATAGACACTGTTGAAGAAAAGATTTACAAAATAATCAAGTACTACAATAATACAATACATTCAACAACGGGCCAAAAACCAATAGATTTTAATAACGGTAAGATTGGAAGAGATCAATATCCCTTGATTAAAGAAAAAATATTAAAAACTAAAGAAAGAAACATAAATAAACTTAACAAAAATAGAGAAGAAGTCGAAATACAAACAGGACCTATTTTTCTTAAAGAAATACGAGGAGGTAAAAATCATTCCAAATTTCGCCAGATAGAAGTAAAAAAGTTAGATAACGACCATGTAATTACTAAAAAAGGATTGAAATATTATAAATCTCATATTAGGAGGAAGAAAAATATCAAAACTTACAAGAAAATGATCAAAACGATACAGATACTTAAGTAAACTATCATTACATTAAATTCCAGATAAAATGGACCCGCTGCATAAGTTAATAATAATGCTGGCCATTATTTACCTTACAAACGGACAGACGATTGATATACAAGACATAACGAAAAACGAAGGATACCTACCAATGAGAAAGGAAGATGTCAATATCATCAACTTCTACCAAAAAGTGCTGCACATCATAAACGTGACGAAATACGAACAAACCACGAAAATAATATCGGAAAATATAGATGTATTATCTAACTCTTTGTTCGATAACAACTCACTGCTATATTCAATCAACAAAAATTTTATACTTCTTAAAGCAAAAATAGATAACATGATACCTAAGTTTAGACAAAAACGAGGATTAATGAATTTTGTAGGAAAAGGATTAAAAATTATAGCTGGTACCATGGACAGCGACGACGAAAAAGACATACGAGATGCTTTAAACCAATTAACAAACAATAGCGCAACTCTTTTCAATAACATGGAATCTATAACATATATTAGCAACTCACTCATATCAAGAATAGATAATATAACTACCCATATAAATACACAACAAAACGTAATTCAAAATTACATAAACAAATTCAAATCCGAGATACAAAATAAAATAAAGGACATAGAAGACGAAATACAATTTTTAGAACATATGTATAGGATACAGAATGACATTTTACTTCTTAAAGACCATGTGGACGACATCGAACAAGTGATATTTACAAGTAAACTAGGAATCGCACCAACAGACATACTTACTGAAAAAGAACTCGAAATAGTACATGACTACGAAACCTATATTAACGTTAAAACATCTGTTGCATTCCACGATAATAATATAATACTTACTTTATCTATTCCCAAATTCTTAAAGAAAGCATTTACAAGGATTACACTAGAGCCTGTACCAAACAGTCGAAATAAAAGTCTATATTTAGAAGATAATGAAATTTTATTAGACGAGGAAAATAATGCTTACGAAGCAAATGTAAGAGATAATCTATTTAGTAATCTGAAAAAAATTAAAGATGAATGTATTCATAATATTATTCACAAAGAAGTAGCAAACTGTGTTTTTAAGAATGACAATGAAGAAGTTATTAAAGAAATTTATCCAGGATTACTTATATTTAAAAACTTCTACAATAAAAATTTAAGCTCAAACTGTATGAAAAAACAACCGAAATTGTCCGGACATTTTATAATTAAATTTTAAAATTGTATTTTAAAAGTAGATAACAAAAATTATACAAACGAAGTAATAAAAATACATGAGCAAATAATCTTACCACACCTAATTACCGAACTTAAAGAAAACTACACTATTGACGAATTAAAAATAGAAGATATTTATTTAAATCAAATTAAAAATGAAAATATAATAAAAGAAGTCATAAAGGACTCTAAAAGTAATAATGTTATAAATTATGTAATAAATTTCAGTACATTTTGTATGTTTTGCATTGTTAGTATAATTATCATTTTTATGTTAAAATCAAATGGTCGGTCTTTGCATATTTCGGTGGGGCCTCAATCCAACGATGGGGGAGTTATAGTAACCCCTATCAACAAAAACATATTTTAATAAATTAAATTAAATAAATAAATAAATATTAAGATCAGCATTTCATACAATTGCAACCAACCAAATTTCTGGGAAAAGTTTATTTTGTTTTTTAGCTTAAATAAAATATCTCTAAAAACATATTTTTTTATAAAATCAACATTTCTGCATACTTCAACAATAAATTTAATTTATTTTTTTTACAGAATCGCATTTCCGTTCCCAAAACGAAAATGCGATTATTGTGCAACTAAAGAAAAAGACTAATTCCTGGAAAATGTCTGGCTTGCAACTAAAGTAAATAAAATTAAGCATTTTCAACAAATTTAACTTTAACAAATACATTTTAGATTAAGTATTGTAAGAAACAAAAGAAGAAAATAAAATCAGTTGTATAAAGAACTCAAAAAGAATAAGTTGTTTTTTTTTCTATAAAGAAAACATCAAAAATAAAAGTATTATACTCGCCTTGCAATGCTGTCACCTCTTGAAATTTTAAACGCGGAAAAATATGAAGATAGTGCTGTTTAAATTTATTTTTTTTTTGTGGAAGTGCACTAAACTAAAAATTTCAAATCTATTTTATTTCGAGCAATCCTGTCATTTAAAAACTTAAATTGAACATTTCAAGATATTTGTTTGTATTATTATAAGACTGATTCAAGGAATACGCGCTCTATCAAACTCTAACTTTAATATTTAATTTAATTAATGTAAAAAATTGTTTTGTCTAACAAGAGGGAATCATTATGTCATCAGCATTCCAAATAGAATCGAATAGCGAAATTTGTATTATAGAAAATATATGGAAAATGATTCACTCAATGCAATTGAGAAACATTTGAGTCCATTTTAGAGTTTTAGGAAGAATTAAAATCTTATATAGATTGAGTTGATATAAGCCTGTTTTACAAACCAGCAAAAAGTTCTGTCACATCCATATTTAAAGGCAAAAATAGAAAGAGATTTGGCTTTTATGTATTTCTTTAAGTTTAAAACATATGCCACAATATTCTTACACGCGTTTAACGCTGAAGCAATAAAATTTGTTGTGTAAAAGCAATGAAATACCAAAGGATGGTGATTTTCATATAAATAGCAATGACGTGTAAATAACTTTTCATACATACATACATATGTATATACAATTGTTTTTTATCTTCTCTTACATTTTGTATGGGTTTGAATGATACATGAATAGTTGAAAAAATACTTTTAAAAATATTATAGAAAAATACTAAATAATAGGTGTAAAACTACTTACTGCCAGTTTATAGAAGCCATGTGAAAATTCTCGTCTGCCTATTTATATTGAAAACAAAAACAAAGCACTCAAATTTGTTTTTGTTTTCAATATAAATACACAGACGAGAGTTTTTACATGGCTTCTATAAACAGGCAGTTAAATTGTGTTCAAATTACATATATGTTTTTGTCTTGTGGAATATCACTTTTACATGGTACATGTGGTCTGAAAACCTTTAAATACCAGCATGTGATATTTTTCAGTGCAAACATAAATTTTTATATAGAGCGTCTGAAATCTGCTGGTTTTAAACAAATCAAGTCCTTGTTTCAATAAAAACTTACTTATTGTTTATGTTTTATTATGGATTTTTAAAACAAATTTTCATACAAAATTCTTTTCATTAAGCCTTAATAATTTTTATAAATAAGGCTGTTACTCTTTATTAATTTGTGTGTTAAATGAATTTTGTTTTCGTATAGGAACTGCGATATTTTTATGAAATGAAAATTTGATATGTTCGTTCTTTTTAAAGTTTGTTTTTTAATATACATATGTGCTTTAATAATATGTTCTTTAGTATATGATTTTCTTTTTTTTATATAAGATTAGTTTTAATAAAAGTAAAACATATTCTGCCGTATTCATAAAACACATTTAAAGTTTATTTATGATACTTAAACGACCTTATTTTCCTTATTTCTTCTTGATATTACAGAGTAATATAATGGTGGGCTTTCAAGGTCTTTATTGTATTTTAATGTAAATAACGAACTATTATTACATTTAAAGTTTATTAAAGATTTATTTGACATATTCCTATGGGAAATTTGTCAAATAAACCTTAAATATTTTTTATGAATACGGCATATTATATTTAGTACCTTTTTATTTAACTCAAGTGTTTTTCCTGGTTGCATTGCTTTTTGAAATCTAAATGTTGACAACATTGTCGCCCATTATAGAAAATGGAGAGTGTGGCAACCGCCAGTGCTGCCAGATGTAGATATTTGTTACTAACGACTTCGTTTTTAACGATGAAAATTTTGAAGTATTTTTTGGCAATTTGCTTCGCAATATTTTAATTCCTTGGTGATATTTTTAGATATATCCATATATGCAATTTCAATAAAATGGGTTAGTGTTTAAAATATAGCAAATTTTGCGAGGAAATTTTTCTACAACATAAAATAATTAATGCAATAGAGAGTTATTTTCTATACCGTATGTTTACCAGTGAGGATGTAAATAGCTGAATATAATGACTAGTACATACAACAATTTGTACTTAAATTTATTCTTAAGTAAATGTTAATTGTATGTTATCACGAGACTTTAATATTTATTTTGATCCCGATGTTCAAGTTTAATTTTTCTTATTAAGATTCATCTTTTGGTATGAGTAATTTTTATTATGTTTTATACGACAGTATTTTTATGTTATGGTAAGCTAATGTATGTCTTATAAATTAACTTTTGTTAATGTAAAAACTTATTTTATTTAAATTTAACAATATTTGTTAAATAAACACATGTAAATTTTTTAGCTCATATACATATGTATAATATTATATTGGCGATATTCGACAACTAATTTAGCGAGGAGCCTACAAATAAATCTGACATCACTGGCTAGCATTGATCAGGAATGATATGCATATGTGTGTATTTATGTATGCACTACCGCGTGGCGTTATGTTTTGCTATTGGCTGATAATTTTAAGTCACAAAAAAGCAAAAAAAAAAATTTTAAACATTACTGTGGAACATATTATAATTTTTCTCTCTAAATTTTGGAAGCGAACCATTTAAATTTTTGTCTAAATTTATATATGCTAATGAGATCATTGATAAAACTTTAAGCCATAAGCCATAACCATGTGCTAGACACATCAATATTCAGCTTCAATATGTGGTTGTGTGCGTTTTTTTATAAAAAAAATATTCACACCAATATTTTTGGAAAACAAACACACACAACCACACATATTGAAGCTGAACATTGATGTCTCTTGCACTCGCCAAACATGAAGAAATATATAAAACTTTTAACTTTAAAGAACTTTATGGTTTAATTAATCCACCAGCCAAGAAGTGGTGTAACCCACATCTAGTTTTTTAAACAATTGCTCTTTTTGATTATTTAATTGCTTAATACTTTGCAAAATTATGATCTGTACAAAAACTATTTTTCAGCTCCATTTTTTTAAGAATACCAAAATGCGGTTTACTCTAACTTCGTTTGATAGTTGGTAACATATATTGTGTATTTATCAGCAACCAAAAATCTAATGTGCGGTGCGCACAGGTTTATTACAGGTTTATTTGACAAATTTCCCATAGAAATACATATGTCACATAAGCGCTTAATAAACCTGAAATATTTTTTATGAATAAGGCTGTTAATATATATCATAGGTAAAATAAATTAAAATATGTGGTTCATTTTACGAATATATTCGTCATTTTTACATTACAAAATCCTTCGTAGATAGGAGAAATGGTATTTGTTTATTTGTAAGTAAGAACATTTTCTATTTTTACAAATATTTTATCATTAGATTTACGAAAAATTATGTTTATATTACAAAAGAAATTCATGACTCATGAAAAACAATTTCGTGTTATATACGAAATTTTGTATAAAAAGCTTAAAATATTAAAATCTGCAAGGAAATTATTTTGCCTTGCATTTGAAAAATAAGTTTGTATATAGAATAATCTGTAATTCTTGGAACTGAAGTTTGTAATAATCATAAAAAAATATAATTTTAGTGGAATTGTTACAGCCTCTGTATTTCCCATACATTACATTACATATTTTGCACTAAAACTCACGAATCAAACTGGCTATTAAAAGTTGCACAATGACATGAAAAGAAATGGAGGAAAAATTAAAAAATTTAACAAAACAGCAATTTTTATTTTTATATTTCAATATTTTGTTTATTTTTGGAAATTTCCAAGTTTATAAAAATGTTTTATTTTCTTCTAAATTCAATAAAATAAACGAAAAATATGGTACTATATATAATTTTTGTAACACAACGAAACTCGTATAATTACGAAATATGTTTCCTTGCACCAGCTAAACTTTTCGTAAAATTTACAAAATTTTCGTTTATTGCACAAATATTAAAAAACTAAACTTTTTTTCATATTTTCAAGCATGAAATATTTTGTATGGAGCATATATCACCAAGATAACCACAAAGATATTAAAAATTGTGTTTGCTTATACATATGTGCCGGCTATACATATTATGAACATCTCAATAGGGTGTATTATCAATTATGTCTTTTGAACTAGAACTTAAAATGTCAAAAAAAAAAAAAAAAAAATAAATAAAATAAAATTAGTTTTAAATTTATAATTTGAAATTTCTTTATGCATGCTGAAAATTTTTAAAACAAATTATGTAATTTTTAATAAAATACTGATTGCAATACGAGTATTCTCTTTGCTCCTTATTTTTCGGAAAACAATAGAAGTAAAAAAATTTTTTTGTGTTATTTTGCTTGCAACTGCCCACTGCACACTTCATATTTAAGTATGTATTTTTTTTAACTACAGGACTGACAACTTTTACGCAAGTAATGTTTTCCCATACTTTTCTTGCTAAGTTCGGTAAAATGGGAAGACAAAAATTAATCCTGATTTCATACTCTTTTGTATTCAGACTATGATTTTATCGGTAATTATGTAATTAAATTCTATGGATTTGAAAATTATGGCCAGTGGATTCTTAACGAGTTTCAGTTTCTACTACATATGTATTATGGTTAGAGTGTAAAGTATTATTAACCAATTTTTGCCATGGAAAATGTCAAATTCCACTCATACAAATGCGTATTTTGAGCAATTTGACGTTACAAAGCAAACAATATTATGAATTTTCAAGTATTTTTTTATTAAAAATTTGGAAGTCTTATAAGTTTGTAAAGCACAATGTTATTATTTTACTCAAAAGTATTGCAAGATTAAACCTAAGATCCAAGGGTAAATTCAAGAAAAACCATATTTTTTTATTACGCACATATGAACTTGCAAAAGTTAAAAAGTGATGTAGATTTTTGTCCTCAATTTATTGCCAAACTTAATACAAGAAGAACGGTTTCACATTACATGTGTAAAAGTTGGCAATCCTGACTTAAAATTATTAAGAGATAAGTATAGAGTGCATGGCGTCGTCCGTCTGCAATTTTCTTGGGTTGGTTTAATCTCATATTCTATTCAGTGTTGCCGGAATCCCAATTCTTTTTTCAGGGATAAAACTTCAAACTAATCCAAATTTGAAATAGTTATTAATAAACAAAATTTTTTGTAATTATATTTACGGTGCTCTATTCCTATATACATATGTACATAAGTATGTACATTACTTGTATGTATATACATATATAAATCACGATAGCAGTGACTTTTGACAAATAACACCGTGCAGCTTTAGTATCTGAAGTAAAAAACAAGCAAATCGCTCAATGATTACTGAAAATTGCATTAAAAATTGGATTGATTTCGAAAACTATTTCTTTGCATTGTCTAGTGAGAAAAAAAACTTCTTGCTTGAATGGAACAGCACAAAACTCGTCCTTTGCAGCCATAACAACCCTAATGTGCACCTTTTATTGCTTTGTGTAGTTGTAGTACTTTCCGTTGCCGATAAATTTAAAAAATTCTAAAAAAATAATTGCTGGGTGGAGCACTATTGCTTAAGAGTAGGTCCCAAAGGTATTAGAAAAATATTATAAATTATTAAAACCCGAAAAAAACATAGTGTTAATTTTGGTGTAGATTTGCGAGAAATAGAAAATTTAAATTTTTAATCTTATGTTTTATAAAGCATCATAGTAATAATAAAAATAATATTGATCCATTCTGCTCTTTAACGCCCTTAGACCGAGAAGTAGAACAAACTAAAACAATTTGCCAGGAACACAACTTGCTACTTGAAGAAAATTTAATTCCAAAACACTGCAATAAGTGCGTAGTTTAAAAACTCGCTCCTGCTACACATGTTTTAAGCTGCTGTACATATGTTTTAAGTAAAATATTTTTTCTTCTGCAAAAATTTACTATGTTTCTATCCAACAAAATAACGAAAGGACAGGTTAATATAAATGTATTAATATTTCAAAATATTAAAAAAATGCAAAATTGTATAAAAATAAAAAATTTGAAAACTTAACAATTCTACTTATGTGGAAGTGTAATTTATGAAATTTTGATGAGCCTGTGAAAGATTTTATGCCATCAGTTAAAGGTTTGCCACACGTTTAGTTCCATACTTAAGTGTTCGACTTTACTAATTCAGCGAAACATTAATTTTTGATTTACATGTATTTAATATAAATGACAAACAAAATACCTTTTATATAATATTATTTCAATTTAACACGAAATGTGAACAAAATATGTATGCAACTTGATTATCAAAAGTGTAAACTGGAAAATTCTTTCCACTGAATAATTCGAGGATACAATAATGTTGGGGCGAAATTATATTAAAATTACATAAGATATTTATATATAATTCAAATATAGTTGAGGAAAAATTGGTTTGTTCCATTTATAGATAACATCGCAGAAGTCGGCAACACTGATGTTTTAATGTGTGCTGCTTTATACTCTCAATAATTTTCTCACCTAGTTACTTCCCTCCCAACGAAATAATTTTTTTTTAAATTGCACATCTTTATATGAACATACATTCATGCATGCATGAATGGATGTAACTACATATATTTACAGTCTTTGCTTATGAAGCACTAACACTTTGACAAAGAACACTAAAATATAGTGTATTTACACATAGTTTTACACAAAAATTTTAATTTCAATGCTATAGGCCGTCAAGCAGAGTGCTTTATAAGGTATATTACTTGAGTTGAAAAATCATTGTGATTCTTATCGTGTAGTGTATATGTAAACATACACAAAGTAGATAGATGTCATATCTTACCCCGTGTAAATTACATTAAATAATGTACAGTTTATTTTCGTACACTGATACAAATATATGAAAAAACCACTATTGAAACAAATACATGATGTGCAGATGTAACTATGTGCGGACGTTCGTTATGTTATTTTGTGGCGCAGCCAAAGTATAGAGAGAGAAAGAGACAATTTCGCTCTGAGAGCAATTACAAATGCATGTGTTTCATGTACATGTATCATTTACTTACATGTGTATGTGAAATTTTACTTTCATTCAGCGTTGTCAACTCGGTGCTTTTCGCACCGTTTTTAGTGCTTTTTGAAATGTTCGACGCGACAAATTTTGAAGTTAGTGCTCAGTGCTTTTTTAAATTAATTTTCGGTGCTTTTTGTTTCGAGGCGGTGGCACTAAGCCAAAAACTCAAAGGAAAATTTCCTTACCTATTTTTTTTCGAGGAAGTCTTTCATTAAAAAGCATAAGCTCTGAAGTTAAATGGAGCATCTCAAAAAAATCTACTAAAATTTTAAAAGGCTTGGTTTAATAACTACGTGTCATATTACCATCAAACCTTAACATTTTAAGTATAATTAATGTAAACAGTGTTTTGCCATGCAACAAAGAAGACATAATTCAAGTATTTACTCAAATATAGTTTAACAGCGAAATTTTGTCTATTAAATACAATGGGTGGAGAAAGATTGATTCACTTAATGCAATTGGAAAAATATAATAAAATATAATAATATATATAATATATATAATATAATATATAATATAATATAATATAATATATAATATAATATAAATATATATAATATAATAAAATAAAATGAGTCCACTATTGAGAGATTCAGTTGATATGAACTCGTTTGAATCATTATCAAAACTTGCATTCCCATCAAACTTCTGTTACTTCTATATTGAAACGCAGAAGTCACAATTTTTTTTCGATTAAAATTTATTATCTTTGTCACATATCAGCCGAGAAAATATTTCCACATAATTTAATAAAAACCACATTTTGTAAGTCTTGATTTTAAAATATTTTCAACTGCTAAGCCCATCGAGCTCAAAATGTACGAGTAATCGGCTCTTAACCTCAGAAAGACTTGTGGATTACTGCCAATTTGACTAAACTCGAGAGATTCGTTTGTTCATTGACGGAAAAAATTAAAATTTTTTTATAATAATTTGAAAATGCTTCGTCTTATAAAAATAAAATGTTTTTCGGATGCCTCAAATTTGTACAATTTATGTACATGTTGTCGGCTGGTTATTGGTTTGCGGCACAGTATATTCAAAATACATTAAGTCTGCAGCAAATCAATAACCAAACGATGTGTAAAATTTTTTTAAATAATATAATAAAATTTTAAATTTAGTGCTTTTTTACTTAAATTACGCGCTTTTTTCTTGGTTTCGGTGCTTTTTGAAATTTAAAAGTTGACAACGCTGCTTTCATTCATTCATTCATCAACCATGGATTTTTTTTAACACACCATGTGGTACTTATGTTAAAACCAGTTTTATGTACCTTATTTGTTATAGAAAAACAAATACATACAAACGTGTTTTTCTCATTTGGTTATTGCACAACCATACAATAACTGCTTTAAAAATCAACATTTACAACTAGTAAAAGAAACGCTATATAACATATTTTTTCATACAATAACCAAAAAACACGCAAAACTGGTGCAAACAGATGCATCTGTGCAATGCTATAATGTGCAAATGTCGTGATTTTATCGTGTCACGCGTGATTTACGCATGATCGTGATCAAATTTATAATCAATCACGCGTGAGTGCATGAGCGTGACTTAAAAGAAATTACTCGTGCGTGAGCTGCGTGAGCTATTTTTAATAATCACGCACGAACTCTCGCGCTCTCACGAGATATCATTCCTGCATAGGTGAATATCAATATACTATACCATTTTGAGCATGCTACGATGCACAAGATTGTGAATTGGGCTATTGTTCTAATTTTTTCAGGCGTAGTAAAGTAACTCATATGAAATTCAAAAATACTAATAGCCCATTCAGGCTGACGCCAAATTAAGCAATTTCCTGATTTCGGTCGAAATCAAGATCAAATTAAATAATTTGCCATACATTTTGACATTTTCCAAATTAACTTATTTTACTTAATTTCGATGAAATTAACAAGAAATTACAATATAAACTCTTTTTTTGTACTAAAACTATTTTTTTTAAACATGAGTAAATTTACAACTATGAGAAACAACAATTAAAAGAAATAAAAATTTTGATATTCAATCTTAAATTAAAAAAAATTTGAAAATTATTAAACTTTTGAAAATTTTTTAAAGAAAAATGTGTATAAGTGTAACAATGTCTGCCGCAGTGAATAAGATGGTTGCGAAATCAACTCAAATGTCATTCAGTACCTGCATAAACACCTTTCATTTCGTTCGTAATTTGAGCTTGAAATTACTTAATTTTGTGTCAGCCTGAATGGGCTATAATATAGAAAAATAATAAATAAAAAAAAAAATAATAATAAATAAAATTGTTTTAATATTTTTTTATGGTACACAACTATATTTTCCCTAAATTTTGACTTTTTTCAGAAAATCTGCGCGTATATCCGGATTTATGAAAAGGCACTCTTAAATTTTAGTTGAAAATGTTTAAAACTGTCTACATAATAAAATATTATAGCTGAAACTTTGAAAATCTACTGTCACAACTTTTTATAAGCGCTTAAACAAAAAAAAATATTTTTAAAATTTACTATTTCATGACATTGCTGAATGTAGGGTACATGTCCAAAATACAAAATAATTGGCTCTCAGCACATTCTTTATGCATTGAACAGAAAAAAATAAGTTTCATTTGTGATAACAAAAATCCCGGTATTCAATCATTTTAATTTTCGAATTTCTTGTGATAAAGAAATCCGCTATATCAATAACAAAAATTGTAAACGAATAGTATTATTTTTTTCAATAATACAAATATTTGAATTAATAAAATATCTTATTAATAATTTGTAATTTATCAATAAAGAAATTTAATGAATCAAGGAAAAAAGTTGTTGAGTGAAATTTTACTTCAGTGATAATTGTTATTGTGTTGTGTTGTTTGTGTGTATGTCCCATTTTTCAACCTCTTTTTGTTTGTTTTTGCTTGACTGAAATTAAAATTTAATGTGTTTCGGATGATGAGTTGAACCGGCAATCTCTTGACTAATAGACTAACAGCCATCCCTAAACAAGGACGGAAAGCGGAACGTTTTTTTCCGCCGAGCTTTAACGCTGAAATGCCATACCTAAACAAAAGCGACAGCGTTATGTCAAAACGATAAAAACAGGGTTATGAAACAAATAAATAAAACAACCCTGATTATTTTAACAGCCGAACGGACGACATTGTTGTTTGTGATTTTGTTATTTGTGTTATTTGTTTGTGAGTTGTTATTTAAATTAAAATAAAATAATAAATAATTTTGAAAAAATTAGTTATTTAAATAGAAGATTTGGAAAACTTGCTTGTGTTAAGGATGATGGTCAGCGTTGCCATATTTTTTTCTCAAAAACCTTCAAGTCGAACAAAAAATTCTTTTTCTCATTAAAAATCTTTTTTTAGTGATTTTACTCAAAATATATTAATATGCATTGATTTTACTGAATTCAAATTCAGAAAAAATTTATTTTGTTTCAAATGAACTAACCCTACAATAATAGTATCAGTCAATCGACCGGTCATTAGATCGGAAGTGATGCAGGATATATTCATCATTGCGTAGAACAAAGTTTCTATAACATTATTAAGTGCCAAATGAAAAATGTGAGAGTTAAAAAATAAATTATTGAGGGTACGACAACGTTTGCCGGGTTCAGCTAGTATATATGTATATGGGTATTTCCGCGGTCACTCACACGACTTTCAGGAGCAAAATAAAATTTTAAATAAATCAAACACAATTAAATTTTTTACAATTCACCACTAATAATTTTTTGTAGTATTTTGAGATTACTATCAATGGTAAAAAAATTGAGAGCCTCCGGTTTATCTTTTGAGCAGTGTTGCCATATTGATTTGATCAAAAATCTTCAAGTCGAGCAAAAAAAAACTTTTTTTATGACCAAAAATCTTTTTTGTTATTTTATTGAATGAAAATGAGTTAAAATTTATTTTGTTTCTTGTGAACTATTAAAAAGAAAGCCAAATAACACAAAATATTTAATATATAGAATATGTGTAAGATCATTATGAAGCAAATCAGAAAATTTGTAATCAGTTTGTTCAAAAAATCCCTGAATAATATATTAAAAGTAATAAAAGTAAAATTTTTAAAAATCTTAATTAAGATAAAAAATCTTTTTTGTCGTTTTAACATGTGTAAAAACTTCAAAAATAAGATAAATAAGATAAATCTTCACATATGGTAACACTGCTTTTGAGATAAAAGCCACAAAAGAGCGGTCTCTCACGCGACTTCAAATAGACATGGCTTTAGACATCATTGCTAATAATCGGCAAACTCTGCGAATTGTGTGAAAATTTTGAACTTTAAATATTTTTGACATAAATAAGCAATATCAAGCTTTATTATTAGACTTATGATTTTTACAAATTTGGCCTGTCATTTTTTTTTTCGAAGGATTCTTCTGGGTCACACGCGACGTCACTCACGCGACATTTTTTTCCACTGCAGTTTTGTGTGCAGTTATATATACAATTATAGTCATTACATAAGTATTTAAGCTAAGAAGAAAAAATAAAAAAGAGATATCCATATCGTATTTTTTATTTAATACACCAAAAACAATTTTTCGCCTTTCTGAATTTTTTGGCAGTGCCCTTTCTGCCTTCTTTACGCCCTTTCCAAGAGATTGCTTGCTCCAATACCTATCACTTTTCTTGTTCTCCACTTGCCGATTAATCCGCATCATTTTTACTCTCGATCTATCATATTCTCTCTTTCCTTTTAACTTGCTATCGACTTCTATTGGATTCTCTCGCACTTTTATTCTGTATTTTCGGGACAATTCTCTTTGTTATGCTCTATAACCCATCAGTTATTATGGGTTTTTTTTTATTTTGCCCATGTATCGCATTTGCTTTTCATTTTTTTATTAATATTTTGTTGATCCATCTAAATTTGAATTAAAAAAGGTAACAAATAACTAAGGAAAAATAATTTTTTTAGAAGGGCTTGCACTTACGGTCACTCACACGAGAAACTTTCGCAATTAATAAAAAATAAATTATTTGAAAAATATGTTATTTAATTTTATTTTACTGATTGTTGAACCAATCTCACGTAAACTACAAATTTTCCTCTACTTTTATCAACAAATGAAAACGTTTTGACAACTTATGCTGTTTTTCGGTCACTCGCGCGACAAAAGAAGATTAGATTAAAGATTAACACAAATACGGTTAATTCGTGCTCTGTTGTCTCTTTTTGTACTTTTTACCGTAACTTCACTTATCTAAGTACAATTAAAGAAGAGAAGCTCTACAGTAAGAGAACTCTAAATGTAGCAAATATTTTAAGGAAATAAGTCCATAAAACGTACCCAGTGCAAGAAACATTCAAACTCAACTTCGCTTACAATTATTTTTTACATATAAACTTTTATTCACTATTTTAACCCAAAAATATTAAATTTCAATACTTCTTAATAATATATGATAAAAAATTTCAAGATCTTCGGTACTTTTTTTGGGGACTCTTGGTTGACCTTTTTGCTAAAATGCCCATATATAAATATAATTTTTATTTTTTTTTATTTTAAAAATACACAAGTAAATAAAAAATTTAAAATTAAAGATATAAATAAGCAAAAACAGAATAACCTAGGAGGTATCTAGCCCTCTTCATACATTTTCACGGCCAACGCATCTTGCTTCTTACAAATATCTACAACTTTGAAAAGAAATATGTATATATTAAATTAAATTTGGTGCATTTCTTTTATTCACTATTGTTTTTGCTTATTTTTTTCAACACTTATAAATTTAAATTTTCACAGACAGAATGACGACCCTTTTCACAATGTACAATTTAAAGCTAACAGGGACTTTAATGGCAAGTTTTATATGAAGAACTGTCAGTTAAAGTTCACGTTAACACTAAATAATATACTAAATAATATACACTAAATAATATACTAAGAGTTCCAAATATCATATTCATAAAAATCTTATTTTTAACAAAGAAATCTTTTAGTTTTTTTAACATCCCGAAAAACTTCGAAAATAAGATAAATCTTCACATATGGTAACGCTGATGATGGCAAACAAAAGGCAATTGTTTTCTTTTGCAACTAACTTCATTGTGAAACGCGATGTCAAAATCGGATTTTCCAATAGCAAAGCGTTGCAGTCGAGTTGCAGCCGCGTTATTTCGGTATGCTCCATACAAAATGTATGGACATGAGAACTTTTGACAGATAAAAAACGCTTGCCGCTTTTGTTTAGGGATGGCTGTAACGTACTTACCACGCAGCTACAGAGCAAATCGTTATTGGTGACGCAAATAATGTATACACGCAAAACATAATTACTTATGTATGTTTCTTCTACATGTGCGCATTGCGTTGATATAATCTAAAAATAACTTTGTTGAGTAAAAAAAACAAGCCAAGATGTTTTTCGGTTTCTTGTCGGAATTGTCCCGTACATAACTCGAGCAAACAAAA
The DNA here is from genome assembly GCA_949987645.1 of Tachina grossa. Classification (NCBI taxonomy): domain Eukaryota; kingdom Metazoa; phylum Arthropoda; class Insecta; order Diptera; family Tachinidae; genus Tachina; species Tachina grossa. Next base: position 127,546,540 of record OX465275.1, read on the forward strand.
AAAAAAAAAAAAAACAAAAAAAACAACATCAGCTCATGACCATGTTGAGTCAATCGCCAAGCAAAGAAAACACCAACACAAACAAATGAAATTAAATGATATTTTAAAATGCGCGGAATTGATAAGTACAATATTCAAGTTATTGACAAATATTATTGAAATTAAAAATTTTATTCATTAACATGGTTTTATTGAAAATAATTCTTGTCTATTTTTTCTGTGTGTCCTTAGCGCTATGTAATTAAAAAGTGAATGTGTTGAACAATGTTTTTTCCAAAACTGAAAATAATGAAGATACTTAAAAAACACATGCCGTTTTCAGGGAAAGTTTTAAATTTTGATTTTTTATCCTTTTCCCGATTCCACGAATGGAGGTATTAATATTTTTTCCCCATTTTAATTTAAAATTTTGTCAAAAATTTAATGCTGTCTTTTAATTTAAAATCCAACAATAAATTAAGTAAAATATCTTATGAGAGATGCGGAAACACATTTTGGGAAATTAATTCTTGAAAATTTCAAATTTATATCAAAATGCTTTATTCGGTAAATTGTGCAATGTAAATTTTACATATACACGTGCATAAATATGTACATACTTAAATATATACGTATATATATATATATATATATATATATATATATATATATATATATATATATATATATATATATATATATATATATATATATATATATTATATATATATGTATCGAAAATTTCGTTGACCAACGAACTTTCTATCGAACAGAATTTAGCTTTCGATGACAAAAAATTTTTATAAACGATTGTTTTTTATTTTTTAGGTATAGTTCTTGAAAACTTTAAAAATCACTTTGAGTGGTATTCATAATAAGGACATTTTTTGTCGAATGCTCCTCATAATACCAAATGTAAAAACCTATTTTTCAACCCAAAAAAAAAAATATACAAATTGGATTACATACTTTTTCGTGAGCCTGCGTGATCCTGCTAAGTTGTAAACCACTCGTGCGTGATTAAGAACATTCTGTTCGTGAGTGTGCGTGATCGTGAAAATTTTCAATATCATTTGTGCCTGAAAGTGCGTGAGTAAAATATTTTTTGCGTGAGTGTGTGTCGTGAGTGATAAAACGCTCACGTGCACATCGTACACGTGGAGATCGGGAGCGACCACTATCTCGTTGTATGCACGATAAGAATCAAACTATTTGCGGTAAACTCGAGAGCCGAAAAAGCGGTTAGAAAATTCTATACGGCAAAGTTGAAATCTGAAAGATATCGTGCTAGGTTTGGTGAAGCGATTAGAAGAAAACTCCCATATATCCACACTAATGGAAATAACATAGATGTTAACGACTCTTCAAAAATGATTACAAATATGTATGCTGATGTAAGCAAAGATATTTTGGGTTTTAAAAATGCAAAGCGCAAAGAATGGTTATCAGACCCAACATGTTCGATGGTTGAGGAAAGAAAAGTAGTGAAATTAAAGCAATTAAATAATAACGACACAGGAAATGAACGGATAGAATTACGGTTAAGATACCAAGCCCTATCAAAACAAATAAAGAAGTCTGCCAGGAATGATAAAAGACAGTGGTTAGAGTGTCAGGCCGGACTAGCGGAAGACGCCGCAAAAAATGGGGATATTAAAAAGTTATATGAAATAACAAAAATTATATCAGGAAAGCGAACTTATAGTAGTTATCGCATCAAGGATGCAGATGGTAAATTGATAACTGCCGCGGAAAAACAACTAGTAAGATGAGCTGAACATTTTGCGCAAACCCTCAATAATCCGATTGCACTCTTACCGGTAAACGAGCAACACCATAATATATGCGACTCTCTGACATTCCAAGGAATAAACACTGCTGTACCCAATAAATCAGAAGTATTAAAGGCCATAAAAAGTCTAAAAAATGGCAAAGCTCCAGGAAACAACAACATTACTGCTGAAGTTCTTACGTGCGATGCAGAGCTAGCTGCCACTGTATGGCTCCCACTCTTACAAAACGTGTGGACTGAGGAGATCCTGCCATCATCTTGGAATGAAGATAATCTTGTAAAAATTCGCCAAAAAGGAAATCCCCATGACTGCAACAACTATCGTGGTATAACTCTTCTACCAATTCCCAGCAAGCTGATATAAGATAATTCTTAAACGCATATCGGATGCAGTTCTAAATACCGCCCGTAAAAACCAGTTTGGATTCCAAGAAAATCGTTCTTGCATGGACCTTATAAACACCATAAGACTAGTATTTAAGCAATGTAATGAGTTCCAAACACCAGTGTATGCATCGTTTATAGATTTTAAGAAAGCATTCGATAGTGTAAACAGATCCTTCCTGTGATCCACCCTTGAGAAGAGAGGAATGCTGACAAAGATTGCAAACATATTAAAAGCAATGTACAATGGATTCCGTTGTAAGGTGTTGCATAGAGGCCTATTGTCTGAACCATTTGAGGTCGCAACAGGAGTAAGGCAAGGTTGCATACTATCACCACTTCTCTTTGCCTTAATTTTGGATGAAGTGATGAGATGCACTACACGGGGAGGTAAAGGTATTCAGTGGAATCCATTTAGTCACCTTGAAGATGTCGAATATGCGGATGACATATGCTTAATAACCCAAAGGCTATCTGACCTCCAGAAAAATCTCTCCGATCTGAGTATAAATGCTAAAAACGCTGGGCTCGAAATCAATATAACAAAAACCAAATTTATGACTGGTAAGCACAGTCCATTACAAGATCCACGTTTATATATAGGCGATGACAATGTTGAAAATGTCCAAAGCTTTAACTACCTTGGAAGTATTGTCGGTAATAAGAGCGGAGCTGATGAAGACGTAACAAGCCGCATAAACAAAGCTAAATCGACGTTTGGAATGTTAAACAATATATGGCGATCCAGTCAGATATCTACCAACATCAAACTTAGAATTTTCAATTCAAATGTCAAATCTGTTTTGTATTATGCCTGCGAAACATGCAAAAGCACGAAAGATATTGATATGGGTTTACAGGCATTTACTACACACACAAAAATTCATAGGTTATATTACCTAAAATTATGGTATAATTTTAACTAAGTGAAAGGGTAGAATGGCATTTACAAAGATTTTTAGATAATTTAACAAAAATTTTAGTTGATTTTAATTTTCGAAAAATCAACTTAAATTTTAGTTATAACTCCTTAACGAGGTAAATTCATACTTTTATTTTTTGTGAATTACCTAAACAGCAAGATAAATTTATACATATTTATATAATGCGGCAAATTATTATCGATTTCAGGTAAATTAACTATTTAGAATTCGATAATTGTCAGGGATTTTTGTAGATATGGCTATCTTCGTATCAAATAATAACTAGACTTTTTTTGACATTTGTTAATAAATTATTATTATTTATTAATTTATGTACACATGGATATAAATATGACGAGCTGAACTTTTCAACATAGTGTGATGACATACCATCATACTCGTGTAAAATTCGTATAATGCCGGGCTCAAGGCGAATTGAGAATCAGTTGGCCTCATCAGCCGGAACAATGATTGAATAAACGGCGGCCAGTGGTGTAGATTGTTAGCATTTGGTTTTATTTCTTATGGGTAAAGCTGATGACTTGGGTGAGGGAGTGAAAATTTTCGTTCCCTGACTTGCGCTTTGCTGCTGTTCCAAGGGAATGGAGTACTGGATGTTGATATTAATATAATTCGGATCCAAGTGGCTCGCCGAAGCTTTATGGGTGTAATTGTGCGAAGTGCCATAGTGCAAAGGTTGCTGATGATAGTTCACATTCTGTTGTATGTGTACCTGACTGACGGCGTCTTGGACTATAGGCAGATCAGCGTATGAGTAGCAGCAGCACCTACACTAACTGGCAGTTTATTGCAAAAATGTGCATTACAAATGAGGCCGAGTCATCTAGGTTTTTGTGAGATATAGCCAATTTCTTTTGATTTATTATGGTATTTGTAGGCACTTAGAGCTGTTGGAAATTCTTCTGGTCGCCATTGATAGACGATCATTATGCACATGGTTCCGTAATATTACAGCACCCACCAAGACGACCCTTATCAGGGCCTGCTTATGTGGATCGGTATGTGTGCAGCAGGATTAAGATTTTTCAGGTGCTCGCCTCTTAAACGTTTCAGAAATTCACAGATGACTTCGCCTTCACGGTCGTTGATGTTATTCTTTTCAGCCACATAACACGGCAATCCCAGGACATGGGATGTTTGGAGATGTGTAAAGTTTACAAATCTTTCGACAGAAACAAATACTCAGCTAAAGTGGTCATGGCGTTGGTTTTGAGGTTGACATATTTCAAGTGAGGTAAACAACAACAGCATTTTATTTGAAGCCATATTTAAATATTCCAGATTTTTATTCAAAGCAAAAGCAACTATTGTAGCGATAGGGTCACATGTGTACTAATTCGCCTTGGCCGGCACAGCTAGTTTATCTGTAATACATAATTAAAAAACATAGTTTTACAGAAATTTAAAAATTTTTAAAATTTCATGTCTACATATGTACCTTCTTGCTCAAAAATTTTCTTTTGACAATAAAATAGAAATTAATTCAACAAAAATAATTTCGAAGAAGTTACCTCATTATAATAGGTATATTAACTTGGATTTTAGGTAAAGTGGTGAGGGTGGCGTTGGCTGAAGTAGTTAGCACGTTGACTACAAAACCGAAGATCCTGGGTTCAATCCTTGTATCCGACAGTCATTAAATAACAACATCACGCATTTTTCTGATGTGCATTAGTGTCCCTTTGTATCAGTTGTTGTAGGAAAGTTCAATTGATGAAGGCATAGTCACTGGTCACTGAACTATACCGACTTCAGCAGATGCTAATCCTAATATAACATCAGAGCGCCCTCCTTCGTCGGTATTGTGTAGCAGAATCATCGGCGAAGTAAAATAACCAATAAAATGGCTACTAAACACAGCTTTAAAATTTAATACGCCTCATTTGACACCAGAAGGCGCTGCAACACTGCATTATTACAAAAAAGCGTGCAAAAAGCAGAGTTGTAACAAAATGGAGCTTTCTTCTATTTCTTCCCTCACCACCTGTCTTCTATCAGTATCCCTTTCCGAAAGAAGGTAACACCTAGTAATAGTAGTAGGCATTATTTACCTGAGTGTTACTTCTCTTTAAAAAAAGTGTAATGTACAAATTACCTTACTGCATAGTTAATAAAATCCAAGTTTTTTACTTTCATATAAAAAAAGTTACCTATGCAAGCTTAGTTAATATTACCTCTTATATTTTTTTGTGTGTAATAAATGTCTTCCTAATATTATTGGTATATGGTGGCCCAACCGGATCAGTAACACGGATTTACGGAATAGAACTAATCAAAAACCAGTTCCCGAAAAAATTAGAGAAGATAAATAGCGCTGGATTGGACACATACTAAGACGACCCAGCGAAAACATTGACCGCCAAGCGTTAAGATGGGACCCACAAGGCAGCCGACGACCTGGCGCCCCATCAAAACATGGCGCAGAACAATAGACCATGAACTTTTTGCAGCAAACTACACATGGAACGATGCCAATAACAGAGTGAGATACAGGAAAATAGTAGAGGCCCTCCTCCAATGGGAGAGAAGGACAACAGAAGAAGAAACGGTCTTTTGAGCATGTATGTGTGTTGCGGGTGTATATATGTACGTCATGGAGATTTGTTGTTTTTATTATTTTATTTTATAAACATTATTGAACAAAATACATGGGGATTAATTTTGTTTTTGTTGAACACATATCTGTCTTTTATTTTACATTTACACTTCGTTGACAAGTAGTTTGATTTGCAGATATTTTTATTGTTTGCCTGTGACGAAATATCTAAGGCAACAACATAAAGCAAAGTCAAAGTCGCACTTCACTGAATTTATTTACCTTTGCGGTCTAAAAATTAACGATTTTTTTAAAACAGTGTAATAGTAGTTGATCCTTGATGATTAAAAAGTGTCTGTACGTGACGCCGAGAAATAAGAAATATAATATCCTTCGATTTTATTAATTTAAATAACACAAATATGAGTGGCGAACAATCTTCAACCAGCTCTAGCCGTACGCGAAAATTTCGCGAATTGCGTAAGGAAGAAGCTCTAAACATCATCAGTAATGAAACTAAAATGATATGCAAGCGAAGAAGAGAAAATATTTCGGAAAGTGAGTTAAGAGCCTCTAAGATTAACATAGGCGCTGAAAGGCTATTCTGGAGTGGGCAGTACCACCCCTCAAGAATAGCTTCTACACTCCATCCCCTAAAACTATGCAAAATTTCCTGTAATTATCTATTTTAATATAATTCATGAAAATTATCAGTCGTAATTACCCCAACCCGGCAGGAATATATTTTAGCTATTCCAATGAGGATTATGGAAAGTTATAAGAAGGCATTGCAAAGAGCCTAGAAGTAGGTTAAATATCAAAATATTGCTGGACCTTCTGTAAGTACTGAATTTCCACTTAATTTTTTAGTCTGCGGAAAAAACCCAGGCTCTATGGCGGGTATGGAACTTACGACCTCTGGACTGAGAGCCCAACATCGATACCACTCAGCAATAGGGGCTGTTTAAAATGTTCCAATCACAAAGAAAGAAAATAGAGGGGGTAACCGAACTAGCGCATAAAATGAAGATTGGTCTAGCCGAAAGTCGTGATAAGATTTTCAAAGTTTTGTGGTATACCACGGAATAGGTATGATAAATGGAATTGGAGGAAATGTAGAAAGATTACTTAGATAGAATATGATGATGAAATACAGAAAGAATAGCTTATCTGCAGATAACTCTATATTTAACTACTGATGTTTGTTTATTTTACATACAAAATCTAACTGACGTGACGTGACGCTATTTGTTTGTATGTGACAAAATATAAAAAGCAATTTTTAATTATAAATATGTATTTTAATTAATTTTTTTTCAACATCAAGCTTGGTTCTTAGTTATAATTTGCTTCTTAGATTTTTTTCCTCCATGTGTCAGATTTTCGCTGGAATTTTTAATTAACCATATTCATTTTAAATTGGAATTGGTTGATTCGACCTCTCCCACACGTGGCGAAGTGTATTTTACTTTTTTCTTCATTAATTATTAAATCATTGAAAAACTTACTATGTAGGATTGAGGACTACAGAAGAAAATTATATAATTGCGTTATCATTTAAGAACTATATGTAATATAAGCGCCTAGAAATAGTTGAATTTGTCTGTACGTGACAGTGGAATGCTCCAAATGTTTTACACACTTTCGTAGTTAATATCAACTGTTGTTATCATAAGAACATATTATACTATAACCGGATGCCATTTTTTGACGGTTGGGTATCGGAAATCACTTAATCTTCAAAGAAGATGACAGGCAGGCATTTGACACGTATTTTTTCATGTATTTTATACATGTAGTACATATAAAGACTTTTGTCCAGTGATTTCGAGTATTTTTTTGTTTATTTGTTAACATATCATGAATTACTTTTTAATTTTTTGTAAAAACATATTTATAAGCAACCTAAATATTAGCATAAATTATTTTTAAAATTTCTTCCCGTCAAACAGCTAAAATTATCGTCGTATGGATAGTTTAGTCGTTGACTGTATGGATATACACTTATGTATGTATATACACTCTTTGAATTAATAAGCTTAACAGTAAAACGAGTATACCGATTTTTAACCCCCGGCTGGACGGCTTTAGCGGCTGGAACGATTTCGATTTAGTTTTTGCTGCTTGAAATGTGACTTGATCGAGAGTTTTCTTAGCTGTGTTTGAAAAAATATCGGTTCAGCCGCTTAAAATATATCACATCTTTTCTGGATATATCGGGGGGTTTTTGCAATTTTTAATTTTTTTTATTTAGACTCGGTAACGATATGTACCATATGATAATGATACGGAAATTAAAAAAAATAAAATAATTATACCGATTTTTTTAAGGATGTGAGAAGAAACCATAGATTCAATTGCAATTAAGTTTAAATTTATTGTTACTTTTTTGTTTTTTTTTTCTTGATTTTGTTTACGTTTTTATTTCAGCACATACAAATACATACAATCAATCGATTAAATAATTTAAAATCTAAAGTACTTATCAAATAACAACACTTTGATATTCATACAAATTCATATTGAATGGGCCTGTATCAGTATTACAATAATTTGGTGGTCTTAATCTAAAGAGAACTTTAACTAATTAATTCACAAGTATTTTTATGTATGTGTGTATGTGTTTAATAAAATTTAGTGCCAAATTTAAAAAAAAAACAACGCTAAGCGTTGGCAAATTTTGTATATGATTTTTTTTATAATTAAAATTTTTTTCCACATACATACATAAAATTTGTCAACGCTTAGCGTTGTGTTTTACAAAATTAGGCCCTTAATTTTTCATATTAAGTGTGTATGAATGTATGTATGTATATGGAACAGTAAATTAATTTTTGAATTATTTGATTGACAAAATTTTAAATTTTGGATTTCTTTGTAAATTTATTATAATTTTTCTTTGTTTTGTAAAAAATTGACACTTTTTGGAGAACTGATACTGATTAACCTTCTAATTTAGATGTTTAATTACAATTTATTTTCATATATGTATTTAATTAATATTACATAATGAGTATTTATTTGATAATTGTATGTATGTAAGTATGTCGATTTTCTTTGTTTTTTATTGACACAAGTTTCAATTTCAAATTTTGTTTGTGATCAAACAACCAACTGAATGGCAGCATTACTCTAATACTTCCTTTTATTTCACTTTCACTAATTTAATGTTACGCAAGATAATTGATTTAACAAACATATAATGTAACTGATTGATCATTTAACACTATTTTAATTTCGTGTCAATGAAATTATTAATTGTTGTATACGTGTATAGAGTCTTGTTTTAAAGGGTTTTGTCAGTTTGTGAGTGTGTGTGTGTGTATGTGTGTGTGTGTGTGTGTATTTATTCTAGCTGTTGTTGTTCTTTTAATTATTATTTACAATTTGTTGTTTTGTTTTATTTTTGATTTAATAAAAAAAATGTTCATTGTATCATCAGTCAAGAACATTTGTCAAACGATTTATTTATTTATTTAACAGATATAATTATTTTGTTAATTGAATTTGATTACTGAATTAATTGAAATTGTTTTCTTAATTAATTACGCTAAGTTCTTAAGCCTACATATATATTATTTGAAGGGTTTGAGTCCGAGTATTTTCTTAAATGCATTTGTTTTATAAGTTTCAAGTAGTTTGTCACTTTGTCTTTTCCAGATTTTTGTTTTCGTTAAAAAAAATTTCGATGTGTCTTCTAAAATAAAAATTCATTACTTCTTCTTTTTTTGTGTACAAATTGAAAACAGATATGCGTCAGTATGCAAATACAAACAAAAATGATTACTTAAGATATGTTGAAATTTTGTAAAAATAATTCAAACTCAAGTATATTTAATTATAAACCCTTTGTAAGTTTAGTCTTTAAGCCTTATTCATCGATGATATGTTATCACAAAATGCCGAAGGAGGGCTTAAGTTTTTTTCACTGATAATGTGATGATATTCGTCGGGTACTTGAGACGTTACGGAAGATTGATTTTTGGTGGTGGCATCAAACTGCTGCTTGTTGTTAGTCAATTTGGCAGGGTACAAATGGCCTGCCATGGTTGAACCAATGGCGAGAGTATCGGCGTTGCTTAGCGTTTCCATGGCGCGGTAGTCGAAAAATGTAGACATATTGTCATTTGGTATGCCCAAGAGATGGAGAGGCTCAATACTGTGTGGTAGATGGTGGCGATAATTGTCATGTCCTTCACCAGCCACAGCCGATTTAACGTCAGCAGCCAAAAGTTTTCCTTTGCGTCTGGGTGTTATGGTCAAAAAATCACCATAGCTTTTGTTATGACACGCCAAAGATGCTGCCGAACTGAGTGTACTTTTGGCATGGCCCATTAAGCGCTCGTGTGGTACGGCAACTGAATTGGTTGGAACAGCAGCTGCTTGGTTACCATTTTGTTTTAAAATTTCAACATAAGAGCCCGACTGGACAATATGCGGGGAGGGGATTCTGTTAGGTGAATACTGGAATTCACCGGCGAGACTGTTGCCGCTGTTGGAACTATTATCGGTAGTTTTTGGTCGAATTTTTCCGGATATACTGCCGGACAAATTTGTATGGTTGGCTGAATTTTTGGCAAATTCATCTGAAGCTTTTCGCTCGTGATATTTGGGTGAATGTGTTTTGTTGCCTGATTGCTGTTGTTGCTGCTGCTTACGTTGCTTGGGTGGCGGGTCAAAGAGCCTGTAGTCGAGCGGCACCGCGTCCATGCTGCTGTTTATTTTTTAAATATATTCATGAATATGGTTGGCACAACAAATTAAAAAAAATATATATTTAAAAATTTGTATTAGCTGGTAAAGCATATCTATGAATTAAGTTTTATTAGATATTAGTAAATACATACATACACATATGTATGTATTGGAATATTAGTTCAGATATAATGAAAAACTATGCATGCACATGCAATATACTTCCATCAAAATAATTAATTTGTACAATGTAAATATAAAATTAATAAAAAATAATACAATAATTGCCTTTGCTAATGGCTGTAGTAAAACTATGCATACACATACATATGTACATGAGGTCGGACGCTCAGAATTAGTTTTAGAGACATTGCGAGACTGCCTGAACGTAGATGACATTGACGTCGTACATACATACGATTACTGAAAGTCTGGTTGCAATATTTTAAAGATAGTTAGTTGCCCTCATCGAGAAAGCAAATCCGCCTATGAGAAACTTTGAATGACAGAAGTTCGTGACGTAGGCTTGATGTTAACAATTGGATATAAACTGGGATGATTAAAGAGGCTCAAGAAATAGTATAAATTAATTCGGAAGGAAAATTTCAATTCCTGGAAGCATTTCTGCAAAACCCAACATTCACACCGCACCCCGTGTTTCGGCTTGGATGTGAAGTTTTACGATATGGTCTAGCTATCGATAGTGGCACCATTCTATAGTATTTTTTGATGCCATCGATACTATCAATAGTTTTTGATTATTATAAAGTTGTAAATTGTGTATTTTTCGAATATAAAATCTTAAATTTTTTAATCTTTCCTTGAAGTAAAAAGAAAGTTTATTTTTTAAAAACTAAATACAAAATACAAAAAAAACAAACAGAACATACAGATCAATAAAAAATAAATCAAAAAGGAAACAAAAAGAGAAGCTAAAAAGTATTGATTTAACATAGGGAGAAGCAAACTATTAAGAGTCACCGTTTATTTAAAAGTAAAGAGCGGAGATAGTCAAATTAACCGCCACCAAATTTTTTCATGTGTCAAGGTCGTTGGTACATAATAATTGTATTTTTTATGCAATTTGCTTCTACATAGTAGTTAAAAACTGGCATCATATGTTGAAACAAATCAAAATTAATTAATATATTTTCACATTTTTATATGTACTAGATACACCCGGTGTGCTTCGCTACCCCCATCGTGTTATCGAATGATATAAATATTATGTAAATAAACCGAAAACTCGGATTTTTTTAATGTAACATTTCGAAAGTTTCAAAATTTTGATATTGGATCATTATTAACATATAAATAAATGTTTTTTCGGTGGTAGCACCCGAAGTTCACGAGGAGTGTTGTCAGACTTTCCAATTGCATTTTTAGACGATCCAAGAACAATGCATGAATTATTGCTATTAGATTGAATTAAAATATCTGATACGGTATTTTTCGATAATACTGGAACAAGACATGTGCTACTGCCGGTAGCTTGAACTAAATTATCAGACTCAACAGCATTTACATATTTTATTCGCATTTCTTGCTGGCTTACATACGTCGCTTTGGAGAAGACTGTTGAGGGGAAGCATGCTTAGGAGGTTCTTGACAAAGTATAATGTTATCCAAAGATGAATAATTATCGAATAATTTACCGTATTCATTTAGACGATTTGAAACGTTGAAATCATTTTGGATTCATTGAAATTATGATTTTCTTGCCTTGAAACAATTTTAAAAATCAACACCAGTTTTTCTGCAGTTGAGACAACACCAGAGTATACCATCATACTTTTGAGTGGCTTCAGATACTAGAGTAGGAATGCCACAGCATTTAAAGTGGATTAAACCATGACATAACCAGCATACCATCATTCTTTCATCAGTATTAGTTATTGAACATTTTTTATTTAAGCAGTTCATGTTTATTATAATCCTCACAAAAACATAAATGTGAAAAACGGCCAAGTTTCTATCCAAAATTTCGGCCATTAAAAGTTGTGAGATATAAATTTTGACCAAGTTCTTTGCCACAATACCTAACACAGAAATATATTATGTATGATATGCATTTGTAATCGTAAGGGTGTCATATAATTTCTAGATAATCTGCCAACTTGACAACATTTTTATCAATATAAAGAAAAGAACATTTATACATTATTCTCTCCTTTTTTGGAAAGGTAAAAATATTGGCAAGTTAACAGATTATATAGAAATTATATGACACCCTTACGATTGCAAATGCATATCATACATAATATATTTCTGTGTTAGGTATTGTGGCAAAGAACTTGGTCAAAATTTATATCTCACAACTTTTAATGGCCGAAATTTTGGATAGAAACTTGGCCGTTTTTCACATTTATGTTTTTGTGAGGATCTGATTTCTTTTTGAAAAGATTTATACAATAACACTTTTTAAACTTAAAATTTCTAGTGTATTTTATTTCTATTCATGATCACAGTGCCAGTTGAAAATGACAGAGTTACATAAAATAATGGGTAAGAGTGTGATGGGTGTTGACCTTAAAAATGCACTATTGTGTCATTAGAACGGGTCGCCAGTGTGTATGCAATTTGGTAAGAGTCGACTGGAAGAAACGTGTAAATACAGCGCAAATTTTACTGGGCATGACCCCGCCTATTTTCTCAATATATTTACATAATAAAGTCTGCTTAGCCGAAGTACATAAATCAAAAGGATATGCCCCATGTGCATGCAAAGTTTCAATAGGGTAGCTGGTGCCTTTAATTTTTGGATTTTCCGATTGAGTAAATCAATTACTATTTGTGTACAAAATGTCTGCTCTCTATAGTATAGTATTACGTACAATTTTTATAGGCCTAGCCTCGCGGACTTTTATATCTGCTAGTGCTTATGGTTCATGCAAAGTTTGGTATCAAAAAGTTAATAAGAAATACCTCAGTATTAAATTAAAAACTGCTAAGCCGAAGTACCTGAACGAAAAAGCTAAGATTTATGGGTGAAGTCACGGCTACTTTTCAAAATAGGGAATTTTTATTTTGGATAAGTGCAATGTATATGAAAAAATTTAATAAAACGTGTGTTAATTTTGAATTTGAAATGCTTGTTTCCGCCCTCTAATAGCAACTTCTGGGTTTTCAGATTTTTCTTAGTGATCTCTTATCTAGATTTATTTGTGTATCAAATTTAAGCTTGCTAGTGCGAATTGGAGTTTTAACGTCGTGGTTCGCATACCGGGTAAAACTTTTTGGTTTTAAGGTTTTCCCATTGGCTTACGCAGCTATACTTACTAGTTTATAAAATGTCAGCTCTCTAGCGCGAATTATATCTTTAGATTTTATCAGCATTACCTCTCTCACTAATCCTAACTCAAAATTTTATTGTGAGCAGCGCTTATAATTCATGCTAATTTTCATCTAACATTTTCAGCTAACATTTTATGGGAGTGATCACGCCCACTTTTTAAGATGATAGTTTAAAGTATTGTGTACTTGCAACGCGTATGCAAGATTTAGCTAAATTGACTTGAATTTAAAGCTGTATGTTAAGTTTTTAGTTCAAAATAACATTAGCGTGGCCCCGCCCATTCTGGTAAAATTGTTTGGGTTTTCAGATTTTTCTAGTTGGTTTCTCACTTAGACCTACTTGTATATTAAAATTCAGCTCCTTAGCGCAACTTTTAATTTTTATGGGCGCAGCCCCGCCCCTCTAACTAAAATTTCCGGGTTTTAAGATTTTTATTGTTGGTTTCTCACCTAGACCTACTTGTATATCAAATTTCAGCTCCTTAGCGCAACTTCTAACTTTTAATTTTTATGGGCGTAACCCCGTCCACTTTTGCAAAGTCAAAATTTTTTTTGGGTCAGTGCTAATTATTCGTGTCTAGTTTCGTTACAAACGGATAATAATAGCTATATAAATAGTGTATCTAAATATGCTGAGCCGCAGGGCATTAAAATGAGGTTTAAATTGTATGGGCGTGTCAACGCCCACATTTTTACTAACAAATTTATAGCCTTGCATTATCGCAGTATATATGCCGAATTTCAATACAAAACGCTTTCATTAAGCGCCTTATATTAGCTTTTTAATTCTGACTTTTATGGGCGTAGCCCCGTCCTCCTGGCAAAAATTTCCGGGTTTTCAGATTTTTTTCTTTTATTTCTTACCTAGACCTAGCTTTGTATCGAATTTCACCTCAATAGCACAAATTTTAATTTCTATGGGCGTAGCCCCGCCCTCCTGGCTAAAATTTTAGAGTTTTCAGATTTTTCTGGTTCATTGCTCACCTAGATCCTCTCGTGTACCAAATTTTAGCTCTCTAGCTATAGCGGAAGTGCTTCATCAATTTGATGAGTGTGTCAGTGAGTGTCTTAAAATATGCACTTTTTGCACCTCTATATCTCCGGAAGCTTTCATTGTAATTTTTATTCTAATTATGATTTAAATATCATAATTTTACGATTGCGGGGAACAAAGTTATGAGGGGGGTAAAAACAGCTCGAATGGCTTCGTGTAAATATACACACTGCGTGCATTGGCCAGAACTTGGCCTGGCGCACTGCCCTGCGCCTAGATTACAGTAATTGACACGTAAATTGAGGTATAGATGTTGTGTTAATTAAGTGATAAAGATTGAAGAAAAAATAAGTTATTTTTGTACCATCGATAGTTTTGCAGCTCTAATAGAGGGACCTAAGTGGTAACGCTTACCGTTGTGTTTTAGTAAATTAGGCCCTCCATTTAACTATTATTCCTTAAAATTCAAGATATTCATGAAAAATTTGTATGTAAAAGCAAAAATTCATTTCTTTTTTTTAGTCCTCTTTGTGTTATTCGCTTACTTTAGTATAATTGCCACATGATATTTAATTTCAGCAAAAAATTACACATTACCCTCAGAACTACTTGCCATATAATGCCTTACTTTTCTGATTGCCAAATTTCATTACTTGATTACAAATCACATTACATAAAATTAAAAAAAAATGTACAACTTGATAAATGAGGAAATAATTTGCATTTGGAATCAAGGATTGGGGTGTCAGATTTTTTGCAATATTTTCACCATTTATTGGCTTTTCTATCGACCAAAATAATAAAATGATGGACATCATCGAGCCGAATGTCGCCAACTGGATGAACAGCTCTTTTTCTAATACCTGATATGCTAAACTGTGTATATGATTGCCCTACGGCATACATTCTGTTAAAATGATACAAAGGGATAAATTGAAAAAAGGGTCATAAAAAGTTTCATTGGCAGGAAAAGGGGTCAAAAGTGATACTTTATTGTCACAACGGCAGCGCTACTCTCAGCAATGCGAGCGTAGCATACACTGCATAAATAAATGAGAGTGCGTACGCTGGACGGGTAGTACTGGAAATACCCGTCATAGAAAATTTTAGCTTGTATGAGATGCGCATTCTATATGATTTATATTCTATGATACTACATATGTATGTGACCGACAATGCAATCTGCCTGGTTGCATAAAAGTGGCGCAAAGTATGTACATTAAAGGCTCAGTTAGCCGACTGTAATGTAATGTAACTGTAACGTAGAAAACAGCTGATCGATATTTTTATATGAAAAGTAGGTTACGTTACATTACATCTCTATACCCATTTTCATTACTTTTCACATAACAAAATCGATCAGCTGTTTCTTACTGTTGCAGTTACATTACATTACAGTCGGCTAACTGAGCCTTAATGTACTTAACAAACTTTTTGTCAAGTTTCGTCAAATGTCATTTGCTTAAGTAAAGTGCCAAACTGAACGCAAATTCCGTAAGGGAACATCTGTTTGTGCATTTTTTAAACTCAAACAAGCAGCAGCAGAAAATATTCATTGATTTTAAATATTTTTTTATTGTTTCTTATTTTAAACTCAGAAAATAAAGCAAAACTTTTATTTTCATTTTTTGTTTTACAATACACATATACACATGTATTTACTTATGTATGTTCACTGTTGTACTTTTTAGTAGGCAAAACAAATAAAACAAGTAATAAGGTGATGGATATATTTATATCAGTGTCCCGCAAAATAAAATATGTTTGTATTGGTGAGAAAAATGAGAGTAAAATAAACTTGCACTTGAAGAAAACTTTTGTAATATAAAATACATGATGTGGTTATTAGTTGTTTGAATTTTTTGTTTGCAAATATGCAATTTAATAAAAACTTAAATAAAAAGTAAAAATTTAATAACCATTCAACAATTTAGTGTATAAATTCAAAATTAAATTTATTCACAGATCTGTGGATACTATTAAAATGCCTTTTTAATCTATTTTCCCTATTATTTTTTAATGTTTCATAATATAAAATGCATTGCCTATTGCCAAAAACATTTTTAATCACGAAATATTTCCCAGCTTCCATAATTATATTATCAATTTTTTGTCTGTAGAAATTTATTAAATTTGAACTTTAATTTCGTTCCGTGTGCTTAAAAAACTAAACAAAAAACCAGGAAAAAATGAATACTCGCGTGCACAACTTAATTCGTCGCTTGCTCAGTGACGACTAAATTATAGAGCTGCAAAACTATCGATAGTACTATCGATTGTATCGATAGTGTTGTTGTAAATGAAATATCGATAGTTTTTTCCACTATCGATACTATCGGCAAAAAAAAACAAGTAATTAAAAGAGTAAAAATAATCGAAGTCAGTAAACAGTAGCCGGCAGCTTTGAAGCAAATTATCCGTAGTTGATTTATGCTTTTGTACAGGGATGGAAAAGTTGGTACAATTGTATAATTTTAGCGCTATTTGAATGCCAAAAGTAGCACCGCATGACCCATTTAGCACTACTGGAATTTCTTTATATTATATTACATGCCAAAAATAGCATTAAAATATATTAACCCCCTTATGCAAAAAATAATGCGTGCTTGAAGTGTACATTAAAAAAATTTCCATAGAAAAACCGGTTTTAACGTTCACTTATTTTTTTGCACAAGGGGGTTAATCTTTAGCTCGAAGCTATTAGAAAATTAAGTAAATCAAACGATGTTTTCCGGTACTTAAAGAATTGCTGGAGGAATGTTATTTATTCCAAATTCATCTGCAAATCTGGAAATTTTAATTTCCTACCAAGGAGAGAAGTCGACTGTGAACAATCGAATAAAAAAAGGTTATACATATAGTATATCGTAAATGTTACTTTTATATTCAGATCCCAGCAACTAATATTCTTTGTGCACCTTCTGGCGTTTTGTTAATTGATTTTTAGTTAATTAAAAAGTACAAGTATTACAAAAATATAAATAAAGAATTAGGTACAATCTTACTGAAAAAATTAAAATTTTTTTTGAAAGTTAGTACAATTTGTAAATATGACATCGCATCCCTGCTTCTGTATACATAAGTACTTAAATACATACATATGTATGTATATGAATTTATTTATAAGTCCAAGTGTTATTCGACAAATTGTAGTCACAAGTATCTTAATAAATTCAACATAGTCGACACAAAGATAAATTTTGGTGGTACTGATATCGCGACGGCCGCCAATCGTCTCTTACGATAAAACTTTACAGTTAGTGTCTTAAAAGTTATCAACAATTTTCGCATTTTGATAATTCTAGACCATAAAAATTTTAAATTTAAAATTTTAAGTTCAATAAAAAAGTATATTTTCGATAATATGCCGCTTACGATAAAATCGAAAAAGGCTTGATATATTTTTATATACTAATGAAAATGTTGAGGACTCTGGATTTTTTTTCGAGTCAAATGTAGTTTATGTGGCAACTTTTATAAAACTATTCGATACTATCGATAATATCGATAGTTTTACATAAAACTATCGAAACTATCGAGTGGAGCGACTATCGATAGTTTTGCAGCTCTACTAAATTAAAGAGCATAAGCATGTGTGTGATTTTCATCCGCACAATTGTGCTATGGCTTGCGGGTTACTGAATTATATGTCAATTTTTAATAGATTAGGACATTCTTTCAAGTTAGCTTGATTGAATTGCATTCATTTAGGAGTTACATATGAGAAGAAACAAAATTATTGACAATACCTAGATGTGCAGCTTTGGCTAAAGAATACTTAAGTGCATGTAAGTACATTGTGGCCACCTAAAAGTCACATCTGAATTGTATAAGCATTTGACAGACTTATCGTTTAATTCTGAAATTAACTTAAGCCAGCTTATTCATATTATAGTTGGGCCTTTATTCATGTTTTAGACTCGGCAGTTTTTCTTGAAGCAAGTCTGAGCTATTGGGAGAAAGAAGAGGGGTACTGACTTGCTTGTACAGAAAAATTACTTCAATTCTCTTTTGTTATTTCATTCGCAGCATTAAAACAATATCAAAATTGAACCAGAAACCGTCTGAGTGTAAAAACGAGCAGTTTTAAAAAAGAATTGAAGATAACTGTTTCAAGAAAAACTGTCAAGTCTAAAACATGACTTAAGCTTATGCGTATTTTTTAAACACAAAGGCTCACTGGGTTTTCATATGCGGGCTAAAATTCTAAGACAAACTTCGTTTTTACTTTTTTGATATCTTAAAAAAAATCTCATATTTCGTAATTGTTTTTGAGGTACTCATGTAGAGTATTCCTCAATGTCACTTTGTTTGCGCTTTTTTTATTTCTGGCCATGTAAAAATAGATAGTTGTAAAGCAAATAAAGCTTATTTATCAAAGTGAATATGTATTATACCGTTTTCACACTTACTCACATCTTTGAGGAATGCGTGGAATATGTTGAAAATTTAAAAAACCTGTTCACATTACAACATCTTTCATCTGTCATGTATTATAATACTATTTTTACGAGTGTGAGCAACTAATAATTAAATAATAAAATGCAATTTAAAAATTCAGTAGAAATTGATTTAATTGCTAGCTCCTGAGGAGCAGAAACAAATAATGCTAGAAATTATGTAGAAATTATGCCAGCGGACAATGATGATGAAGAAGTATTAAATATCAGCCCTGTATAATTCTTATGGGAAGATGTTATCATCTTGCCAAATTGATGAAAGATGAAAGATGTGAGTAAGTGTGAAAAGGCTATTACGAATGTTCAGATATATTCAGGAAGTCACTTTCAGCACAAATCAGCGTTGCCACCATTGCAACAAAAAGTTACACAGGTGCAAGTCGAAAATAGTGCAAAACCGAATGAAACAGTGCAAAAAATTTAAGTATATATGTTTTTTTTTTATTATTTTTTGGTAAGCTTTACATTTAAAGTTGAAATATAAAAGGAGAGAATTTTTTACTAATTAATAAATAGTTAGGTAAATATATACATATGTATGTACATATTTATATCGCTTATACACTTCAACACAAAATCATTGCCACCTTCCTCTTTAAATTGTGTAAAAATTCCATAAAATATTTATTTAAACCAGGCGTTTGAGAAGAAAGTCCTCAACCTCAAAATTTCACGAAAATTTTTTAATTTCATTTCCTTGGAAATTTTTCACTTTTGCGGCTACCTAAGCGCTACCTAAATGGTGTTAAGAATCATTATTAGGAAGTTCATATGTTCTAGAAAGTTTTTTATTTAGATCTTAGGTACATTTTTGTAACGGATTGTTCCCTTGAATTTTGAACGGTTGGCTACCTATGGACCTTAACAGAGGAAAAAAAGTACAAAAATCGATTTAAAATTTTTTTTTCGCTTTTGATCTTGACGATGAAGTTTTCTTGATTGTATATGTTCACAATTGTTGTTCTTTGTGGCAAGAGCTACATTTTTGCCTCAAAGTAAATTAAAATTCCGATCGGTTTGCAAGATATGAGCCTGAGAAAATGCAAAAATAACACCGAGAACCTAAATCTTTGGGACTCATAAAAAAGTGCATGACTAGGAACAAAACTGGGAGACACAGTCGTTTTTTTTTGCCTTTTATCATGTAGTGATGTCCGTATATGGTTATACATATTTCCATGACTTAAAATATTACACACAGTGTAGCTTTTATTTGGTATCTCCTCAATATTACTTATCAAGCGCGCTCAACATGCTATAATAGTATAGTTAGGTATAGTCCGAAACAGATTCGGCGAATTTTTACTGTCCCTCTTTCAACCTTACCTAACTTAACGCCACTCATTGTCTAATTTTTTATAATCAAGCTCAATGACTGTGAAAATTTTGGGTCTACTACAACAAATTTAATTTTTCTGTAGAAAAAGTTTCTCGTTTTTATTTTTAAATAAAAATAACTAATTTTGTTTAAACAAGTAAGAGTGCTATATTCGGCTGTGCCGAATCTTATATACCCTTTACCAAAGTGCTTTTATGTAGTATAGAGATACATACATAAGCACATACATAAAGTATAAACAAAAAGAAAAAAATAATTTTACTTTTATGTACAAAAAAAAACACTAATTTTAAACCCTAAAATCATCATTTTAGATTTTTCTGATTCCTTTTACCAATCTACTAGTTCTTAACAAACAAAATATAGAAAGTGTGTTAAGTGAAAAAAGATAATTAAAAAAAATGTTTTATTTATTTACTTTAATATCCAGAAAAAAAGTTCAAAGTTTCCAGCTCTGGAGCTGGGGTTTTTATTTTTATAGTTTTCTACAAAAAACTTTTATTTCCAAAACGTAAAATATATATATTTTATAAAGACAAATATAAAAATTACTTAGACTTAGTTACTTATATCACAAAAAGTGTAACTTTTCCAACCCTGAAATCATCCTTTTTGATATTTCTGATTTCTTGCACCAATATTTTTCTTTTAAGAACTTAAGAAATGCTTAATTTATAGAAAAAAAGGAAAAATTTGCTTTAGTAAGTTACTTTTGTACAAAAAAAGTTAAAGTTTTAAAACCCTGGAATCGCCTTTTTAATATTCTTAATTTTTTTTTTATTTGAAATACCAACTTTATTCGTACTCAAGCACAAAATAAGTTTATTTAATAAAAAAAATTAATTTTCGGTAGTTAATATTTTATATCACAAAAAGATTCAGTTTCCCAACCCTGGAATCATCCTTTTTAATTTTTCTGATTTCTTACACCAATCTTTTCTTTTAAGAATATACGATATGTTTAATTTATAGAAACAAAGGAAAATTTTGTTTTAGCAAGTTGCTTTTGTATAAGAAAAAAGTTAAAGTTTTCCAACCCTGGAAACGTCATTTTAAATTTTTTATTTTTTTATTTGAAAACCCAATTTTATTCGTGGTGAAGTATAAAATAAGCTCATTTAATATAAATAAATAAAAAATTAGTTTACGGTAGTTAATTTTAAACTTCACAAAAATTTTAGGTTTTCCAACCCTGGAATCATCCTTTTTGTTTTTCTGATTTCTGACATCAATCTCTTTCTTTTAAGAACATAAGATATGTTTAATTTATAGGAAAAAAGGAAAAATTTGTTTTAGTAAATTACTTTTGTATAAGAAAAAAAGTTAAAGTTTTCCAACCCTGGAAACGTCTTTTTAAGTTTTTTAATTTTTTTAATTAGAAATACTTATTTTATTCATACTGAAGTATAAAATGAGTTTATTTAATAATGAAATAATAATAACTACTTTTCGGTAGTTATTTTGTATGGCAAAATGAAGTTTAAGTTTCCCAGCTCTGAAACCGTCTTTGCTGATTTTCAATACCAATCTTATTTAGACCATTTCTGACACACCAGTTTAAGAACGAAGTCTCTAGCTTTTCTGGGAGCTTCGGAAAACCGATTTCACGTACAGGCAGACGGACAGACGGACATCGCTTATTCGTCTTCTCTATGCATAAGGATCCAGAATATATATACTTTATTGCTCGCTTATTAATATTCTGGAAATTACAAACGGAATGACAAACCTATATATACCCTTTTACGATTTTTTGTTAAAGGGTATAAAAATCAACTTTTATGTAACTATACTTTAATTAAAGTTAGTTAAAAGTCCAAGCGAATGTGAAAGAAGCACCAAATGACATTTTGTAGATTTTACATCCAATGATATTAATACTCAATTACTATTGCGCTATAATAGCTGATAAAATATTATGGCTCCCTACTTGGAAATATCGTTGAAAATCCTGAAGTCTACATTGCCTTAAAACAACTGAGTATGAAATGGAACCCAATATTTCTTAGCAAATCTTATAAATCTCTTTAGTATAATTTGGACCTTATTACAGATTTTATTGATTTTAAACTTATGTAAGTCAATATTGAATTGTTTTTATGTATCTTTATAATAAACTTTTTTAGAGACATTGGGGTTTCACGCAAGTACGAAGTTTCGTTTGCAGAATTTTGTAGCATATACAACTCGAATTTGTCCTAGATCATATTATGCTGTTATCGCTTTTAACCAAAGATATATAAATGTCAAATAGTGCAAAATTACACAAAAAATTTATGGTGCAAAAATAGTGCAAAAAATTTGTAATAGTACAAATTTTGCCCTATTATACAGAAAGTGGCAACGCTGCCACAAATACGGGCATCTTTCACTTTTTGCTATTCTAAAATACTGATGAGTGCTAAGAAACATGTTTTCTTGCACATTAAATGTATTCTAAAATACTTCGTATATATCATTTTCGTTCGACGCCAATTTTAGCGCGTTAAATTTAAATAAATAAAGAAAAAGGAGATACGAAGTGTTTATCAGTGATGCCAACTTTTTTGCTCTAAAAGCACATCAGAATTTAAAAAAAGCACTAAAAAGCGTAAAAAGCACTAACGTGAAAAACGATTGCAATTTAACAATGTTTTCTAAGATATTCTCTATTTAGGCAATATTATCAACATCTTTAATGAAATATATCAGACGAAAAAGGTATGATTTACACAGAAAAAATAAATTCACCAAGTTTTTTATTAAAGTAATTTTAAAAATACACAAATTTCTTAAAAGCACTACTTAGTGCTTTTTGTTAGTTTGGCACTAACGCTCAAAAATTAGCGTTTTTAGTCTTCAAAAAGCACTAAAAATAGTACCAAAAGCACCAAGTTGGCATCGCTGGTGTTTATATGGTGTTTACCTAGGCTTGCCAGATTGAGATTAACAAAACGCTGGACATTTGATTTGAAAAAGCTGGATTATTAAAAAAAAGCTGGACATTTTGAAATAAAATTTTCATGACAGAATAGTTACTTTTTTGTTATACAAAAAATTTTATTAAAAAATAAATACAAAAATTGGCTTGTTTTTATAGTTAAGCAATTGTCTATATGCATTTCGTTCCCGCTTGTGGAACTCGTCAGTAGACTTCAAACCAAAAAATTTTTGAATTTAGTTAACAAACTCTGTATGTTTATACTAAGACTCTTAATACTATATTCAGAATCACAATATACAAACATAATAAGTTTGAAAACTGCAAATAAAATCTTAACAAAACAAGCATCTTTATTCAACTGTGCATCTATTTTATTTTCCACCACCTTTTTACCATTAGCTGCCACATTGGGCAACAATAAAAGCATTTAAAAAGCAAAAAGAAAAATAAAATATTTATTTTCATACATGAAATACTGAAGTATATTTATTTGACATAATGTCTTTATTTAATTACAAAAATTGGCTTGTTTTTATGGTTAAGCAACTGTCTAAATTATATAAAGACATTATATACTTCAGTATTTCATGTAAAAAATAAATATTTAAAATATTTATCCATGTGTATACATGTATTAGTGTCCTGCACAAGATATCTTATAAGAACTTTCAAGACATGAGGGATTTTTCAAATGCTTTACTACAGCGAAATCTCATAAAACAAACGTTAACAAAACTGTTTGCAAGAAATTTGTTTCAGTATTGTAGGTATAAGAGTAAAGAAGAAAACACTTCGTGACGGAAGAATTTATGATTTGCTTCTTTCTACGCATGAGCGCTTGTACAAACGTCTTGCATGTATGTGTGTATGATCTTTTATTTTTCTGCGCACATGCAAACGCACACACATGCATTAACATTAGTTGTATGCGGTTAATCACATAATAGCTTACCATCTACATCTTACACCCCACTCAAACGTACAATATGCAAAATAACAAGCATGCACAAATCAACACTACTTCTTTTGAGTGTTTGCTAAAACAAGCTGATATACACGTACACCAATACATCCATCCTGCTTCGCTTATAGTACGACAGCATTTATTATTGGTTTAGTATAATACATGCGACGTGAATACATTTAAAAATCATGACGTATTTACATTTAAAGACTGTTCACGTAGGTCTCTAATATGTATGTACAGCTACGATCAAAATAATAGTAACACGAAATAATGTGGGCATCTAACGTTAAAATTCAAAAGAATTTATCTTTAAAACGAAATCGAAAATTACGAAAAAATAAAAAGTGTTTTGTAGATAATTTATCTTATCTTTTCTTTTCTTTTTTTCTGTTTTTCTATCTAGAACAGCTTGTATAACCAGATTTGTGTTGTTAGACAAACCCCTTTTTTCAGTCCTTTTAATTTTGACCTTCAACATTTTTGATAACTAAGGAAGAATTTTATTTTTTATTGTTTAGAGTAATAAAAAAAATAAGCAAAAAAATATTTCCTTAGCTAATAAAAAATTGAAGGTCAAAACTTAAAAGGACTGAAAAACGGGTGATCAACTAGATTAGTACTAAACATACATAATTATTTATTAAAAAAAGCAAGATATAAAAAAATGGACTAACTAGTATCTTAAAAATATATTAAAATAATTTGATTTTCCAGTTCAACCATCGTAGCATATTCATTACTTTTATAATGTGTTATAGAATAGATGATAGCATAAACTAGATAAATTGTTTACAAAACAATTTATTTTTTAGTAATTTTCGATTTAGTTTTAAAGATAAACCTTTTTGAATTTGAACGTTAGGTGTCTATTATATTATTTCGCTCAGATGTTATTTTGATCGTGCTGTACGTATTAAAATTAAATATTAAAAAAAATAACATACTAAAAAGACATAAACAAATCAAACAAAAAAACGATTTGATTTGTCTGTACGTTGGTGTAAAAAATTATAAAAAATTAATGATAATGGGTGCATTCATAAGACGTAGCTGTTGCGCAACCGTTGAGTGTTTGTCTGTTCAGCCTGAACAGCAGGCAGGAGCAAATATTCGTTAAATTTTACATTACAAATTGGATAAAGTAACGAAAAAATGATATAAAATTAAATTATATCCATCAAGAGGTTTCTAAGACGTAACTATTGGGGCCAAGGGTTGCCAACAGTGTAACAACTGTTGAGCTCAACAGCTCAATTTTATTTTTTCTGCCACATATATTTCTTATTTGCGCTCACGAATTTTGCTAATTCCAAACCTTTAGGTATTTGAATTAATCTTTGCAAGATTCCTCTAAAATAGTTCTTATTAATATTTCCGCTCTGATAAGATCGAAAAACATTCGATTTCTTTCTTTATTGTATAAATTGCTTAAGATACTAAAAACTCTTTCACAAAATGCGTTACTAGAGGCCGTGATACACTATCATACAAAGTCGTGCGATCTACGAAAAAGAACAACGCTGGTATGATGGAGTTTATGAAAAGTTTCAAAAGACAATAACAATTCATCACACCAGGGTTGTATATTTTCGTAGATCGCACGACTTTGTATGATAGTGTATCACGACCTTAACTGGTATTAAAGGGACAAGACATACAACTTTTCGTAAATTTTCCAATTCATTGCTTTTAATTTTCATTAAAAAGTAGTACCATATTTTGCATTTTACAAATCTTTTGGTTATTGGTTATAAACTGTGTGAATACAGCAATAGTCGATGTATAGTTTATCATTAGAAATTTAAGACAATAAATATTAAGAACATTTTGTGGAAAATTGTTTTAGCTGGACAAATTTTATTTTAGCTTGAAACTGGACAGGTACTTAAAAAGCGGGACAATCCAGCCAAACAAAGCCCGACTGGCAACCCTATGTTTACCTGTTTTAATTAAGCTTCAATGGCATTCGGCCAGGTTCTACAAAGTTCTCCAAAGATGAAAAGACGTTCTTAAAACAAATAAAACAAGTAACTACCCAGCAAAAAAATTTGAAGATTTTGTAATGGGTAGTACTCTTTTAATGTAATGAGTGGTACTTATTTATTTAATTATTTTATGTGTATAATAATGACTGTCTTGTAATGAATAAAATAACAACTTATTTATATCATTACATGAAGGTACTTATTGTAGTACTGATCGTGAAAGTGAGCTTCGAAAACAATAAAACAACTTTGGTTTACTACAATATTTATTATAAAATCTAAGTATTTTCGCATATTCTTCAATATACAGTGGTGGGCATTAGGTTAGCACATTAGCTATATGCGATCTTCTAAACCAAAATTTATAATTAATTATTTATAACTTAAATCCTTCCTTCCTATTCCCTAATGTGTCACTTATTGCCTAAGAAACACGTGACATTATTTTCTTTTACTTTTATTTCATGTAAAAACTTTATTCTGTTTTGAAATGAAACAAAACCCAAAAAAATTACTTGACACTAATTTAGCACAAATTTAAAAAAATATATATATAAAAACATAAAAAAACAGAAAACGAAAAAATAATTTCATTTAAAACTTATTATTTAGTAGGAAAACCCTTATTTTGAATTACAGCTGCACATCTCCTGGGCATACTGTTCACCAGGGCCATGCATCATTCCTGTGGTATTGCGTACCATGCCTTTTGTATTTCCGTCCATAAATCGCTCAAGTTTTTGGGTTTAATAGCTGTAATATGTTTCTCTACATCATTCCATAGGTTCTCTATAGGATTGAGATCCGGTGATTGAGCTGGCCATTTTAATACGTCGACATTATTTTCTTCCAAGCAACACTTCACTATGCGCGAAGCGTATTTTGGGTCGTTATCATGCATAAATCGCCATCTAAGTGGCATATTTTCCTCTGCATATGGCATCATTGTGTTCAGAAGTATGTTTTTGTAAACGTATTGCTCCATTCGTGCCTCAATTTTGTGTATGGAACCAACACCGTGCCCAGAAAACGCTGCCCAAACCATCACATTTCCAGCACCGTGTTTTACTGTCTTTGATGTGTACTTCGGGTTGTGCTGCATGATTGGAGGACGCCATACATAACATTTTCCATCTGATCTAAAACGACAAAACTTAGATTCGTCACTCCAGAGGACATTTTTCCAAAAAATCATTGGCTTCTCTAAATGCTCACGGGCAAAAAAATTCGAGACTTCAAGTTCTTTGATACTAATGGCTTATGTTGTACGATACAGCCACGTAAGTTTTTTTTATTTAGTCTTCTAATTGTTCGTGAAGAGATGTCAAAAATTTTATGGAAAATTCTCTTTTAATTTCGTTCGAGGTTTTAAATGGGTCTGCAACTGAGGCTCTATAAATAAAGGAGTCCTCCCTTCGGGTAGTTTTTCTAGGTCTAGTACCTGATGTAACATTTTTGTGTGTCCCATATATCTCAATATGACGTAATGCGTTATAGACCATCTTCCTGGAGCAGTTCAAAATTGATGCAATCTCAACAACTGTGCTTCCTCTCGAGCTCATTTGCTGAATTGCCTGACGTTGAGTTTCTGTGCACCACTTGCTTTTAGCCATGTCTAATTATTATTTTTTGTATTTTATTTAAAATTTTAAAGTAAAGCATTTATAAAACTTACCAATTACACACTTTAAAGTCGAATTTAAATGAAATACATATGTATATCAAAATTTGTAAAATTTGCTAAAATGCTGTCCAGGTCAGACTACTTATTATTTGCAATTAAATAAACCTAAAACAAAAACCATAAGATAGAAACAAGAAAAAATAACGGTACATATTGTTCACACCATATACAGCGGTTATGGGTAAATATTTATGTACATGCATTTTTTATTACTAAAAAAATGTGCTTATGAATGCAACATATACGAAGTGTGCTAACCTAATGTCCACCACTGTACGTGTTCATATATTTGCTTTGTAAAATTATGATTTTTAACAATTCCGAAAAAGGCTCAAATTTTATAATTATGTTACAAAATTCTGTTTGTTTATAATTTTTGGCTATTTTATTAAATTTTGAACTTTTGTGAGCACAAAATAACCCATTATATTTTAAATACTTTTAGGCAATCAGTAATCTATTAACTTTTAGATATTTGTAGGCAAAAAGTATAGGGTGCCGCATACTTTTTGAACTTCTCATACAAAAAAATAATGGCTTATTCAGTCAAATTGTAAGTACTCACGACTGAAGAGTACATACACTTTTTTGCATTCTAGTAGGCAAACTTTTTTGCTGGGTAATTTCACTTTCACTGTTTATTGTGTCTTTTTATGTTACTCAGCATTTATACTTTTAAGTTTTTTTTTATTAATTATTCCTTTAAATCCCTTTTTGCTTTCAACTTTTTCTGCATATATGTAAGTCAGCTGTTTTCAATGTTGTTGATTTTTTTATAAAAAGATAACAAAAAATCGGTTACTGAAAACGATACTTCTTCGCACGTATTTTAGAATCTGTCGACGTCGAACTGTCGAGAGCACGGCTGCCAGATTTGACGATTTATCGTAATTTTGATGATTTTTGGTGTCAAAAATAGCAAAATGCCGATTGGACGATTTTTCCTTTAAAATTGACGATTTTTTAGAAGTCCAAATATTGCAGTTCTTTTATAAAAAATGGACTATTTCAATTTATGTATTACTTAACTTCTAAAATATTTTATTGTTATTTTGCTCACTCTTTATTTTATAATGATATCTCTATAAATTGATATTCTAAAAATAATAAATGTGAAAAAAGGCCAAGTTCTTATAAAAAATTTCGGAAATCAAGACTACTGACATCAACACTTGGACATAACTTGGGAATATTTTTCATGATTTTACCACTGAGAGGAAAAAAGTTATAAGGGGTTAAAAAAGGACAATGGTTTCAATTTCAAAATAAACATGTGAAATAAAACATATGCATACACTAGGGCATGTCGATTTTATTTTGCAGAAATCGTATAGGAAAAACGTAATATACACGAAATTTTGAGAAAATTCTTCGAAAAAAAACACATTTCTAAAATCAATCCCTTATTGCGCCTCTCGACATGAAAATGTGTTTGCTCTTTAATTTTTTTGCGAGCAATCTTAGACTTAAACATAATCAGGGCTATCATGAACAAAATTCCGCGTGAAATTTCTCCGTTTTCCAATAATAATTTTTTGTTTTCCTTATTACTTGCTATAAGTTGGAATTATTCCCCGTGAAAAATTTCACGCGGAATTTTATTCATGATAGCCCATTTTCATTTTTAAAGTCAATGTCTTCAAATAAGGCAGGCAGTAGCCAAACAAGAAGGTCTGAAGAGGAAATAAATTTTCATGTCGAGATGCGCGGTATAGGGTTTGATTTTACACCCATGGTTTCTCTGAAAAAAAATTTTCTTAGAATTATTTTTTAGAAATCGAGTTTTTTATATTTTTCGATAGAAGAAATCTAATGTATTGAAAAAAGTAAAAATCACGATTTCAGAGAACAGATTGAATGTCTTATTTTGTTATTTTGAATGAAATCACAAAAAACCTGCATATTGTTGTCAATTCACATCATTTAAAAAAAAAACAACGCATGGCACAATCGAAAGAGGTGAGTGCGTCGAATTTTATTGCGTGCATTGCTTGTTTTATATAAATGTTCACTGGTCTTGTCAAAAGCAACGAATTCTCAGCGAATAGTGCGAATACATTTTACTGTGATTAAACACAATGTAATCTTTGTATTTTGTGCTTGTATAAAACTCATACAATAGTATTCATAAAGCACGATATATATTTGAAATGCATTTTAAGTAAAATTTTATATGAAACAGTCATTTGAAATACATTTCAGATCTTACTTTTTCCTAATTTTATTTTTTAAATTTCTTTTTTTTTCTAACACTGTGCATATCGGCATTTATTTTTTCTAAAATTTCTTCCCTCACTGCATTTTTTTTTATTTATGATCATTAAAATCACTTAAAATAAACTTATTATTTAAATGTGATATACAAAAGATCAGCGAATACTGAGTGAATGGTATGAAAGAAATCCATTCTTTCATGCTGCATCATTTCATTTCACTGCTTGTGTTATAACGACATTGTAATAACAGAGTGCGTATGAGCAGAGCAATCAACAAATCGCAATGAATTGTATCATAGCAATAACATTTGTTATTGTTGTCGAATAAATGCATGGCAAAAGCAACGAATTTATGAACTGTTATCAAATGCGAATGGTTTCATTCTGTACTCTGGCCCCGTATTCTCGAATGCCCTAATTATGTACTACGAATATTTTTTTGTATGATTTTTGTTTTGTATAGTGTGTATGCATGTAAGAAAAACTCCAATAAGACGTTTGTTCACTATGAAGATTCAACGAGAACATTATTGTTGTATGTATTAAAAATTAAATTTTTGAGTTAGTGATGCAGAATTAATCCTCACATCGTTCTTCATACTGAGTAAAAGTTTCATGCAAATATCTTATTTACTCAATTTGGGAGAGACAAAATTAAATTTTATTTTTACTTTAAGTTGTGTGTAAATTGAAAACTTCAAACTCGTTTTCTGGCAAACTGGTTTTTTTGAGTTATGACGTTCTTTGAGTAAATGAGAGGTATGAATAAGGTACCATCAAATCCAATAATATTCAAAAGTTTTTAATTATATTCTGTAAATAAATCTTGTTAAAAAGACATTGTCGAATTGACGACCATTAGTTATTACGCATAAGTACATGTAAAATATGATTAGTATCACAGTGCAACATGAAAAAATATAAGCCTACACGGACACCACTACGTCATGAAAGACCAAAAGAAAAAAGACCCGTGTCTTCCAGTTTTGCCCCAAGTCATGCACTTTTTTTATGGGCCCCAAATTTTAATAATTTTTGCATTTTTTCAGGCTCATATCTTGCAAACCGTTCGGACTTTTGATTTACTCTCAGAGGCAAAGTTGTGGCTCTTATCATAAAGAAGAATTGTGAACACATAAAATCAAAAAACGTGATCTTCAAGATCAAAATCGCAAAAAATTCAAAAAGTCGTAGTTTTACTTTTTTTCCTTGTTTAGGTCCAAAGGTAGCGAACCCTTCAAAATTCAAAGAAGCAATCAACTACAACTTTTTAGAACATATGAACTTCTTAGGAATGATTTTAACACCTTTTATTTCATTTGTTTGGAAATTTTTCACTTTTGGGGTTAACCTGAAGTAATCTATTATTCCTTATGAGACTATGGGTGGTATCATTGATTCCTAGACTTGTGCCATTTAGTTCATTTTAGTGACCGGTCATTTTCAATAAACTAGTTAGGTCTTTTTAGTTCAATGATTTTACATCTACAATTCTACATGCATATGTATGAGTGTTGTGATCTTTGACAATATTAAAAAGACAGATTCTTTGATTAAAATGCTTTATGAAAACTAAAATTAATTAATTACTGCCTTATTCATAAAAAATATTATAGGTTTATTGCAGGTTTATTTGACAAATTTCGCATAGAAATACGCCAAATAAGAGCTTAATAAACCTGAAATATTTTTTATGAATAAGGCAGTTAATAAATAAATTTGCTCTATTTATAAAGGGTTTATAAAACTAATTTTTTAAAATCTCATAAATCCAAAATATTTTTGTGAATAGGGTAGTATAAGTGTTTACTTCTTTATTGAATTTGTGGTAGTAGCAAGCCACCCTCTAGTCAGCCTAGAACCATATGTCTCTATGACAATACTCTTTCTCCAGCAACAATTACACTAGTTAAAATGTCGACAACTTTCCTTTTTTGCGCGAGTAGAGTTTTTTTGTTTTGTTAGTTTGTTTTTCTTTTTTATTATGTTGTGCAATAAAATTAAATAGATATATGTAGACGAGGGTCACTAAAATCTACTAGTGAATATTTTTTCAAATATCTCCATATGGTCGTAAAAGAACTACCTTCTCAATAGCGCTAAAGTTTACTGGTAGATTTTCAATGACAACTCTATGTCATATGTCAATAGGCGATTACATTGGCTTGGGTACACCTAGTCAGTAGCACTATTGACAATGTCACTAGAAAATCACTATAATTTTACTATTGACAACGAGCGAGGAAATATCGATATTGTAGACTATAGCCCCTAAAATTTAATAGTGAATCCTTGGTGTCAATGTCTCCATGTGGTCCCAAAAGAACTACTTAGTCAGTAGTGCTACAGTCTAGTGGTGGATTTTCAATGACAAGCTAATGTTAAATGTCAATAGATGATTACATTGGCTGGGGTCAGTAGTACTACTGACAATGTCACAAGTTAATCACTACAATTTCACTATTCGCACTTTCTGCAGGGCATGAACAAGAACTAAATATACATATGTACATATATACATACATATGGATGAGTATAGAAGATAAGCACACAAACAGTGAAAAAGTAAAGCAAAACGTTGAAAACATTTAGTTCACAGCCTCTGTGTTAGTTCATTTTGTCTCTTAGTTCTTAGTTCAAAAGTTGAACTAGTGAGCGTAAAACAATTGAACAAGTTCACTTAGTTCAAAGTACTGAATCGTTCATTTGAACTAGTTCGTTCATAAACTACACAAGACTATTGATTCCGCACGGCAAGGAAAATTCGACGGAAAGAACTATCGCTCGATATGCAAATTGCAATTATTCATTCCTGCTGAGGTTTGCACAGTGATTATAATCGTAATCCCGATTAATCGTACCTTTTAATCGTAATCGTAATCGAACCCATTAATCGCTCGATTACGATTAAAAATTTTCCCATTTTTTAAGCAGATAATTTATGCCAAATTTGCATAGAGGGCAAATTCAACTTATAAAAAATTAAAATTAAAATTTTTAATACAAAATATGTGTGTACATTTGGAATAAACATGTCTATATATATTTGCATTTGATTGGCGCTTTACATAGTGCCCACACCTGATGAATTTATATCATGATGAATGTCAAATTGATATCATGATGAAAATTCATCACGTATATACTCAATTTATTAATATTATGGTAGCGTTATGATATATATCAAATGTCATTTTATGTTTAACGTTTATTTATTAAACAATTTTCTTTAAAAAATGCTGCACAACAATTTTTTCTGACCAAAAAATTCAACAACACGCAAATTAGTTATTTTTGGCAAGTATTTTTCAAATATTTCTTTCATTCATCATGATATAAAATCATCAACGTCTACCCCTTTGTGCTGATATTAATGCAAAAATGACAGTTGCTCTGTCGGCGTCATATTACGAGGTCTGATATAAAATCATCAGGTGTGGACACTATGTTAACAAATCATCAGTACACTTCAACCAAACTTTCAAAAATCATTTGAGAATTTACATAACCTTTTTGGAAATTCCAATAGAATAAGCAATTGGGCTCAGAAACAAGAAACGATTTAAAATTGATGTGCACTTTTTTATTTTCCTACACCTTAATACAATAAAAGTATTATAAGACAAAACGATAATTAAAATCCAAGTTAAGCACTTATTAAATTTATTATTCTATTTTATTATATTTTTTTATTTTATTTTAAAATCGTCGTATTATCTCAAAAATTTTATTACGATTAATACAAATGTTTTTCATTCTGTTGGCAGACAGCTGCATTTTGTTCTATCTTGGGACCTCGCATTATTACAAAAATCATAGAAATACTAAAAAAGGATATAGTTATAAGTGAGTGTCCACACGTGATGGATTTATATTATGGTGAATGAACAACTTCGTGTAAAAAAAACGGTATAAAAATAATGTTTTTATATGAATTTGTTTATTCATTATTATATAAATTCATCAGGAGTGGATACAAAATTAAAATAAAAATAAATTAAGAAAGTCCTAGAAAACTTTTCCTATCAAAGATTGATTTCCCATAATTCGTATTGTTTTTGATACTCATAAGTTCTGATTTACGGACTGATTTTACATCCTTTTCAATTTTCTCAAAATAAAAATATAATTTAATTGAAAAATTAAATTAAAACGCAAACTCAAGACAAAATAAATAAATTTCTTTGGCTGAACCCATACAGTTCGACTAAAACTCATGTCGCAATTTGTTTTGGTTTTAGAAAAAAATTATAATAGATTTTCTTGATTAATCGCGTTTGATCGATAATCGCGATTAATCGCATATTTTTTAATCGTAATTGCGATTATGAAAATCTGCGATTATTTGCAAACCCTAATCCCTGCGGTATACGCTTTCCGTGAAATTGATTCAAAGTCCCTGTTTTTATTATTTCTGACGTGGTATAGTGTCGGCTGTTGTTAAAAAAGCATTTTAAAAGATATATAGTATATACATACGTATTCATACACGCATATGTAAATACATACATATGTATGTATGAAAATATATCAATAAATAAAACAACAAAATATAGAAAGAATAATTACAGATTAATCATATACTACGTTTATACGCACGTCTTATTTGCAAATAAAACTGTAACTTGTTGCGATATTATTGTTTTTATTGCGACTTAGGGCTAATAAATCAGTTAAAGTTTAAACGGTGGTTTAATTGAACTAAACTTTAATTCATATGTGGTTTAAACTCAACAGGAGTAAATCAGTGAACCACACCTCATGTGTAGTTTAAAAACTAATACTGTGGCAGCACTAGAACAAATGATAAAAAACAGCTGTTTTGCAGCAGGCTATCAGTTCTTTGTACAATCAAAAAGGCAAAAACTTTAATAACATTTAATTAAAAGCATTCAAATTTTACTGAGAAAGAAATTATATATATTCTTTGCAAAGTAGAATAGTATAAAGGAACAATAGAGTGTAAGAGAACAAATCGAATCGAATCTGAAGAAAAAGTAGAAGCTTGGAAAAAAGTTGAATGCTTTTTAAATGCAAAACATATGGTCCGTAAGTAATAAAATCATATGGCCTGTATTGGTAGTTTAAACGCCCAATTTTATGCGTTTACAGATGGTTTAAATACTGCATTGATTTATATGTTTGCTGGTTTAAACACATTTTAAACCAAAAACAGAGATTAACTTGAACTGGTTTATTAGCCCTTACTAATTCAGAAGTCTATTCACGATTAACGCACTATTTGCAAATAAAATGCGTGAGGTTGCCACACTTACAAATGTTGGTTAATAAAAAACAATAAATTGATAGAATATTGCACAAAAAACATTGATAGAAGAAAAAAATTACAATAAAAACATATTATTGTTTGTTGTTTTATACATTTACACAGTTTTTTTGTAAACATAAGCAACTTTTCTACACATTTACAATGCCGTATAAACAGAGAGTTAATTTATTTGCAAATATTTTTATTAGCAAATAGTGGCGTATAAACGTAGTAATAGAGAGTAAGTTGGAATAAAGAAATTTTAATATAAGTTAAATTAAATTAATAATTGCATCTATTTGATTTTTTTACATTTTTATAAAAATAAAACAAACGGATTAATTTAAAATTAGCTTTAATTTTGCTAATTTGTATATTTTCCTTACGATTCTGTTCTTTCCGTACGCTCTCAGTCATAAAATTCGAGCGTAAGCAAAATAGAGAAAAATACCACAGCAACGGAATGAAGGATTGCAAATTTTGCTTCCGCACAATGTACCAATTTTCATCGGCTCACTGCGATAGAGTCATAAGTAATAAACCAAAATGACATTATTACTTAATTAATTCTTGAATAAGTCTATATTGCTCTATTACTAATGCAGTGTGGTGCAGTTGTGTAATTATATTTCAATTAGTTGAGAAATAAGGCAAATTTACTTTGTTACTTATGAATTTATTTCAGTGAGCCGACGAAAATTGGTATATCGTCCCAATCGTGCGACCCCAGCTTTAATCGCGGAACGGAATAAATAATTACCCACTGTAAGCCGAAAAAAGATAAGTACCGACCGATTCATTGCGCTATTACAGAGGTACCA
This sequence comes from Tachina grossa, assembly GCA_949987645.1. Classification (NCBI taxonomy): domain Eukaryota; kingdom Metazoa; phylum Arthropoda; class Insecta; order Diptera; family Tachinidae; genus Tachina; species Tachina grossa. The sequence continues at coordinate 127,582,822 of OX465275.1, forward strand.
TTAAATCAAAATCAGCTTATCTCGACTTAAACACTTTTTCGTTTTTTCCACAGATATAATGCATACCATCGAATTTCATTTCTAATTTGTTTTAAAAAGGTACGTTTTCTGCGACATAATTTTTCCGCATTATGATATTTTTCAAGTGAAATGCCGTACTGTCCATTTCTTTCTGTTCTATTATTATATTGTTTAGATTTAACCTGCCTTAAATCAGGCAAACTGCTTTTCACTAACTTCAAAATGAAATTTTTTTCATCCATTCATATTTCACACAGTGTATCACAAAAACGATACTGACTGCCAACAAAGATGTAGTCGCTGCGAAAATGAAAAATTGCATTTGAAGTAATTAAGCGCACACAGATTAAAATATAAATTTCTGCCGCGATAGTAGGTAAAATAGAAATTGTTTTTATTTTCGTCAAACTCACATCAAACCATACGTGTGAGTTTTTTTTTAATAACACTATCAAAGAAGAGTAGAGTTTTACGCGTCAGTTTATGGCCATGCCGCTTTAGCCATGCTTCTTGATCAATATCCTCAGCATTACAATAAACTATTTAACGACGAAGCCAAGCTTGCTTTATATGTATTATTTAGATGCTAGAGTGTTTTTTTTTTATTTTTCTTGTTTAAACTCGAATTTGTGTTAGGGAAGTTTACTTGCACAAATATTTTACATACATATATAGATATAGAAAATCAGAAATTAAACAAATAAAGCTTTCTAAATAAAACTGAGCAACTAACTAGAACAATACGAACTAAAAAGTAAATAAAATTACATTTAAAAAACTTTGAACCGAGTTAGAAAATAAACATTAAAAAGAAATAAACAATTAAGATTAATTTAATAAAGTAATGACGCAATTGTTACACACAGAGCAGTTCGATATCGCTATCGCTTTAAGAAATTATAACGCTTTAAATTTTTGAGTAACTTTTTCTAACTGTGCAAGTCTCTGTTGACATAATGAAACAAAACAAAAAGAGTTCCCTGTTTTTTTTTTCTTTTTGCTAAAAACAATCAACTGTAGACGCGATTTTAGGGTTTTAGAAAAATAACGGACTTTAATTTTAAAACATATTGAGAATTTCAGACATTTATTCTCTCATCATTGTCATGTGTGTTACCGAAGTGGTGTGTGAAATTTGTGGTGAATATTTTGCTCTGCTACTATCAGAAAAGACTTTCGCTGCTACTCTTTGCAAGTTTATTAAATTCAAATTTATTGAATTCGTGCAAATGGTTTGTTTGGCAAAATCGCCAGATAAAATTTATACTTAGTTTGATAAACAAAAAATTCTAAAATTTGTTTAACTTGAGGGTTACACGATCAAGTTTTGCCTTTCAAATTTCAATACATTAACACTTTTTCAGTAATATATACATTCATACTTTTAGAATGAATTTGTTGCAACTTCGACTTCAAATTTTCTTTCCAATTGTGTGTTCAAATTTAAAGGCAAGAAAACAACTGACAAGAATTTCAAAGAGCAGACTTTTCGTTTTTGTTTTCAAATATTCTGCCGACATAGTATTTTTGTGTTCTCTTATTACAAATAATGTTATATTCCACTGAAAAATTCTAGTTTAATTTAAATAAATATGTTTAGGAACAAAAATAAAAAGTATAATGATGGGTTGCGGTTTATAGACCTATATAGAAGCATATCGAAAATAAATTTGTATGGAAATTGCGTGAAGCCTACGTTACAGCTTTCAATTTAAATGATTTTTGACAACCAGTATGTGTGAAAAACTTGAAAGCAAATCTTGCTCGTGTAACTGTAGCGTAATGCAAAATTACTTCGAACATACATAAAAATAAAGTAAGAAAAGAATGGATACAATTAACACTCTACTAGTATAATATAATCAGAACCATCTAACTAACTAGTAATTTTAGCTTGCCTATTGGATAAGGAGCTCTTGTGATATCCAACACTATCACTACTACCACTGCCGCTACCAGATGTCTTCAATATTATTAAAGCACTGGGGCTATGGCGGGAATTGTTGGTGGATTTTTGTTGATGTGGCTGTGGTTGAGTGGTGGTAGTGGCTGCTATGGTTTCATGCTTGGAAGACGATGCAAAACGGTATGAGGGTGAAGGTGATGGTGGTCGAGGCGGTTGTTGGCTGGTGTGTACATTTATGGTTTCGGAAATGGGACGTTGTATTAAATGCACAAGTTGATGGGGAGGTTTGGATTGAATGTGTACTTTGGGTTGGGTGATATTTTCAGGAGAACGATTCAAATTCAAGTTTGTGGAACATGCAGTTGGATTGGTATGTGCTTGGGAGGTGTTGGTTAAAATTTTTGTAGGCCTTATTATTTGGAAAAGGGACTTGGGAGATTTAAATGAAGGTCGCTTGGGGGTTTTGAAAATTGTTTCATTGGCCGATTCAGATGCAGCTCCATTAGAAGTGTGTAAGCTCTCGTTCGTGGAATCTTTCTGGCGGTTCGGTAAAATGCTTTCTAAATGTTTGGGGGTAAATTTAGATATTATACTGGGTGAGGTTGGGTTAGTAGTAGCGGGTAAATTGTATGCATAACTGTAACAGTATTGAAAATAGATGCAATGCAAGTTTTGGGTGATTAACAAGAATATCGTCCGCAAAAGCGAAAATGTATTTATGTAGATGTGAAAATTAATTCAGTGTAAGGGTAACATAGCAGGGTTATTATGACTATTGGCACTGGAAATTTAATGTCTGTGCAGTTTGAATAGTTAAAATAGGTACTAACTTACTATGAAGTTGAGGCCTGCTAAATACCGACAGGCGTTCTTTGTTACTGCCACCACTTCGCGGACTGTGGCCATGAACTTTAAAAAATTAAGTTTTTAAACAAAGTTAAGATGTAAGGGTAAATATTCAATATGAGTTTTTACGTACTATTATAGCCGGAATTCTCGAGCTGACTGGAAGCATCGGTGCGAGTGCTGCGATTATCGTCTCGTGTTCGTTCACCACTTAGGTCACTGTCACTATTTAAACTGTCATACTCTTCTGATTCGGATTTAATAGCCTTCGAACGGCGCTTGTGTCTTTTCTCCGTATTATTATGGCTGCATTCTCCACCGCCCATTGAAATGTTGCCACTACCCGACACAGATCTCTTCACTTTCAAGCCTGAACTGGAGAGGGTGTTGTCGTCTCCACTGCGGGGATCATACATGGGTTGCATGCCTTTACGGTTGAGGGGTATGTTGGCCGATTGGTTTTCGTGTTCTGGTAAATGGAATGTAGCGTAAGGATATATATCTTCAGAGTATTCAGGTATGCGCTCAAGTGCAACAACCGAATCTCCCGGTGATTGCTGACACGATTTGCGCATCGTACCATAGTATTGCTCACGGTGTTGTAGGTCCTTTCCATCGTTGCTGGGCGGCCTCATTGTGTCCACATTGCGTGAAAAGATATGACGTGGATCTGCACATATAAACCAAGAATTATTTTAAATCATTTCACGCAGTGAGACGCACAATTACACTTACAGTTTTTGAAACATATGCATGCCCCGACCAGAGCCAGTATTGTACCAAAAATTGAAGTTATTATAACTGCAATCAGATGGGCATCTCGAAACAAAGAATTTACTTCTGGCAAATCACTCTGATCGAGGTCGCCTGGCATTCCACTAAAACGCATTGTTTCAAATGTGTATTCCTTAACAGTGGACCCTGCATTATTGTGTGCCGTCACTCTCAGGTTATACAAAGTGCCAGCTTCCAAGTCTCCAATTGTGTAGCGAGTCTAAATGAATTGCAGAAATAAATAATTTATATATACATGTGCATTAATATATGAATGAAAATTTATCTGGGATATTTTTTGGAAAACAAATGACATTGAGCTTAAAAGTTAAAAATGTTTGCACTAATTCGTTACAGCGAGAAGGCATTTATTTTCCAACACATTTTTTTTTTTGGTTTTGTTCAAAGCCATTTCTATGATGGGTTGCCAAAGGATGAAATGAAGCCGCTTGATGTACGAATGTGAATGAAACTATTAATTTTTATGATGTTCAACTACTTTGTAAATTTGTTATAAAGTTGGCTGTCGCTATAACAAAGACTTACATGAGACTCTATGCGACTGGATACAATGATCCAGTCGCTTGCAATACCATATCGCTTGAATTCAATGCTGAAATATTGTATGGGACAGCCGCCATCTTGCCAAGAAGATAATTCTATAAGAGCAGAAGTAATATTTGATCGTATTAGATTGTGCTTATTGGGAGCATTTGGTTTGTTTCCTGAAAATATAAAACAAATATTGTTAATTATTTTGCAATATATCATTACAAAACTGCTCACCTTGAGTTTTTGCTATTTCTATGGGACTGGTAGCACTGGTTCCTATTTTGTTAAAAGTAACAATTGTGAATTGATAGCTTGTACCACATTGAAGGTCCTCTAACAGATGAGAATTAACTCGTCTATCTAACTGAATTTCCTCCCAATCTCCGAACTCCTTACGAAAAGTTAATGTGAATCCTCTCAAAGGTGCTCCACCAATATCATCAACTCTCCACTGCAACGACACGGAGTTTGCCGTTGTACCAATTACTGAAATAACTGGTGCGGAAGGTGGAACTAACAGCATAAAATATGTATTAATAATACAATCCTTCTAGCAAAAATCTTTTCTCATAGTTACCTTGAACAAATAACTGGTAGACAATGTGGTCAGAACCAATTGCATTGCGCACCACACACGAGTAGTTACCTTCATGTGATCTCTGTATGCTCCTTAAAGTTAAAGTATTGTCATTGCTGACTTCTAGGCGAAAATGTTTCTTAGAACGGGCATTTAAAACTTTCCATTCGGCATTGGGCTTTGGGGAACCGACAAAAAGGCATGGCAACTTCATGTCCACTCTCCAACTGACACTTAATGTTTGACTAAAGGAAATTATAGCTGCTGGAACCGATGAGCTAGGTATTAGTTTAATCACTGGAGTGCTAGGTCCTTGACCTACTCTCGTTGATGCTGTAACCCAAGCTTCGTAGGTCTCTCGTGTTGACAAGTCCTTCGCTTCGAAATGTCTATTTTGAGCGGGTAAAACTTCCTTAAGTATCTTCAACTCTTGGCCCTTGTCTAAAATACGTATGTAAACATTATATTTGGTAACTATACCATTGGGTCTTCGAGGTGGCAGCCAACTAATTATAACCGAAGTTTCAGAGTTTACAACGGACTTCACACGTTCGGGTGCATCAGGCACTGCTTCTTCTGTGGTACATGATACCGTTGAACTCACTACTCCTTCGCCGGCTCTAGTGAAGGCCAAGACTTGCACGCTATAATTTGTAAATGGCTGTAGACCGTGTAAAACTGTGTTTAGAGCTGACGTTATTTTGGTTTCCCTGCTACCGTACTCTGAATCAAAATTACCAGGTTCATACAGAACTTTATAACCCTGTATGACTCCATGATGATTTTCTTTTGGAGGAGATTGCCATGAAATTTGAATATTCTGAGCTGTTAAGGCAATACATGTAACACCTTGGGGTGGTGCTGATGGTGCGTCTTCCAGGGTGTGACCTAGAGCAACTTCACTTGGTGGTCCATCGCCTTTGACATTAAACGCCGAAACTGTCACAGCATATTGAGTGTACTTCTCCAGCCCTGTTAAACGGAAATCATTCAGACCTTCTCCGCCCAGACTGCTAACTTTAGTAAAGTTTTGAAAATTATCCGCAGAACCATGTTTTTGGTAGGCAATGGTGTAGCCCAAAAGCTCGCCATTCCAACTATCTCGTTCGGGGGGACGCCAAGTTATTAGCAGCTGTTGTGGTCCCAAAGGTTCTGCGGAAACATCTTGAGGCCTACCACTAGGAGCCTCGGTATCAGTTTGCACAAGCAATATATCACTAGGAGCGCTCGTACCTAAATGATTTTCTGCATATAGGCGGAAGTGATATGCCTGAGCTGGACGCAAAGAGCCCACTTGGGCAGTTGTTTTCTCACCAGGCAGCAGCTTTTGATTATTACCCTCATGCCAAACATCTGAAACATATTATAATCATTAATGCATAATATAAAGGCTTTTTTTTTTTGTAGCTAGCATGTACCTCCAGCCTTTTTGTACTGCAAGATATAATTCGAAATAGGCTGAGAATCACGGTTATTACCACCCAAAAGAACACTGTCTTGGTCATTTGGTGACCAAGCCAGGGTAACTGAACGACTACCTAGGTCTGTGGCATGCAAATTGACTGGAAAATTTGGAGGTTCTTGTACTTGTAGATGTATGACGGCTCGATCGTGACCATACGAGTTGCTGGCAATGCAAGTATACTCCCCACGATCACTTAGTATAGTCTGCAATATGGTTAATTCTGATACTATGCCACGACTCAAGGGAGAGTCCTTAATGTGATAACGAATATCAAATGCAGGATCGATGCGATTAGCTTTAGCGCGCCATGATATATCCAAGGGCTGGTCCCCATCAGCCTCGCAGCGCAAGGTGACACGGTCACCTCTTCTAATAGTTATTTGTTTTTTTGACACCGCTACAGTGGGTCCCACTTGATATTCAGATTTATGTTATTAGTTAGCTTTAACAAGAACAAAGAAAAAGTGTTGCAATTTACCATGCACCGTGAGCTTAATAAGCTGACTGAGACCCGCCCCTATCCCGTTATTGGCCTGACATAAGTAGCTGCCTTCATGCTCTCTACCTACTTTTGGTATTATGAGAGATCCATTGTTGTGCGTTTCAACCACCGACTTGGAGTTACCATTTGGTATGCTATAGCTTAGCTCCCTATATTCACCAGAGTCTCCTAAATAAGTACATATTTTAAAATAATTTTGGGCATGTAAAAGAGCATTTGTTTAAGTTAATAGCATTTGTTAGATTTTCTCCTTGGATATTATTTAGGAAAACTACGAGTATTACTTACCAATTAACTGTTTCCACTGTACAGTCGGTACAGGAAAACCATCGGCTTGGCAACGTATAACAACTGGATTACCCAGTATGGCATCCTGATCAGCCGGTTTTATTATCCATCGAGGTGGAACTATTACACAATTTGTATTGAAATATTATTTTAAGAAATACATGATCTCAGTCTTCTAGCAAATTGTGCTCAAAGTCAAGTCATGCATTTTAAATATTCGCTTGTAATTTTGTACAAAAATTTGATTATACATATATTTAATAATTAATTAATTTAAATGATTCCAATGATTAGACTATATAACTATTATCGACTTACCAGAAAAAACTAAGAAATTAATTTAAATTTTCTAAGCATCAATTAAAATGATTTTTTTTCATATGAAATTATAACTAATTAAATCAAACTTAAATGTGAAGGTGAAAGAGTACTGAAATACAAGTTTAAGAATACACGAAATAAAAGTTAAACACAAAAAGTACAAAAAAAACTCAGGTAAAGACATTAAGATATAGTGTTGCAAAGTGCTCATCTATTTGTTTTTGCATTTGAATGCAGTGAATCAATACGAGGTGCTCTGTGTTGTGGTGCTCGATCCGTGCTGCGTGCTTTATTACTTTGGTGGCATGATTTGTGCTCTCCGTGCGCTGTAACATTCTTAATTAGAATATATTGCATTTGCCTAAAGGGGTGAGGTATTTCTGAAATATTTATTAAAGCAAAAAATTCCTACGGTCCAAAGTTTTAATCGCCTAAATAGATTAAATTATCAGGATCACTGATACTTATTTCTTATTGTGAACAGTATTTGAAATAGAGAGTTCCTACGGGTCTGTGTGAATAATCGCGAGCTGCTCTTTTTTTGATCTTTCATATTCAGAAATACAAGAAGCCTAAGTCAGTGCAAAAACTTATATTATTGTAATAGTGTAATATTTTATAGATAATTTGTGGATTTCATTTAGTAGTAATATATCGATCACATGAATTTGTAACAATTGTTACTTGAAAGCAGTGTTACCATATGTGAAGATTTATCTTATTTTTGAAGTTTTTAGACACGTTAAAAAGACTAAAAGATTACTTAGCTAAAAATAAGATTTTAAAAAATATGATATTTGGTACTTTAAGTATATTATTGAGGTTTCTTTTCACTAAAGTACTTACATATGTACATATTTTCTTATGTGCCTCGCATATATCTTAAGGAACGGTCACAATTGACAAACATTTGCCCAAAAAAGCGTAACCACTAAATACTTATGAAAAAAAATTTAATTCAGACTTAAATTTATTAAGTTAAACAGTTCCTATGAATAAAAAAAGTATTTGCTTTTTATTTAAAAATTTGTTTTAAAACCCCAAATTTGTATGGATATCGCACTTGATCAACAAGAGGGTATTAACTCAAAATTTTAAAGTTTTCAGTAGAGACGAAAAACTGTTTGTAGTTAAATTTTTAGGAGAATTTGAAAATACAAAGACATCATGGTAAGCAAATTCCATTTGAAAATATATTTACATTGTTTTTATTTGAAAAGCTTGCAATTATTGGGGAGGAATATCTATATTTTGGAAAGAGTCACCAATCAGAAAAAAATTTAGCAATTTTATCATAAAAACAGTCACATTTCGAATTAAAATTATAAAGTAAAACAAATTTTATCAACAAAAGAGTGGTCAAAATACGTTGAAAGAGTCACCAATCAGAAAAAATTTGAGCAATTTTATCATAAAAACAGTCACATTTCGAATTAAAATTATAAAGTAAAACAAATTTTATCAACAAAAGAGTGGTCAAAATACGTTGAAATTTTTAGATAGATAGATATTGATGTTGTTAGTTTATTTCTTGAAAAAAGTGAAAATAAAAAAATTTTGACTTAATACCCTCTTGTCGATTGAGTGCGATATGTTTTTTTGTTTTTTAAACAAATTTTTAAGTAAAAAGCAAATACTTTTTTATTCGTACTACCCATTGTCATAGAATGCAATATTATTGGCAACTGTTTAACTTAATAAATTTAAGTCTGAATTAAAATTTTTTTCACATGTATTTAGTGGTTACGCTTTTTTGGGCAAATGTTTTCCAAGTGTGAACGTACCTTTAGACACACATATGTATTCTTTACACTAAACATTTTGTGTTATTTAGCTTAATGTTAGTTATATCTGTTAGTTCGCTGAAAACACAATAAATTTTAACTGAATTTGATTTTGAAAAAATCCTAATGTATGTGTAATTCGAGTAAAATCACATTAAAAGATTTTTAATGAAGAAATAAGATTTTTCTTGGTCGAATTAAAGATTTTTTAAAATTAAATATGGCAACACTGCTTGAAAGTGTTCATTAACTCAAAAAGTTTTCAAGGAGAGAGCGTCCAAAGCGAGAGAAAACTTAATAGACAAAAAAATTCTTACAAATTATTAACAGGGCTGTCAGATATGGCGATTTCTCGCCAAACGTGGCAATTTTTCAACTTGGTTGGCGTCCAAATTTTTGGTTTGGCGACGAGGCGATTTTTCTGGCGATAAATAAATTTGTTGGCGATTATTATGGCTATTTTGTAAACAAAATTGAACTTCAAAATTATTATAATTCAGGAAAATTAGTTTGTTGAAGGAGTAGTTTCAAAAATAAAGTCTACCAAAACTCGTCTGCAAGAAGTTAAAACAATTTGATTTTGATAATTTTTCTTGTATTAATTATAGTCATTGAATTTGAATGAGAAAAATTTACAAGAAATTGTTTTTGGCGATTTTATTGATAATCTTGGCGATTTTCTGATAAATTGTGATGCGATCATTTTACAAAAATTTATATTAAAAAGTGTTTTATAAAAACAAATTTATTATCAAATATTTACTAAGAAGAACTACATAAAACAGATTTTTGGCGATTTTTAAAATCAATTTGGCGAAATAGGTCGGATAAAATCTGACAACCCTGATTATTAAGACTAAAATTTTTATATGCAAGAATTATCCAAGCAATTGTTTTGTGTTTTGTGTTCAAATTAATTATTTGAAAAATATCTCAATAAGGAAAACTCAAAAATATACATATCTTTATTGACCAAACGTGTATTAGAATGTAAAAAGAAATCATAGTTTCTTAATTTATTGTTTTTTTTTCATTCAGCCAAATGAATTAAATTTTATTTTCAAGGAATTTTGTTTGTTAATCATATCTGATCAGAGATGCAAAATGGAATTTTTGTATTTATTACTAGAATAGAATTAAAAAAGAATGAAAAAATTCATAAAAATTGTAAATAATACATGAAACTGTATAAAGTCTTTCATATTAAATGACGTTTTTTTATAATTTTGTAATTTAAAATATTATCAAACAAGATTATCGAAAATACATCAGAAGAAGTAAAATTGTATCACGATTTCCATCCATGGTTCTGATATGAATACAATTTTTTTGCAAGTTCTTACAAGATAACTCTGAAGCAGCGTGACCGTTTGACCGACTAAAGTGGCAATTTGCCACTTTCTCGACTGCCTTGCCACTTTTTGTCCCCTTTTTTTTTAAGCTAAATCTGCTACTTTTTGTGATATGTTGCCCCTTTTTGCCCCTTTTTTCAATTGTACTTTTTTATTTATATGAAATTTTTGCACAAGATAAATTACGGAATGCATTATTATTCTGCATGATTAACTGAAAATACTAATTTTTTGAGTTATGACACTATTGAACTGGATGTACGATATGTAATTTATGCCTGTAACATAACTTGTCCAATGCAGTTTTAATTTTCTTGTTAATATTCTTGTTGGTATAATTTCGAATTAATTTTTGTGAAATAAACATATATTTATGTTAGCACCCTAAATATTGGTATAATCAGTTTTTAAAATTTCTTTTAAAGGTTCCTCAAACACCAAAAATTATTTTTATATATTTTTATATTATACATACTACAGATAATATCTTGGTTATAAATATAATATCTTATATAAATACGACACATACTTTTTGTAGTACACTTTTCAGTATCGTATCGTCTACCAATATTGCTTTAAAAGAGACATATTTTTTCGTAGATATGCACAATATATGAAATTGCTTTTTTAATTCTCAGTATAAGATTTGTAAATCGCGTTTTGAATTCGCTTGAAAGCAAACAACTTTCTAATTCGTATATGTTTTGTAGTTCCAAGTACACATGTACACAATCGAGTCAAGTGGTCGAAATGAGACCACGGGGCGATCCTAGTTTATAATTACATATGTACATACATATCGTCGCTTTTTACTAACCGACTTAACTGAACCTTTTTTTGAAAAATGAGTTAAGTCCACTACTAGACTTTATGAGTCATAATAGACCTTGTCTACAATTTGTATGACTGTAAACATTACTGTTGAGCCTATAACATTAAAAATATTTCAGATGTTTCCATACGAATACATGTATAAAACAATCATAAAAGCTGCTCTCCTGTAAAATTTTTAAAATGTTAGATAGGTCAGTTAGATAAAACAGCGACGATATGTTATATTTTTTGTATTTTTAATAAACTAAACAAAACCATCTCATTTAAATTAATAAAATTACATGTATTTTTAGTAGTTATATAAACACTATATGTATATGTAATACATATAGATATAAATCTTTAAGGTATCATAATGTACATATCGCTCATTTACTTCAATAGTGGCATAACTCAAAAAATAGTTTTTTTGAGTTAATAATGCAGAAAGATTCGGCATTTCGTATTTCATATTTCATACAAATAGCTTGTGCCATTACCTCCTGAGAGAAGATTATTTTTTCATTTCTCCATTGTTGTATGCAAATTGAAAACTTAAAACGCGTTTTCTGCAAAACTGGTTTTTTGGAGTTGTGCCACTATTGAAGTAAATGACCGATATGTAATATGTATGTGTTGTTTATGCATGCAGGTATTAAATTGTTTTGAAATAAATTCAACATAATATATATAATATAGATATTACATGGAATGTAAACTTTTATTTTTAAATAAATTGAACATAATACATTAAAAACAAAAGTTTATTGCAGTTATTTAATTTTTTTAAATGTTGCCCCTTTTTTTTAAAAATCCCCTTTTTGGTGCTACTTTTTTTTTAAATCCCCTTTTTGTGCAACTTTTCGAAAAATGTCATCGGTCACCCTGCTCTGAAGTAAATTCATTTCTATTTTGTACGCCGACGAGCGACGAAAAAAACAATTTTCTCTCACTCTCTTTACATACACAATAAACAGTGTGACCAGATTTTTAAATTAAATTAAGCTAATATATTTTTAGAGAATACGCAATTTGGATTTAAAAATTCGAAAGAAGCTAAATCCATTTTTAAAAAAGCTAAAAAAGAATTTAAGAGCTTAATAAAAATTTTGAAGCTAAATCCAGAAGAAATAAGCTAAATATAGCTCAAAATTAGCTAATATGGTCACACTGACAATAAACAACTTTACAAGGCAAATTCATGACAGGTAAAGTTAATACTACAACAAAATACAAACAATAAAAACAATATGGTATTTGGTTGTTGCCTTGGAGGCTCGTATGTCAAAAGCAGCTGATTGAAGTTACTCCAGCAGAGATCTAGGCCATGATGGCTCACAACCGGCTGAGCATAGCCGTTGATAATTTTAGTCAGCTACGCCGCCGCTGGAAAAAGTTTGGTTTATGTTGCCTGAAAAACAGCCGCCGATTCTTCATGTACAATTTAATCTAATAATTATTTTATCTATTTTAAAATATTTATTATATGACATATTTTCATACGTTTATTTTAATTGATATGTATTTGATCGTACCTAACCATTGTATATATATTTCATTGGTGCTTTGCCAAATCATCAGTAGACTTCAACCATATATTTTGAACAGTTACAAACCTCTTATCTTATGGACAGACTTTCAAAAACTATTTGAGAATTCACAAATAATAATATATTTGAAAATCACAAAAGAAAAATAAGCGTAGTAGGCTTAGAAACTTTAACAAAATATATGGTTGAAGTCTTCTTAATGATTTGGAAAAGCACCAACCAAATATATAGACAATGCTAAACCACAAGCAAATAAATTTCAATGAAAATAAACTTATGACAATATGTCAAATAATAAATTTCTTAAACGTTTATATACTTTATTTTTCATTTTGCCGTATAAATACTTTTATTGCTATCAAATGGATTTTATATTGTATAAAGGTGTAGAAAAATAAAATATACGTATTCATATCGAATATAAATTATTTGCTGGGTGAATTCTCAAATAGTTTTTTACACAGGAATTTTTGAAAGTCTGTGCATAAGATAAGAGGTTTGTGACTATTCAAAATATTTGGTTGAAGTATGCTGATGATTTGGCAAAGCACCAATGAAATATATAGATAATGCTTAACCACCAGCATGTAAATATCTGCTGTATTTATTTTTTAATTCTTTTTTTATCTTAAATTTTGTATTTCATGTTATTTGATTATCAGCTTCCGCCGACAAGTTTTCCAAGAGCTGGCGCCGCCGAAAAAATTGTCCGGCGCAGGTCTGTATATGTAAACAACTTTTGATATACGAGCCAACAATTATATGAATTCGCCTTGAATTAGGCAAAAAAAATAGATCAGCTGTGTTTTCAACTTTACCTGTTATGAATTTGCCTTGCAACTTTATCAATTATAAGAGCTGAGTTCGCTGAGTAAATTCGTCGTTATTGTGCTTCACACGACGAATTTACGCAGCGAAATATTATCGACGAATTCGTCGATGTGGACGAAATTCGTCGTTCGTCCCAATTGTGTTCCTTGCATAAAGCATTCATTTACTTTTTCGTATCTGGAAGAGTAATTTTGTAAATTTCTGCCCCGCTCTCTCGTTGCTGGTTTCTGCTCGGAAAGTAAATGAACGGACCTATTGTTAGACACAATTGAATTAATTATAAACTAGGAGCTAACGTTACTGAATATTGGCTTTTGTGATAAAGAACTGCTCTTGTAAACAATATTTATTATTATAACTAGCTAATCATTTAGCGCCGTAAAAAATTCTATTACAATAAAAAAATTAAATGAAAGAAATTATTGATATTTCTAACCGAGTAAAAAATTAGCTCTAATAATTTTTTATTCTGAATATAAAGGTAAAAAACATTTATTAGTCTCAATTGAATTATTCCTCATTTGTGAACTTTAGAATACAAGCAAACAATTTTGAATAGTTTGCGATAAATATAATAATGTACTTAACTTTTTTTATTCTGCACAAATTGTTTTTTATGTGAGCAGAGTTTACCAATGATTCTTTTAGAAACAACAAATTTTTTCGGATTTTGGTTGTATCAATTAATTATTTTTTTATTCACAATTAAAATTTTCCCTTGCAGTAACTAAATCAAGTGAATTTTTACACTTGTCGCTATTGAAAAAAATGGTGCTCACAAAAGCTTTTTTTTTATTCATTACAACATAATTGTGTGCTAGTTTTTGAATCCGACAAAATTCGATTGGCTACAAGTTTTCACAACAAATCTTTTAATATTGACCTAACGTAGTAATTGTGCATGAAAAACCAGGCTTAAGACATGCCTTAACTTTAAAAATTTTCCATCAATATTGGTATTTAGGTTTAAGCGAACAAACTCAAAAGATGTTGAACTTTAGAATACAGAAACAGTGAACAAATTATAACCTCTAATTTATTCAAGAGATATCTACCGGTGTTCGGAAGTTTAACAACTAAATAAAATGAAATAATGCTAATTGGATCACATCTTCTGAGCTACTGATACGAGTAAAGGTTCAATTATACGTGTCATAATCATAACCATTTAAAACAGCTGTTCGAGCCAACCTTATGCGCAACACTGTATTTGATTATTGGCGACTTGCCATCAGCGTGACCGTTTGTGCTACTAAAGTATAAATTTGCTACTTTATTACATTTTTGAGATACTTTTAGTGACACGTTTTTAAAATCAGCTAAATCTGCTACTTTTTATTACGCTTTGACCCTTTTTGCCCCTTTTTAGATATACCATTACTTGATTTAATTTTTTCGCAACAATATGCTTGTATATTAGTATTATTTCTTAAGACAAACAGCGTTGTCAACTCAGTGCTTTTCGCACCGTTTTAGTGCTTTTTGAAAATTTCGACGCGAAAAATTTTTTTTGGTGCTTTTTATTTCTTGGCGGTGGCACTTAACCCAAAATTTAAAAAGGATTTTCCTTATATAATATATATATTTCATTTGAAGTCTAACATTTAAAAAACATAAGCACTGAAGTTAAATGAATCATTTCAAAATATTCTAATAAGATTTGTACAAAACTTGGTTGAAGAAATACGTGCATTTTATTCTCAAACTTTCACATTTTAAGCACAATTAATGGAAACAGTGTTTTGCCACACCACAAAGAAGACATAATGCAAGTATAGTCTAATAACGAAATATTTTCTAGTATATACAGTAAATAGAGAATAATTCACTTAATGCAATGGAGAAACTTTGAGCTCGCTATCGAGCTTTGGGCAGAAATAAAGTCTTATAATGATTCATTTGATATAAACTCGTTTGGGGCATTATCAAAATTGCATTCCCATCAAACTTTAATGTTTAAACGCAGAAGTTGATCACGTTTTTACCTCTATTACTTTATTTAAGTCTAATATACGTAAAAAGTTGTCCTTACACTTGGCTTTATATAAAAGCGGTCTGAAACGAGAAAATTGTGTTACTAATAGAGCTGCCGTTTTAGGTTACATATTTATAACCTACTTCGTTCCTTTTTTTCTAAAATAATAGTACATACACCCAGAAAAAAGATTGGTTGGAAAACGGTTAGTCCGATAAAATATCATTTGCATTAACTATATTTCAGTTCACGCTATCAATTTTCTATTAATCTAAAAAACAATCCATGTTCATTGCCATACGGGCATAATTGTATCAAAGATATGATTGTGACAATACTTAAATTGATTGCATCAACCGAGCGTATGCTTTTGTCATGACTAATGAACTGATTGGTTAACCCAACCGAATAAAATATTACGAATTGGATTTTACTACCAACTTTTGGTATTAGCAACTAAAAAATTTTCGTTCTATATTAAAATTAAAATAAAAACTATCAATCAGTTGCTGCAACTAACTAGAGGTTGTGTTTACTATCATAGTTTATAGCAGCAAATTAAAAAAATTAACTTTTGTGACTTTCAAAGATATTATGATTTGTGAATTCTCAAATGGTTTTTGAAAGTCTGTGCATAAGATAACAGGTTTGTGGTTTTTCAAAATGTGTGGTTGAAGAAATGTATATGAACATGCTTCACCATTAGAAAATAAATTTCAATTAAAATAAACTTATGACAATATGTCAAATAATAAATTTCTTAAATTGTGTATTTTTATTTGCGTTTATTGTTTATTTTTATTTCAGCAAGGAAGGCCAATTTTTCTTTTGCAAGTACCAATTATGATATTGTTTTAATTATATTAACCAAATTTTCGGTAGCAAGAATAACATTTATTTCAAATTCCATACTGTCAACCAATTTTTTCTGTTGCTGCAACTATTGGTTTGAGGGTTATAATTAAAATATAGTGGTACCACAAGAAAATTTCGGTCGCTATAGCAGAATTCTATGATAGTTGCTGCAACCGCCAAAATTCAATTGGCAACAAATTCGGTTGTCACAACGAATCTGTTTTCTCTGTGTATAATTTAAGTTTATATAACTTGGTCAACTTGCAAATTACTTTTTTTTTTTTTAATTTTGTAACTTTGTTATTATTAATATTGCGTTTGCTGTGAAAGAATGTTTCCACAGCATTGTTTAATAAAAATCAAATTTTGAAAGTCTTGATTTTAAAAAAATTAACTACTACTCTCATCGAGTGCAAAATCTAATCAGCAAGTCAAAAAGACTTACCAACTGCTGCTAATTTGACTAATTTCAGGTGATTTGTTTCTTCGTTGACGAAAAAAATTAAATTTTTTATAATAACTTAAAAAGGTTTCGTCAAATTGATTTTAGAATTCACTGATTCTCATAGAATAAAAATATTTATCGGATGCTTCAAATTTGAAGTTTTAGGGATAAAATGCAAGGTTAACCGATTTCTATATTTTTTATATACAAATTTTTTTTTTATAAAACAAAAATTTTCATTTAGTGCTTTTTACTTAAATTACGCGTTTTTTCCTGGTCTCAGTGCCTTTAGGGCCTTTCTATATTAAGGTAACGATACGTATGTACTACATGCTTATTGTTTCGAGTAAGCAACTTCTATATTGGTTTCTTTTCTGCTTAAGAAATTCATCAGTATATTTCAACCCGAACATTTTTGAAATAAGCTAAAAAACTTCATATGGCACACTAAATAACAAACAGTAAAATAAATATGAGTGATGCTTTTTCTTCTGACGGACCTTTCTTTAATTTGGAAAGATTTTCGTCATCCTACGTCAAATAATTTTACTTCGGTATTTCTTATACATATAAGATATTCATGAATTGTTAACTAGTTTTTTTTAACTATAAATTGTTAATGTTTTTATTATATTTTTCAATTATTACTTGCAAATAAACTATAATCTATGAAAAAATTAACAAAACTAACTCAAAATCGTGTTTTTACTTTGAATTTTTATTTCTAAAATAGTTGCCCCTTCTTTGAAAAAAATCCCCTTTTTTCTTTCCACTTTTATTTCTTAAATCCCCTTTTTGTGCTACTTTTCTAAATTTCTCAACGGTCACACTGCTTGCCATAACGTTATAACCAGGGACAAGGGTTTCATGCAAATGCATGTCTTTTCCCTCAACACTGATAATGGTAGGAACGAAATATCTTTACGGAACAGTGAATTTGCCTAAAAGTGGCATCATTTTGTCAGTGCATATTTCGCTTAAAATGCATATTTTTTGCATAATTTGGTCATAAATGCACATTTCTGTCTCATATTTTGTTATAAATGGATGCTTTTGTGTCAAATTCAAATATCAAAAAATATTATTGTTGACAAATTATTAATGCAAAAGTGGTTTTGGTAACATTAGCTATTTAAGCCGAAAGTTGTGAATTAATTCTGCAGAAACTTGATATTGTTTTTAAAAATGATAACGGATTTAGTATTCAATTCATTGTATTGATTGAGTTAAATAAATATACCAGATTATGTAAAACGAATATTTAAATTGGAGCCACTTACATCCACAGACGTTACAAGGCCTTTTTTTAACGCACAAAAGCCTTCTAAGAACAAATTGATTTAATTTCACATTCGAAAATATAAAAAAATATAAAATTTTTAAATGAAAATAAATAAATAACAACACTTTTCTTTTTCTATTTATGTATCGCTCCTATACAGCAATATAAACATATCTCGAAGATGTAAGTTTGGAGTTAACAATAAAAAAAACAGTTATATGATATTTAATCTTGTGAAAAAATTTTATATAGAAGGCTTGTACTCCCACCACTTGAGAAAAGAAAATATTTTTATATCATTATTAGTTGAAAACTTTTCTTTTGAATAAAATTTTTCCTAAATACAGTAGTTTTCGCTTATAGTCACATTTAAAATTGCACAGAAATTGTGGACTATATCGCTAATGTGACTATAACCCTAATTTTTTTATATGCCAAGCAGAGGTATATAAAAGAATTTCCATACAATCCAATTATGTCAATTACAAAACAATGTTGTATTTAAAAGGCACATTTGTGTGGCCTTTTATGCAACAATGTTTTCTTCTAAAGACATGTTCTTCTACTAAACAGTAAATGGAGGTTGAAATTTAGATTCATTTTTTGGTTTATGACTTAAATAAATAACTAAAAAAAATCTGTTGAAAATTTTTGTGACTTAACGCGAATTATTTGCATACAATTTGGATTTTGACTACCACAAAGTTGGTGCATATACTATGTCAAATATGACTATATCGTAAATGGACTATATCGTCAACTGTTTGAATGAAATTAAGTTCAAAAGTCAGAAAAAACATTAAATATGGACTATATCATTAATGTGACAATATGCGGTAGTGACTATAAACGAAAACTACTGTATGTGCATATTTTGCGTTTTTGATGTCATATTTTAGGCGCCTAAAATATCTTTATTAAATCATGAAGTCCTTGTCCCTTGTTATAACCATAGAAGCCAATTGAATTTTAGTTTTGCGCCTTAACCATAAACAGCAAATTGCTGTTTATAAACCTAATTTTTTTGTTCTTTTACTTTTTCGTTTGCTTAAGCCCCGTTCAGACTATTATACAAGTATTAATACCTTCATAGCATTTTACGATACAGAAATCTAAATACATTCGTTGCGACTGTCAAGAAATCTAACGTAAAATCACATATTGCGTTCAGACCATCACACTTCAAATAAAATGTGTGATACAAGCAGAAAACAAAACAGCTGTTCAATGTTCTGTGCCGCGGCGGCAAAGCGGTTTCATGCAGGCGGGGACGTGCCGGCACTTGAAAAAATTCAGCAGTTAAAAATATTCTATGTAAATAACAGAAAAAATTTAAGAAAAGATATTACAAAAACGTTAAAAAATTACGTCAACGAAATATACTTCCATACGATTCACTTATTCAAAATTTTGAGCCGATATACATATGACAACACATATTACATCAATGACGACACGATATCGGCGGCGAAATAGCCGACTTGGAAATTTGGTTTGTGTGAAAATGCAACCCTGATCTAATGAAAAGTATTATCTGTTAGTTATAGTTAGTTTTCTTTAAGCTATCAGGGCTACCGTGTTTAATGTCAATAAAAATGCAATTTATTACATGTTGTCCCGACGTTTCGTGAATTTTTTGTTCACTTTTTCAAGGGATGTCGTCTATTTAATATAAATAAGAAAACAACAAAATATTGTGGACATTTTCATATATAAAAATATTTTTTATATAAAACAATGTAAGTTTTACTGTATTTTTTAAAATTACATGAATACTATAGCAATTAAACTTTGTTGAAAACAAGTGTATTGTGAAAAAATAAAAATAAAAATTATAAAATGTTTTTCCCCTTTTGGTGTATCACAGGTTTTTGACAATTGCTAATTTGTAGTTTGCGCTCAAATTGTCCGTGTCCCCCCGACATTCACCGTCCCGTATTATCGTTTAGAAAATTTTCTAAAAACGAAAAAGTTTATGGGATGTCAAAATTTGTATCGTATTATTTACCACTTTGATGACATTTTGAGTTCAGACTATCACACTTGCACGTATTATTTGAATTTTTGACAAGTATAAATACAAAGTATAATAGTCTGAACGCGGCTTTAGCAAGTTTTAATTTATGTACATATATCTTTCACGTAAAACGTGCACGGTGGTCGTGAAATTTAAACAAATGAAAACATAAACATCTGCTTATATTTATGGCAGCACTAATGAATCAAATATATTTATTGTTATGGCTATTATATATATTATGGTGTGACACAACTGACTAAACTTTTGATTTAAAAAGAACAAATCAACTTTTGTTTTTCTTTGCATACACATTATAGGTCTGCACAGATATAACTGTTTGCACCAGTTTTACGTGAATTGGTACTTGGATGTACAGGTACATATGTTAGTCGAAACTTATTGGTGCAAGCAAATCAGTACCCCTCTTCTTTCTCCTTTCATCTCCCTTTCATACACTCAGACGAATTTATGCCGGGAATTTCTACGAACGAATTTGTCTTTCGTACCAGCAGGCCTGTCAGATATGGCGATTTTTCAACTTTTTTCGCGACATTTCGCTGCATAAAACTGTAGTTGTATTCCTAGCAATGCATTATATGAAAATATCTTTCAGAAAAAGAACGGAGAGAGATAGGAATAGCGCATTAGCTTTTGCAAACGTTGACTTTTGTCATTGAAAGAAACAATAATTTGAAGAATTTTATTGTACAGGAGATATTAATTTAAAATTTGTCCTCAAATGTGTGGAATATTTAACGATTAAAATTTTATCAGAAGTTACATTACTTAATGTTACAGCAAGATATTATTATATCTACTGAGATCTACTCAGTGAATATATTTGAATGCATTTAATGTACGAATAAGTTTGGGTTGAATATAAACAAATTAAATAAAAGGGAGATCAAATGCTGTTTCTAAAACATTTATCTAAATAACAGATCCTCGGAAGTTTTTTCTTTATTCCTTGTTTCCAGATTTTAAAAAATCATTTGCAAGCTGATAATTATTTTCCCGGTAATATTTAGAGTGGGAATGAATAAAAAACTTTTTTTAAAAAATAGAAAATATAATAAGACCGCCAGACGCTATTTCGGTTTTTTATGCCTCTGAACTCGTTATTGATTGCCTGGCCAAAATTACATTATTACTTAATTAATTCTTGAATAAGTCTATATGGCTTCATTACCAATGCAGTGTGGTGCAGTTATGTAATTATATTTCAATTAGTTGAGAAATACGGCAAATTTTACTTGTTACTTATGAATTAATTTCAGTGAACCGACGAATATTGGTACCTTGTGACAATCGTGTGATCCAAGCTTAAGGATTATCAGCGATCGTGTATTACATGTTTAATTAAAATTTGCTTGTATGATGCAGAGCAGTGATTCATTTTCGAACAGGAACTTACTTTTCAATAAAGAGAAACCAATGATTACCCCCCATATGCAAAAAATAAAGTGTGCTTCAAGTGTAAGTTAAAAGCGGTTTTTGTATGGAAATTTTGTTTTAACATGCACTTCAAGCACACGTAATTTTTTTTTGCATGTGGGAGTACATTTGCAACATTATCTGTAAACATACAACATTGAAGTTTATGATCATGAGGAAGGGTGCGAACAGAGTGAGCACTGATGCAGAGCGGAGCCGAGCCTACTTATTGACGCTTATTTTCATGCGAGAAGAAATGTGTATATAACACAGTGAATGCGAGAATCAGCGCTGAAATTCTGTTTATTCCGTGTTTTGTTTTTATGTCATTTAGTCTTGTTGTTCAAATGTGTGTATAAAATTGCTGTACACGGTAATGGATTCATCTGATGAAGAGTATTCTGCTTATCCTAGTGTGATTAATGCAATTATTAACACAAATCAGCACTCATCAGCTTTGCTCTCTGCTCTTGTCGGCGTTCACTGTGTTATACACAAGCTTTTATAGCCTTTTCACACTTACTCACATCTTTCATCTTTCATCAATTTGGCAAGATGATAACATTTTCCCATAAGAATTATACAGGGCTGAATGTTCAACATCTTTCAACGTCTTTAAAAGATGTTCCTATCTCACTTTGTTCCGTTCAACATCTTTCGATTATTTTAGTGTCATCACTAGAAAAAATGTATGCAACTATATATATACATGCATACATACTATAAAAATATATACATATGCATGTATGTTTGTATGTATGTATATTTCCATATGCATGGACATATTTACATACATTCAAGGCTACATTTTGGAATATCCTTCTCAAAAAAAGATTCGTAATTACTCTAAGATTTTATTATATACATACATATGTATGTATATGTATGTATATAATAAAATCTGTTATATATTTTCCAAATCGAAATAAATTACATAAAAGTAGTTGCAAATGTCTACGCGAAATCTTTGCGGATAAAGTTTGTAATATTTTTTCATTATCATTGTCCGCTGGCATAATTTCAACTAATTCTGCACATTGTAGCATTATTTGTTTCTGCTCCTCAGGAGCCAGCAATTAAATCAATTTCTACTGAATTTTTAAATTGCATATTATTATTTAATTTTTAGTAGCTCACATTCGTAAAAATAGTATTATAATACATGACAGATGAAAGATGAAAGATGTTGTAATGTGAACAGGTTTTTTCCATTTTCAACATATTCCACGCATTCCTCAAAGATGTGAGTGAGTGTGAAAAGGGTATTATTTGTATTGACTTGTATGTAATTAGTTCTATCGCACTGAAAATCTTTATCGCACTGACAATCTCGGCTCGGCTTTCAGCGCACCCTAAACGTGTTATTCATATTTTGCTTGATGATACCAACCTCAGAGAGACTTGGTTTCTTGCTGAATTTGTTCATTTATTTACTGATTTTTTTTTATGTAGTATGCGACATAATGAAAACATGTCGTGCGCAACTAATTACTTTAGCCAAACTTCTTAATGGAATGATACAATTATGTACTTAGATAAATAATGGCGAATTTTTCGTGCAACCTCTTGCGTAAAAAATATTCTGGCGGCCTCTTAAAAAATTTACAGGCAAGGGAATAAATAAAAATATTTTTAAGAATTTTGAACTTAAAAAAGTTCGCTTGTTGTTGGTTAAGATAACTTTTTAAATTCCTATTCATTTTAAGGGGCGTTATATAAGAACAAGAAACTACAAATTTGAATTATTTTTCTTAGAGATATCAGACTTATTGCTTGAAATTTAATCAATGTCCGTGAATAACACTAAACTCAGTAGGGTCACAACAATAATTCCTTCTGTTCTATATGAATAATATTAAATGATGCAATACAATCATGGTGGTTACTAACAAATATTGTGCTTTAATTAGGAAGTGATCGTAAGAATTACACATGTGCTCCATTTATATAGTTCTGATTGAATTTACCGGATACGGAAAGCATGGCCACATATTCAACAGATCCAGCACGGTTTGTTACACGACATGTATAGTTGCCGTTGTGACGCGAAGTGACATTGTGTATGGAGAGAATGCTTGAGAATGGCGCATACTCATTAATTGTCAACGAGGGATCTGGCGTTTTAAAAACACTATTTCCAACACCACTGTTCGAGCCATGTTGGTTGTTAAGTCCATCCAAGCTGCCACCAACTACACTGCCGCTTTGTATAGAAACACCATCTTTGAGCCAAGTAATATTGAAAGGCTGGTCACCTTGACTGCTCGAGCACATAAGTTGTGTTCGCATACCCTCGGTTATTTCGTCTTCAAAACTAAAGGGTGAAATACGTGGCGGAACTAAAGAAAGTTTAAGAGAGACATTTTTCATATAGTAAATTACAGATTTAAAATAAAAAATATAAATGAATACAGTTCGGATTCTCGGCCAAATAAATAGACGGGATAGCTTAACAATTTTTAAACCAAAAAGTACATAAGGTTTTTATATACATACATATAAATATTAAATACTCGTATAAAAATTTTCATGATTTAAATATGAAGTGGTCATGCAAAAGGATATATAGTAAGATTGCTAAAAATTCTTGCTACATTTCATGCATAATTTTTTATGGACTACATGGATTTATGCATAGTTTGATATAAATGCAGCATACGTACATACTTATGCATTAGTACATATACAATAAAACAATAAATGATATGCTTTTTGTCATGCGTTTATCATATACCATTAACTCTTAGCTGTGCAGAGTGCGATACGGTTGCGGCATCGTTTTGGACGCGACAGGTGTAGGTGCCGCTCTGAGCCCTCGTCACACTTGTTATGCTGAGGGCACTGGTGAAATCATCATTTTGGCGAATTGTCACTACGCCGGCGCCTCCTTCACCACCGCTACTACCATCATCATTCGTGTAGGACATGGCACCATGGGCGTGGGCACGGTCATAGTTGATCGATGTCGTATGTGAGCCGGAGCCCGATGCAGCAACGTCACCGGTACCACTAATCCCACCGCTAACACCGCCGCTGTTGCGTGCACTATGCGTAGACTGCATGACTGCAATCCCCGCCGTATCTAGAGGTTTTCCATCCTTGAGCCAGGTGAATGTGAGCGGTAGATCACCGGTGCCAATGACACATTGTATGCTTGTACGATCGCCGACATTGAGATCGCGGGCGAATGAAAATGGTGTAATCTTGGGCGGAACTAGAATTTTATACATGGACATGTGTGAAGTGTTTGTGATCTTTATTTTTAAAATTTCTTTTCTAGTTTCATCTATTCTAATGTGGAATTACAAAGTTAATTGTTTTTTCTTTAATTTTTTATACATTTTAAAGAGAAATTGCGAACTTTCTAGAGGGTCTTTGATGGTTTCGAAAGTTAAAAAAATCATTTTCAAATTCGAACTTAATTTAGAGTTTAAAATCGCAGATAAGATATTTAACGAAACAAACAAAAATTTCTTTCTATCAAATGTATGCATTTGAATGAAACTTTTATGTCTATGTGAAGCAAACTGTCCACCTTTATAAATGTGGTGAGGAGCGTCGAATATTACAGTGATTGTATGTAGCATGCGTTCGTTTTTAAAAACATTTAACGTACAGGGACTTGCTAAATCAACAGGGATCAACAAAATCATTCAAGTCGAAGCAGGGGGAAATAAAACTACTTTCCAACTGTATCAACAGAAAGAGAGAATCTTAAAATAAATAAAAAACATAATTTGTTTTCCATTTCGTTGCGGTATTTTTGAACGTATTAGTTTTTCTTTTTATTGCGCTCAGTTATGTAGTATATTAAAATTATTATTTGTAATAAATTTAATTGTTTTTTATTTGTGATTCTAAAAATTAGAATCACAAATAGAATTAACAACCTGTTTTTAGAAAACATAAGCCCTTTCGTTTTTATGTTTCGTTTATAAACGATAACGTTTAAAATTTAATTTTTATAAAACACTAGCTTAGCCCGACAAACGTTGTATTACCCTCAATTGTGTTATATTTTTTTCAACTACAAATTACTCCACACAGTGGTCACTTGTTGGGTCAGAAATAAAATAAAAACCTACCGGATATTGACTCGAACCTGTGCTAAATATTTCTGCCACACAGCGCTTATAGTTCCAGAGATCATGCGTTAGGAACAAACACACACTACGATTTTATGTATATAGATATTCTAAAGCTTTCGTTTTGACATAAAAACAACTTTTTAGGTATAATCAAAAATTCACACTCACAAAATTATTACAGTAAAGGAATATAAAAAATAATAACTATTAAAAAAAATTTTCTATTAAAATTTTTAAATAAAATTAATTTCAAATTAATTTTAAATTTTATGAATACAGGGGTAAGCATTTACCCATTTAAACAGATTTTCATTGCATTTCGTATTTTCCGTTGTTTATTAGAACTAATTTTTTTTCCTATAACCTTTACTTTATTTTGACTCAAAGGTTAAATTTTTTGTGATTTGTTTGACAGTTAAATTGTGGAAAATAAAGCAAAAATTATTTGTTTATGCTGAATTTGGTGTTGATTCTTTCACAGAAAAATTTTAGAAGCCGGGAAATATATTTGCTTAGTACGGAAGTCGAGATTCGTTCTTGCGAAAGTTAAATCAATCCGCTTATAGGAAAAGCCATTTAGATTTTTTCGTTTAATTAATTTTTTTGTAATTTATAGTAAAAAATAAAAGAAAAAAATAGTTTTCCATTGTTTAAAGTCAGTTCTTTCTTACATTAAAAAATAAATAACATTTTCGTTAAAGTCAAATGAAAAATATGTAGACTGATTTTTAATTAATTTTACATCAAAAAATTTTATGAGTGTGAAAAACTGAAAGCTCTTTTGTTGTCACACACATGAAAATAAATAAATGTTTTAAAAACTTTCGTTATTTTATAGAACGTATACACTTATTAACAGCCTGTTTTTAGAAAACATAAGCCCTTTCGTTTTTATGTTTCGCTTATAAACGATAACGTTTAAAATTTGATTTTTATAAAACATATTCTAAAGCTTTCGTTTTGACATAAAAAGAGCTTTTTAGGTATAACGAAAAAACACACTCACAAAATTATTACAGTGAAGGAATACAAAAAATAATATCTATTCAAAAAATTTCTATGAAAAATTTTAAATAAAATTCATTTCAAACTAATTTTAAATTTTATCAATAAGGGTGTAAGCAGTTTAATATTTAGGGCCAAACCCACGATGTCGACAACGTTCGACTTGTCGCACACTTACACTCAAAACAAAAACAAATTTTAATATTTTGTTGTTGTTTCAAATGTATATGTGCGATAAGTGGAACGTTGTCGATATCGTGGGTCAGGCCTTTAATTGATTTTAGCATTCAATTGGAAATCAATTTACCCATTAAAACAGGTTTTTATTGCGTTTCGTATTTTCCGTTGTTTGTTAAAACTAACTATGTTTTTTTTCTATAACCTTTATTTTATTTTGACTCAATACTTAAATTTTTTCTGATTTGTTTGACAGTTAAATTGTGGAAAAGAAAGCAAAAATGAACTGTTTATTCTGAATTTGGTCTTGAGTCTTTCACAGAAAAATTAGAGAAGCAAGGGGAACATCTTTGCTTTGTACGGAAGTCAAGATTCGTTCTTGTGAAAGTTAAATCAATCCGCTTATAAAAAAAAACCATTTAGATTTTTTCGCTTATTTAATTTTTCGTAATTTATAGTAAAAAATAAAAGGAAAAAATAGTTTTTCACTGTTTTAAGTCAGTTCAGATTCGAACATTAAAAATTAAATAACATTTTCGTTAAAGTAAAATGAAAAACATGTAGACTGATTTTTAATTAATTTTACATAAAAAATTTTATGAGTGTGGTAAACTGAAAGCTCTTTTGTTGTCACACACATGAAAATAAATAAATGTTTTAAAAACGAAAACATAGTTTCATTCGTTATTTTAAAGAACTTATACACTTATTCATTTTCGAAAAACAGGCTGTAATTTTCGAAAAACAGGCTGTTAGAATTTAAATCAGTGGTCACCATGAAGAAAAAATGCTTTAAAGCAGAACAGCACTAGTACATGTTCATTGATGTTCCACTGAAAAAAATCGCTCTTGTAAATGTTTAATTGGGTATATGAAGAATATTTATTTGTATGGGTTAATTTTATATTAATGAACGTTTATATGTAATGGTGCCTAAAACTGTATGTACTAGTTTTTTTTTTTAATTCTGGATACATACAAGACACTAGGCATCTACAAAAATATTTAAGGCAAATAAAAACTTATTTTCCAACTCTATATTCCACATATTTTTTGTCACTTTTTTATAGATATAAAAAGTGAATGCTATCAGATTCCTCAGGGCAATGGGATGATGGATACTGTTCTAAACACAGTAAACCTCGGTTAATTAACTCATCAAAAATGTCATGATATTTGGGTTAATTATCCGAGAAAGGTATTAAAGCGAAGACGTTTAATTAGCCCATAGAGGTAATTCTGAGAATCTGCTTAAATACCTTTAAAAATACATTTATCCAGACGCACTGTGGTATGTAGCACACAATTACTTGAAATTAAATGCACATACTAATGTATTTCTTCAAATTAAATATGTATATTAGTATTGTTATATAAAGCAATTCTTATGCTCCTTTTAGACACGCAAATTTTACTTTGCAAAGTCTTAATTCAGCTGTGTGAGAGACAGAGGGAGCAATACTGTCTCTTTCTGTCAGTACTGTCTTATTCTCAGCTGAATTAAGACTTTGGAAAGTAAACTTTCCTTGTCTAAAAGGGGTAATATTACAAAAAATAAATACATAAGGCGCATATATTCGATTGCAGAGTTGGATAAATTTGTACTATGGTAGTTTTCGGCAAATACACGAGGAGATTTTAGGGGAAATTTTATTTTGGGGTAAAATATTTCTGGGAATGGGTAATTAATCGAAAGTTAATTAAGCGTGAACTTTTGTGTGAAAATGAGTATAAGAAACGCGGATTCAATATTTGGGGTAAATAAGCGATAGAGGTGTTTAACCGATGAGTAATTAAACGGGGTATACTGTGTGTACATAACATGAAAGATTTTTTTATAATTTTGTGGAATAATCGACTTTTATTTGAAATTGTTGAGTAATGCTGAGGTTCGTATCCCAAGGAAGCCAACTTAGCTTTATTCATTATTTAATTGTTAGATAAACACTAGAAGATTCCTGAAAATAACCATGGATGAGCTTTGCCATTTCTCTCTTCCAGACTCAGTGTATGGTAACTTCGAAGATAATACAATTTAGTGATAGTTGATCATTCGATAACTTTTGGATTTTATGTAATCTTTGATCTCCAGAAACTTAAAACAAACGTCTGTTTTATTATCTGTAATAGCTGTAGTTACAAACCTGAAGAAGAGCAGAATTTTGTATTGATTACAAGGGGAACCTTAAACAATTTGAAAAAAAGCAAAGTTTATTAGCTAAAAAATTTAATTTTGACATTAATTGGGAGAAGAGACCCAAAAGATTGTAGTTACATCTGCAAATTTGAAATGCAACAAATGAGTGTTCATCCTAATTTTTTTTTTTTTTGATATCTCAATCTATCGAATGAAACACACTACCACATACCACTGATTGTTGTCTAATGATCGATGAGCATTCCTTATTGTAATGGTGTTTATTTTTCTTAGTCGGAATGTAATCTAGTTACGTTACGGGCTAGTGGTGAGATATCCTTCGCTAATTCATGTATTAATTGTAATTAATTAAAATTTCGTCTTGTGGCGGATACGGCCTTAAAGTAATATTGCGTAGAAATAAAAAGTTGCAGTTCGGCACCAGTTTTAGTTTGGCTTAATCCAATTTACAAGAATCAAGTTTATGATTCTGTCCAGCCATATTGTAAAATTGATATCTGCGTGTTGTAAAGGTAATCGGTGTTATAATGACCGTCAAAATCTGTCTCTCGATACTTGTTGTTTATATTGCAGCTTGAAATTGCAATTTTATTCACACTCCTAGTGAAATGTTGTATAGTTTGAGCAAAAGTGTTTGCCATCCTTTTCAGATTGGATTAAAATATAATAAAAAATTTGCTCTCAGAATTTCGAAGAATCTATAATGGATATATTAAAACCTCTTTATGAACATATATGTATTATCTTCTTCCATCAAAAAGAAAAGATAACATAATCACCCCTATCGTGAATGACAAGTGTAATTTTGGTTTCCATGAAATTTTTCTTCCCCACGAAGGGAAAAATGCTTTCGTGAATCTCCCGTGAAATATTATTCCCGTTTTCAATTCGCAGTGAATGTAAAAAGCAGAAAGAAGGTTTGTAAGGCTTCAAAATTAATTGAAAATAGAAAAAATTTAAGTTTAATGGTAATAACTACACAAATTTGGGGTTCCGAATTAAATTTTATAGCTGTAAAGTTGAGTTTTTAAATACTCTAAGTGAATGGGAAAAAATCCTTTAGTATTGAAATTCACATTCCATGAAAAAAGGATGTTGCAGAGAATTATTTTTAAAAGTTGTGAACTTTATTTACTAACCTTGTCCTAAAAACAAATGCGTAACATGTGCATAATTAGTAAAGGACAAACGACAATGGCAAGACTGTTGTATATTTAGAGATGACAATTGAGCTTTCATTACAAAAAAAGCTTTTAGCAAAGTTTAATACGATGACTCAAAACAATTCACATATTCCATTTTCACTGAAAATTGAGTAAATAAACCAGAAATCTACATAAACTTACACCACAGACAGTGTTGTTCCGTTTTACTAGTGTTTGTCAGAATATTTACAATTGACTTTGGTGTTATTTGTTCATTAATAATTATCACTTGTAATTTGGCCTACAGAGCGATACGAACTTTAGCCTAATCTTTTAATATTTAATTCGAAGGAAACTATCGAAATTATACGATGTATTAATTTAGTTAGCCTTGAAAAATACATTGAACAAACCAAGGGGAAAAGTGAAAAAATTCCCGGGAATAATTTTCTAGAGAAAAAGAAAATATGGTGATAATTGATTCAAACGTAATCGTCCTATAGTAAGGAGTAGTGTATGGTGCAACATTTAAAATTCGTTTAAATGGTTACATAGTCACCATTTTCGTGATGTATCGTCTTAATCCTTAGTGATTTTAATTGGGAAATCGGTCTAAGAACTTCGTTGTGGTTGCCCTATAAAATAGTGTAAATATAATTTTAATTGTTCTCTCCAATGCAACCGCCAAGTCACTTTGGAACCAATGCCGTTACTATACCTAGATATTAACTTAAGCTTAATAAAGCATTTACATTATATCGAAATCTAGTGCTCACGAGATTTCGAGCTAAATCAAACTGCTTTTTACTTGGTTTCCCATACAATACAAAATCTAGTTTGTTAGTAGATTTGTAGACAATCTACTTTTTATTTTATTACCCTGCACACATTTATATAAAAGATGATTAAATTAGCTACGGTCTGCTTAAAAAGGTATGTGAATTAGCTACATTGCAGTTGTTTGGTTGTTGTTCTGGAAATTTTTCGGTTAATGGGTTTTGATAAATTTCAAAAAAAAAAACATGATTTAAATGAAGATTTTAATTAAAATCTTCTAAATTTTGTATAGGTGTAAATGCCCTATAACTGCTATTTATACTTTTGAGATATGAGTCCCCTTGTGTTCGAGTGTGTAGTGTGTAACCCTGTTGTGCAGGAGGTTGTCAGTTCGAATCCCAAGAAAATTTCTGCTTAAAAATAAATATAATTGCTGTTGTTTGTAACAAAAAAAAAAATTTAAAAGTTTTCACCGCAATTCCATTTATATGATATTGTTCTACACCAAATAGGTCCCTATAAGATAGTTCAGTGAAAAGTCACAAGCTACATATAGATTATCACTTAAATCGAACACGTAACTAGTCTTGTGTCAAATCCATTTCCTGTAGGGCTTACTTATGATCCCAATTTGGTGAAAACGGGTAATATTTCGAGGGAAAAAATTGTTCACGATAGGGGTAAATAACGAACTTAAGTGAAGTAAACGGTTCCGGCTTCTAAAACTTACTTCATCGCAGGACTTTTTAAGCAATCTATGGGTCGATTACATGATTTAGTAGTTCAGCTAACGATATGTATGTTTTGAATATAAAAATAATGCTGTCGCAAACAGACGTACTCACATACTACCTTTTATTATTTGCTTAGGAATAAAAACCTTGCACGAGCAAATATGACTGCCTGTACGAGTGTGTAGGTGGGCATTTGTGGATTTATAAATCGACCACACAGCTGATTTGTTGCACTTAGCGAACCACAAAGTACATGTAAATGTTTGTCGGAGCTAACGACCGCATGGCACATAAACAACAATGCCCCATAATGAGGATTTACGCGCACTTAAATTAATGTTGAAAACCAAACATACAACTGTGGCGGGCGCCGCACCTAGCGCCGCGTTCAAATGCAGGGTGCAATTTAAAAAAATTAAATGATATTAAATCAAAATTAAAATGTTAAGAATAAATTAATAGAAAACGTTTAAAGTGGTATTATTTTTAAAAAGAATTCCAAAACACAAAAAACAAACCATCTCTTATGAAATTTAAATAAAATTTAAATAAAATTTTGTGCATTTCTTATAATTATTAGTTTTATTAAGAAAACAGGTGCTGAGACAATAAAACATATTGATGGTAGTAGAATATAAAAAGTAGACAATATTTATTTTGCATATTTGTTTGCTTGTTTGCTTTTTTTTTTTAATATTATTACTATTATTATTTTATGGTGCAGCAAATATCGTGCAAAAATTGATTGATTGTTATTCAGACGAATGTTAACAAGTCAAAGTGGAAGAAAGGAAAATAAAACACAAACAATAAAAGGAAACGTTCATAAGGAAAAAAATGCCATCATGTACAGTGGTGCAATATAAATGTTCATACAATACGCGCACACGCATACATTCATATATGGCATGTATGCAAATGTGAGTGTGTGTGTGTGTGCTTGTGTAAATGAGCAGATGCCACATTTAGTGGTGTGGGTGCATGGGCGAGTTGTTTGCAGATGCATGTGCATTTTTAGTATAAAAATGGCAAGCCAACAAAAGAAAAATTCTTTTGCTTTCTTTTATGAATACTTAAAATATAAAAATGTTATTTAAATATTAAAAATTCTCAAATACAAACAATAAAAACTCATCGGCCGAAATAAAGTGACACGATTTTAAAAATTATAATAAAAAAAGAATTTATATTAAAAAAAAAGTTCAAAGTTCATTTCAGCTTTTTAAATAAAATTTATCACGTGCTTTATATTTTTATTTGTAACATGGATTTGGCAGCCGTGTGTATGCTGTGTGTGTATTTGTGTATTATAATTGAAAAACTTTCTATGGAAAACAAGAGACCCAATGAAATGTTTTCATCTCTTCATCAATTCACAAATTTCGAAACTCATTTCATTTGCACAAGTATAAAGCTGATATCATATGTGGAAAATATTTGAGGAAATAAGAGCAGCAGATCTTAGATGTCGGCGGATAATAATAATTTTTTTTGCCGGCAATAACAAGACCTGAGGGAAATCTTTGGGAAACCAACCTACTAGCACAAAATTTAAGGAATGAAACGATTTGCAAAAATATATCAGCTTACAGAGAGCATAGTCCTTTCAGCAAATATGAATGTTTGCCAAATTGCACAAGCTTCTATTTAATTAAGTAGACAATTTGCCTACATACCATATACATACATACATATGTATGTATGTACGTAACTTCACATAGTATTATATGTGTCATTTATTATTGAATCAGTTATTTGCTTATTTCCTCAAATATTTGCTGTGTGTAAATATCTATATTATGTATGTATGTGTGTACATATGGGTGTGTGTGTGCAGTATGTAGTGAGTGTATGTATGTATATGTAATTTACATATGAACATATACCTTACAAAAGCAAACTCCTGTTCTACTTACAATTACAATTAGGAAAAATGTTTTGTAAATTTCAATGCTTTTATGTAAATGAACTTTATGTTCAGTATTTAATTAACACTGTAACACAAATTTTTAGCAAATAAACATTCACTGTATGCATGTAGATTTTATTAATTAATTCACATAAGACTCATTTAGTTTAATACTGTCATATGGGAAAATTCCAGAAGCAGTCCACCAACCAACAACTTCTTTTTATGTTATACTAGACAAAATATATAATTTTATAAATTTATATCAAAATATGTATTTTGGTGACCATGAATATCTAAATTATTACCAAATCCTACCCTACCTTAGATCTCTTAATGTAACACAAGAAAATAACATATATCAGATATCCATATTATTAATTTATAGTGTTTTCACACTAACATGGTTTTAATAAAATCAACTGTTAAAACCTGGTTTTACGATACAAATTGTTCGTGTTAAAATCAACTTAAAACCATTTTGGAATTGGTCTTAAGTTGGTTTTATGAAATCCAACCTTGTTTTCGCTGTGCTAAATTCAGTGCTGCCAAGTTAAAATGACCGGAAGCAGCTGATAATGAATAAAGGCCCAACTATAGTATGAATAAGCTAGTTTAAGCAACTGTGCGGTTACATATAAAACGCATGTGGCAAACTATAATGTACTTAACAAACTTTTCGTCAAGTTTCGTCAAATGTCATTTGCTTAAGTAAAGTGCCAAACTGAACGCACATTCCGTAAGGGAACAACTGTTTGTGCATCTTTTAAACTCAAACAAGCAGCAGCAGAAAATATTCATTGATTTTAAATATTTTTTTATTGTTTCTTATTTTAAACTCGGAAAATAAAGCAAAACTTTTATTTTCATTGTTTGTTTTACAATACACATATACACACATACGCATGTATATACTTATGTATATTCACTGTTGTACTTTTTAGCAGGCAAAACAAATAAAACAAGTAATAAGGTGATGGATATATTTATATGTGAATTTTTAATAGATTAGGACATTCTTTCAAGTTAGTTTGATTGAATTGCATTCATTTAGGAGTTATGAGAAGAAACAAAATTACAACAAAATTATTGACAATACCTAGATGTGCAGCTGTGGCTAAATAATACTTAAGTGCATGTAAGTACATTATGGCCACCTAAAAGTCATATCTGAATTGTTTAAGCATTTGACAGACTTATCGTTCAATTCTGACATTAGCTTAAGCCAGCTTATTCATATTATAGTTGGGCCTTAAGAACAGATGGATGCAGCTGCAATAATAATAAAAAAGGTGCAGAAAAAAAAGGAATCTTTTGGACGGAAAACAACAAAAATATTTTCATTGACCTCTGGGAAGTGACGACATGACTGACATCGATCCGCCGATAAAGTTTTATTTTGTAATGTATTTTTACATTTTTTATATACTTACAATAACTTGATTTCCATCCACTTCTTCACTTTGTATAAGTAGTTCCATAATTTTAAAATATATATTTACAAAATATTAAATAATTTCCATTTTACAACGCATTGTAAAATTCCTGAGCTTTTCAGTGCAGTTTGTATTTGACAAACTTTTCAAAAATTTTCAACAACAAATTGCAGAAAGGAACCATCTTTCGACGGAACACAACGAAAATATTTTCATTGACCTCGGGGACGTGAAAATCTCAAAGAACTTACAGAGATGTCACGAGACGGAAGATAATTGTGTTTTCAGACGGTCCTGCTCACACAGTCATAAAATCCTCTTTATTTTTTTTCGCGTGGCATTATTTTAATGTACTTTTATACTTTGTGCCCTTATTCGCTGCGTGAATTTTGTAAATATATGGTAAAAATTAATATTTTTTAATGAAAATGCTTCAAATGAAGTTTGTAATCATTTAAAAATAAATTTTTATCACTTTTTTAATACTAATACGTGCGCAAATGTATTTTCATTTTATACATTGTGGTCTCATTCGCTGTGTGCCTTTTGTAATTTAAAGTTAAAAATTAATATTTAGTTATGAAAATGTTTAAAACTGAGTTTTTAATCATTTGTAACCTAATTTTTAACTACTTTTATAATCTTTTGCATATTACGTTTTTTAAGTTCAACACTACAAAATCTTTTAATTAATTTTGTAAAAATGTTCATTCGTCCATTTCACTATGTATACATTTTCTAATATTTGTTTTGATTATTTTACTAAAAATACTTAATAACAAACACACTATATTTGTCCTATTTTAACAGTGATCAAATCAGCGGATTTTAGCTTTCTTCATAAGTCATTTTCTTCAACTCTGGTATACTTTGTGGTGAAAATAGATAATATGACTGACATTCATCTGCCAATAAAAAAGGTTTAGCTTATAATGCATTTGTACGTCTTATAAAATAAATTTTTATAAAACAACTTGATTTCCTAGCACTTCTTCACTTTGTATAAGTAGTTTTACAAAATGTAAAATAATTTCCATTTTAATTGGCATTGTAAAATTTCAAAAAACTGTCAAATAAGTCTTATAAAATACAGAAAAAATACAGGAAAAAATTCAGCAAGGTATTTCCATAGGAGATTAATTTTGTTTTGAGCAAATTTGTTAGACAACCTGTTGTTTAAAACCTAAATTTATCAAACTTATGAACGCAAAATCAGCTGTTTATGTTTATAACGTTAAAACCAGGTTTTAACTTTAGGTGTGAAAGCACTATAGGACACGTTTTAAAGGTTAAAAAACTATTCGCGAAATATTTCCCAATACTTGTTAATATGTATGTGTATTTACGCACACAAACATACACATATGTATATGCATAAATTTTTGGATTACATAGAAACACATTGGCATTGCTTATATAATAACATTTATTATCTCCTAGACAAACTAGAAACTTACCAAAAAATTTAATTATGTTAAAAACAGATGTGATTGTCTGTTAAGCTTTGAATTTATATTCAAATACAATATAACGTTTTAAAAACTAATCACATATGTACATACTTACATACGAGGTATGTTTGAATGTTGAAAAAATCTAAAAATTTAGGATAGACTCAAGATCTTCTGTTAATTATGGCGGATCTGAGGGTTTAAAATTGATTTCTTGACTGTGAAGGAATGTAAAAGGGATTTACAATAAATTCACGTATTTCGTCGCATTTCTTCTTAAACCACGTAAGCGCCATTTTTGCAAAAATTACTTTTTTGATTTTTCCACCCGAATGAATTCTCATCTTGACAACTTTCTATATTTAAAGCCATTTTCAAAACCTCGTAAGGGCCATACAAAATGACATTTGTATGCAAAAACGACTTTCGCATTTTAAGTTGCAAATATTAAAGTCTTACACGCATTTTTTTAATTTTTGAGATGAAGAAAAATCTGGAAAGTTTCAGGATAAACGGAGTACATGTGGTGCGGCGCCAGGCTCTCAAAGTCAGTAACTTCGGTAAAATCGAGACTGTTCGTCATGTAACTAAAAATTTATATGTTCTATGCAGCACAAATGTTCCTCAAACCCCCATTATTATAATAAAATGCAGCTCACTTTTCTCTAGCCAAAGCTCTATCTCGATATGTAAACATGGATTCTATACAAAAAGCCGTTCTAAATCGAAATTCGTTTTCGGACCGTAAGTGGTTAACGCATGCACATAGAGGGTTAACTTCTGAGATCGACCCCAATTATGTTTACAAAATCAATATTTCTCTTAAAGAACTCAAAGCACTATCTCTGCTCTTTATAGTACGGTAGCTCCCATACAAACTGTAACACATACATACATATGTATTACATATGTATGGAAAAAACATGAAATTTGTGATATGTTACTTTTTTGACGACTGAGAAATTTGAATACCTGGGGAGTTATTATGTATTTCGATTCCAAAGAAAGTATTTTAGTAATACAATGTATAAGTATACAAGTACAAATGATTTCCTTGTCGAATCGAGATACCTAACAACCCATCGATTTAATTTTTAAACAAATATAATTAAATTAAAAATAACCTAAAAATATAATTTTACGTATAGGAAATGCATTTAAAGAGATAAATCCGGTTTGTTAATTAAGTTCAGTGATGGATTTACGTATAGGACAGTTAGAATCGGGCCTAGGGTGGCATCGTTTTAGGTGCGGAAAAATTTTAAGAACCCTAAAAATTAACATTTTAAACAGTTTGAAATTGATAATTTTTGTGAATTACTTTTTATGTAAATCAATGAAATATTTTGAATATAATTCCTTACCAGCTAATTTATCGGTGCAATATAAATTTTTTTATATTTTTATGATTTGAATAGGCTAAAAAGTTCGTATCGCTTTTTAAGCCAATGTGTTGTCAGAATATTTACAACTAACTTTGGTGTTATTTGTTCATTAATAATTATCACATGTAACTTGGCTTAAAAAGCGATACGAACTTTAGCCTATTCAAATCATAAAAATATAGAAACAAATTAAGTTCGAAAAATAATAATTAAATTAAATAAATTTATAATTTTTGAGTTTTTTGATTTACCGCCTTTTTATAAAAAATATTTTTTCATTGTCAATTATTATACAAACATATTTTCCCTAAAGAAGTTGCCCATTGTGGCAACGAAATATTGGAATCTAAATAAAATTTGTTAATTCTTTTATAAAAAACAAGATCTCAAGCTTAATAAATTTTTTTTAGTTTAAAGTGATAGTATTCTAAAGTACTTAAGTAGATCATTGTGCATTGTTGAGATTTAACGGCAGTTCGGGTAAGTGTAATTCACATGTTTGTTTACGAAACCAGAACGTACTCTAAATAGGAGGTATTGACAAGCAGCGTTTTATAATTTCTGATTTGCGTAATTGCTTTTGCTTATGCTTATGAAAATGTAAGCAGTTCCAGTCAAGGCGAACGCATGAAAAGTAAAGTTATACACAACCGTGAATTTCAGCAGCCATCATGTTGGAACAGCTCTCGGTTTGACTGACTGCTCCTTTAAATAAATTCAGATGTTAGATTTTCGTTTTTTACTAGACTATACTTTTTTTTTTTGCAGAAAGTGTTACTGAAACTTAACAACGACAGCTTTTGAATTAAAATGTGGTTACGTTCAGATTATATTACCAAATATTGTTAGCAAAAAGTTAGGAGTCCCTGTTAGTTATTCTGAAAGAAATGAAAAAATTTTTTTACTTTACTTTAGCAAAAAAAAAAAAGTGCATGAAGGAATAATTTGTTCGGTGTAAAATGTAATTGAGATTTGTTTATATGGCTGCTTTATTGCCATATATAATAAAGCGCTTTCACTAAGTCTGAATTAGCTTTTGGCGAAAAAATGATAACACCATTTTTTGACGGCGCACTGATTTTCGAAATATTTGTAGGTTTATAGAAATTAATTGGTCACTAAAATCGCCAGACTGATTACAGGGGTTCACTTACCTTTGGTAATACTATCGAACCTATACTGTCAGGACCGTGCGGGTTTTTTTTTACTTTTGCACAGTGTAATTTAAATATTTATGAATTGCATATTTAATTTTAAATAGCCTATCCCGACCTTTAGAGCAAAAAGGGCGGGATATCTCCCGTGGCCTAGGGCGACATCTAACATAAATCCGTCACTGATTAAGTTACAAATTAATTAACGTCGTGGTTTCAGTTGCAATTTACTAGTTTAATACAAGCTCGTTTACATGAACTTTTTTATTTACCAATGTAATTTTTGCATTATCTTCGGTTTATTTGTTATATATTTTGAGCGTCACAATGGACATTACTGCAGTTATAGAATTGACTCGGGAGTTTGTAGTGCAAAAAGTATTTTCTAAAAACTCTCTCATACAGCAAATAAGTTTGAATTTTTGTGAGCTCAAGAGCGAAATAAATAGTTATAAGTTTCTTTGTATACATTTTCTATACACGTTTTTTTAAATTTCAAGAGACACAATTTTCAAAAACACTTAAGCGACAAATTTGGCCACATTTACTTCTGAGTAAAAATTAAAAAAAAATGTTTCTACACCCTTCACAGAGTCGCATGTTTTGTAAAAGAAAAAATTGTTTTTAAACCGATATTTAAAAAGTTATTAAGTTTTTTGCGTTTCCTGCAAAATGAGTTGTTGGCGCTTACGTGGTTTAAGAAACAACCCGACGATAAAAATTCCGACAACCTTCAGTTGTTGTAGGAAAGTTCAAGTGATGAAGGCATAGTCACTGGTCACTGAACTATACCGACTTCAGCAGATGCTAATCTTAATGTAACATCAGAGCGCCCTCCTTCGTCGGTATTGTGTAGCAAAAATCATCGGCGAAGTAAAATAACCAATAAAATGGCTACTAAACACAGCTTCAAACTTTAATACGCCTCCTTTAACACCAGAAGGCGCTGCAACACTACATTATTAAAAAGCGAGCAAAAGCAGAGTTGTAAAAGAAAGAAGCTTTCTTCTATCTCTTCCTTCAACACCTGTCTTCTATCACTATCCCTTTCCTAAAGAAGGTAATACCTAGTAAGAGTAGTAGGCATTAATTGCCTGAGTGTTACTTCTCTTTAAAAAAAACCTAAGAAACCGAGCTGTTAAATTAAAAAAAATTTATGTAGATCATTAATAAAACGAAAACGCTGTTCTTCGCAAATATCTATTGAAGTTCTTTGAGGTTTATTTTTTTGAAGACAAGGTCGTTGTAAAAAAAAAGTTATTAAAAATAAAGCTTTCTCATATTCTTAAACGCGCCTCGTATGCATACATGATAGACATGGAAAATAAATGTTTGTGTTACATTTAGTTATTTTAAAACTGTATCCAATTCAGGAGGGAAATCGACGTAACGAAAAAGAAATTTATTCAGACGTTTGAAACTACTCAATCGCTCATGAAACCTATTTCTCAGAAGAAATGGTGTAACAATTTTAAAAAGCATACGATATACGACTATTGTAATATGTAGGGGTGTGGTAGCGATAAAGGAAGAATCTTAATATAAGGATTTGGTTGCGCTACAATAAATTCAGAGCTGAAGGGCTAAAAATGCACACAAATTTCAAAATCGGCCTTAAAATGGTGAAATATTTGAACGACTCCCTTAGCTTTTGCCTTCCAACATTTTCTCCAAGCATATATACATACCTCCTTCTATTAGTGTGTCCACTATATAGCAAATGTCTGTCTTTAAGAGCCCGAGTTCAATCCCTGGCCAGATCCAGTCATATAAACAACATATATTGTTCTGATACGCATTAGTGTATATGCCCTCCTTCTTTATATTCAAGGCATATTAAATACAGGTACTCGCATTAGATACAATGCTGTGGCAGCCCTGTACTTCTCACAAAGTTTTACAAATTAATTGTCAACAAATTGTATGCATCCAACAAGGCACAAAAGTAATTGTCAAACGAATTCTTCGTTATGAACTTATAAACAAAATATCAGCGGATGAGCAATATGGCTGATACGTGTACCTGTTTGATATGCCTTGGTTATATTTTTATCACTGAATTGTTGCTGAAGAAAAATAACTAATAAAATAGTTGTATAGCTTAACATAATGTGCTAACTTAAGCAGGTCGTACACGATATGTTTTTTACGTTAGATATTTCAACTTTTCAACACAGATGTAATTCTGCATGTCTGTCAAAATTGTTGTTTTACAGAAGGTTTATAATATTCGGTCACAAACCTACATGTTAATTGCTTCTGGCATAGTCTCTGTTGCTTTTGCTATCTCTCTCTGTAAATATTTAGCACAGCTTTTATATAAACCAATGTCGGCATCCGTTTCAAAATGGTATTGCCGCCACAAAACTTTTTCTTTGCGGCGTATAAAAGTTCAACCATTTTAACGATTTTTTTATTCAAATTCGAAGATACCAAGTTAGCATATAATAATGCAACGCTATTTATATTGCATGTAAATAATTGCTATTAAATGGTTAAAGAAAACATACATATGTCGGTGTTGTAATATATAAACTTCAGTCGGCTAATGTTTCCGTCAATAGTGAACCGCCGCTACTTGCTCCCTCACGGCATAGATTTCGGACGATATATTTTTCATAATAAGAACAGCCGATGTCAGAAGGTTTGTCAGAAGAAAATAGAGCACGCTCTAATTGAAATTTTGTCAGACGGCTTTTCGTGTGACTTTTACAGAAGCAATGTTTTAAAGGTACCACACGACATGTACATGTTTTATACTGAAAAACTTGACAAGTCAAACGTAAAAAACATGTCGTCTACGGGGGGCATTAAATACCAGAGACGCTATAAAAATTAAAACAAACCCATACAAAGTTGTAAAATGAAAAAATTAATTCAGCTAAACTTCTCTCTATTTATTCGTCATTTAAGCATCACCATTTGTACTTGCGCTATCTCTCTCCTACATAAAGGTACTTGTTATTTGAACCCAGGTAAGCTAAAAACTTACTTTCTCTTCTGAGCAACCTGTCAAACCTAACCTAACCTTTTTTGAGAAATTTTAAACGATATCGAT
Organism: Tachina grossa; assembly: GCA_949987645.1. Taxonomy (NCBI): domain Eukaryota; kingdom Metazoa; phylum Arthropoda; class Insecta; order Diptera; family Tachinidae; genus Tachina; species Tachina grossa. The sequence continues at coordinate 127,624,892 of OX465275.1, forward strand.
TCGCATTCCGATCAGTTTGGGATCGTACTACGAATTGTTTAATCAGTCAACCTTGACTGAATATATGGAATATGGAAACAAAATTGACGTTTAGAAAAGATATGTGTAGGAAAGACATATTTTTATGACACTGTGTAGTGTAAAATAAACGTTGAGGAAAGAGTAGACATACTTCGTCATATATACTGTGAGGCGATGTGAAAAGTTTAGTCTTTGGCAATCGATTAGCTAGCTTGGCAAAAGAAAACTTTACAACAGAAAAAAACTATATTTCTTGAGAAGTTTGATCTTTTTGTAACATGGTCTGCTTCGACGGAATTATGAACGTTGTGTTAATTATTTTGTGTAAATTGACGCCCACCTCAAGGGCTAAAGGTAGACAACAAACACATTTAAATATTCTAAGAAAGTTAATCTACTTCTTTTAAACAGAATCAACCATTCACTCTCATTTCTTCTAAATCTGTCTTTACATGGTAATACAATGTATTACGACATGTCAAAATAGGATGTAGAACATACAAAATCTTATCATGTAAAAGCAAAATGTATCGAGTAGGAGAGAATACGGATAGAAAATTTGACAAGCGGTCGGTAAATGTTTATTTTCTAAACCATTTTAGAAACTTAAGTATTCTCATCACACCAGAGGTGTATTTCAAAGTAAACGTTGCCAGCACTGATGGTATTTATTGAAGGGGTTAGCACTTTTACAAAAACTACCAAAATCAACTCAGGAAATTTTCATGTTGTTTTTGTAATCATTGTACTACTGCAACCATCAGCTACTTAACCCGTACCACAAAACCAAACAAACAATAAACAAACCTATAAAAATTTTGTAGTAAAATAATATGTTTTCTTCAATATTTAATTATATTTATTAGTATAAATTTTTTTCAATTATCCAATTTTTATTTTTAGCTTAACAGTTTAATATCTTTGCTTGCATTTTACTTATAGTATCAGTGTAAACATGAAAAATACCTACAACAGACTCTTGTTCTCTTTTTTTTTAACACGGAGAGAATTTCATAATATTTTGATTCTACAAAGTCGTAAAGCTGAAAGTCCATACCATCCGTTCTTTGCATATGCGTTGTATGCGTTTCTGTACATTATCTCCGATTCTAAATTCAAGTTACATGCAATACGTCTTATGCGCAAGTATTTTTGTTGTTTTAATGCAAGAAGAGAGAAAATTTTAATTCACCACACGAACATTTGGCTATAAAAGTGAGCATGATGTATGCGACGGATACAAAAGTAGAAAGTAAACCTACTTTATCCATCCTATGCGTCTATACGTTCTTTGCGTTTTGTGCTGTAACTTGCCACATACAATTACCTTGATTCTACTTTTTGGCAATGCATAAAACGCAACTACGCATTGAACGGATGGTATGGACCTTCAGCTTAATACTTTGTATTACCATGTAAAGACACCTTTACACTACAACAGCATGCATGCGCAATCAAGCGTTTGTGCCAGCGGTTTGGTCGTGTATGGGTATTTTGTGCGATTGTACGGTTTGCTGTAGCGATGTCAAGTAGAGTTTGATATTTTGCTGATGGTACCAGCTCGCTGGTGTGGTATATGGTGAAATTAGCTCAGTTGAGCAAAGCTGTCATGGAGCAAACATGAATTTAAGTAAAATAATTTGTTGAAATATAATTTGTTTCAATGGTAAACAGAATTTTAGAACTTTAGTTGTAATTACATAGCTGCTAATTTTAACAACATACCAATAATAATTGCAACAAAATATGTGTCACTATTCATAACCACCCCTCCCGAAATTTTGTAAGAAATGAATATTGTACCAGCTTGCTGGTATGTTGTGTGGTTCGAGCATGAATGCTCAATCGCTTGATTGTGCGTGCATGCTGTTGTGGTGTATGGGCCGCTTTACTAGACATAACATTTAGATCGAACAAAACACAGCAGACTTTTCTGCTTTGAATTCTTTGTGGCGCCTCTACTTTTAGATATCGATTTTGTTATGTTAAAATAAAAGTAATAGAAATTGAAGCTCTCATACCAAATAGATATTACACATGGATGTTATAAGCTATTTCTATTTTTTTTTTTTTATAAAAAAAGAATCAAGTAGTTGAGATGTCTGCAAAAAAATCATACATTTTATATGTTGTACAAGCATTTATGTATAAACCATGAAGCCGTTATTTGCAAATGCATAGAAATGAATTTGGAAAATGTACAAACAACTAAATGTACGTGCATTTTTATGTACATACATATATATTTATGTATATTGAAAATGTTCTGACAGTGATGCGATAGAAAGAACCATTTTTCAATAGCCTTCCCAAAAATTTCAGAAATTCTACCACGCCGCAGTTTGTTTTTTTATACTACATATGTAGACATTTTAAGCCCGATAGGATAATTTCAATTTAATATTTAATTTAAATTTTTTGATAGTTTTTTAAAGATACGGGATATATTATCTGGGATACTTTCGCTTTTCACCACTGTTAAAACTGTTGGGTTCTACCTGTTAAGAGAATATTTTTTGCCACGCTGACGTCATTTTAAGTCCGATCACTGCGCATTGTGAATTGCTTCTAATGCTTAATTTTTATAGTGGACCATTTTATAAACAAAAATTAAATTTTTTAATGTGACCTCTGGTATATATGTAGTTAGTACCTTCCCCTTAGTTTGCAACTTTTCTTAGGGTTAAATTTAAAATCATTAGTTAATTATTAGTAAACTAAAATGATAACTATTGTTTAACTAATACTTTATATTCACAGAGCATTGTTTAACTAAAGTTCTTAATATGAGCAAGTAATGGTAACCCTATCAAACTGTTCAGTTTCACTATTGGCACTTCTGCTATAGCATATGGTTTTTGTTTACATTTACTATATTATTTCTTAAAAATCGATAAAATAGTGCTCGATCGTGTAACTTTACCGTACAAGATATTAAATTAGTGCTGAAACTAGTTCATAAAAACCAAGATATAATAGAAAATAAAATAAAAAGAATGTGTTACAGCTAAATACAAAGAAGATGCCTGATAATGTATGTGTAAAATGTGTATAAAAATTTTCACAATGCACCAATGCTAATAAAGCTTACAGCGAATCAGCTGTTGTCAAACTATTTGTTAACCAATGACATTTGGCGGTTTAACTAATGGTAAACAAAGAGCTGTGAATCAAATATTATTGGGTAAACTACTGCTATTAGTTAACTAATGACTGTAAATTTGGGCCTTAGAGTTATTAATTAAAATGTTTAAGATTTTAATTTTTGTTTTTTAGGGAAGTAAGTTTCAAATAATTAATATGTCTACCAAAATTCTGATATACATATCGATGGCTTAATATAAAAAGGGCCTAACTCAATTTTTTTCGAAATCGTATTTTTAATGTTTTCTGGGCGACAACGTATAATTGCATCCTCCTTGAAGATCTTAGTACGTTACAGTTCAAAATCAAGGACTTATGGCAACTTTAAAAACTATTTCTGCATGTAAATGCTTTATTTTTTCTTTAGTTTTTTGCTTCTCCTGTAAAATATCGAAAATTCGAGTTAGGCCTTTTTTATATTAAGCCATCGATATGTGTTACCTGCTTTGGGAAAGCGACATAAAGAGATTACAGATGACGAAATATGTATATAATTATTAAACGCAACTTGGCTTGTGCGTTTTGTTAATTTTTATAGCATCGACGCTGCGTAACTGGTTATTTTACTTCCCCGATGGATCATTACTACAAATATCGATGAAAAAGGGCGCTGTGATATGCATTAGCATAAGCACTAATGCATTACAATATGCACTAATGTATATCAGAAAATCTATGATATTGATATGACGAGTCTGTCCAGGAATTGATCTCGGGTTCTCAAAGACCGTCATTTGCTTTGAATTCTACACACTAACGACTTCATACAGCACTAATTTAAAACAGGGTGCTTAGCTTACTGAATGATGGTAACGAATCTGCGGAGCGTGTGGTTTATGTAAATCACTAGCGTCGCTTTTGGGTTGCAATGAAGCACTTATCTTGGCCGAAGTTGGCATTGCACATGCGACAGTTACACAAAAATTTTGATTTATTAATCTAATGTGCAGAAGATTTCGCAATATTAACGGTTTACATTAGTTCAAGGACTTGCCAAGTCTATCTTTAGTTTGGCTATCGAGCAAATAATTTGAACAGGCTGTTCCTGACTATCCTAACCTTCCTATTAGAAAGCGTAAAATTACTTTGTGCACAAAAACCAAGCACTGCATCCTTATAAAATTAAATTGATGGAAGAACTAATGCCCGAGGTGGCCAGTAAGAGGCTTGAATTGTCTGGAAAATTCATTTCCAGGATAGGTGAAATAAAACTGGCCACCACGCAGTCCTAATTTAACTACTAAAGGCTTCTATCTTTTGGGCTATCTCCAATACAAATTTGACCACGTTCTTTTCCAATCAAAGCAGAATTAACGACAAGGAGATTCTCTGTGTCTGGTGAGACCAAATAGAATTTTCTATGAGTTGCTGAAACTGGACCAGATGATCTCAGATGACACGCACTGAACACAATTGATTGGCCGAAAAACGCCCTGAATGTGCTTCCAGACATGAAGCCACAATATTTTATCATAACGTTTGGCCACATACTTAAAGGTTATTAAAAATTATTTAGATAATAGTGGTAGGAAACTTTTGCCTCACCTCTATTAAAGTCCAGATGTTGTCCTGCCTGGCTAAAATTTGTTTTGAACTATCTGGATGGTTTCACTGAAATATATTCACTGGAATCTATTTCAGTGAAATTGGTTTGACTTCTTCTTTAGCTCAAAGGAACAAATAGTAATTTTCGGATGGATCCATATGTTTCCAAAAAGAGGGGAGGAGGTCACAGTTAATGACGTCCAATATTTTGAATTAATATTTATTGTACCAATAAACACTCCTACATTTTGAAGTTATAGGGTAATAATTTGAATAAGTTTTATTTTAAAGTATTAAAAAATGGAGTTTTCCCAGAGAATTTCATTTAAAGTAAGTCTCATGAGGCACTAATTAATTTTTGGGCTTCGTTTTTATTTGTGAAGGCATGAGTGTTTTCAAATGAAAGCTTTTTTAAGAATTAATCGGAAGTGGAGCAAGGAACTATGTTTGAAAAAATTTTTGAAATAAAAGTTAAATTAATTTTGCATCTTTTGGTTTTCCATTCACCTAAAGACGGGAGAACTGTTTGGGATTTCTGGAGTTAGCTTGAGCGCCTAATTTTGGACATCATATTAGTCACGTCCATTAAGATATCCGTACTTTATGGAGGGAAAGTAAAAAAATATTTCTTAAAACTTTGCATCTTTTGGGGTGTCTAGCAAAAAAAGTTTGCAGTAAACCACCGAATATAAAATATTGTTGAAAGTATGTATTTCATTTTTTTTTGGTTTTAGTTCCAGCAGAACTACTTCAAAAATATTTTATGTTTTTTTGCCGAATGTATTGGTTGCCTTTTTAAAATTTTTTTTTCACATCTTCGGTATTTACAGTCGAATTTTAAAGTAAGATATATCGATGTTTTCCTTAAAAGTCATTAACCTCAATTAATCTCAACTTATAGAACAAGAATTAAAAAATTAATGTTAATTAATTAATATCAAATAATGAAATCTTAATCAGTCATATTTTAACATGATTCAAGTTGGCTGTATTTTTGGCGACTCTCGATTTTGGCCAACGTGTTGCTCATCGGTGACAGCCATGGCTTCTCGCTGGCTAATATCTCATCGCATTCTCCGGTATAAGCAACTAGAACCATACGATACAAATAAAACTGACCGCTTCGAACATTCTAGTCTTATATGTTTGCTTGCATTTCTCCCATTGGAATGCGTTCGAAACAGAATAAGCAATAAGAAATCCGAACTTTAATGAAATGCTTACAATTATAATGAAGTATAGTATGTGGAAGACAATCAAGTCTAGTTGGAAACTTTTAATATAATAAACTTTTGTTTCTTTCTTTCTATTTGTCAAGGAATGCTCTCAGTAGAGATTTATTGAAATACTTCATTAGCAAAAGTTTAATGATTTTTGCGAGCTTTAATTTTCTGAAATTAGGATTGCAAATTAGGGTAGAAGGAACTGAGATCTGGTATGTAATTACTAGAACGATATATTTGAGGTCAATGACTATTAAAGCAAAGAATTGGCCTCCACGATACAAAAACATCGATATATCACACTTTAAGATCCGACTGTCAATGCCAAAGATACAATGAAAAATTTATTTTGGCGACCCCTACGTTCGGCAAAATTTTTTTTCGAAACTGCCTTGCATCAATACTTCATGTTCGGTGTTGTACGGCCACCTTTTTTTTTTTTGACTGTGAGGCGAGACATTGTACCAGTAGTATCGATAGTGCAAAATTATCGATTCTTTTCAAACATTGATGTTTTTTTAAACACTGATATTTATAAAAGAAGTAAAGTATCGGGTTCACAAATGGATATTTGAGTTCACCTATTTTTAGTTTATCTCTTCATTCTTCCATAAACTCAAAAGTTGCTCGACAAAAATTTCCATGTGTATGTATATGAACCCAGTCTAAGACACTTCAAAGGATACAATTGACACTTCAAAGGATACAATTAATTTGAAAAAATTTTTTCATTTGCAATTCTTAAAAATATACATATCTAGTCAACCAACAACAAAGTGTGACTTAAAATTAAATATTGCGATTTATGTATGTTTTCTATAACCCAGTAAAAAAAGACACTCTAAAGAGGTCATGAAAATATAGAGTTTGCGATCTGGAATTAGTTAATTTCGATCATCTTTAATGATTTCTACATAGGCTTGGCCTTGCGAGAAGTTCTCTTTTTCGATGCCTAGTCACCGAATTGGAAGCGATTTTAAGAAAAATTTCCTTTTTTGTGTTCTGTGATAATATTTTCATCTAAAAAGTTACCTACGTATTTTAACAATTCGATTCTTGTTATACGAATTTAAGCGCGAAACAATGTTTTCATGTAAATTTAAGTAAATAGCTTTTAAATTTTAGACCAAAATTAGCTCATACTTTTCTTTAAATAAATTGATTTTTTTTTTAATTCTGTTGAAGATTTTCTAAAACTGTGGAGGAATTTCAAGGTTTTGTATGACTAAAATAAACTTCTACTTGGTTGTCTGCTAACTAACGGCAAATCAAAAATATCGATTTCTTAGAAGGAATGAAAATGTACTTCCTTCAGAATGACTAACATTTTTTTTACTGGGAAGTTAAAAATTCCCAATATGATGCTGCTAGAATGATTTTAGTTAAAACTGCCTCAATACATGTTAGAATACATGCCTTAATACATGTACATTAGGGGGCACCCTATTTTTAAAAGTGTACTGCAATTGGCCCTAGAAATGTTCTCTGTAGCCAAAAAATGGGAATAGGAAAAGGCATGCCGCATCTGCCCACAAAATGGTAATATTATCAATATAAATTTCAAAATACAAAATTACCACAGATGTTGTTTAAATGTAATGGTTTATTTCCCACCTGCGAAAGAAAACGTTCGACTCACAATTTATATTGAAAACAAAAACTAATTTTCGTATTTTATTGTTGTTTTCAATACAAATTGTAAGTCGAACGTTTTCTTTCGCAGGTGGGAAATAGGCCATAAGTTCGTGTTGATGTCTTAAATATTGTTGGAAAGATTATAATGAATCTATTCCTTCTAAGTCTGAGTTCCATAACGAATAGTCTTCAAACACTGTTATTTTAAGTTATGCCATTTTTTCCAAACAGTACGATTTTGATAGTTTATATGAAATTAATCTTTTTTTCCAAAAAAAAAAACTTAAATAAGTTTCTGTTGTGTTTACTTTATTGTGGTTTTTTAATGATATTATATTATTTAGCTATTTACATTTGCTCATTGTACTAAGTTAAAAAAATTATTTTTATGAAATACTATTTTTAACTAGTTTTTACTTAGCAAATTTCGAAACAATTTATTCGCTCATTAAAACTGATTTGTTTGTGTTATGATATTGTTTCCTATAATCGGCTACAATTTACATTATAATTTGGTTTTCTTCTTCATTATGTGATAAAACTTGATTAAATTCTTCCATAAGCCCTTTCTGCAGGATTTTTCTGTAAAAAATCCGTTGAAATTTAATATCTTTTGAAAAAAAAATTTAGGTCTTTTGCGAAATAAAATTCTCGATATTTTTGTTCATATACTGATCTATTTGATGAGGAAGAATTGTAATTTTCTTGTTGTCATCTTCATCAGGCTGATTTAAAGCTGGTACCATAAGTCGTTTTGAGTCGTTTGAAATTTGTTTATCAAAGAAAGAAAGCGCTACTTATTCTGGCGAAATGTACCACAAATGGCTGCAGAACTTTCTAATTAGCTCTGGACTTAAATTTCCATCTTCATTATTAAAAAAATATAAAATCTTGGTTGGGAGCTTCTGTTGCAATTAGCGCTTTAATCCAAACTTAAATATTTTTTTATAATGAAAATACATACATATCGAATGGCATTAATCTCATAGTCAGATGAAAAAAGCTGGTATCGAAATAAATACATTTTTAAGCAATATATTGCTTTAGACATCCAACGTGCATGGTGAAATGCTCCGGGCACTAGAAATGTAAAATTTGGAAGCGTTCCTCCTAGGAAAACTATTGCCAACTGAAGGAGTTCTTTGTAATCTTTGCGTGGTTGCATTTTGCTTAAACTAATTAAAACAAACTCATATATCTCCGTTGTATTAACAATTAAATTTTTCACACATATGTCTTGAACACCATATTTAAAATTACTTTTATCTACCTTACTCGAGTCATCCCTGAATCTTTGAAATATTTTGACTGTGGGACCAGAAGATGTTGACATTTTTGCTTCAAATACGTTCCGCAAAAGTATTTCAAATATGTGATGACGACATGGGTAATACAGAAGATCTTTGCTGATTGTTTGTTCCAAAAGCACACATGAACCTTGAATCCTTCCTGTATTTGCTGCGGAAGCATAGAGCTTAAATTTGTTCATCGAGCTCCCATTGGTTAAGTAAATCAAAGATGGCCGCTGCTTGCTATTTTACCGTACCTGAACTTATCGCCAGAATCCCGAGTAACTGCTTCATTCCATTAAAGGATATAATTACAGGAAGACGATCGACTCGTTCCCTGCCCATTAATGATGACAACATTTTACCATCCCAATGAACAGTTACTGCTGTAATATGAAACGTTTCGTGCATTTTTTTTGCCAATTTGCAGTCACTACCTATCACTGCTACAGGTCTTCCCTTTTTTCTTTGATTTATTAAAAAAAATCGTATCTTCCGATATAGAGATCATATCCAATGCATTAGAATGAACAGCGTTAAACAAATCGTCAAATTTATCAACAAATCCTTCTCTCGTTTCTCCTGTACTGTAAATTTCTCTATTCTAAATAAAAACTTTCTACCTTTAAAACGCATTTATCAATAGATCTTATTGGGGTTCGTGCTTTCTTAAATGCAACCTTTACTTCTTTTACTACAAGAGAAGCACTTGTATGAAGTTCATATTATAAAACAACACACGCAAAACTGGAGCATTAAAAGGCAGCTTGGCAACTGTTATTTGACTGGCATTATAGCCGAGACGATACACGCAAAGAAAAAATATGGTTGAGGTAAACATATCAAACAGCAACATACTACGATTGAATTATATGGTTGCAGTCAAATCATATTATTGTAAACTTTAATAATATTATTATCTGAGTTAATAATAATATTATCTACAAAAACAATGAACTTTGTTACACATAATCTTAGTATTGTAAATATGACAACACTATTGTTAGATGTGACTAAAATATAATTGAGACTCACCATACCATGTTCTTATATTATATTAATATTGTTAAATACGACCACAGTATTATTTAATATAATAATACTATTTTATTTTTTAATCATATATTTATTGTAGAAACAGCTGTGCGTTAAATTCGAAATAAAAATAAATTAATGCTGTTGAAATAAAATGTGTATATAGAAATGTATACTTACACGACATACAGACATGTCTGTATAAAGAGATACACAAATGTTTATATATTTTTATTGGTCTACCCTTTTGTTTTTACTTTATTTATTTATTCATTTGTTTAACATCACCATCATCATCATAACTACCGATAGCTTACAAACAAAATACTGAACTGACAGATGTTTCTGAAATTTTTTTTTAAAACTTAACATAGTATGGTTTTGGATAACATTATATTGTTATAAAATAATTGAAATTTATTTGCTGGTAGTTTAGCATGTCTATATGCGTATTTCATTGGCGCTTGAACCAAATCATCAGTAGACTTTAACCACAAATTTTAAACAGTCACAAACCTCTTACTTTATGCATAGACTTTCAAAAACTATATGAGAATTCATAAGATAATAATACTTTTGAAAATCACAAAAGAAAAAATAAGCTTAGTAGGCTTTGAAACTGATACAAAACCCAGCAAATAATTTATATCCAGGTGAACTCATTTTATTTTTCTACATCCTTATACAATTAGAAATCCATTGGATAGCAATAAAAGTATTTACAAGGCTAAATGAAAAATAAAACATTAATTGAACTTTAAAGAAAATTTATTATTTGTATTTTAGCCTTGTAAATACTTTTATGGTTATCCAATGGATTTCTAATTCTATAAGGATGTAGAAAAATAAAATGAGTTCACCTGGATATAAATTATTTGCTGGGTTTTGTATCAGTTTCAAAGCCTACTAAGCTTATTTTTTCTTTTGTGATTTTCAAAAGTATTATTATTTTATGAATACTCATATAGTTTTTGAAAGTCTATACATAAAGTAAGAGGTTTGTGGCTGTTTAAAATTTGTGGTTAAAGTCTACTGATGATTTGGTTCAAGCGCTAATGAAATACGTATATAGACATGCTAAACTACCAGCAAATAAATTTCAATTATTTTATGTACACTTCTGACAGTATGTCAAATAATAAATTTTCTTTAAATTATATTGTTAATTACATCATATTATTTTTAAATAATAATACAAATTATGTTGTAGTCATACGTTTTTAACAAAACTATATTGTTAAACTCTAACCATATCACACTTTTCTATGGATGTGATAATGTAATTATTAAATTCAAAACATTACTCTGTATATCGTAACGAAATAAATGTTTAAAATAACAATAACCAGTTTTCGACGACCACACATTTGTTTCAGAGAACATAATATTGTTTTTTCAACTCATCTACAACCATATATTTTCTTTGCGTGTACACTTGTTCTTTTTCTCTTCTGTTCATTTTATGAATTTTTTCTTTAATTTCAAAAACTTATTTGTTTATTTATTTGTTTTAATTTTTTGTTTGCTTATTTAAAAATTTTACTTTTTAACTTTCTAACACCAGGTGGTCGATTCTGGTTCTGTGATAATGTGAAATGCAAAAAAAAACTTTTCATTTTCATTTTCACAACCATTTTTCATAATACTTTTCACAATTACATAAAATGCGATTCTCGTTGCTATTATGAAAACATTGTTTTATTCCGTTGTGCCTATGAAACGTTTGTGTTTATGCTACTGAAATATGTCATGTAAATAAATAATATTAATTATTATTTATCTGCATATTGCAAGGAACTCGGCATGAACATAGGTTTAAAAAAGTGTTTAAAAGCTTATCGCTACATAATTAAACTTAATATTTTTCTCTTCTTTATTATAGATTGGGCAACATTTACGCTTACAATTGCAAGCTCCGATGCTTGTTTCAAATCAGCGTCATAAACAGAATTTAGGACAAACTTTACTTCAACCCCTAGGAGTTATTATTTGTTTCTTCTTTAGAAATAGCGAAATATGTTATGCCGTGCATGTCTCCTATCGAGCTCAAATATCGAACAGTGGCTGTGCTGAGTAAAGATTTTCTTTTTATCTTCCCTTTGTCAGCCATTAAGTTCTGCAGAAGGATGGATACGCAAAAATGTTTACTCAGCAAAGTCGTAATTCGACATACATACTTAGGAGAGAAACCTGTTTAGTCCGGCCGACAGCTTTGAAGGCTAAAAACTTATAAGGCTACTGTTTGATATGCTCGTAAAATGTTATGTTTTTGCAAAAGGCAAATGATGCCCATCGTGACATCATGGACGTTATTATTTCCTTTTTTTAAATGCTAACGCGCATATCTTAAACCACCGCAATTAATTTTCCACATTTTATCATCTTAAATTTTAGCATGACCCAAATGTATATGTACCTCTCTGCACTTTTCTTCTCTGAACTTGGCACTCACTGTCTGCAGACGCATCTGTTACTGTATTTGTTTTTATTAACTGAATTTCGGAATTGTCGCTTGCAATTTCGATATCCACCCCTAAATAATTCATAAGGTATTATTTTTCATTATGTACTTAAATTTCGGTCTTGTTGTTAACAATTTCGAGACCCTCTAAATAATTTACAATAAAAAAAATTTGACTTTCGCTGTTGCGTGTGTTTTTTCTAGCTTCTTTACTGTTTTTCACGTAAATATTTTTTGTGTAAAATAATTTATCATATGAAAAGTTTTTTAAGTTTTTTTTTCACAGTAACACTAAACGAGAATCGACAAAGTTATGTAACTGTAAAAAGTTTTGTTTTATTCCCTTTTTTCATAATGAAAATGTATTTAAATTTTTTTAATTTTTCACTGAACGGGAATCAGAAATGCTATGAAATCGTGAAAAAACTTCTTATTTCATAGTTTCACAGAACAAGAATCGACCCCCAGAGTACTATTTCTCAAGTGAAACAATTTATTTAATCAAAAAACGCTTTAATTGGGGGACTCACCGTTTTGCTTAAAAATTGTAGCGAGATTACACAACTAGCCATTTTTAAAGTTCTAGAGCTGCCAGATTTGATTTAATATGCACTTTTTATCCATTACCTCATTTGGATAATAACTGTTAAAATCAATATATGGCTGAGCATGTGTATGAAAAATGTCATAACTTTAAAAACCGTAGTCTTATTATAATTTTAAAGACGTTTTTACACTCAAATAAATTTACTATAATCCACCTAAAAATTTTCAGAATATTTCGTAAGCCAACCCTCAACTCAGCATTTGTAGTTCTTCTACATGAATTAAAAATATTTTGACAACTTGTGGGCGGTTGCGGCACGCTTTCTCCTGTTGAAATCTGCCTACAACTTTCCACAGAGTATCTTCTTGGTACAGAGAACATTTCCGGGAGGAGTTATAATCAAAACTTTAATAAAAAATTTGACCCATACATATAAGGCGCATCCTAATGTATGTACATATGTACATTTGTACATGCATGTTTCTAAAAATGTTCCTTTTTTTGGGTCCTTGTAGTAATAAAAAATTTGCATGCGTTTTGGTAGTCTTGTGTGTGTTTTTGTTGAATGAAATTAATGTTTATAAAAATCCAATTTGAATTAGTTTTTTATTGTTGATGCTATTTTGTGAAGAAAAAAACGTGTCATTTTTGTTGCTGCTGTTCTTTTATATCATTTTATAGTCTTTTTCTCTGTCAAGCGGAGAAAACTTTGTTTTTGTTCAAATAAAATTTAAATAAAGCAATAATGCATACACACATACACGCTTACATACACATGTACAAATAGATAAATAAATAAAAAGAAAACACAGAAAAAACAGACGAAATTTAAACAAATTTATTGTTATTTCATTTTATGTGACGTTTCATCGTTTAACACGATACATTTCTATTATATTTTGTTATTTAAGTTTATTTTATTTTATTTTATTTCGTTTATTCAATATAATTTTTTTAATTTATTTATTATTTCAATAGTGTTTAATTTTTGTTTTGTGCTTTTTTCCATTTTCATTTTTTAAGACGAGTATTTTGTCGATGGATGTGTGCAATTGAAAATGTGTATTTTTAATCAAAATTAAGACTATTTCTTTTGTGAAGTGTGCAAATAATAGTGGCTGTGCATGTGTGTTGTGTGTGAATGTGTATGTAACTACATATCTATGTATGTATGTGTATTTGCTTGAAGGTCTGTGCATATCAGCATTGAGTGCCTTGTTGTATTTATCCTTTAGCATAAAAATGTACAAAGACTGCAAAATTTTATGTTTTTTCTCAATTCCAAATAAACATTTCAAATGAATAATGAAAACTGATTAAATTACTAAATTTAGGTATTTTTCTAGTACCAACTCAAAGATAAATTGTATATGCTAATTCAGAATAGGGCGAGGTAAATAAAGGGTTTTTTTTATAGTGGTATAGATTTATGAAGTGGAATAAAACAAAAATAAATTTTTTAAATTGACATGCTATTTCTTTATTCGAAAGATAATCTTCTGGCATTATAATATAAATATGACTTCTGCCACGGCCGGCCCGGACGTAGTCTAATCTGCAGGTCGAATTTTCGGTGACTTCTTTCAACATTTGTGACCGTATATTGGCAATAATGCGGCGAATTTTGTGGTCGTTTCGGTCTTATCAGCATAGACTAGCGACTTCAAATATCCCTACAGAAAATAGTTCAGCGGCGTTAGATCGCACGATCTTGGAGACCAATTCACGCGTTCGTAACGTGAAACTATGCGGTTACCAAACGTTTTCATCAATAAATCAATTGTGGCACGAGCTCTGTGACATGTTGCGTCGTCTTGTTGAAACATATCTCCTGCACATCATGGATGTTCAATTGAGGAACGAAGACGTCAGTAATAATGTGCACAATGGCTGATAGACTGATTATGTACGACGTCTTTGTGGATTTGTATTATCATTTTGAGTAAACGTGGCGTGAAAAAGTTCTATAGTTAATCGAATTAATTGCTCTGATGAACAATTATGTTGACCGTAAAATGGACGCAGTGCGATTTTTTGTGATTTTCAAAATAAATTAGTTCAATTTGGAAGCATTGTTCAGGAGCCAATGCCAAACCAAAAATAGACATATGTCACTTGACAGCTGACAAAATGGCCACCAGCTAAAAAAGTGTCACCAACTTAAAGTTTTATACATCTATAAAAACTTCCTTTACATATAAAGACGTTTCCAGACGTTTCCAATTGCCAAAGTATTAATCAAGAACCTTTTTCTTCTAAACTAATAGTTTGTATGTAAAATGTAATTTGTGTCTTTGTTGTTACACCAAAAAGTTTGGGAGCAAGATGGTATTTCATTGCCAAGAAAATTTTTCATGGGCCAATACAAACTGTCATTTCGAAATGCGTTATTCATAGTCGGAGCTTATACGGGCGAACATTTGGAATTCTCTTGTTGTTTTTCCTTCGTGCTCACACTGATGAAAATGTTGCCTTATTATTGGATAATATAAAACATATACATATGCATATGTATATGTATATATAGGTACATATGTTCACTCAAAAAAAAAAAAAAACTAACTAAAACTTTGGAAAATTGTCTAAGTTTGAGTAAAAAGTTGTCGTATGGCGCCAAAGCTGTTTTTTACTTGAAACCAATAAAATATTTATTAAATTTCTAGCTCATTAATGGACTAGTTTAAAGTAATTATATTTTTATATATATTTAAGTAAAATTTTTCTAAAATTAAGTAAAATTTTCCCATAAAACTCGGAGCTTTGCAAAAAAAATTTTTGATCTTTGATCTCAAATTTAATAAAATTTTCAAAGTTTTTTATGTCTTTAATGCTGGTGCTTATATTTATTTTTAATTAAATTCTTACCACATGGTATGTTTTTTATTATATCTTCATATTACATTCTGAATTAATTCACCTCACCATACATACATATTAATTCCTCGGGAGGAGACAATTATTGAAACAGTAACCTTCTGACTGATAGGCAAGCACTCTAAGCATTTGCCTAACAGGGTAGCCTGAATAAGCATTAAAATTTTTGAGTTTTAAAATTTTATTTTATTTAAAAAAAAAAATATATTTCAAGTTCAAATATTCCTCGAAAATATGAAAAACTTACTTAGATTTTTTGCTTAATGCAAACAAAAGATATATTCTATAATTCAAAGAAAAAATAGGTACAACTGGTAAATATTTTTCTAAAATTTAGATTAACTTATTATATCTTTCAAATAAGTCAAATTTATTTAACTAATCAGGATTAAGTTATTTCCTAAGATTAATTTTTTGATTTAAAACGAGATTGACTAGTTCTTAGGATACATTTTCCCTAAACTTTTAAACAATTTTCCAATTTTTGGTAAATATTTCCTTTAAGGCTTGTCCTTGAATGTGAGAATTTTTGTGTGTATTTTTATTAACTATTTTTAAGGATATGAGGTTTTTATTTTATACTCATATTAAGGATTTTTTTTAGATTTTTGTAAAAATTTACTTAAACTTAAAAAAATTATTAGTGTTTTTTTTATGGGAATTGTTAAAATTTGAGTTTAAAATTTTTTAAACGCACTAATAATCCCAAATTAATATTCTTCTTGTTAAGTAAAATATTTTTTTTATTAAAAATACATTGAAATTGATTATTGAGGGGTTTAGCTGGATCCTATGCGCATTTCACTGTTGCTAATGCAGATCATCAGGGAACCTTTACCCAAAGTTTCTTAGAACAACTAGAGTTATTATGTTATAAACTTTCATTTAAACAAATGAGAAGCTTAAAAACAAATCAACATGTTTATTTTTATTTTTCTTTACCATTACTACATTGGCTGACTTTTTTTCAGCTTCAAATTGTAGTTGTAAAAGTATGTAAAAAGAAAATAAATGTAAATAACAACAACAGCTATTTAAGTATAGGGTGTTGCCACACAAGTATTTTTGACCAGGTGCAGTCAATTTAATAATTAGCGTTTTTTTATGGGAATTGTTAAAATTTAAGTTTAAAATTTTTTAAACGCACTAATAATCCCAAATTAATATTTTACTTATTAAGTAAAATATTTTTTTTTTATTAAAATTACATTGAAGTTGATTATTGAGGGGTTTAGCTGGATCCTATGCGCATTTCACTGTTGCTAAAATACTTGTGTGGCAACACCCTATACTTAAATAGCTGTTGTTGTTATTTACATTTATTTTCTTTTTACATACTTTTTCAACTACAATTTGAAGCTGAAATAAAGTCAGCCAATGTAGTAATGGTAAAGAAAATAAAAAAAAAACATGTTGATTATTGAGTTCTTGTTTCAACTTTGTTATTTGTTATTGAGCTTCTCATTTGTTTAAATGAAAGTTTATAACATAATAACTCTAGTTGTTCTAAGAAACTTTTGGTAAAGGTTCCCTGATGATCTGCATTAGCAACAGTGAAATGCGCATAGGATCCAGCTTAACCCCTCAATAATCAATTTCAATGTATTTTTAATTAAAAAAATTACTTAAATTTAGAAAAATTTTTCACTTTAATTTAGGATTTTTTCCCTTAATATGTCTTTTTTTGAGTGTACGACGATTGTTTGAAAATAATAAACCAATAAAAAAGCATAATTGTTCGTAATTTTTTTCAAATACAATAATTTATTGACAAAACCTCAACCTTAAACATCTCAAATGTAATGTGAACGGTTATGTTTAATTTTTTAAAACACTTGCCTTGAACACGTTTAAGACTATAAGTGTCAACATGGTATTAAATTTAAACGCTTCAATAAACACGTGGATGGAGTACGTTCAGTCGGTTTTCATACCTCTGGCCACTTTGTATTGTTTTTAAATGATGGCACGTAAAAATATTTGATACAGAATTGCTTAGAAAATTTTAAATTACATATTTACAAAAACAGTTGTTTAAAAATAATAAAGCAAAAGAACACATAATTTTTCGAAATTTATTACAAACACAATAATTTTTTGACAAAACGTCAAACTTAAACATCTTAAATATAATGTGAACGGTTGTGTTTAGTTTTTTAGAAAACTATTCTTAAACATGTTTAAAAACATAAGTGTGAACATAGTATTAGTTTCTGTGTTATGAGCCCTTGACATTGTAGTACAAAATTGTGTAATGTTATCCAATATTTGTATGTATCATTTCAAAGCTCTTGAGGAGGTATAAGACAGTATTTACATTGTCTTTTTAAATTATGTGAAATATCAACTAAAATGGTATTCGGTTTGTGTTTGCTAACACCTGTACATATATATGTATGTATATGGGCAATTAACAGGCGACAGACGCGACATTCGTTCACTTTTAGTGGAGCAAAAAACAAGAAAGGAATGGAAAGATCCAATGTATATCTTAAGTGTTTTAAAGCAATGAAGTAGTAGTATATTTAGGAAAAAATTTTGGGCGATATCAATAATATAGTCGTAGTAAAAAGATATAAGCAAATGTTAACGAGAAACGGACACGACAAAAATAGAAGTTATTTTTGTGCACTTATAGAAATATACATAATTTAGCGAAATGTTATGAAGACTTTTTTGTGAATGTGGAAATGAAGGTGAAAGAATATAGTTTATGTTTAGATTTATGATATATGAAAATTTTTTGTAATTTTTTTTAATGGATAAAGTAGAAATACAGACGCGACAATGTTTTTCAAGAGAACTAAACGCAGTAACTTTGCTAGTATTGATTGAACTTTAATTGAAAATAAATTAAACAATAACAAATCCTTTTTTACTGCTGAAAAAATTAATAAGTATTGACATTAAAGTATAAGTGAAAGCAAACTAAAAGACTTTCTCTTGTAAGAACTCCGTTCTCCTTCTTTTGTGCTAATGCGTAAGGTAATTGTTAGTAAAAATTTCTAAATTCTAATCGCTAAAAGGCTCAGCAAAAAAATTTGTTTCTTTACAGTAGAGCCGCTCACGTAAAAAAACATCGATGTTTTTTCTCATTCGATTAATTATTAATTCACATCGATGTTATTCGATGTATCGATTTAAAAAAACATCGATGCATTGATTAATTATAACCAAGAAAATTTATTACATAAATAAAAGTCGTTTTTAAAATTTCATAAGGATTAAGAAAAGCATGTGTGCAAACCACGGTATGTGCTTCTTTTTTCAAAGGCCAGTTCTACAGTTTTGCAAATCGGACCAAATGTAAGTTGTCAAAGTAATATTTTCCATTGTGTGTAATTTAGTCTTCAATGTTCCTGACACAGCGTCATATTTTTTATCAACCCAACGAGTCTAGTTGGAACTTTAAAATGCGGTGTCTAAAACCTTCTGTAAAAGTAATTTTAAGCCAAATATATTATTGATTTTAACATCAAATATGGAAAAAGAACTTACATTGCTGATTATTACCATACAATACAAAGAAAATTTTGAAAATTTTTTCTCATTAAAAATATATATTTGGATGCTGTAAACTAACGCTGTTGCTTCGATGACGCTTTGTAAATTGACAAAGAATACCTTTAGTATTGTGTTGTTACATCCAGCGATTTTAAAACAATTTTAAAATTTAAAAAACATTTTAAGAGTGATTCTTGGAGGGTTTTTTTTATCACTACATTAAATGAGTTGCAAGCATCAATATATACAGTAAGTCGGCTTTTTGATACATCGAATAAAAACATCAATTTATCGATTAACATCGTATGATACGATACATCGGCATTTATTCGATGTATCACAACCAAAACGTCGATTAACATCGACCAGCTCTAGTTTGCAGTCGCATATTTCGGTCAAAATATTAGAAAAATAAAAAATGCTTTAACATTTCGTCGGTTGATTTGCATACATAATGTATTTTGAATATACTGTGCCACAAACCAATAACCAACCGACGATTTATAAATAACAGACCTTTAAGCTTTATTATTGAAAAAAAAAACAAAATTGTAAGCTCTTTCCATTTTTCATTCGAGGTTGACCTTTTCCTGGAATTTTCTCCACCATGGTATCTCTCGAAACAGCGTAGCCTAATGAAGGGTTTCTGCCTTGCAAAGTTTTTTTTTGCCTACCCAGCTAATGTATGAGGGTTTATGGACATTAGGGGTATAACCAATTTTTTGGCATAGTATCATGGGGTCAACTATTATTATATTATAGTAACCACGAAAATCATAATCTTTTGTAATTTTTCTCAAAAAAGTTCACGCACCAATTGGTTTTTCTAAACACTTAAAGCACGGACTTGAACTAACAAAAATATTATTTTACATAATCTTAAATTATTTCGAGGCCATCTTAATGCAATATTAAATATTCAAAATTTTATACGGTGTTTTTTATATATTGTTTGTTTTAATATTAATTTTTATTAATTAATTTATTATTAATTTTTCTTAACCAAAAAGAGAAAAAAACTCCATCGCGGTTGGTGCGTGAACTTTTTTGACCTTAGCGAAAAAATAAATATACGTTCCCTTGTAGTTTTTTATGCTGTATTGGACGGTGCTGTGCCAATTTCGATATTTTAAAAAATTGTTAAAAAGTTATATCCCTAATGGACATATGTGATAATATATATTCATACATTTTCATACATGTACATATGTATAAATATTCCCTATACAAAGTTCATATTTATACTCCCTTGATTCAAAAAAGCGTACTGCTGTGAAATAAATTTAATTATTTTAGGTTAAATCCAATTTGCAATAATGGAAAGCTTTTTATACGTCCGATAAAATCCTACTTTTAACTAACTTTAAGTTGTAATAATGGCCCTTAATTGGGCAAATAATTAAAAATAATAATAATTATAAGTCATTTTAAGAGAAAATGTGAATTAATTAATTAAAAACACAAAACTCATACTCGTACATAAAATTTAATTTAAGAAATCACCGGTGATAAAATGGAGAGAAAAAGATCGAGTTAATAAAATCCAAGCTATTTTGATTGCAAAAACGATCTTATCTGAGATATCATGTATGCACACATTTTAATATGGCTCCATCTATTACATGTTATTTCAATATATGGATCCACATATGAGGAGCTTCGTAATTAAAATTTCCCCACTTCCCAAGGTGTAATCCTATACATTTCCATACATGAATTCATATATTCATACATATTTATATACATTCATATATTAAAAAATATATGAATCATACATATTTTTTTTTAGCTGGGTAGTAACGTTATTGGATGATGCTTTCGTGTAAAAGTTTGCTACAAAGAAACTGATTTTATTTTCTCAATCAGAGTTAGAGACGGTCAAGTAACTAGTCGTTAAATAAACAAATCAAAACAACTATGTTATTGATGACTTAATTTTATTGTATCCAGGGAACTTAACAAGAAACACAAAGAAACTAATGCCATTTGTCAATCAGAGTTGGATACGATCAATTAATCACCCTTCAAACTTATTGCTTTTCATCAAACATTGCTGACTTCGCGTACAGCGCTATGTATGTTATTGATTAGTTTATATGATCGTCTCCAGGGAACTTTGCTAGCAATACTTTGTATGTATTAGTTGCGGTCATTTATTTCTCACAGGGATAACCTATTGCATACTGAAGTCTAAAAATACGCTAGCATTTACATACATACATACATAAAATTAATTACATATATCTTGATGGCTGCAACTAACTGCTACTTAATAACAAAGTGCAAAAAGTTGTCACAAAATTGTTGTCTCATAAATTTTGCAATATTTGTACATTTTATGCGCACTTGACGAAAAAAAAATGTTCATAAATTATAGCATTAACAAAAAATTTAGAAAACGTAAAAGAATAAAATAAAGTTTTCATAAGCCAAAAGCAAATAGTGAAAGTATACTTACCAAGGACTTTAACTTCTACCGAGCGTTGGGATGTATAATTGTGTTTGTTGCGGGCGGTGCACGTGTAAGTGCCCTGGTCGGCAGTGCGCTGCACATTCTCAATCAGTAACGTGCCATTTTGAACACGCTGTCACATGTTTGTGGGAAGCTTCACACCATCTGATGATGAAGATGTAAAATTATGCATGAATGGTTCGTTGAGTGTTGTTTAAATAAATTTATAAAAACGAGATGTAGAGAATAATGAAAAAATAATAAAAAAAAAACTTAAATGGAAATATGAAAAATTTGACTTGTGAGTTGAGTAATACATACAAATCTGCATTTTATTTAAATATAGAGCTGGTCGTGGCAGCTTCGGAGTCCAAGATTGAAATATGAAATAGCTACACAATATAGATTACCTTTTTCTATGGTTATGCTATCAATTGGATATCCTGCCACAGGACATTTGAGGAAAAACGTTTTTCCAGCTACTGCAGATAACTTTGGCATCGGTCGAACATACGGCATTCCTACACATATTACATATGCATATGAAATGAAAACATAGAATAGTGAGACAAGTTAAGATATTTACACACACACACATACAAAGAGCAATAAATCCAGATTTATTTTTTTTTGCATTTTTCTTATCAGTTGAATTTGGTATGTTTTTTTCTCTTTGCTAGTTTTTGCAATCAATTTAAATCAAACTCACCATAAATATTCAGTCGAGCAGTGTGTGATGCTTCACCAGCACGAGAAATCGCTTTACATTCGTAATCACCACCATCTTCTGACTTGACTGCCGATATATTTACATGACTAATGACGTCACCGAACAATGTTACATATTGTCCAATCATAAGTCGGTCATTCTGCACAAAAAAGAGGATACCCACAATTGTATAAATGGAGCAATTTCAGGATTTATTTTTATACAAATATTTTAACAGAAAAAGATAACAAATGAAATAATAAATGAACGAATGAATGAATCGGTACTTTGAAGAGCCAAGAGTACGGAATACTTTATGTATTTATTTATAGTTGTCCAGCTTTCATGTATATGTAGACATTACATATACAGGGTGGGCCAAAAGAAATCAAGGGGTGTAAAAGTTTAATAACTTTATTGTTTATTAATTTTTTTTATTTTTTCTTTCAGATTATATAGACAACACTTGGAGAATTTATAATGGAGAGGTTCACGACTGAACAGAGAACCAGAACAATAGAATTTTATTATTTAAACCAGAAATCAACTTTATTGAAAATTTGATTATGAGTGATGAAGCTCATTTTCATTTGAATGGCTTTGTTAATAAGCAGAACTGTAGGTTCTGGGGTTCTCAAAATCCAAGAGCCATTCATCAACGCCAATTGCACCCCATCAGGTGTACAGTATGGTGTGGGATCACATCTGAAAATGTCATTGGGCCCTACTTCTTCGAGAATGAAGATGGAAGTGCTGTAACCGTAAATGGAGAGCGGTATCGGTTTATGCCCATACTGCCCGAGACACAATGGCACTTTTAAGTCAAATTTTTGGAGAGCGAATAATTTCTCGAAATTAGGAAATTATTTGGCCAGCGCGATCGCCAGATTTGACAGCACCCGACTATTTTCTTTGGGGTTTTTTGAAGGAGCGAGTGTATGTGAACAAGCCAGAGACAATCCTTGAACTCAAGGCAAACATTGTTGCAGAAATTCGAACGCTACAGCCACAAGTTTTGAAAGATGTTATGGAAAATGCTCTAAAAAGAGCCCATCAGTGCGAAGCTGAAAACGGTGGTCATTTAAGAGACATCATTTTTCATACTTAGTGTAAAAAAATTTCCATTTTGTATATTATATAATCTGAAAGAAAAAATAAAAAAAGTTAATAAACAAAAAAGTTATTAAACTTTTACACCCCTTGGTTTCTTTTGGCCCACCCTGTACATATACTTTTACAATAATTTCAATCAAAATGGTTTTGCAGAGTTTGGTTTCTTCATACAAAATATGTATTTATTTGTTTGCCTTTTAAATCAATCTATCACATGTCAACTGTAACCATTATTAACCATTAACAATAAATATGAACATATACATACATATACACAATATAATACATATACATATGTAAATCATTTTCTGTTGTCATTTATAATGTATTGCAGAATTTACGAGTATTTGTCTTATGAATAAAGCTGCAGAAAGTTTCTTCCGGATATAAGTTCAGTAACATTTTAGGGACCTTTGTCATCTAACGAATTTTAAATTATTTTATTATGTATCAGATGATAAGATAGGGATAGAGCACAATATGTGAAACTTATGTATGTATTTAAATCAGTAATTTTTCAGATTCCTTTTTGGTTAAATTAATTTTATTTAAATATTCCTTATTTAAATTTTTATTTCGTTTAAGATTGTAATGCCGAGTAATATTAATATTAATAGTGTGTTCTAGTGGCAACGTTTGTCATTTCCTTTATTTTTCGTTGTGTGGCATTGCTTTCCATATTAAAAATATAATGCGAATGGCGTTGTAGACATTTCGAAAATTACATTACAAAATGACAACACAAGAAATGTCAGATGTGTAGTCAGCATAATAGCCGTTAAAAGCGAGATTTGTGGTACTTTTTGTGCAAACATAAGTACGAAATAAACCATAGTAGGAATTTGGGGATTTCACTTATATCTGAATTGTATCTGGTATTTGAGTCAAATTTCAGGCTTAAGCATATTAAGAGACATATACTATGTATACCAGGTAATCAGCTATACACATACTCATCAAAGAAACAAACTCCACTACCAAAGAAATAGTTAGGTTAAGAGTGATCCCTAAAAATCGTCTTTTTAACATAAAATTGTCGATTGCATCATATACCCAAACCTGGGGGCAAATCATCGCATTCGAAATCGAGTACTTTGTCATCGAAATGTTGTTAACGTGGATCACGGCAATCGTTTTCGAAACGCGTCTACTCAGAGTTGCACTCGATTGGTAATCTACTATCGAAAATAAGTAAATTCTAGCTTTTTGCCCCGAAACAAACCAAAGAAACAAACCAAAGAAACAAAACAAAGGAAAAAAGAAAGAAGTAATAAAAATATAAGCATTTTTCTGATATTTTCGCACAATTAGTTTAGAAAATATAATTTTAATTGTTTTTAAGGGAAAGTCAATATGAGTACAAAGATCGCCCAATAGACAGCGCAAAAAAATCAATAAGGAAAAAATCGCTTCCAGAACAAATACAAATAAAGTAAATGGGAAACAAAAAGAAGTATTGGAGCAACCCTCTAGTCAGCCTAGAACCATATGTCTCTATGTCAATACTCTTTCTCCAGCGACAATTGCACTAGTTAAAATTACGACAACTTTCCTTTTATGTGCGAGTAAAGATACGTTAGAGACAACAGTTCTAATGTATTTCTGGTGATATTGTCAATGAAAGATTCAATAGGTTGTTTTTCTTTTTTATTATGCTGTGCAATAATATTAAAAAAATATATGTAGACGAGGGTTACTAAAATCTACTAATGAAGCTTTGGTTCAAATATCTCCATATAGCCATAAAAGAACTACCTTCTTAATAGTGCTAAGGTCTACTGGTAGATTTTGAATGCCAACTCTATGTTATATGTCAATAGGCGGTTGCATTGGCTGGGGTACATCTAGTCAGTAGCACTATTGACAATGTCACTAGAAAATCACTATAATTTTACTATTGACAACGAGCGAGGAAATATCGATATTGTAGACTAGAGCCCCTAAAATTTACTAGTGAATCTTTGGTGCCAATGTCTCCATATGGTCCCAAAAGAACTACTTAGTCAGTAGTGATACATTCTAGTGGTGGATTTTGATTGATGATTTTGATGACAAGCTAATGTTAAATGTCAATAGGTGATTACATTGGCTGGGGTACACCTGGTCAGTAGTACTACTGACAATGTCACTAGTAAATCATTACAATTTCACTATTCGCACTTTCTGCAGGGAATTTATGATGGAACATCCCGTTTTGTTGTGTTTTTCTTATTGTCGTATGCTAACAGCAATGTAAAAAATAGTAGTAGGTAACATAAGATACGATCGAATACCGTGATCCAAAAAATTTCAGCCATCGAAATATTTCTCTACACGAACGTGCATTCGATTTCGAATGCCGTGATTTGCCCCCTGATTCCCAGTTGATATTCAGATATATGACGATTTCGTTATTTCGAAAAAAAAAGAAATCACTAATTTTGCATATTATGATAGTATATCAGCGAGCGTCTACAAACTGGGTTTGAATTACCTTACTGTTAATACCCGAAATCCAGCAAAAAATTAGTGGTGTAAGAGCAGAGGAAAACCTCCCTACCATACAAAGTAATTATTTATAAAGAACTAAAAAGTAAAAAATAAAAACTTAGAAACAAAAACTAAGCCGACTTTATGCAATAAAAAGTTAAAAATAACAAAATTATTATTTGCGTTAACTATTTAACTATTTCTAGTCGGATATTCGAACAACTTTTTATCATTTTTGTTCGAACGAACAAAAATATTCAATTTAGAATAAAAAATTATTTGAATCATTTTTGTCGAATATTCGAATATTCGAACAATTTCCCTAATTACTTTATATAAAAAGTATTTTATATTTCAATACTTTTTAATTTGTTAACAATATGATATTAAGTAATCAAATTACTCCAAATTATAAATACTTGTGTAAGCTTTGTTTGTATCTACATATCGCTCATTTACTTCAATAGTGGCACAACTCAAAAAAACCAGTTTTGCAGAAAACGCGTTTTAAGTTTTTATTTTGCATACAACTCAATGGAGAAATGAAAAAAAATTCTTCTCTCAGGAGGTGGTGGTACAAGCTATTTATATGAAATTTGTACACAAGATAAAATACAAAATGCCGCATCTTTCTGCATTATTAACTCAAAAAACTCATTTTTTGGGTTATGCCACTATTGAAGCAAAT
Source organism: Tachina grossa (assembly GCA_949987645.1). Taxonomy (NCBI): domain Eukaryota; kingdom Metazoa; phylum Arthropoda; class Insecta; order Diptera; family Tachinidae; genus Tachina; species Tachina grossa. The sequence continues at coordinate 127,651,601 of OX465275.1, forward strand.
GAGCGATATGTTCGCTAAACTCATCGTTTTTCTTTTTGGGAAAAGGTAATGCTTCTTTCATGGAATTAGAAGGTGTCTTAAAATTTCTGATAAAGAGATTAGAAAAACTGATTTTCTCTAATCAAAAGCGTTAAAAATCTAATTATTGAACGACGTAAAAAAGCATTAAATACCAACTTTATAAAATACGTCACAAAAAGAGAAAAAAATGTATAAGTTTTTAGTGTGTGTCTGTGTATCTGTTTGTTTTTACGAGTCAACGTACAAACCAAAAGGCTGCACCGATTTTGATTTGGTTTTTTCTGTTTGAAAAGTGACTTGATCGAAAGTGTTCTTAGCTATATTTAAAGAAAATCGGTCCAGCAGCTTAGAAGGTATCACATCGTTTTTAGATATATTCTGTTAGATCTGTGTGTCTTTGACGCCGTAGCTCCCGAACGGCTTGACTGACTTTAATTTGCTTTGTTTTCGATTGAAAGGTGACATGATCGTATATCTTCTAATTTGTACTTGAAGAAAATCGGTCTAGTCGATTGGAAGTTATTTTAAATTTTCTATATATTAATTTACTCTCTTCTTTTTTGCGATTCTGCTACTTCAATAGTATTAGTGGAACATAGAGTTCTTAACTTATAATGGGTGTTTTTTATTGAGGTATAGAACTTTAAGTTGGCATCACTTTTTTAACTGGCGGCCATTTTGTCAGCTGTCAAGTGATTAATATTTAGTTTGGTTTGCCATTTCATCATGAACAGGTTGACAAAAGAAAAGTTCGCGAAGTTTACCGCAAGCTCCGTCCATTTTATGGTCGACATAATCGTCCATCAGAGCAATTAATTCGGTTAACCATGGATCGTTTTCGCACTACGTTTACTCTATGTGATAATACGCATCCGCAGAGACGTCGAACAGTGCGCACCGAAGAAACAATTGCCGCTGTAGAGCAAAGTGTTGAAGAGGACCCGAATGAATCGATTCGCCACCGTGCACAGCAATTGGAGCTTTGTCCATCAACTTTATGGAAGATTTTGCGCAAAGATCTTGGCTTGCGACCTTACAAGATCTAGCTTGTGCAAGAATTAAAGCCGCGAGACCATGCAATGCGTCGTGATTTTGGTGTATGGGCCGAAAATGAGATTGATCTCGATGCTGATTTTCATCGCAAAATTTTGTTCAGTGATGAGGCTCATTTTTGGTTGAATGGCTACGTCAACAAGCAAAATTGCCGCATTTGGAGTGAAGAGAATCCACATGAGACCCTTGAGACGCCATTACATCCACAAAAACTGACTGTTTGGTGTGCTCTATGGGCTGGTGGAGTCATTGGGCCATACTTCTTCCGAAATAATGCAGGAGAGTCAGTTACTGCTAATGGAGACCGGTATAGAGCCATGATAACCGACTATTTTGTTCCCGAATTGGATGGCATGAATGTGGATGAGTTGTGGTTCCAACAAGACGGCGCTACATGCCACACAGCGCACGTCACAATCGATTTATTGAAGGAAACATTCGATGAGCGCATAATTTCGCGGAATGGACCTGTCAATTGGCCACCAAGATCGTGTGATTTGACACCATTGGATTATTTTCTTTGGGGATATGTGAAGTCGCTCGTCTACGCCAACAAACCAGAAACGTTAGGGGACTTGGAAGCCAACATTCGTGGCGTCATTGCCAACATACGGCCCCATATGCTCGAAAAAGTGGTTGAAAATTGGACCTGGAGAATTGGCTTTATTCGAGCCAGCCGCGGCGGCCACATGCCCGAAATCATATTTAAACATTAATGGCATAAAATTATCCTTCCAATGAAGCTAAATTGATGGACATTAAAGCGATTTTCTTGTGTTTTATTTCAATTCGAAGTTCTATACCTCTAAAAAAACACCCGTTACTACAGTGTTAACTGCAGAAAAGGTTCTTAAAATTTTTAAGTTTTGTTATTAATATTTCTAAATCTGTTACTGAAATTAAACACTTTTAAACACAATTAAACTAATACACATACGTGTAATTTTTTTCAAAACTATTTAAGATTATTCGAATATATTTTTTTATTTTTTGTTCGTTCGAATATTCGAACAAAAATAAAAAATTTTTCGTCTGTTCGAACAAGAAAAAAATCATGAAATTTTATTCGAACAAATATAAAAGACGAATAATTAACAACAATACTAAGAACCCTCTCGATCAAGTCATCTTTCAAACAGAAAAAACTAAATGAAAATCGGTCCAGCCGTTTGGCCTGTACATGGACACGGACAGACACACAGATACACAGACACACAGAAACACACTACTAATTTATAACACATCATTTTTTAGTCGGGGGTTAAAAATACTTTTTTGTATTTTTTTAAACTATATTTAAAGATATGAACTATTTATTTTTTTACTCATATTAGGTAATTTTTACTAGATGTTTGTAAAAATTTACTTGGACTTAGAAATATTTACTTGAACTTAGAATTTTTTTTTGCTTAAATTTTGATTTTTTTCTTAATAATAGTATACTACATACTTATATTTAATTCAGTTGTGTCTACCAATACTTTAAAATGGTTATTAGAAATTAATTAATTATTAATAATTATTATTACTGTGAGACTTCTAAAGGGTCCGCCAGATAACTTTTTTTTTTTTTGAAAATGCTTTAAAAAAACTACTGAATATTTTCTCAAATTTCTTTTTTTATTTGAAAGTACAGTCCTTTCGGTTAATAATGAAAAATAATTTGATTCAAATGGCTGCCTCGGCTGGCCATGCAGTAGCCTACACGATCGGTCCAATTTTTAAGCACATTATTGATTGTGTGCAGCTGTATTTCACCAATGGCTTCACGAATATTGTCCTTTAAAGCGTCAATTGTCTCTGGCTTGTCGGCGTAACACTTATCTTTGACGGCACCGCACACATAATAGTCCAACGGTGTCAAATCACAGCTCCGAGGTGGCCAAATGACATCAGCTCTGCGGCTGATAATGCGATCTTCAAAAACAGGGCGCAAAACATCGAGTCTAGCTTCGGCTGTGTGGCACGTAGCGCCGTCCTGTTGAAACCAAATGTTGCCAATATCCTCGTCTTCAATTTTTGTGAACAAAAATTCGTTCAACATGGCCCGATAACGATCGCCATTGACTGTAACGGCCACTCCTTGCTCATTTTCGGAAAAAATGGACCAACTATGCCTCTGGACCAAAATCCGCACCAAACAGTGACTCGTTTTGGGTGCGTCGGTTTTTAAATGTATGCGTGCGGGTTTTTTGTGCCCCAAATGCGACAATTTTGCTCGTTTACATACCCGCCAAGATCAAAATGAGCTTCATCTGAAAAGCTGATTTTTTTTTTTTTGCAAAATCGGCATCTTCTGTAAGTCGATCGCAGGCCCACTTAGCGAAGCGAAAACGCATTGGATGGTCAGTTGACTTACACTCCTGCACTAATTGGACTTTGTATGGTGTCATACCAAGGTCTTTATGCAAAATTCGTCTCAATGATGTCCCCGAAATGTTCAATTGTTGAGAACGACGGTGAATTGATGTTGATGGCGCTTCACGCACACTTTCTGCCTTAACTGTAATATTCTCGGGTGTACGCACTGTTTTTGGTTCTTCACGCTTTGGTTTATCGATGAGGATGCCAGTTTCTTTCACTTTTTTCACGAGATACCGAATATACGGTGCTTCTCTTCGTCCAAAATTCGTACGCAATTTTCGCACACATTCTGCAACATTACCATGATTTTCAAAGTAATGTCGCAATATTTCCCAGCCTTGTTCAAGTGTATACACAACCATATTCGTTCAGCGGAAGGATAAAACTAATTATCTGTCAAATCAGACAAGTGTTACCCTTCACGAAATAAGCAATAGTTGAAAAAAAAGTTAGATGGCGGACCCTTTATTTGTATTGTAATTATGGTTTTTTGCTTATAGATATGAAAAAATCGTACATTTAATTGATAACACTAGTTTACACCGAAAATGTACATTTGATGAGAGGTGATTTTCCTTATGTATTTTCTTCCAATGAATTCGAAAATCAAGGTTAAATTTTTTTTATGGAACAGTTTTCGAGATATTGTAATTTTTTTATTTTTTCGCCTTTTTTCACTTGACAGATCATATCTCGGGCTAGAATGTCCGATTGGGTCGTATTCAAATGCAAGGTATTGAGATGACGAATAAATATGTGTAATCGGATCTTTAATTTGTAAAGCGGTTCAAAATATATCGATGGAAATAGGGCACATTTCCAAAAAAAAAAATCATGTTTTACAGTGATTCTATGGTGACAGAAAAGTACAAAGCGTTAAAAAAACGTCTGGTTTATGTTCATGTACGTCAAAATTATACTTTTATGTAAGAACTAAGACCAAGCAGAAGAAAATTGTCCGAAAAATTGCAAAATTATAAGCAATTCAGTGAATAAATCCAATCCCATATTTTCCGAATATTTGATTTTTTTTCGACAATTTATGAGTTCAGTTGCTCACACTCAAATATATTGAAATTATTATTTTTTTATTTTTTTATGTATTTTGACCTTTTACTAATATTTATTCACTCAATTGCTTATAACTTCGTCGTTTTTCTTCGGGTTGGTTTTAGTTCCTACGTTCAAGTATCACCTTTAAGTACATGAACAGAAACCAGAAGTTTTTTTTTAACGATTTGTACTTTTCTGTCGCCATAGAATCACTGTAATATATGACTTTTTTTTGGAAATGTGCATCGCATTATCATGTTATCATACTACAGAGCAGTACGTCAGTATTGGACGTACAATTGCTGTGAACATCCATTTAAGCATTTTAGGAGTTAGGCCTCATTTATAGCCCAATATCCCATGTTGGGGGTAGTAGCCAACGTTACTTTTTTAACCCTGCGCTAGATATTTACTTTCCATGATGGTTTCTTGTCCCGTATAACTTTTAGATATTTCGCGCTGTCCACAGCGCGACAGTTCGTGAAAAAGTATTATTTATAGAATAATTGAAAAATTACTTGAATAACTCAAACGAAATTAAATAATTTTTCGTTTATTCAAGTAATTGGAAAAACTTACTGGCTTATAAAACATATTTCCATACAAAATTTTTCTCATAAAGCCGTTATATTTTTATAAACTCTCTTATTTTATAACTTGATGCTATCGCACAAATGAAAAGTGGATTCAAATGCCCGTAATTACTACATAAAGATAATTTAACTTAAGTTTTTACATATGAGTTTGCCTTATAAAGTTTAACTTACACGGTACACATCTGTTCACAATAGATATCTATGGGTAGAAAAGAAAATGAAATCCTTCTAAGTAATTCGTTTTTCCAAAGTTCTCATACATGCTGCCCATGCGGTCCAGGTTTGTATTGCATTGTATTCCCCAGAATTTCAAATAATAGCCGATTTATAACCAATATGTGCCTTTTTATAAGTTCTGGAAGCAAGTTCGTTAGCTTGTTTCTTGTTAAAAGTTAAAGTTAAAGTTTATGGAAGAGCTACCGGAAGGTTTGATATATGCATGTGTTCTGCTCTTTGCTTACGTAATTCGAATTAAAATGCGATAGGAAAATTGCTTTGCAACGTGAATACAAGTAAAAAGAAACATCCTAATAACATCGAATTACATAACCATCATCATCATCACTACAAGGATAAAAGCAAGCTGCATTGTATTAATTCATAAAAACTGCTACTGACAGATGAAAAAAGAAACAAAGTTATATATACCAGTTGTTGTAAGCCGTACTCACTTTAAAAAAATATTTCTTATTTTTTTAATTTTTTTGTTTGTTTTCCATGCATACATGCTGGAGTCCTTTTTCATTTTGCAAACCTGATCAAAATGCTGCAAAACTAACAATATAAAAAATTATATTGAAGCATAGTACAGTATTACTTCTTTAATACGTACAAACAGATGTCTGTTGTAGTTTCACGCTTTGTTCGGATTACTAAATTGTTCGTACAATACCTGCTGTCGAGAACATCTCCAGCGGGAAAAAGGAATAGATAAGAAACGAGAAGGGAACATGTCCTAGGAAAGTCCTGAATTTCATTAATGCTTTTGAGAAATGAATTGTATAACTATTTTTTTAATGAAATATATATGTATGTATTTCATTGCATTCTATTACTTATGCATTCATAATTAATTATACATAAATAAATCAATGATTTATTCATTAATTAATGCAATCAATATTTCTTCTTGTGTATTTTATGTGTAAATCTTCTCCAATGCCTACTTTTAAAATGCAATATTTTCAAAAGTTATGATAAATTTCTAACCTGCATGGAACTTCACTGGCACACGCTCAAACACAAGCTGCGTCTTTCAATAAAAGTGTTTTCACACCTGAAAAGTTAAAACCTGATTTTAACGTTAAAACTATAAACAGCTGATATTGCGTTCACATTGCAAGTTTGATAAATTCATGTTTTAACTCACAGACTGTCTAACAAATTTGTTCAAAATAAAATAAATCTTCTGTAAAAATAAAGCAATAATTTTTTTCTAAATACTTTATGACGCTTGGTTGACAAAATGTAACTGTTTTGGTTTGTCTGAAAAACTCAGAAATTTTACAATGCGCTCTAATATTAAAAATTTTTCATATTTTGTAAACAATTATTTAATAATTATAGAACTACTTATACAAAGTGAGAAGTGCTTTCGAATTAAGTAGTTGTATATAATAAATTCAGTAAAGTGCGACTTTGATTCGCGCACGAGGGGTTCCGCACGGACACTAGATATGTAATACTATAACAAATTTGGCGAATATATATATATATTTTGACGGTTTTTTGGGTTGGCGATATTGTTGAGTTTTGGCGATTTTTCTGTTTTTGGCGATTTATTTTAGTGATAGAATTTTTTTTTGAATATGGTGTTTCTTTTCGTTTTGGCGATTTTTATTCGGTTTGACGATTTTATAATTTTTGAGTTTTTTAGTTTTATCGTTTTTGAAAATTTCAAGAGTTTGCCTCTTACCGTTTACAAAGCCGAAATTGCATTAACTGATAAAACACCATTTAATTTAAAATTGTTTAAATTTTAGTGTTTATTGTTGTAGTCTGTATGAAAATACACTAAATTTAAACATTTCAAGTATCTATATACATACAATTGTATGTATATTACATGGGATTTTCACAATTTTCGTTCTCATGTATTTGTTGTTGTAGCGGCCAAGGTTCTACAAACTCTGTCCAAATTTCAGGTCTGTAGTTCTTACGGTTCTCGAGAAAATAGCCTGTGACGGACAAACAGACAGACGGAAAGCGTAGCGAAAACAAAAGGGCTCCTTTTCAACTTTGGTGTACAGAACCATACAAAATGCATAAATGCATTACAAAAAAAAATTTTTTATCGGGAGATCGATGTCAGTCATTATCGTCTACTTTCACTTCCCCGAGGTCAATGAAAATATTTCCGTTGTTTTCCGTCCGAATCGGCTCTACATGAGCTGGTTGGCATAATAGAGAAATCTCTCACTGTGGGTGAATACACCCTTGTGGCCTTCGTCGATATTGAGGGGCTTTTAATAATATTTCTTCAGATTCCATAATTGATGCATTATCGAATTTGGGAGTTAATGTAGGATTGTGTAAGTGGATTCAAAATCTACTAACTCACCGCAGGATAACTGCGGCTCTAGGAGCTTCAAAGCAGACCCGCTTTGTAAATAGGGGTACACCACAAGGAGGAGTTCTTTTGCCACTATTGTGGAATCTAGCTCTAAATCCTGTGTTGCTATCTCTAGAATCGCGGGGGTGCAGAATCGTGGCTTATGCTGATGATGTGGCAATAGCTGTAAGAGGAAAATTCCTCACAACTCTAAGGGATATCCTACAGGATGGTCTTTCACATTTGACAAGATGGGCGGAGAAACGACGGCTCGCCGTTAATGCTAATAAAACGGAACTAGTCCTTTTCTCTAGAAAGTATAAGATACCTGATTTCCAACCTATCACTCTTAATAATACGGAGATAAAAGTGTCCAACACTGCAAAATATCTCGGTGTTATTCTTGATTCAAAGCTGAGTTTTAAACCCAATATCATAGAGAGAGTGAAAAAATCAACAATTTCACTCTATCTATGCAAAAAGTCCATAGGGAAAAATTGGGGTCTTACCCCTGAAATCGTTTTTTGGATCTACACTGCAATAGTACGTCCGATTCTCATGTATGGCATCATTGTATGGTGGCCGTCCCTGGAGAAAAAGACGTATCTACATATCTTAAACAAGGTGCAAAGACTTGCATCCTTGTATATAACCAGTGCTCTTTGCACTACTCCTACGGATGCATTGGGAATGCTCCTTCATCTACTACCATTGGACCTAGTAGGGAAGCAGATGGTAACGTCGTCGGCAATCCGTCTTCGATGTACCTCTCTGTGGAACGGAAATGGAGCCGGCCACTGTAGAATACTCGATGTCGAAGTTAGGGGATGGAGGATTGACCAAACCTCCCCTGCTCTACTACACGCACGTCTTTATAAAACCTGGATACCATCAACAGAAATGTGGATGAATGGACCTCCAGGTAGAAGAAAAGGTGTTGATTTTTATACGGACGGCTCCAAAACACACGAAGGTGTGGGTTATGGAGTCTTTTCGAGGGCTTTAGGTCTTCGCATTGCAAAGCGACTTCCGGATCACTGCAGCGTCTTTCAGGCAGAGATCCTTGCTATAAGAGAAGTTGCGGATTAGTTGAGAGTGAATGTCACTTCAACGACTTTGATTAACATATACACTGATAGTCGAGCAGCTATTATGGCCCTCGAATCCCCGCTTCTAAGAACAACAACAGCCCTCGACTGCCGATCATCTCTAAACGAGATGGCAGAGCAGTTTGATATTAGGATCATCTGGATCCCGGGGCATAGAGGCTTTCAGGGGAACTCCAGGGCTGATGAGCTTGCTAGAATTGGGACAACCTTACAGGTTCCACCGGATTTGGAATGTGTGGGTTTACCCCTATCCTCTTGCAAACTCAGACTTAGGCGCAAGACAGTAGAAGAAACAAAGAGAAGGTGGGTCACAAGAAATGATTGCGTGATCACAAGGCAGTTATGGACTCACCTAAATAAGGAAGGTACTGATTACTTAATTTTGAAAAATAGGAAACAAATATCGATACTAGTGTCCGTGCTAACCGGACACTGTCTCATAGGTAGGCATGCACAAGGGCTACGGGTTGAACACAATGAGTACTGCCGTAGCTGCCAGGACATTGATGAAGAGGAAAGCATAGTGCATTTTCTTTGTCACTGTCCTGGACTTGCAAGAAAGAGATTGACCACAATGGGCGCTCTTGAGTTCAGGGAACTTTCCGACGTTGCTAGTGTTGAACTTCAACGTATTAGTAGCTTTATATTGAGATCTGGTTGGTTCGACGGTGGGGACTCCGCATAAGCAGAGTCTCCGTGGTATCACAATGGACCAAAAAGGTCTAAGTGAGTCCGGGTTTCTGACTGCCACCCCTACCTAACCTAACCTATCCGTCCGAAGGATTAATTTTTTTTTTGCAATTTTTTGATTATTAAAGCGTTTGCATCCATTTTTAACTTAAAATGTATCTATTCTTATCCACTGGTATAAAACAGAGTTTGTAGGTGGCATAAATGCAGCAAGAAATAGCGTATTTCTCTTCTTTTTAAACAAATTATGATGAAAACACGAACACTCGTTACAAGCAAAAACAATGCATTCCTTCTTCTGCAGGTGTGGTAATGCACGTGGTAATCAATGTGCAATTATTGCATCTGATCAAATTACCCTCTCGCTTCTAATGGAATGTATTGTCTTGCTTTGAGATATAATACATTATTTATGCTATTATTCATGTATTCACTATACACTACGTATTTCTATTCTCTGAAGTTTAGATCTAGTCAACAGCCGTCACTTGTTTCGACAGCGTGTGGGCAAGCACAAATTCTTTGGTATTGTATTGACGTGACGTTAACAGAATCTGTGGCAAAAAGGAAAAAGGGCTTAAGTCGAGATAAGAAAATTTTGAGTTAATGGTACCTCCGTAAACTGCATATTTGAAGTACCCCTGGTCAAAATCTCAATTAATTTTTCTGATTTTTCAGGATTTTTAGGGAGTTATAGCACTATGACTTTGAACTTATCTTTTTTAGACTTCCTATCTTATTTGGAATAATAGCTTAATTTAGGTTGTACTTTGATATATTTCAACTTAATTGTATTACTTGTAGTATGTAGAATGTAATTGCTTAAAATATTAAGCTTAACAGAGAATTTCCCAATTTAACCGTAAAAAAAACTAATTTCTCTCTCCGGCAAAACAATAAAATATGACTTAAGCCCGTTTTCCTTATTGCCACAGAGATAGTTGCAGATAAGGAGGATTGCTTGTAATACGAAAAGAAATAAAAATGAAATCGCCATAAGTTTTTTTTCTGGCTGTTTTTTTTTTTTTTTTGTTAGTGCGCCATATAAAGTTTATATTGTAACTGCCTTATTCATAAAAATTATTTTAGGTTTATTAAGCGCTTATTTGACATATTTCTATGGGAAATTTGTCAAATAAACCTGTAATAATCCTAAAATATTTTTTATGAATTAGACCGTAAAAATATAACTAACGTCTTTATTTTATATTTTTCGAAATAGTGAACAGCTATTATTAAAAAAGTGTTACCCAGAGAATAGGCATAAAATGTGCAAACTACCCGAGACGTTGATGAGTTTGCGGATTAAAGAGGCTGCACTGTATTTTTAAATGAAAATTTTATTTGGAAACTTGTCTATTTCGGTGCCGAGGATACTCATATAGTTGTATATACATGCATATATACATTCAGACATACGTATGTACACACATATTGATATAACTGTAAGTTTGTGTGTGCAACATTTGTGTAAATATTTTGACAGGCCAACATTTTTGTAATGAAAAATGAAATTAAAATGTTCTGACGTGCTTAGAACATTTCAAATTCAGTTCAAATTTCATGTGAATATAAGATAGTGGTATGTATGTATGTACAAAAATTTTCGTATTTAGGTTATATGAAAAAATGTTAATTAATTTTATTACGGATGCCTCACACAAACACAGACGTCCACTTACATAGAACATAACGAAGCTATACGTAATATTCTTGAGAATGTCATGTATCAATTGAAAAATAATACGTTCCTTACATATGTATGTATATTTGAATGAATGATTACCAAAGCTAAGGCAACATATTGTAACTATATTTATATAATGACTTATTTAAACTATCCAGCATTGCAGTATTTCAACTATTCAATTCAATTAATTGGATATGAGCTTAAAATTCAGTTTTAAAATGCTTAATAGCTTGTATATAGTTTTTTAGTGGGTTCGCAAGCACTTTTTTTTTGCTTACGATTGGCACTCTTTCGATAAGTTTTTCATTAATTTTGCCCTATCCATGGCTTATCATGGTTCTTTTACGAGATGAAACTAATTTTTTTTTTGGAATAGCTTTTTTTCAACAGCTCACGCTAAAAATTGGATAGTGACAATTATAATCCGATTTCAATATTTTATAACGTAAGATCTGCATTGCAGATCTGATTATACAGCTCCATTAGATTTGGACTAAATATGTTTCATTTCTGGAACGCAAACGGCATTCGCAAACATAAAAATGAACTTGAGCACTTCCATACGGAAAAAAATATTGACATAATGTTGGTCTCTGAGACTCATTTGACTTCGAGAAGCTTTTTCAAAATTAATGGCTACTCTATATATGATACAAAGGACCCTAGAGGGAGAGCATGCGGTGGATCTGCAATTCTAATTAAGTCAAGACTCAAGCACTATATCCTTGACAGCGTTAGTGAAGAATATATGCAAGCTATGAATATTTTTGTAGAAAATTTTTGTTCCAATTTCGTGATATCATCAATTTATTCACCTTCCAGATTTTCAGTTACCGAATATCAGTATGAAAAATTCTACAAATCGCTTGGATCTTGTTTCGCGGCAGATGGAGACTACAATGCAAAACATACGTACTGGGGTTCGCGCCTTCTAACACTTAGAGGTCGAGCTTTGTTTAATACAATTTCAAAAATGGGATTGGATGTTATTTCGAGTGGGGAGCCCAGTCACTGGCCTACTGACGTACGAAAAATTCCGGATGTTATAGATTTTGGAGTCATGAAAACTATTTCTAGGGATTTAATTCATGTTGAAGCTTCTCTAGATCTCTCGTCCGATCACTCTCCCACTATCGTGACAATCTGTAACCCACTAAGAAGTGACTTACCTCAACCATATATGAAAATGATCAATCGTGTTAATTGGCTGGGATTCAAAATATATCTTAGTAGTCATTGCACGGAAAATATTACGCTGAGAACACCCAATGATATTGAATCTAGCATTGCCTATATTAATGCAAATATTAAACAGGCTGCTGAGCATGCCACTACCTCCCATCCGTAAACTGGGTTTAATAAAATTTATTCTAGGGACATTGAACGTCTCGTGTATGAAAAAAGAAGAGCTAGAAGGGAATGGCAACAGCACACATCACTCCAAAATAAAATCAGATTTAAAGAGTGTACTAAACGACTCCAAGAGTTGCTTGCATCTGAAAAAACTGCATCTCTTAAAAATTATCTGGAAGGTCTTGATGTCACACAAGCATCAAATTACTCTTTGTGGCGTGCTGCTAGAAAGCTTAAAACAACTGTTGAGTATAAGCCACCTCTACGCACATCTACCGGAAGTTGGGCAAGAAGCGATACGGAAAAAGGTAAAATATTTGCAGAGCACTTAAAATCCGTATTTACGTCAAACACATGTAATGGTGTTTCTGATTTGCCGAGTGTAGTTGCTCTACCCCCTCGACCCTTAAAGTTTAAGATGCGAGATGTACAAAAAGTAATTGCTGAACTCAAACCAAAGAAAGCTCCAGGTATTGATGGAATTAGTAACAAGATGCTGAAGAACTTGCCGCATATTGCAATAAGAATCCTGCTGTTTATTTTAATGCCATATTACGACTGGAGTATTATCCACAATACTGGAAGCTTGCCAAGATCAAAATGATTCCAAAGCCGGGCAAAGATCTTACACATAAAAAAATGATTTTGATTTTTAAATACGCAAATCGTTGATTCAATTAAAAAATCTTTCGAATTTTCTGTGATGACGATTTTTGCATTATTGATAAATAAAATAGTATGCACGTTTATTGAGTATATATTTTTTTTCAGCCAATAAAGAAATTTAATGAATCAAAGAAAAAAGTTGTTGACTGAAATTTTATTTTCAGTAATAATCGTTATTGGGTGTGTGTGTAGATGAATGTCACATTTTTCAACGCCTTTTTGTTTGCTTTTGCTTGGCTGCTACTAAAACTAAATGTGTTCGGGATGAGTCGAACCGGCAATCTCTTGACTAATAAACTAACGTACTTACCACTCAGCTAAAGAGCAAATCGTTTTTGGATACGCAAATAATGAATACACGCAAAATATGATTTCATTTGTTTCTTCTAATCTAAAAATAACTTTGTTGAGTAAAAAAATACAAGCCACGACGATTTACGGCTTTTTGTCCGAATGCACACGAATACAACACCAACAATCAAAATAATCAACAACATCAGCACATGACCAGGTTTAGTCAATCAACAAGCAACTCTGCAGAAAGTGCGAATAGTGAAATTGTAATAATTTTCTAGTGACATTGTCAATAGTACTACTGACCAGGTGTACCCCGGCCAATGTAATCAATTATTGACATTTAACATTAGCTTGTCATTGAAAATCCACCACTAGACTGTAGCACTACTGACTAAGTAGTTCTTTTGCGACCACATGGAGACGTTGGTACCAAAGATTCACTAGTAACTTTTTGGGGCCTTAGTCTACAATATCGATATTTCCTCGCTCGTTGTCAATAGTAAAATTATAGTAATTTTCTAGTGACATTGTCAATAGTGCTACTGACTAGGTGTACCCAAGCCAATGTAATCGCCTATTGACACATAACATAGGGTTGTCATTGAAAATCTACCAGTAGCCTTTAGCACTATTGAGAAGATAGTTCTATTACGACCATATGGAGATATTTGAACCAAAGATTTACTAGTAGATTTTAGTGACACTCGTCTACAAATATACATATTTATATATTTAATATTATTGAACAGCATAATAAAAAAGAAAAACAAACTATTGACGCGTTCATTGACAATATCGCCAGAAATACACTAGAACTTTTGTCTCTAACGCATCTCTACTCGCGCATAAAAGGGAAGTTGTCGACATTTTAACTAGTGCAATTATCGCTGGAGAAAGAGTATTGACATAGAGACATATGGTTCTAGGCTGATTAGAGGAAAGGAAAACACCAACACAAATAAATGACATTAAATGATATTTTAAGATGTGGGGAATTAATAAATACAATATTCAAGTTAATGACAAATATTATTGAAACTAAAATTTTATGCAATAACATGGTTTTATTGAAAATAATTCTTGTCTATTTTTTTCTGTGTACCAAAGCAGAGTCATATAGGCCAATAAGTTTGCTTCAACTATGTCAAAACTCTTCGAAAAGCTGCTCATGACAAAATTGTCCCCTTGTCTAACAGATAATATGTGCATACCGGACCATCAATTTGGTTTTAGAAGTCAGCATAGCACCATTGCCAATCTCATACATTGGTTCAACTTATAAGGAAAACATTTGAAGAAAAGAAGTATTATTCTGCCCTGTTTATTAACTTCCTCAGGCATTTGTTAAAATTTGGCATGACGGCCTAATTTTAAAATTAAAGACATATCTACCAAATAACATTCTAAAACTTTTGGAAAGTTATATTTTAGGCCGGAAGTTCTCTGTTATGGAAGGAGAATTTATGAGTAGCGTGAAACTATCTCATCCGGTGTATCTCAAGGGAGTATACTGGGGACAGTTTTGTATTTTATTTATACTTGTGATATGCCTGTGTGCAGTAATATCCATACTTCTACATTTGCCGATGACGCAGCCTGCCTTAGTATGCTCGAAAACCCTCATGAGGCATACCGATATCTTCAGGAACATATGTATAACACAGTCAAGTTGTTCCTCAACATTCACATGTGAAATACCTTGGTATACACCTTGATCGTCGGCTTACATGGAAACACCATATTGACTCAAAGCTAACACAAATGAAACTTAAAATAACTCAGATACATTGGCTGATTGGTGGAAACTCAACACTCAGTCTAGATTGTAAACTTTTAATATACAAGTCGATTTTGAAACAAATATGGTGTTACGGAATTCAACTATGGGGCACTGCTTCAGCTTCCAATATCGAGAAAATCCAACGAAAGCAAAACAAAATTTTACGGTTAATAACATCGGCTCCATGGTACATAAAAAATTCAAATATACATCGTGATTTAAATATGCCACTAGTGACTGAAGAAATTGCAAAATACGCAGGTAAATATTTAACTAAACTCGAGTCACATCCTAATCCGCTTGCTCGTAATATTTTGAACTTTACTGGACACATCCGCCTCAAAAAGAGGGACACAAGGGCTCTTATACTCAACACTGCAGATGGGACTGCGTGAATTGGATGATGTTATAGGCATTTACACCGAGCTAGTACACAACCCTTATGAATATTTTGATATTGGAAAATTATACGGGCCATGCGCACCGCGATTGCTCAAAAGCGCAACCGTGTGATTACTTCAAAAAAAGAGTTAACAATATTTAAATGTACGGATGCAACATTGATCTACCTTCGCTTATACTTAAATTACACTATGCAACAAAAAAAAAAAATTAACCTCTCATATCAGATGTTTTCTGAGCTAATTTAGGGTCGCTGAACACGAATATGACATTAATTTTTTTTTTCTTAAGAAGCGTTTTCGAGATATTCGCGAAAAACGTGTTTTTTTATAGTTTACAAAGATATTTCTAAAAATCTTGAGAACTCTTTATTAAAATTAAACAAATTTAATGCCGTTGAAAAGATATGTTTTTCTTTTATCAGTCCATATTTTAAATTTGTTGATTGGATAAAAATTCACTAAGTTACGACCCCTTAGATTTAAAAAAATTTGAAGTTGTTAGCTTTTTTTTAAATTCAGTGTTTTAATTTGCACCCTTAAGCAAAAAAAATTAAAATTTTTTTAAAGCCTGTATCTTAAATAAAATTTTGTAGCGTTAAATTTTTATCATCGGACAAAACGTTAAAAAGTTACGACATATTTACTGAAAATATCTGAATTTGAATTTTCGAATGTTTTCACTAAAAATTAAAATTTTTTTAAATCTTAACTCAGTCAATTTTTATTCGATCAACACACCATAAATATGTGTAAAATTTGATAATTTTAATAAGCATATCCCAAGATTTTAGGAAATATCTTTTTAAACTGCAAAATAAACACGTTTTTCGCGAATATCTCGAAAGCGTTTCGCAAGGAAAATAAATGAAGGCCATATTCGTTTTATGCAGCACCAATTTAGCTAAAAAAACATATAATTTTAGTGGTTAAATTTTTTGGCATCCAGCAGTAGTCACCCATTATGGATATTTTCACTAAATACTAGAGATGTTCAAATGTCGTGATTTTATCGTGTCACGCGTGAGTTACGCGTGATTCACGTGATCAAATATTATAACTAATCACGCGTGAGTGCGTGAGCGTGACTGAAAGAAATTTACTCGTGCGTGAGCTTTTTTAATAGTCACGCACTAATTCTCACGCTCTCACGAGATAACATTCCTGCATAGGTACATATGTAACTTTATTCAATCATTTGAAATAAATTATTTTATAATAATAAATGCATACATATATGTATAGTAATATGTATTGTAGTATGATCTTACAAACATACGGCCATATGTATAATCAAAAATTGGCATAAGTGGCAAAATTTAACATGATCTTAACGTGTTTTGCCATATAATTTTACATTAAAAATCATGCTAGGATGTAATCCTGTGTTAAAACTACATTATGCGGGGATTTTTAATGTCAAATTGTATAGCGGAACTCGTCAACACTTTGTTTAATTTTGTCACTTATGCTAACTTCATGCCAATTTTTGATTATACATATGGCCGATAATGAATACCCCCAAACAAAATGTTTCGACTTTTTTTGAAGTCAGACTTGTCGTACTGACATTTCGGTAGTTTCTCTGAACAATTTATTTTAAACATTAAAAGTTTGATTTTTGAGTATATATGTAAGTAAAAGTCTGTGAACATTTTTTTTAAATAAATATGTATATGTTGATAAAAAAAAAGGATTGTAACAAATATTAAAAAACGTGAGCATGTGCAAATTATTTCGACAATAGCAGCAACATAACGGTGAAGCGGTACTCTGCTATAAAAGCAAAAAAAATCGTACCTACATGTCGTTACGAATTCGTACCGACATATCGTTACGAAGTCGTGTCAACCATTTCATACAAAAATTGTTACGATTTCGGTAATATTTCGGTGCCGAAATCGGAAGATTTTGTCGACCAATTGTTACGAATCTTTACGAATTCGTAAAGCATTTTGTTTGATGGGTACTTTAACCTTTGTAAGTATGTATGTCTGTTTCTTAGATACCCTGTAGGAATTATCAATTGAGAAACACTACTGATTCAAAAGTGCCTTTGTCAACAATACTACTGCTGAATTGTACCGCACAAAATGTTTTTTGCTTTATGGGCCGTCCATATAATACGTAACGCTGTAGGGGGGGGGGGGGTGAGGTTCGAGTTTTGTTTTGATTTGTTATGGTGAGGGTGAGGGTAGTCTTTGAAAATGTTACGTAACAGAAAAATTTTAGTAATTTGTATGTTTTCTCATTTAATATGCTTTTCTCATTTATTTAATTGATCATACGTCTTAAATTCACATTTATATTATGTATGTATACATACATACATGTGCGGAATGTCAATTTTTGATATACGAGAATTCGAATTCGAATATTTAAAATGATATCCGCGAATACGAATATTTAAAACTATATTAAATTAAGTTTAAATTTAAAAAAAACACCAATATATGTATTAAATTAAGTTAATTTAATTGTGGTAATTATTAACGAACAAATAACACCACTAAACCTTCATCATCAGCGTTCTTCTGTGTTAGGTCCACTGTGTGTGGTGTCAGTTGATGTAGATTTCTGCTTTATATACGAAAGATTTCTGCTTTATGGACCAAACACAGAAGAAAGCTGATGATGAAGGTTTAGTGGCCTTCGAAAACGGCTAGCTGTTCCGTTCAACTATATGTTGTCAGAATATTTACAACTAACTTTGGTGTTATTTGTTCGTTAATAATTTTCACATGTAATTTGGCTTAAAAAGCGATACGAACTTTAGCCTGTTCAAATCATAAATATAGATATTAAATTAACTTTGCTTATTTTAATTTACATTGTAAATTTTACAAAAACACGAGCATACATATATACATACATAGATATGTATATGTGACAGCGCATAGAGAAAGGGACCTAAGGGTAAAAACCTGGTTTGTTCAGGAGAGCCATTTTAAAGATTTAAATACGTGTATCTTTGGTGTACCATCACTGAACAAAACGCGCATATCTCTGGGAGGGAACACTTTTGGGGCATGGGATCGGTCTCATTCGATGTTGTCCACATCAAAAAAAAAGTGAAAATTGATTTTTTTTTACCCTTAGGTCCCTTTCTCTATGCGCTGTCACATATATATATATATATATATGTAAGAACCTATTTTTCAACCAAAAAAACATGAAAATTATGTTATACATATACTTTTTCGTGAGCGTGCGTGATCGTGATAAGTTGTAAACCACTCGTGCGTGATTAAAAATATTTTATTCGTGAGCGTGCGTGATCGTGAAAATTTTCAAAATCATTCGTGCGTGAAAGTGCGTGAGTAAAATATTGTTCTGCGTGAGCGTGCGTGTCGTGAGTCAGAAAACATTCACGTGCACATCTCTACTAAATACATATGTTGGAAGATTTTAATTTTTTGTCCGATGATAACAATTTATAAAGCGTTATAAGATTGGCACAAAATTTTATTTAAGATACATATTTAAAATGCTTTGGAATTTTTGTTTGGCTTAAGGGCGCAACTTAAAATAATGAATTTAAGAACAAAAACCTAAAAACTTCAAATTTTTTTTAATCTATGGGGCCGTATAACTCAGTGAATTTTCATCCGATCAACACATTTAAAATATGGACTGATAAAAGAAAAACATATCTTTGCAATGGTTTTAAATTGGCGAAATTTTAATAAACAGTTCTCAAGATTTTTGGAAATATCTTCGTGAACTGCAAAAAACACGTTTCTCGTGAATATCTCGAAAACGCTTCTTAAAAGAAATAAAAGAATGCCATATTCGTGCTCAGAGACCCTAAGTTAGCTAAGAAAATATTTAATTTTTGAGGTAATGCAAAAAGACAAAAATTTGTTGCATAGTGTTATATATCCATATAAAAATTTAACAAATATAAAATAAATCTTGACTAAATAAAGATCTTCCTAAAACATGAAATATGTTTAACTGAAAAAAAAATTATTTTTGGTTATTATTTTACCCAACATTTTTTTTCAATTTTCAACCCTGGAAGCATAATTTTTATTTTTCTGGTTTTTAATACTAATTTACTTCTTTATAAAATAAAGAATAGCGGAATTCACGGTTGGTCTTGTAGATGTTTTAGATCTTGTAGCTAAAATTTACCAAGATTTACCAAAGCTACAGTATGTAAAAGATCTACAATGCCAACTGTGAATTCACTAGTATATTTAATTACCAAAGAAATAATAAGTTTTATATGTTACAAAAGTGTAAGTTTCCTAATCCTGGAATCATCCTTTAGATTTTTCTGAATACCTTACCAATCTAGTTCCTTAAAAATATATAAATATTTGGTTACTTTAATATTTCCTATACCACACATAAAATATATTTAACAAATTTATTATTCGACATATCGAGCCTTATTTTCGATTTTATCGTAAGCGACATGTTATCGAAAATAGACTTTTTTATTGAAATGGAAATTTGATGGGCCTACCCAGAGTTTAGAATTATCAAAATGCTAAAATTTTTGATAAATTTTAAGATACGGACTGTAAAATTTTATCGTAAGCGGCATTTTACGTACAAAAACATATTTTTAAATATTAAAAAAACCATCTCCTGAAAAATTTAATTTTTGTCGTTTACGATAAAATTAAAAATAAGGCTCGATATTGTCATATGTATATTTATTAATTTGAAATTTGTTTGCCGGTGGTTTAGTTTTGTCCATATGAATTTCATGTTTAATTTATAGAGAAAAAGAAAAATTATTTTTGGTAGGTTACTTTTGTATAAAAATAGCTTAACCTGGTGTGCTTTGCTAAGCCCTCACCTAATTTCAAAAACTTTATCCATAAGCAATCAAAATTTTTAAGATTGGTCCACAAATGGCAAATTTATTTGATAATATATATTTTTGGCGGGCACTTTGCTGCACCCACCACAGTTTCCATTAGTGGACCCATTCCAAAGTAAAAACTAGTGTTAAAAATTAGTCCACAAACGACAAAGTAATGTGATAATCCATTTCTTTGCGAGCACATTTCGCCACCCCCATTAAAAAAAAAAAAATTATTGAACCTCTTCCATATGTATGAAGCATTTTGAAATTGGTCGTCACATGATGAAGTTATTTTATAATCAATTATCGATGCGAGCAATTTCTAAACACCCTTTCCAATTCCAAAAAAAAAAAAAAAAAAAAAAAAAAAAATAGTTGACCGCTTCCGAAATCAAAAAAGAATTTTGGAAATGGTCCACATATGATGAAGTTAAGTGATAACACATGATATTTGGGGGAAGGCACAGGGGCTGGTGTTTATATCTTGGGAACGAACATTCGTAGCTCTTTTCTAGGCTGAGATCTTGGCGATCCTTAGAGCCACGGAGCTGGTGGCCAGGAATGTAGCTGAAGGTGAGAAGGTAACCTATGTCAACAGCCAGGCAGCGCTAAAAGCTTTGAAGGGACACAATGTCAAATCGAAACTTGTTAGTGACTGTAGGAAAGCCCTCAACTTGCTTGTGGAAAAGTATAGTGTCAGACTATGTTGGGTTCCTGGCCACAGCAGTGTTGAGGGAAATGAAATTGCCGATGAGCTGGCAAGAATAGGGTCGGCGTTGGATGAGGGAATATCGGACAGATATGTGAAATTACCGATAGGTCATTACTATAAGGAACTCAGTGATTGGGTAGAAAGCAGGACCAACAGTTAATGGCGAAGTAGGGAGGATTGTAGAGTCTCGAGGGGTTTTTGGCCAAAACTAGACTCAAGAAGATCTAAACTACTACTGGACATGAATAGGAAGGTGATGCGAATCATGATAGGCGTGTTGAAAAGTCACTGCTCGGTCAGAGCAAGAACCAGCATTTGGGAGACTCGAACTCCAGATTTTTTTAGGATGTGCGGGGATGAAGAGGAACCAGAAACCATTGAACATATTATCTGTCATTGCCCGAAGCTGCAACGTCGTAGGCTTAGATGGCTGAGCAGGCGTTTCCATGAAGCATTACAGATGTCGGGAATTGTAAGCTAGAGGATATCAGGGGCTTTATCATAGGAATTCGGTGGCTTAGTGATGGATAATAGGGTCACTTCTGGCTGCAAATGCAAGGGTGAATATTACTTTTTTGAGCAACAGAAGGGAATCACAATGGACCCAATTGGGTCTCCGAGTAGAGGTACGGTAAAGCACCACCCTTCATAACCTAACCTAACCTATTTGATATTCACTTCTTCAAAGCGGGCACTTTGATTCCCCTTCCCCTTACAATTTCCAAAAAAAAAAAAAATAAATAAATATTATGGACCTTTCCCATATGAAAAAATAATTTTGCATGACAAAACTATTTGATTATTAATTTTTCAAAAGACAAACATTTTAGTGAACCGTTTCCATTTGAAAATTGTTTCACACACATATTTTGTTAATTGATAATCAATTTTTGGCAAAAGCACTCTGCTCCCCCGCCCCACCCATATCCAACCAATTAACAAAAATAGTACACCTTTTCCGTATGCAAAAATAATTTTGGATATTGGTCCACAAACAACAATGTAATTTGATAATCCATTTTTAGCAGGTATATTTCATCCTGCCCTATTAACAAAAAAAAATAGTGGACTTTTTTTTACCATATGCAAAATGAATTATTAAAATTGGTTTACAAATAATAAAAATATTTGCTAATGAATAAAAAGAATTAGTGAAACTTTTCCATATGCCATTAAAATTTTAAAAATTGGTCAAGAAACAACATTTCATAATAAATTTTTAGGGCGGGCGCTTTTTTATTTACAGTTAAAGAATTAATTTTTATTTTTCCTTTTCATATGCAAAAATAATTTTTAAAATTGGTCCACAAGCAACAAAGTAGTTTGATAATCCTTTTTTTTTTTGGTGACCACGATTCACCCCTCCTCCCCGCCCAACATTAAATAAAACTTAGTAGACCTCTTTCATGTGCAACAAGCATTTTGAGAATTGGTCGACAAATTACGAAGTTTTATTTGATAATCAGTTAGTAGGGCCGGCAATTTGCAAACCCTTCCCCAAAAAAGATTTATTGGACCTCTTCCATATGAAAAATGAATTTTGGAAATCGGTCCACATTTGACGAAGTTATTTAATAATCATTTAAAAAATTTAGTGGACCACTTCTATATGCAAAAAGCCTTTTGAAAATTGGTCGATAGATACAGCATGACCGTTTGACCGACTAAAGTGGCAATTTGCCACTTTTTCGACTGCGTTTCCCCTTTTTCGACTGCCTTGCCACTTTTTGATCCCCTTTATTTAGGGTGAGTTATATATATATATATTTTTTTTTTTTTTTTTTTTTTTTTTTAAGAGAAGTAACACTCAGGCAATTAATGCCTACTACTATTACTAGGTGTTACCTTCTTTAGGAAAGGGATAGTGATAGAAGGCAGGTGGTGAAGGAAGAGATAGAAGAAAGCTTCATTGTTTTTACAACTGCTTTTTGCACGCTTTTTAATAATGCAGTGTTACAGCGCCTTCTGATGTTAAATGAGGCGTATTAAATGTTGAAGCTGTGTTTTTAATAGCCATTTTATTGGTTATTTCACTTCGCCGATGATTTTGCTACACAATACCGACGAAGGAGGGCGCTCTGATATAACATTAGGATTAGCATATGCTGAAGTCGGTATAGTTCAGTGACCAGTGACTATGCCTTCATCACTTGAACTTTCCAACAGCAGCTGATGAAAAGGGACTCTAATGCATATCAGAAAAATGCGTGGTGTTGTTATTTGAATGACTGTTGGATACAGGGATTGAACCTAGGATCTTCAGTTTTGTAGTCGACGTGCTAACTACTTCAGCCAACGCCACCCTCAAATACATTAAAAATAAAAAGTTTAGTGCAGTTTTCTCGTTTTTTTTTAATTTTGCCCTTTTTTTGATAAATCCCTTTTTTGTTGCCACTTTTTGAAAAATGTCATCGGTAACCCTGGACAGATAATGAAGTTATTTTTTAATCAATTACTGGGACAGGCTGTTGGCTGCGACACCCTCCTCCTCTCTTCCAAAAAAGTGTACTTTTTCAAATGCAAATTTTTTTTTTTGGAAAATTGCTCCACAGATTGCTCGTTATTATTATAAAACCTGTTAAATAATATGTGGAAGGAGTAAAACAATTTAAAAAGTGGGCGTAAAAGTGAGCCTGGTGGAAAAAAGTAGCCTATAATTCAATTCAGAATAGAAAGCTGCGTAAACAGTCTTGAAATGTAAAAACGTCATGATTTTTAAATGTATTAACGTCGCATGT
Source organism: Tachina grossa (assembly GCA_949987645.1). Lineage (NCBI taxonomy): Eukaryota > Metazoa > Arthropoda > Insecta > Diptera > Tachinidae > Tachina > Tachina grossa. Next base: position 127,675,497 of record OX465275.1, read on the forward strand.
ATTATACTAAACCAATAATAAATGCTGTCGTACTATAAGCGAAGCACGATGGATGTATTGGTGTATGTGTATACCAGTGTTAACAAGCGATGACGTCAAGACAGCTTGTCTGTAACAAACACTCAAAAGAAGTACTGTTGATTAGTGTATGCTTGTTATTTTTCATATTGTACGTTTGAGTGTGTGTTTAATATGTAGATGGTAAGCTATTATGTGATTAACCGCATACAACTAATGTTAATGCATGTGTGTGCCTTTGCATGTGCGCAGAAAAATAATAGATCATACACACATACATGCATGACGTTTGTACACGCGCTTATGTGTAAAAAGGAGCTAGTATCACAAATTCTTCCGTCGCGAAGTGTTTTCTTCTTTACTCTTATACCTACAATACTCAAATAAATTTCTTGCAAACAGTGTTGTTAACGTTTGTTTTATAAGATTTCGCTGTAGCAAAGCATTTGAAAAATCCCTCATGTCTTAAAAGTTCTTATAAGATATCTTGTGCAGGAGACTAATTCAGAATCTCAGTTAAATGTTGTACAAAAAAAAAAACACTTTCTGTTTTATATATAGAAAAAGTTAAAGGTTTCTTGCCCTGGAAACGTACATTTTATTTTTTTTTTATATTTTTGTGTTTTATATTTTTATGGCCTGTTTCACAATAACGAAAGAAAACTTTTGACTGAAATTTTATATTGAAAATAACAATAAAATACGAAAATATGTTTTTGTTTTCAATATAACTTGTAAGTCGAAAGGTTTCTTTCGTTATTGTGAAACAGGCCATTAATATCAATTGTATTTTGAACGTCTAGAAAAAATTCAAAGATAAGAAAAATATTCATATATGGTAATACTGGAACAGGTCTACTTCAGATGGAAAAACGCTCTGCGTTGCAACAGTAATACTTTCTGGATTTCATTAAAATGCTATGTTTACACTGTTGTTTTGTAGGAAAAGTTTTTTAACTCTTCAATTCCCAGTGTCACCTGCAGGTGACGTAGATTGGAGACATTTTTAGGCATTCATATTGATACCTTTCGAACATTTATTTTTTATTTCTACAATTGTAACACCCTATAGTGTTTGTAATTTTATTTTGAACATTCTGGCATTTTTTTATTTGACAAATTTTTCTTATTCTTTCAACCAGTTTTTTGATTTCTGTGTACTGGAGTGCCTTGTGATAAATAAATTGTTGTAGAAATATTAAAAGGTTAAGTAACGAAAAGATTTTTGCAAATTATTACTGTGAGATATTGAAACTAATAGTTTGAAATTATATCGTTAAAAAATAAAATATGTGTTAGCAAAAATTGGAGAAAGTTTATGAAGTGTCACCTGTAGGTGACACTGGCTATTATTATACAGTGTTGCCAGATGTATGTAAAAAATTTGTGAATTACTAAATTTCACAATTGCTACTTGTATTGCTGTAGATTGAGTTTAAACGATATACTGGATATACTAGAGAGTGGGAGCCCGCTGTTTACACTCCTTGAGGATGGAAAGGTTAATGATGAAGATAGTGGAGACGAAAATGAAGTCGATTTTGTTCACCTTCCTAGCCGAATGTTAAATTTAGAAGTGGAGGTTCATACAAGATCTATCGATAGAAGTGGTGAGGTGGATTAGAGTACATTACAAGTATCATAAAACAGTGAAGAAGGATTGATTGTACAGTAAAGAAATGGTCAAATAATTCTGAAAGTTTTACTCAGATTTCAGTATTTTTGACTGCCTCTAGTTATAATATAGTGAGAATATAGCAAATCTAATCGCGAATATGAGCAACTTGCACGCCCTAAAGAGCAATTATACATTGAATAAGACAGTTAACTAAGTCAGAGTTTACATTTCTATACTATTACTGTCTGGTTACATTACACAAAAATATTTGAGAATGTGCTGACACATACAATTAGGTATCTGGGAGCATAAAACGAACCCGTTTTTTGAAAAACAACAATATCTCCACTTGTGTAAAATTGCCAAGACCCGAAAATATTTTGAGTTGCATATTGGTACCTTCTGAAGTGATACATTTACATACAAGGTCGGCCGCTACAGCACAATGATATATTATAAACTGTGAAGTGTGTCAAGCAGCAAGTCGTCCGAATTTGAAGTTGCGATCAGAGTATGGCATAGGTGCCGAGCAGTCTCTAGACTATGTCAGAAGCTTGGCCTTAATGTGCTGTTTCTGTTATGTCGAAGTTGCAGATAAAATTAGACTGGGTGGTTGCTCAAAACACACCACTTCAAGAAGGACTTCTCACAACGTCACTGTGATTTTTTCATGAACGGACAAGGAAAATGTGCTCTGAAGGCAATATTAGACATTTCAATTCAAAAAATTTAAAAATAAACTAAAATTTTGTTCTGCCAAAGTTTTAGTAAATAATAGAATAATTTATTGTTTGTTTTTTTATATACTGCCAATGATGTACTGTGCCCAGTGTCACCTTTAGGTGACACCTCTCTAAAAACAAATAGCAATATTTTTTTATATCGAAAATTGTTTTGGTGTAAATCAAACATACTTATGCTATACACAAGAATAAATCAGTTTTATTTTCATAAATGAAGGTATGGGAATTAGAGAGTTAAAGGTGGATAAAGACTAATATTAAAGACTCCACTGTAAAAGATTTCATTAAATGCAGAGAAAAAGAGTTTGTCATTGATTTGGTATATGGTAATTTCTAAAACGAATATTGGAATGAAGTTAGACTTGTTTGATAATTTTATCAATAGTCTTACGAAAAAACATTCTTTTTTGTGAAAAATAAAATTAAGTATGAAAAATACTTAAACGGATTTATATCGGGTGATTTGTTTCTTTGTTCTTTCAGTGTAAAACTTTCCATTGTAAGGCTGAGTCTACATTTGGCATTTCTTGTGTGTCATTTGCCCAAAAAAGCGTAACCAACTAATTACTAATGAAAAACTGTTTCACTCAGACATATATTTATTGATTTAAACAGTTCCAATCATGTTGGATTCTATAAAATTGTCTATTAGTTATGTATGGAACTATTTAACTTAATAAATACATGTCTCAATCAAACTGTTTTTCATTAGTCATTAGTGGTTACGCTTTTGTTAAGCTTGTATGGCAAATGGCACACAGATGTAAACCCGGCCCAAGAAAAGATTCTCGACATGTGGCAATACCAAAAATGCTCAGTAAAGTGTGCCCATGGTAAAATTATACCAGGTACATACACGACTACAACAAAATTACAACACCAAAAAACACACGCATTTTATTTGTAGAAACAAACAAAAATTAGTCAAAAGCAGATGTTTTTTGTTTTTTAAAATAACAGTGTTGCCAGTGTTGTTGTGTAATTACAAGGAGTGTGTAATTATTCTCATGTAGAGGCCATATAATTAGATTTAGGTATAATTACACACAGAATTCTATTTTGGGTTCAGTTTTTATTTTTGTTTTAATTTTAACCTACAAAAAAGATGCGTAGTGTAATTGTCCTTAATGTGTAATTGGAAACACAGTCATGTGGAAACTTAATGGTAACACTGTAATCATTTTATTCACAACAAATACACTAACATTTTTGAAACTTATAAACAAAGTTTGACAACTATTTGTATTGTGTACAATAGCAGGATGGGCTTGTGCATGTACATGCCATAATTTTACCACGGGTGTGCCATTTCACCATGAATAGACTAACAAACGGTCGATGCTTGCAAACCATTAAATTTTATTATCAAAATTCGTGCTGTATGAGAAATATGTTTCGTAAATTGCGTCCATTTTGTGGTAGTCAGGCTATTTAAGCTGTTGCGGCCAAATTTGCACCAGATTAACCAATTCACCAACACGTATGAGTTGAGTGCGTACCGAGGAGAATGCTGCTCCTGTATAGGTCGGTGTACTTACATATACGAGTATGAAGTTTGAAATATGTTAATTCGTCGTCAATAATTGTGATTGTAATATTCGATTAATTAAAATATTATACGTAAGAACTCCGGTACAAAATGGAAGAATTGGACTTGCTTGACATGTGGTTTGAACAAAACAGTGCCACGTCCCACACAGCACGCGATATAATGTAAGTATTGATAGGTGAGTTTGGATAGCAATTAATTTCACGTTTTGCAGCAGTCCATTATCTTTCAAAATCGTGTGAATTTACCCCAATAGACTATTTTTTCTGCACAGAGACAAGCCAGTCACAACTCCAGCCATGGAGGTACAGCTGAAATTGGCGAGAGACCGGCAAAAATTATGGAAAAAGCTTGCCAAAATGACCACTTACGGCTAGCAGCGAGTATTATTTACATAAAATAATCTTTAAAAAAGAAATGTTAGGCAAATAAGTATTTCATTCCCTTCGACAAATTTTTGTATTATTTTAAATGTTTAAAACCTAAAAAGTTCAAACATCACCCCTTACAATGACTATCGCTTCTGTAGAGTTACTCCAATTTTAAAGTCGAAAATAGAAAATAAGAAACCTAAGGATCTCTTAGAGGTTTCTATTTTTGGTACGAGTATAATGTGATTAAACACGCTCACTTGATCTACTGGATGAATGCATAAGTGCATGATGACATGAGGAATTTTCTTGAACGCTAATATAATTTCGTTGTTTATTTGTTTTAAGAGAAAATTGTCATAAATCGTTTTGAAATATTTCCTAACCTACAATTTGCACATGAAACTAATTGCAAGAAAGTAGCAATACAATCACATTTTTTCACTACCACACTTACATTGTTTTTAATTTCCAGTCAGCTTTCAACGATTTTTTCAAGAAAGTAAATTTTTGATGTTTTCAGAAAGTAAAATGAAAAAAAAGGATAACAGTGTTAACCTTTTAAAGATTTGAACAAATATACAGGATTGTGGTAAATAGTTATTATAAATTATCCTTATTTTACATAAATATTTAAAAAATTATAATATCTTACGTTCAAATGTACATGAAGAAGACAATTCATGCCTTTTGAAAACAATAATATTATTACAATATTAACAATAATACTTATTCCCAATATATTGCCTTATGAATTTGTGTAGGTGACATTGTTGGTAGCTCTAATTAAGAAGTAAACAAAGGAATTTCTTTCAACTTTGCTTTTCGTCGACATTTTTAAAATGAACTTTCACTTTCCTATGAAAATTAACAAGAAATTTTCATGAAAGTCATTTATTTCATTAAAATTTTTATTCATAACTAGCGAACCCCTGCACATCGTCTGACATGTTGCCCAGGAAGCGTTTTATCAGCTCGAATCACAATTGCATATTCATCAGATGGCATTTGATCGAGAGCAGTTTGAAAAAGTCGTACTAATTCATTTTCAGCATGCAACATATTCTGCAAACGTTCAATAATATCAATCCTCAAATTTGATGAAATATCACAACGACAATCAATTTCCACATTTGAGTTACCCACAAAGTATACTTGCAAAAATTGATAGCTTTGATCAGGAAAGGGTAACAAAGAACCAAGTCGATGGTAAACTTGGCCTTGAATCTAACGGAGATTGAAATTTTCACAATAATAATTTTCGCGATTATCTAAATAAACATCAAAACAAACAAAAATCGCTTTAACGTTGGCAAACAATTTCCGAATAATATTTGTCGCTCCAAATGAAGTCATTTGAAATGCGGAGTTATACGCTTGTATGTTTGCCAGGAAATGCTTTGAAATTGCTGTGACACCAGTTATCAAATTATGCAAGGGCTACGGTGCTGGATTCAATTCTGGTTATTTAACTTGTCCGTTCGAACAACACAATCCAGATACCTCATGTTTAAACTTAAATGCCTTGAAATGACTGCAAACAGTAGTCATTGGTCCAACTGAAACACTGCCATGAGAAAAGTAATCAAAGTTTGCATCATAATTGAATACAGCACGCACCAAAGTACGTCGCACTTACGGACGTGGAGCTGGATTTCGCAGAGCCCTACCACGTGCCATGACATTTCGAGCAGCCAAAGTATTATTTACACGCTGTTCGTCACTTTGAGATGCTCTATATGCCGCAACATTTCTAGCACTACGTGATTGACGCCCCAAATTACTGCACGTACGTACCATATTGTATTAAAAAATGTGGCTACACCAATTAAATATGAAGTAATTGAAATTTTATTTATTCGCGAAATTCAAAAATTGAGATACATTAGTTGAATAATGCAATTATTAAGAATATAAATAGATCAGCTGATCATTAAATGTCAGTCATAGCATGCACTCAAAAGCTAGCGACCTTGGAGAAAAAGTCAGTTTCAGTTTTTCAAAATATTAACTCAAATATTTCGAAATGAATGCAGTTTTCACTAAAATATAACTCATGAACCAATACAAATACAGAGACTCTTTGTATATAAAAACCTTGGTATTGACTAGAGATGTGCAAATGTCGTGATTTTATCGTGTCACGCGTGAGTCACGCGTGATTCACGTGATTCATGATCAAATATTATAACTAATCACGCGTGAGTGTGTGAGCGTGACTGAAAAAAATTTACTCGTGCGTGATCGTGCATGAGCTTTCTTAATAATCACGCACGAATTCTTACGCTCTCACGAGATAACATTCCTGCATAGGTACATATGTAACTGTATTCAATCATTTGAAATAAATTATTTTATAATAATAAATGCATATACATATGTATAGTAATATGTATGGTAGTATGAGCTTACAAACATAATGAATACCCCCAAACAAAATGTTTCGACTTTTTCTGAAGTCAGACTTGTCGTACCGAATTCGTTAAGACATTTCGGTAGTTTCTCTGAACAATTTTTTTAAACATTAAGGGCCGAATTCAAAAAAACTTAACAAAGCTTTGAAAAGCAATGTTAAGTAAAGTTGGATTCAAAAAAAAATTATTATATCAAAATTCTAAAGTATGCACATACGTTTGTTAAGGCTACTTCAAGTTGATATTTCCAAAATGTGTATTTTGTACCTCAAATATTTTTCCTAATATAGCACATATTGATTCATGTTACTGAAAATTAAAATGAAGCTAGAAGTGCTAGCTCTTATCTTGAATTTATTATTTCTGTCATGTGATGGAAAATATCACTAAATTATCCAACTGTTTTGAAATACATAGCAAAATCCATAAAAAAATATTGAAATAAATACAATTAACAAAAATGTTTTAGTGATGTACATTCAAACAAAACGAAATGAAAAAAGCTGGATATTCAAATACTCATTTCGTTCGAATAAAATATATTGAGATAATTTTTCTATGTTGATCATATTTTTTTACTTTTACTTCATAAAAATGTTTATCTGTTTTGCTTCCATGTCAGAAGCTTAAATTTTATAAATTAGGTTGCTTAACTTCAAGATAATAAAAATGTATTTAATAAAATAATAAATTAGTTGAATACTCGAATGAAATTGTATTCGATGTTGTACATCATAAGCTATGAAATGGTTGTTGAACACGGTGGTGTTACCACAAAATAATTAAAGTTGTCTTTTGAATACAATTTCTTAACAAAGCAATGGTAGTCTTAAAGTGCTTGGTCACTACTATGAACTTTAAAGCTCAAGTAAAATATTTTTTTGAATTAGGGTGTAAAACTTTAATTTTTGAGTACATAAGTAAAAGTCTGAAATTTTTTTTAAAATAAATATGTATGTGTTGATAAAAAAAAGGATTGTAACAAATAGTAAAAAACGTGAGTATGTGCAAATTATTTCGACAATATCAGCAACATAACGGTGAAGCGGTACTCTGCCTACCCCACGGTAGGGGTGGGGTTCGAGTTTTGTTATGATTTGTTGTGGTGGGGGTGGGGGAGTCTTTGAAAATGTTACGTAACAGAAACATTTTAGTAATTTGTACGTTTTCTCATTTAATATGCTTTTCTCATTTATTTGATTATCATTTATTTAATTGATCATACGTCTTACCTCCACATTTATATTATGTATGTATACATACATACATTTGCGGAATGTCAATTTTTGATATACGAGAATTCGAATTCGAATATTTAAAATGATATCCGCGAATACGAATATTTAAAACTATATTAAATTAAGTTTAAATTTAAAAAAAAAACACCAATATATGTATTAAATTAAGTTAATTTAATTGTGGTAATTATTAACGAACAAATAACACCACTAAACCTTCATCATCAGCGTTCTTCTGTGTTAGGTCCACTGTGTGTGGTGTCAGTTGATGTAGATTTCTGCTTTATATACGAAAGATTTCTGCTTTATGGACCAAACACAGAAGAAAGCTGATGATGAAGGTTTAGTGGCCTTCGAAAACGGCTAGCTGTTCCGTTCAACTATGTGTTGTCAGAATATTTACAACTAACTTTGGTGTTATTTGTTCGTTAATAATTTTCACATGTAATTTGGCTTAAAAAGCGATACGAACTTTAGCCTGTTCAAATCATAAATATAGATATTAAATTAACTTTGCTTATTTTAATTTACATTGTAAATTTTACAAAAACACGAGCATACATATATACATAGATATGTATATGTGACAGCGCATAGAGAAAGGGACCTAAGGGTAAAAACCTGGTTTGTTCAGGAGAGCCATTTTAAAGATTTAAATACGTGTATCTTTGGTGTACCATCACTGAACAAAACGCGCATATCTCTGGGAGGGAACACTTTTGGGGCATGGGATCGGTCTCATTCGATGTTGTCCACATCAAAAAAAAAAAGTGAAAATTGATTTTTTTTTTTTACCCTTAGGTCCCTTTCTCTATGCGCTGTCACATATATATATATATATATATATATATATATATATATATGTAAGAACCTATTTTTCAACCAAAAAAACATGAAAATTATGTTATACATATACTTTTTCGTGAGCGTGCGTGATCGTGATAAGTTGTAAGCCACTCGTGCGTGATTAAAAATATTTTATTCGTGAGCGTGCGTGATCGTGAAAATTTTCAAAATCATTCGTGTGTGAAAGTGCGTGAGTAAAATATTGTTCTGCGTGAGCGTGCGTGTCGTGAGTCAGAAAACATTCACGTGCACATCTCTACTAAATACATATGTTGGAAGATTTTAATTTTTTGTCCGATGATAACAATTTATAAAGCGTTATAAGATTGGCACAAAATTTTATTTTAGATACATATTTAAAATGCTTTAGAATTTTTGTTTGGCTTAAGGGCGCAACTTAAAATAATGAATTTAAGAACAAAAACCTAAAAACTTCAAATTTTTTTTAATCTATGGGGCCGTATAACTCAGTGAATTTTTATCCGATCAACACATTTAAAATATGGACTGATAAAAGAAAAACATATCTTTGCAATGGTTTTAAATTGGCGAAATTTTAATAAACAGTTCTCAAGATTTTTGGAAATATCTTCGTGAACTGCAAAAAACACGTTTCTCGTGAATATCTCGAAAACGCTTCTTAAAAGAAATAAATGAATGCCATATTCGTGCTCAGAGACCCTAAGTTAGCTAAGAAAATATTTAATTTTTGAGGTAATGCAAAAAGACAAAAATCTGTTACATAGTATTATAAATCCAAATAAAAATTTAACAAATATAAAATAAATCTTTCTTTTATTTAAAACTATTTTTTATTGTACTCAGTTCATACAATTCACGTCTCTGTTGCCTGAAAAATACAACGAATGAATAAATACGTTCATACATATATCAAGCTTAGAGTGGTCAAATTTTTATGTAATTGCATCCTTTTTCCATTCTCTTCACAATTTGAATTTTTTCTACCATATTCCTGCTTTAAATTGAAATTGGTTGCAATCCTGTATGTTTCTGTTGCATTTGACGATAAAATTGTGAAGGGGAGGGTGGAAAAACAGAATATAAGTACATACATACAATTAAATAAAATTGTTTGCATTTTGCTGTTGATGTGCACATGTATGCATGTATAAAAATTTATAGGAACACCCGAAAACACTCATGTGTATGTACATACACAAAAATATATACATAGATACTTAAATGAATGAGTGCAAGGAAATTTTCATAGAGATAACTGAATGTATGAATATATCTCGGGTAAAGTGCACTATTTATGGATGTACATACTTACATTAGGCAATGCAAAACCGTCCAATTGCCAAACAATTTTCGGTGTCGGATTACCGCTTGCACTGCATTTTAATGAAACAGACGGTCCTGGCTGCATTGTCTGTTCAATGAACTTGTAGATAAGTTGTGGTGCCACTTCTACATTTTAAAGAAAATAAAAAGCAACAAAAAGTAAAATAAAAATATTCGTTTAAATACGCATTCCCTCGCTTTGCGTTCATATCAAATGTCAACATACATACGTACGTTGTTTTCAAGTACGGGTGGGTCTGACAGGGACACACGTTCACTCACTCGTACACACATACACACACACACACACACAGACACTCACCTCCTAATCTTAGTTCGGCCGTTGCTTGTGCTGATTCCAAATCATTTTTCACCATGCACTGGTACATGCCTTTATCTTCCTTCGTAATTGAGGTAATACGTATATGCTCTTTCGACAATAAACGAACCCTAGCGCCCGCTCTCAGTGGATGACCATCCTTTAGCCAGGATATGCTTTGCTTAGGAAACCCCGAAACAATACACATCTAAAATTCAAATTAAAGGTTTGTTATATTTTTTAATATAACTATGGACTATGAACTAGTATGTGTGGCTTGTGGCAGCAACGCATACATACATACATACATATCTATGTATATACACATGCAGATATGTACATAGATGTGTGTACAAATATACTATGTATGTATACGTACGCATATGTATGTATTTAGCACGAGTAGACTTAAAAAATAAAAGCTTTTGAAACGTTTTTTTTTTGTCATATACACACAAACATAGTTTGTTTGCTAAAACGGAAAGAAATTGTTAAGGCTAAACAATTCCATTCGTCTAGTTTTCTGCACTTTTCTATTTACATATCGTTTTTTTTTTATTATTTTGTATTATGTGTGTGTAAAACTATACAAACATATATACTTATATACATACGTATATATGTACGTGCATGTGTATGATTGCATGGATTTATTGGTGTGTGGATTTAGTAATTTTGTTTTCATTTCCGTTTGCACAAGAACTAAATTGGTTTTGTGTTTGTGTATGTGTGCATGTACAACCATACGTACCAAATCTGAAGTTTTTCCTAAATTGACTGTCTGCACAGTGGGCTGAATGGAAGCTGTCAGCGGTGAGGTAACAGACATTTGCACTTCCAGAGTTTCGCTGCCCTCCGAATTGTTGGCTGTACAATAGAAAGCACCATTATCTGACTTGTCCACCGCAGTTATAATCAGCGTTCCATCCTTTATTTTAGCTCGTCCTGTTGCCAACAAATGTTGTATGGATTCTTCGTTATTCGGTCGTTTAGTGTGCCAACTACAAATTTAAATTGCAAAAGAACAAACAAATTAAATAAACATTTGTACATACATACGTAATTTTGTACAATTTGGTTTAATCCATTAGTGTAAATGCAAAAAATAGAAATGGACAAACATTTGAAATAAATATATGTATGTTTGTATGTACATATATATCTACTTTAAAATGTATATCCGAAAAATAAAAATACTGCATAATTTATAAAGATTGAATTGAAAAGCAGTCACTCAATCGAAAGCAATTGTCAAATAAAAGTTTGAAATGTGTAATGATAAGAATTAAATAGTGATTTGACTAAATCACGTTGCGTTGAATGCCATTTATTGCATTGCATTTTGTCTATCTTTCTACTACATATAGGTACATATGTAAGATACCGGTTATCGAATAGTTCGATTATTTGAAATTATGAAAAACCCAGTTTCGGTTTTTACAATTCAGGAAAAACCGGTTAACCGGTTTTTTTAAGTGAGAAAATTATTATACAAAAGTTTTGATTTTGAATTGCTTTATTTAAAAAAAATAGTTAACAGTTTATGTAAATACCATAGCTGTTCAGTATGATTTTTTTTTATTTGAATTTTTTCATAAAATTAAATTAATTTTAAATTTTATTTCTGTTTAAGAAATAGAATTTCCTTGAAATTATCGACATTTCGCATGAAATAAATTAATATTTGTTGTTATTGATTTGAAATAAAATTTTTCAAATGCAAATTTATTTTTTTGTCAGAAAATTTAAAAAAATCACTCCTTCTGAAATTCAAATAAAAATATAACAAATTAATGCTTTATTTGAATTCAGCGACTGAAATTTTCTTAAATTATATTTCTATAGTTTGAATGAAATTTTATTTTATTTCATTGGAGTTTTTGAAATTCAAATAATTTTTTGTTAATAAACCAAATTTATATTATTCAACAAAAACTTTATTGATTATTTCAAATTCATAAAAAATAGTTTCAAATAGTTTTAAATTGTAAAAACATATACAAATAAAAAAATTTTGTTTTATTATTGAACATACTCCTTGTAAGATGATTTCTAGTAATGTCACCTTGGATAATTGAGAAATACATTTAGCGCCATATCCGTGTTTTGTCTACTTTTAACGTTATTTTCATATAACAAAATATTTAGCTCAATAAAAATAACAAGGTATTATGTTTTTGCAAAACTTACGCGAAATCATTATGTGCTAGCTCTAAATAAAATTCAAATTTTATTGTACACCTAAGGAAATTTCATAGTGAAAAATAAAATGAATACCAGAGGCTCAGCAGTAAGAAAAGATAAGAAAAACGCGTTAGCTCAAAAAGTTCTATTTTTCATTGCTAATACCATTAGTCCGTTTAAAAAAAAGTTCAACTATAGAACTCCCTGACCTAAATATATCATAAATGGTTGTTATATATTTTTAAGTCTAATAAATATTCCTTTTTATTTTTCAGAAATAGTTTCTATTCAAGAAATAATAGCCTGATTTAATTAATTTATTGTTTTTTTTTTAAATTAAATTCTGAGAAAAACTATTTGATTTTTTTTTTCAAAAATATTTTCAAATAATATTGAAATGAATTTTATTCAAATTTTGGATATTTAAATTCATAACATTTTCTTTTCTTTTAAAAGTACGAACAAAATTGTATTTCGAATATTGTAAATTGATTTAATACTCAAAAAATTGGATTTGAGCAATGTATAAATTTAAAAAATTTCAATCGTTTTAAAATAAATAAATTGTAATGAATTTTCACATAACAAATAATTGTTTAAATTTTTATTATTTCTAATTTAAAATAAAAACTATAACTGAAACAAAAATATTTTTAGTTTTCATTCCATTCACTTATTACAGCTATGGTAAATACTATAAACAATACAAAAATTAAAGGTAAAACATAAAAATGAACTTCATATAGTTATGTATAGTACATAAATATGTTTACATAATATACAGCTGAGGAACAAACTCTACATACAACCATCATATTTAGGGTTTGTGGAAACTTGGGAGTAAATTCAAAAAATTAATTATGCCAATATTTAGGGTTCTAATAAATATGTTTATCAAAAAAATAAATATAATAACACTTACAGTAGCAAAAATATCCAAAATACATAGGAAAAAAAAGTCTAAATACAGGCATAAAATACATGAAAAAATACGTACAAAATGTTTGATGTCGTCAACTTATTTGAAAATCCTGTGATTTCCGGTACCAAGTCGTCAACAAGTGACATCAAAATATGGTCTAATACGTTGTTATCATAATTATTTTTTAATTTTTTATTTTTTGTAGAAACATATTTATTAGCACCCTAAATATTGGCACAATTAATTTTTTTAATTTCTTCCCAAGTTTCCTCAAACCCTAAAAATGATGTATGTATGTAGAGTTTATTCCTTAATGGTATATACATATGAATGTGGATATCTACGCCTATACAAAATGTGAAGCAAAATGTCAACAAAACTAAAACTCACTTTTTGCAACTGGATTTTGACATCCATAAGGCCAATTAATGTTAGTTAATGTTGGCATGCTCAAAAAAAGCTCAGAGCTTTTACACTAAATAAATACTTAGGAAAATAAACAAAACACGTTGGTTTAAGTTTTAACATAATAAAAACTAATTTTATTGCAAAATGTACAAATCAAAAGTATTCGACTCAGTCGGTTTTTAAATTGTAAAAAAACGGGAACATTCGACATTCGAAAAATCAACATTTTGAAAAAACCGACAACCGTATTGTGAAAAACCCGGGTTTTAAAACCGGTTGAAAAACCGAGTCGATCACCCTAATATGTACAAACATAGTATGTATTTTATATCATCATTATTTACAACATGGTTTGCCGTTCTATCATAATTAAAATGGTCCCTCAACAACGCCTGGAAACTGCTTAGATTTATGTTAGCCAAAAAATTAATCATACCATTTTACAGTAGTTATAATGGTCAATCAGAGAAACTAGTTCTAGCAAACTCCAACATATCTGAACTAATTGTAAGATTTTCGAAAGTTTTTGGTCCACTCCAATGTGATGGAAACTAGGACGATAATATGTGACCATGAGCCAAAAATCTTATTCAATAGCCATGTTTATGGCAAGTAGCATCATTTATCTGTATTTTATTTAAATTAAAAGTTGTGTACATCTAAAAACACCTTTAGTTACTTCCTCAAATAAAATTAAGAAAATTTCTGATTTTATGATTTAAAAGTTTACTGAAATGTGCTTTTTTGAAATTGGCGCACAAAAAAACCAAAATTTAATTTTCAGTGAACAAATTCATTGTATCAATATATGTATGTACGTATTAGTTTTACCCAATAGCGTTAAGCGAGTACCAGACACATCAATATTCAGCTTCAATATACTTATGTGGTTGTGTGCGTTTGTTTACCAAAAATATTCACACATATACTATTGGTGTGAATATTTTTTATAAAAAACGCATACAATCACACATATTGAAACTCAATATTGATGTGTCTAGCAAACGCTTTATGGTGACTAAGCGTCCCCTTGTAATATGAATCTTTTCATGTTCGGACATACTTGCCAGTTTTGTTCAGGCAATGTGAATCTTATAATCAACAATTGTAATATGAATCTTACCTTTTCCCACATACTTGCTAATTTATCTCATGTAATCTGAATCTTTCATAATTGATTTAAGAGAAATAACATAGTTTTCAACAATTGTTGATACATAGTTTTAAGAGAAATTATTTTTAAATTTAGCGCGTTTTGCTAAACGCGCCTTTTTACTATGCCAAACGCGCTTTTTTCCGTCTTAGCGCGTTTATAAAAAAAGCGCTAAATTAGCGCATTTTGAATAAAGTCAATATCATTTTTGTTCAATATTTTTTTAATTTTTTTTATATAAATTTAATAATTTTCTAATATTCAAAACTCCGATAAAATTTTTTAAATTAGTTAATGTTTCAGCTGTCGCAAACAAAATTCGCTTGACTGTGGTTAGAATAAAAAACGCGTCTTAATACTGTAATGACAAATATTTTGAAATTTCACAAATAAAAATATGTAATACATACAATGACCCAAAAAATGTACATTACTTACAAAGCATCTATTACAGCTGAAGTACAAAAAGCATTTGAATCGCAAAACTATTCGACAATTTATATGTTGTTACAAAGTTTTACAAATAAATTAAAAGTAAAACCTAAGCACTTCGATTATTGTGAAGGCGATTCTGATTCTGTATTAAATGATTTTAGTTAATTAAAGCATAATGTCGAGGAACCAATATTGCAAAATCTGACAAATTAATTGTATATACGAGTATGAATACACACATACATCGACTTTTATTGAAATTTAATTTAGCGCGTAAAAAATAGCGCGTTTTTGCTATAAATATTTGACAATGCTGTAACTTACCTAGGGCTTACACGTGCAAGTGCAAGTTCGAAAAACTCAATACACTCAAATTCTTTTACTAACACATCTACACTTTCGGCACTTGGAGCCTACTTCGAACTCAACTGCCAAGGAATTTTACAAGACAGTGACTTGTTGAACTTGTAGCAAGTAAATGGAAAGTTAGCTAACAGTGTTGCCCTATTAATAGTTTAGCACAAATTAACTGGAATTCAGTGTAGTGTTAAGTGAGATTTTACTCATTTTAAATACATTTAAAAGCTAATTTAATAATTTTTTTTTCTTATATATTCATAAATCGAGCAGTTTATTAATTTTTTTAGACATAAATAACATTGAAACAATACGAATAAAGTTCAACACTATCTGGTTCCCTTCAAATTAAAATTTTTTATGTTATAGACAACTCTGCACTAAAAGGCAAACATGCAAGTTGCAAGACAGTCGGGCATTTGTGAGAAATTTTCGTTGATAATACGTACACAGAGCTTGCATGCAAGGCACTTGCATGTGTAAACGCAGGGTTAGCGCGTTTTAGCGCGTTTTGAGAAGGGTAGTAGCGCGTTTGGGTTATAAATAGTTGGCATCGCTGATCGTGATAACTGCAACCAAAGATTGTTACAAAATTATACTATAAAACTATGGTCGGCAAATTAAGGGCGCCGGCGCCTTTTCTTATACTCTTCTATTACGTATGTGTACACACGCATTACTTAGAACAACTTGTGTGTATCGCATACTCTTAAGAATCAACGTTGCCAAAGAAAAATTTTTTCCCAACAATAAGAAAGTATGTGTGATGAGTAGGGAAATGATTTTCATGCATTTAAAATCACGTTTTATGTACATAAAATATGCAGTAAAAATGTAAGAATATGTATTTAAAACTAATAAAATATGCATTTATCAACTTTCTTTTCAACATTTAATAACATCACCATTGCTTTCATTAAAAACTTAAAAATCATAAAAAGCTCAGTTTCAATGCCTTCTTAATAAATATTTGGCAAATCATATGGAATACAAAATAAAGTTCCGTCGAGCTTATATTTACGTATGTATTTACATGAATGAATAAATGTTTTTTTAATTGTCAAAGATCCTTGAAGATTTTTTCTGAAAAAAATTTATGTAATTAAAATGAATGTTCCACGTCAGCAGAACTTATTTGTGCGTACTTAAATGCTGCTATTTCGTTTGTTGAATATTCAGTTTCTAAATTTTCGTTCTTAGAACTATAAACTATTGATCCAATATGTTGCATATATTTTAGATTCATAATTTTTTTTAGCTATTTCTAAGTGATGTGTTAAAGTAACGAAAGGCTCTAATTGGCCTATAGTGTGAAGAAGAAACCAATACTATATGTATGTACAAAATATCAATTAGGCAGAAGGCAATCGGATACTATATTTCTGTTAATAAAATTAAAGAAATTTTAAAGTCAAAAAACTTGCACCCATACGCCAACTAAACGTTGCTTCAACTGTACATTAAAACCAGTTTTTGTATGAAAATTTTAATTTAATGTACACTTCAAGCACACGTTATATCTTTTTACATATGGGGAAAGGTTTTTTTTTACTTTAAAATTTCTTTAATTTTATTAATAGAAATTTAGTATCCGACAGCCTTCTGCCACGTTCCCCATCTAGTTACTATGGATGTATCCGTATCATATCATTTGATATTTTTCATTTAAGGCTGAAATTTATGCGTAACCAGCTGAAAAAAATTACACAAAAGTTTTTGGGTTTAAAAGGGCTATTATCCCATGCTATTTTTTTTAATTTTCAATGGCATATGTATTCTTGACTTAACCCAAGGTATATCGAATAATATCACAAAAAATACGATCGTAAATTTTTCTCGTTTTCCTCTTTTTTTGTTCTTACACAGTCGTAAAAACTGCAGCTTTTAAATACTTTACAACTAATAAAAAAAAAATTAGATTTATGACATGAAAAAACTAAAAAATGTATTAAAAATATACATTTATAGTAAAATATGCAAAAATATGTACTTATTGTAAAATATGCAAAAATATGCATTAACAAATCGATGCCATTTTGTCACAAATTTGTTGATTTGCAAAGATATGTTATTTACGTTGATCTAAGATCAACAACAGAAAACATGTATTTACATTAAAATATTTTCTCTAGTGATGAGAGTTTACTAAATTTTTTATTTTCATAAAATTATTATGGCATACCAGAAAATTTAGTTTGTCAACGTACGTTGTCATGCATGAAAAAACGTGACATGCAAAGGCATTCACGCATATATCTAAATTATTTAAAGAAAATTTTCTACAAAACTATCTCTTTACTCATCTTTACATTGGCGTAGCAACAAGAGAAGATATATTTCTTCATAAACAAAACTTGAGTGTTTCTTTTGACCATAATAAAACCAAGTTTGGTTTTGGAGATTTAAAATTTTAAGTTAAGGAAATGAGACGAAAATTTAACTGGCAACACCGACTCGTGGTAAGATTATAACGCACACAATTGTAAAATGTAATGGTATGGGTTGCCGACCACGGCCATAAAACCATAATGTAAGTTAAGAATTTAAGAATTATTTTTAATTTAATAAACGAAGACGTTCACGTCTTTAAAATTTGTGTATGTATGGATATTTTGTATGAATGCGGTCTTACAAATAATTTTGTAAATTCTGATAACAATTTTGTAAAAATTTAAATTAAGCAAGAAAAATCATAAAAATCAAATTTTTTTAATTTCTTACAGACGAGTGTTGGTAGAATTTAAATTTTTTTTTTAAATATTCCTTCAACTAACTAGTTTCCTGAATTAAAAAAATTTTGAAGTTTAGTTTTGTTTAAAAATACCCATACAAATGGGCAACAAATTTATTTAACGCCAGAAAATCGCCATGTCACCAAACCAAAAATTTGGGCGTCAAATAAGTTGAAAAATCTCCACCTTTGGCGAGAAACCGCAATATCAGACAGCCCTGGGTACAACGTGCTGTTGTGCTATTTTGTTGCTTATTTTGATTGATCGTGTTGTATACATGCAAATGCAGAAAAATAACCGACAAAAGTCGTGACCTGTTTCTTCTCTTGAAAGTTTTCTTGCAACAAACAATTTACTGAAACAGTACAAAATATTTACTGAAACTGAAATTAATTTCAAACAAGCATTTGTTTGAAAGTTTTTTGGGAATAATTTTTTCCGCCAACTATTAATTTGTGGTGGAGCTTCATAAAAAATGCCAAATGTGAACTTCACACTTTTTTGTATTTCGAAACTTAAGCAAATACATACATATGTATCCATGCAAGTAGCAAATCTCGGTACTACGAATCTCGCCTTAAATAAAAGTGAAAACCAATTGCAACGAGTATCATTCTTTTTATTGCATTGTTTCATGTCTTCAACAATAATAATTAAAACAACACTTAAAAATGCCATACAATGAGTTTTTCGGTATAACGCATGGCCCTGATAATATACCGTTCGTTATACCGAGATTTACCTGTGCATGTGATTTTACAAGGAGCTTTATATACGAAATTAGAGCTAAATTGGCTACATGCATAATTTTAAATTAAAAAAAAAACTTTATTTAGCGTTACTTAGAATATATTTCTAGAATTTACAGAATGTACCATAGACGTTATAAAAGAATTTAATAACAATAATGGTGAAGTTGAAGAAATAGAATGAAGTATCATAAATTTAAGGCGACATACATATGTACATACATGGAAAAATTTCAACCGAACTGATAATTTTTTTTTGGATTCAAGTTCATAATTAAGGAAATTGAACTTTTTCCACTTAAATTATATTCAAGTGTTTGGATATTTCGTCTATTACTACGTTTATACACGCACTATTTGCAAATAAAAATATACGCAAATAAATTAACTCACTGTTTATATGGAATAGCAAAAGTACACAAACTTGGTAGCACTTCTATAGAAAATTTACTTTTTTTGACAAAAAAATAGTGTAAATGTGCAAAATATCAAATAATTATTTGTTTTAATTGTCATTATTTGCTTCTGTTAATGTTTTTTGTGCAATATTCATCCATTTATTGTTTTCTGTTATCAAACATTTGTAAGCGTGGTAACCTCAAGCATTTTATTTGCAAATAGTGCGTTAAACGTGAATAGTTTTCTGAATTAGTAAGTCGCAATAAAAACAATAATATGGCAACAATTTACAGTTTTATTTGCAAATAAGCCCTGCGTATAAACGTGGTATATACCGAATGATTTAATTTAGGCAGTTATGTATGTATATAAAAAGTAAAAATAAAAATTGAATTCAAATCTTTATTCTGTACATAAAAAAACTTACTTAGTGCTTTTTTGTGAACGAACAGTGCTTTTTGCTCTGAAAAATTTGGCACGTGTGTTCTTTCAAGAACACGCGAGGCTAAAGGCTCCGTTACCCGACTTTAGAAATCGCAGATGTAAGGTAAATGTAATGTAAATGTAAACGTTTGAGCGCTTATAGAATACTTTAAAACGTTTCATGTGTTTTCGACACCACAAAAAAAAAAACTTCTTTGTGCACACACACATACATACTAATTACATTTTGCCCAGCAAACACGCATTTTTGATTTTAAATTGCGAGTTATTTGAAGTCAAACGCGAAAGTTCATATACTTATGTATAATATTTAAATTCATGAAATTCATTTTGATTGAAATTTACATACATATATATACGGACATACACACGAGTATGTATGTATATATTAGAACTTATAAGTAAATAATATATAAAGGGTGTTTTTTATTGGGGTATAGAACTTTAAGTTGGCATCACTTTTTTAACTGGCTGCCATTTGGTCAGCTGTCAAGTGATTAATATTTAGTTTGGTTCGCCATTTCATCACGAACAGGTTGACAAAAGGACAACGCTTGCAAATCGTGCAAATTTATTTCGAAAATAATGGTTCAGTTCGCGAAGTTTACCGCAAGCTCCGTCCATTTTATGGTCGACATAATCGTCCATCAGAGCAATTAATTCGGTTAACCATGGATCGTTTTCGCACTACGTTTACTCTATGTGATAATACGCATCCGCAGAGACGTCGAACAGTGCGCACCGAAGAAACAATTACCGCTGTAGAGCAAAGTGTTGAAGAGGACCCGAATGAATCGATTCGCCACCGTGCACAGCAATTGGAGCCGACTAACCGACTATTTTGTTCCCGAATTGGATGGCATGAATGTGGATGAGTTGTGGTTCCAACAAGACGGCGCTACATGCCACACAGCGCACGTCACAATCGATTTATTGAAGGAAACATTCGATGAGCGCATAATTTCGCGGAATGGCCACCAAGATCGTGTGATTTGACACCATTGGATTATTTTCTTTGGGGATATGTGAAGTCGCTCGTCTACGCCAACAAACTAGAAACGTTAGGGGACTTGGAAGCCAACATTCGTGGCGTTATTGCCAACATACGGCCCCATATGCTCGAAAAAGTGGTTGAAAATTGGACCTGTAGAATTGGCTTTATTCGAGCCAGCCGCGGCGGCCACATGCCCGAAATCATATTTAAACATTAATGGCATAAAATTATCCTTCCAACAAAAGCTAAATTGATGGACATTGAAACGATTTCTTTGTGTTTTATTTCAATTCAAAGTTATATACCTCTAAAAAAAACACCCTATAAATAACAAAAATTAAAAATTTTAAAAACCCCCGACTTTTTTCAGAAAAGATGTTATATCTTCTAAGCGGCTGGACCGATTTTCTTCACACATAGCTAAGAACCTTCTCGATCAAGTCATCTTTCAAACAGAAAAAACTAAATGAAAATCGGTCTAGCCGTTTGGCCTGTACGTGGACACGGACAGACACACACTACAAACTTATAACACCCCTTCTTTAGTCGGGGGTCAAATAGTAATGTTTTAATTAATCCAAGATTTTTTAATAATTTCGCTGAAACTATTTTAATTTACTTTCTTTTGATGGCAAGATTTAGCCTGTTGGAAAAAACTAATTGAGTTTTTGAAATAACACCTTTTAGAACGAAAATGCGCCTAGAGGTTTTGAAAATTATTATTATTATTTTATTTAAATGAACTCAATTATAATAATTTTAATAGTAGCTGTAACGCTCAACCGTAATATTTGTCATTGTACATTACCAGAACAGATTTTGAGCAACTTCATCGGAAATACGAAGTATTTAGCTCTTTAATTTCCAAGAATGTGTATGCTTGCAGTAGCACCTCAATAAAATCTTTACTTTCTCGTTTTATCCTTTTTTTTTAATAATGTTCGTACCTACTCATAATAATTTAGTTTTATTTACAAACAATATACATATGTATATTTTTTAACAAAAAGACATACATATGTATGTACATATACAGGACTTTTTGTTTGCTGGGTGTTTATCAGTATAAAATAATCATATAAAATGGAAAACAGCTGTTCCAAACATTGATGAGAGTTCCACATCTTCACATTATTTTTGATTGTGTGGAAAAAGTACCAAAATTATTTAAATTGTATCAAGTCATTATTTTATACTTACAAACATTTTAATGACTTTGACACATTTATACCGTGTTCAGACATACCCTTTAATTGCGCAATTAGGACATTTTATGCAATTAAGGCCTTAATTGAGCACAATTTACCATACAAAAAGTCAATTAATGAATTGAGCAATTAGTAGTTAATTGTATCACTAATTGCGTAAAACTCGAAATGCAACCCTGGCGTTTGTTGAGAACTGTGTTCAGTGAGCAGAACAATTTCCTACAATGACGAACTAAATGTCAAAAAAAGTAAATAAACAAGGCAAAAGGAAATGGCTAGCGAGGAAGGTAAGTTTATTAACATTCTTAAATAAATTAATTTTTTAACAAATATCTTTTACAAAAAGCAAAAAACTTGAAGAGGAAAAGGCTGGCGTTGAGTGGGTAAAAGGCAGTTGCTTTGATGGAATTGTGGCCATGTCGAGTAGAGTTTTGTGGCCAAAGAAAAAACGGCCACGTCTAAGCTGAGATGAGCGGCAGTAGTTTGGTTTTCAATAAAGTCCGTGAGATGTACATTTATTTATAATAATAGTTGTAATAAATTAAAAACGAATTGTATGAGTTTTAAAAGTGTTTAAATAATGTTTTTATTCACAAAGATTCTTCCACATCATTTTTTAACTTTTGCTCTCATAATGTAAAGAGCAATAGCTGCTGCTTTCTAACACTTTATAGAATTATCAAGTTTTTCGTTTTCTTTTGTTTAACACTGCTAATTTTGAAGAGGTCGACAGTTCTGTAATATATTAGTGAAATTTCTTTTCATTAGCATCAATTCTTGAAATTCATAAACACGAATATTCACGAAACAAATAAAAACAATGTTTTTTTCAGCTGTCAAATGATAATTGAGTCAGCTAAATTGAGTATGTGTGAACACTAGATTAAAATTGCTCAATTAAAATTCAATTGACTCAATTAAAAATGCATGTCTGAACACAGTATTACATTTACAGTTCTACACTTACAGTCGGGTAATTCTGCCTTAATGCTAGAAACACAACTGGGACGAACGACGAATTTTTCGGTGCGAATTTTCGTCATAAAAAATAAAACACATTTGTTCATATGAAAATGAACACAACACCGCCGTAGAACGAAATTCGTCGTGCGTGACTAACTCTGAGATACATTTATTTCTATTTTGTACGCCGACGACCGACGAAAATATAATGTTATCTCTCTCTTTACCCTACGTCTACACCTGATATAATTATTTTTATCATGACAAATATCAAATTCCATGTAGAAAAAAGACCTGACATTAAAAAAATTATTTTTCAATATAAAGTTTGACTTTTGTTATGACGTAGACGTATGGTGTAGACGTAGGGTTACATACACAATAAACAGTGTGACCAGATTTTAATATAACATTAAACAAATTCACGTTTGTAGAAAAGCTAAGAAGTTACACTTTAACGTCCCTTTTCACAATGTACAATTAAAAGCTAAAAGGGACTTTAACGGCAAGTTTTGTACTTATGAAGAACTGTCAGTTAAAGTTCACGTTAATTCTTAATCATACATTGAGAAAAGGCACGTAAGCCAGAAAATAAATTTAAATCATTTTCTACTTCTTTGATCACTTTTTAATAGTTTCTTATTGCTAAAATAATGCAAATACACAAAAATATTTTCTTATTATATGAAATAAAAAATATTGAATACCTGATTCTTTAATGGAATTATTTATTAATTATTATATGTATTTTAGAAAAAATAAACAAACAAAAAATGTATATACTCGTGTTTAAATGTTAAAAAGCTATAGTTTTTATAACAATTTTATGTTTTTAATAAATTTTTAGAGAATACGCAATTTAGATTAAAAAAGTCTAAAAAAGCTAAATTCGTTTAAAAAAAAGCTTAAATAATAAGCTATGAGCTAAATAAAATTTTTTAAGCTAAATTCAGAAGGAATGAGATAAATTTAACCCAAAATAAGCTTATATGGTCACACTGACAATAACCAACTTTATCAATTATAAGAGCTGAATTCGCTGAGTAAATTCTTATCGACGAATTCGTCGAAGTGGACGAAATTCGTCGTTCGTCCCAATTGTGTTCCTAGCCAGTGTTACCATATATGAAGATTTATCTTATTTTTGAAGTTTTTAGACATGCTAAGACAACAAAGAAGATTTCCTATCTAAAAAAAAAGATTTTTAAAAATTTTACTTTTTGGTACTTTTATTATTGAGGGATTTTTTGACTAATCTACTTACAAATTTTCTGATTTGCTTCATAATAATCTTACACATATTCTATACAGTAAATATTTTGTGTTATTTGGCTTTACTTCTAATAGTTCACAAGAAACATAATAAATTTTAACTCATTTTCATTCAATAAAATATCAAAAAATATTTTTGGCAACAAAAAAAGATTTTTTTTGCTCGACTTGAAGATTTTTGAAAAATAAATATGGCAACACTGTTCCTAGCATAATTCAACCGGCATATAAATATATACCTATAAATAGCTTTGTGTGTGTTAGTGTTTTATGTATTGATTTGATGTTTGCTGTTTTTTTACGTCATGTGTGTATTGATTTTGTGCTGCTGATGCCGGGTTGTACTGGGCTGAAAACCGCTCTCTTTGTCTCTCTCACCAACAAACTGGCATCATTGTGCACACTTCTACCGATATTCGGTAGATTCTACGGAATATGTTTGTGAATTTAACAATCTACCAATTCTACCGAACAAGGCCTGAAATCTACCTAATATGTTATTTAGTAATTTGAGTCAATATAAGTGTAAATTGCCTACTTTGCCACATTTCAGTGCGGCCGCAGAGCGGTCATTTTCTGTCATGAAAATCATTAAAACAGAACAAAGAAATCGGTTAAAAATTTAAACTATAAGTAACCCAATATTTGCCAAAGAATTGTGCCTTGGGGATGAAATATTTATTCCTACCAATGATTTAATAATTTTTGCACAAAAGTTTAAATTCATAAATGGATCTTACATATAATCTTTGTAGCTACAAATGTTTGTCAAATAAAAGTTATTTTAGTAGCTTTATAAAACCTATGTACAAAAACTGAATTCCTGTTATGTATGTATATTATTTTATATATGTATAGCATATCTATATATGAAGGGTAAGGGCAAATAACTGGGTATGACACTTTTTTTTATTGAAAATGCTTCATTGTTTATGGCAGTTTAATTTCCAATCACATGTGAAGTTTTAAATGCGCTTTTGGAACCTGTTTAGTTTGATACTCCTTGCACTTACCCTTTATGTCTCTGTATATAAGTACATATATTTTGTTATTTTTTATGTTTCTTTGAATTGTTATTTTTTATGTTTCTCTGAATAAAAAAAAATTTTTACCGAATTTCATTCAAATCTACCGATTTTTTTTTGACGATTCTGCCGATTTTAAAAAAAATTAAGTGTGCACACTGACTGGCCGGTCTTCAGTCACTCAAAACGCGAAAAAAATTTTGAGTCTCAAGAGTTGGCATCACTGCAATTGAGGAGGTCCATAACAAAATGCAACAATTTCACTTGAGCAATTTTTTGAATAAACGAGCAACTGTAATTAGACTGTAATTAGGGCATTTACCTGATAGCTCTGCCAACAATCTGCTTGGTATACGTACAGACAGGATGACCGTTCGTCCGACGCAAATTGACCTTTTTTTTTAGCGGTCTTTGACTTTTTGTGAGATTTTTTTTATAACCTACTCATTCCACTTTTTTGATTTTCTTGGGACTTTTTACCCTTTTTTTTAATGCTCACAAAAAACATCTATATTGCAGTAAATTAAATTTTTTTATAAAAAAAGTCAAAATAACGCCATCAAAATTTAAAAGCAATTTACAGATTATTGTTCATTTGGAAGCACTTTTATTATTTTATATAATATTGCTTTTTTGCAACTTTGTCATGTGTACAATGTATTTAAGAAATTTTTCCCAAATTTTCAGTAGAAGTTTTATAGAATAGTTTAAGCAAAAAAGCTTTTTAAAATAAAAATTGTCGTTTTGCAGTGCTCATTTTACAAATTATTTTTAGCTGCCGAGTCAAGGAATGAAACAGTTGTCGTAAAACATGCAGGTGTACCAACATCTGAACATTTTGAAATTAGCTTTGCTTAATAATAAATTAAAAGTAAAAACATGTCACTCAATGCTGTCAGCTTTAAATTTAATAGACAGAGATCAAAAAAAGTAAAATTTTTGCATGTTGAAGTATAAATACATTCACCCAAAAACTACGTTATATGGCGCCAAGATCAAACGAATTGAATTGAAATTAGAAATATTAGAATTTTGTAAAAAATGTTTTAGTTTTAACTTTTTCTAGCATGTTTTTTTTAAGTCCTACTCCTTTGAGCTCGGCAGCATACACAGAAAAAACTAAATTTCGTTTTCAGTAACCAAATTCATTGAATCAGTAAATATTTTGTATGAATGCGGACTTACAAAGAAATTTGTAGATTCTGATAACAATTTTGTAAAAAGAAAATTTATTATTTGACATATTGTCAGAAGTGTACATAAAATAATTGAAATTTATTTGCTGGTAGTTTAGCATGTCTATTTGCTGGGTTTTGTATCAGTTTCAAAGCCTACTAAGCTTATTTTTTCTTTTGTGATTTTCAAACGTATTATTATTTTATGAATTCTAATATAGTTTTTGGAAGTCTATGCATAAAGTAAGAGGTTTGTGACTGTTTAAAATTTGTGGTCAAAGTCTACTGATGATTTGGTTCAAGCGCCAATGAAATACGTATATAGACATGCTAAACTACCAGCAAATAAATTTCAATTAATTTTGTAAAAATTTAAGTGGAAAAAAAATTTTATTTTTAGTTAACTTATTATGGCATTAGAGAAAAAAGTTAACTAAAACTCAAAATATTTTCAGTCAAATGTATTAATAGGAACAGAAAAACATTTTTGCAGATTTTTTTGTATTATTCAGCAAATTTTTTTTATAATTTACAAGCACATTCGCTAAAATTTTTCGTATTATCAGAAAATAAATTAACTGAATCAATAATAATTCTTACCAATTTTTCTAAAAAAATTAATATAAGTTTTATATGACATGCTAAAAAAGTTTGCAAAAATTACTTTAAGTATTTCAGAAAAAAATAACTGACTCAAATAAAAGGTTCAACTATTTTTTTTACTTTCAAAAATTAGCCCGTTTTTATGGTTAAGCATTTCGTTCCCGCTCTTGGAACGCGCCAGTAGACTTCAACCCAAAAAAATTTTGAATTTAGCTAACAAACTCCGCATGTTTATAGTAAGACTCTTAATACTATATTGAGAATCACAATATACAAACATAATAAGTTTGAAAACCACAAACAAAAATCTTAACAAAACAAGCGTTTTTAT
This sequence comes from Tachina grossa, assembly GCA_949987645.1. Taxonomy (NCBI): domain Eukaryota; kingdom Metazoa; phylum Arthropoda; class Insecta; order Diptera; family Tachinidae; genus Tachina; species Tachina grossa. The sequence goes on from OX465275.1 coordinate 127,703,272, forward strand.
TCAAGTATGCATCTATTTTATTTTCCACCACCTTTTGTAGAAAAAATTGAAAAAAATCAGACAAATTTTTTTACAGCATATAAAAATAAATTTAACTGAAAAATAAAAAATTTATATATAAAAAAAAATTAATCTAAAAAATTTTGTTACAAATTTTACTTTACATATATAATTTTCAGTCTATACAGTTCTTTTACATAAAATAAAATTGGAACAAATAATTTACTGGAACAGTAAAAAATATTTACTGAAACCAAATTTTATTTCAAAAAACACGTTTGTTTGAAAATTATTTGGGAATAATTTTTTCTGTGTGCGACCTTTCCCAAAATTCCCAGCGGTAACTCTGCGTACAGGACACAATTACCAACAAAACTCTCAAGAAAGAGAACTAAGCACACACAATAGCAGCTTTTTTGCCAGACTGTGCAACGAAAAGAAGGATATTAGCCCAATTCACAATCTTGTGCAAATGATCTTGTGTCGTTGCATGTGCAAATTGGTATAGTACAGGGTGGGCCAAAAGAAACCAAGGGGTGTAAAAGTTTAATAACTTTTTTGTTTATTAACTTTTTTTATTTTTTCTTTCAGATTATATAATATACAAAATGGAAATTTTTTTACACTAAGTATGAAAAATGATGTCTCTTAAATGACCACCGTTTTCAGCTTCGCACTGATGGGCTCTTTTTAGAGCATTTTCCATAACATCTCTCAAAACTTGTGGCTGTAGCGTTCGAATTTCTGCAACAATGTTTGCCTTGAGTTCAAGGATTGTCTCTGGCTTGTTCACATACACTCGCTCCTTCAAAAACCCCCAAAGAAAATAGTCGGGTGCTGTCAAATCTGGCGATCGCGCTGCCCAAATAATTTCCGAATTTCGAGTTGATTTCATTTCTGGCCAACTCTTGAAATTTAACTGCAAAATTTAGACGTTGCCGATGATCTGCGGGTTTTAATTCTTGGACCAATTGCACCTTATATGGGTATAACTGTAAATCTTTTTTTAAAATGCGCCGTAGTGACGTACGAGACATTTCTAGCTGAGCAGAACGCCTTCTGCCAGATGTTTCTGGTGCTTCGTTAACACTTTGCTGTACTCATTCAATATTTTCCGCAGTGCGACTTAAACGTGGTCTACCGGTTCGAGGCAAATCTCTTACGCTGCCATGTTGGTGATGACGATTAACTAAGCAACGAATCATCGCTTCAGAGGGCGAAATTCTGACGTTAAAATGTCGACGATATGCTGTTTGCGTTAAAATAATTGATCTCTGGTTTAAATAATAAAATTCTATTGTTCTGGTTCTCTGTTCAGTTGTGAACCTCTCAATTATAAATTCTCCAAGTGTTGTCTATATAATCTGAAAGAAAAAATAAAAAAAATTAATAAACAAAAAAGTTATTAAACTTTTACACCCCTTGGTTTCTTTTGGCCCACCCTGTATATTGATAGTCACCACTTAGAATTCTTAGTGGTGAGTGGGCTATTCTCTTTATCAGCCTATATATACATGCATGTCAGTGATGGTATTTTGGTGCCTTTCTGGTATTTTTTGGTGCCTTTTGCCTCTTCATAAACGCGAAATTTTGGGTAATACCCTTTTTTAAAAAGCGGGTATTTACAGTACTTTTAACAATTTCTTACAGTGCTTTTGTTGCTTTTTTGTTAAATAAAAATATGGTTAATTTACAAAACTAAAATGCTTTTAATCGCTAATAGCAGCATCTTTTAACTCAGGTTTCTTAAATTGTTTTTAAAGACAGTAACGGAAACTATGTTAAAAACAATGTAGAAAACTTTTCATAACTGGGATCGAAAAACTTAATTTTTTTTTGCAAAATAAAAAACCGAAGTAACTGGAAAGTACCACATAATTCTCTGCATAATAATTGATTGAAAGTAGTATGCAATAAGCATTTGTTAAAGCTTACACAAATATTTAATCATACTATAGGGTGGTTAAATTTTAAGGGCCGATTTCGGAATTTTCATAAGGCCGTTAGTTTGTAAGTGCAAAGTAAATCAAAATGTTCACGTCTACAACAAAATGTAGGTAATTTTGTATTCAACGCACAAGAGTGGTTAAATTTTAAGTACCGATTTCGATTGAAAGCATCAGTTGTCACAGCAGTCAGTTGTTTTAGACAACGAGCAGCCAACCCCCAATTTTTTCATATCGATTATTTGACTCCTGGTTTTTTTATTACTTGTTTTTACATACTTATTTTTATTTTGGGGAATAGGACTTTATTACAGAATAAGCATTAATAAAATCGTTCTTTTCACAAAAGAGAATCTGTAATTATTTTGTAAGTTTTTTTTATTTCTTTGCGCATTTCTGTTTTTACTTTTACGAATTGTTGTAGAATTAAATTTTGAAAGTCGCGTTCCGCTTTTGACAAATAAAGGCCTCTAAGTCTCAGATGTGTGTTTCTTTGCGACAATATATAAACCGAACGCGTAGACCGATTTTGATGATTTGATGATTAAAGATATCTCAGTAAAAATTCAATATGGCAGCAGTTTGAAAAAGAAAATATCGCCGTCGAAAACCCAAAAGTACGTATCACCAAAAATTCAAAATCGTGAGTTTGATTGATTATGATTCGTTCGATTAAGTTACATTTAGATTTCTGTGTCCGAAAGTAACGATTTTATATCCATATTTCAAAAGTACGTATCAACAAGTACATGATTTTCTAAAATCAAAAGAACGTATCATCAAACTTGGGTAAGAAATGAAAATAAAATATTTGAATTTGTAAATAACAAAGCTAATTAATACTTGAATTTTGTTTTGTTTTTGATTCCGTTTATCATTAAAAAGACTGTCATTTCAAAGCACGCTGAAAATTGCAACAGAAGCGAAAAAAGTTTGGTAAAAATAAATAAAATGTGAATTAATGTAGAAAGTATTTATTTATTTGCTTAGAAATATTAAACAAATCTTAAAAAAGCTTCAACAAATATTAAATTTTAATAAATAGTTTTATTAATTAAAAATGAGTGCTTTCACTTCAAAAGTTTTCTTAAATTTTATTATGCAATATTAAAAGCCTGTTATAAAACCAAAGCCCTCTTGATAACTGCAAGATAGAATAAAGTACATAGCTGTAAAGACAGTATTAATACACAAGGAATGTTAGATCATTACAACTCGGTCAACCTGACCTCACAACCGTCCTCGATTGTATGTACATATCTTAATATATCCCTTCATCATCAACATTGTTATAATTTTCACAGCCATTGTCTAGATAGTCACAGACTGCAGACTGCTTAGTATTGCCTTCAGATTCAGAATTTTTCTCCAACTGGAGATTTGGTTCTAGCCATTTCGTTAGTCTTGTCGAATCAATTATACCACGCTAAGGCATTTGGGTTACCTGAAAATTCTCTACGTCAGTTATTTCGTAACGGTCGTTGTCCACACACCTCTAAACAATATATGGTCCACGGTTTTTAAGAACCAGTTTCTTATTCACACCGACTGTAGTATCAACGTTCCTGACTACTAGCAGGCCACCTAACTTAAATACTTTAGGGGTACGATGATTTTTTCGAAATATTTTGCATTATACCCTGTGACTTCTTGATAGCACCTGATGCAGTTGCCTTCACCTCATCCAAATGCACTCTATTCTGATCAGCCTTATCCTGTAAATGCTCAGATAATTTATCCAAAAGCTCACCTCGCTGTTTGACACCAAACAACATAACATTTGGCGCTCGCTTAGTGGTACTGTGAGTAGTATTATTAATGGCAAACTCTATCTGAGTCAGCTTTGAAACCCAATCCGCATGGTTGACTCAGCTTTGCTAACATTGCCCGCTCTACCTGACCACTTGACTGTGGAGAAGCAACATCTAGGCGCACGGTAGTGCGCCAGGCCAAGTTCTGGCCAATGCACGCAGTGTGTATATTTACACGAAGCCATTCAAGCTGTTTTTACCCTCCTCATAACTTTGTTCCACGCAATCGTAAAATTATGATATTTAAATCATAATTAGAATAAATTCATGTAACCTCATATGCGAAGTTTGAAAGTTTTACAGTGAAAGCTTCCGGAGATATACAGGTGCAAAAAGTGCATATTTTAAGACATACTCACTGACTCACTGATCACTCATCAAATTGATGAAGCATTTCCGCTATAGCTAGAGAGCTAAAATTTGCTACACGAGTAGATCTAGGGGTGCAATGAACTAAAAAAAATCTGAAAACCCGGAATTTTAGCTAAAATCTGTTATAGTGAGCTGAAATTCGCTAGAGAGCTAGGTCTAGGTGAGCATTAAACTAAAAAAATCCGAAAACCCGAAAATTTTTGCCTAGAGGGCGGAGCTACGCACATAAATGTCAGAATTAAAAAAGCAAATCTAAGACGCTTAATGGAAGCTATTTTATTGAAATTTGACATACATACTGCTATAATGTAAGGCTATAAATTTTTATTAAAAAAGTGGACGTTGACACGCCCATACAATTTAAACCTCATTTTAATGCCCTGCGGCTCAGCATATTTAGATATACTATTTATCTAGCTATTATTATCCGTTTGTAACGAAACTAGACACAAATAATAAGCATTGACCCAAAAAAATTTTGACTTTGGAAAAGTGGACAGGGTTACGCCCATAAAAATTAAAAGTTAAAAGTTGCGCTAAGGAGCTCAAATTTGATATACAAGTAGGTCTAGGTGAGAAACCAACTAGAAAAATCTAAAACCCGAAAATTTTAGTTAGAGGGGCGGGGCTGCGCTCATAAAACTTAAAAATTAAAAGTTTCGCTAAGGAGCTCCAATTTGATATTCAAGTAGGTCTACGTGAGAAACCAACTAGAAAAATCTGAAAACCGAAAAAATTGTACTAGAATGGGCGGGGTTACGCCTATAAATATTAAAAAATAAAAGTTGCGCTAAGGAGCTGAAATTTGATACACAAGTAGGTCTAAGTGAGAAACCAACTAGAAAAATCTGAAAACCCAAAAAATTGTACTAGAATGGGCTGGACCACGCTAATATTCTTTTGAACTAAATACTTAATATACAGCTTTTAATTCAAGCCAATTTAGTGAAACCTTGCATCACCTTAAAAATTGGGCGTGATCACTCCCATAAATTGTTAGTCTTGTGTTTAATCTACATCGGTCTAGCATAGTTTAGACGAAAATTAGAATGAATTATAAGCGCTGCTCACAACAAAGTTTTGAGTTAGGAATAGTGGGGAAAGGTAATGCTGATAAAATCTACAGATATAATTCGCGCTAGAGAGCTGATATTTTAAACCAATGGGAAAATCTTAAAACCAAAAAGTTGTACCCGGTGTGCGGGGCCACGACGTTAAACCTCCATTTCGCACTAGCGAGCTTAAATTTGATACACAAATAAATCTAGATAAGATATCACTAAGAAAAATCTGAAAACCCAGAAATCGCTATTAGAGGGCGGAAACAAGCACTTCAAGTTCAAAATTAACATACATTTTATTAAAACTTTTCATACACATTGCACTTCTCCAAAATAAAATTTCCCTATTTTGAAAAGTAGCCCTCACTTCACCCATAAATCTTAGCTTTTTTGTTCAGGTACTTCAGCTTAGCAATTTTTAATTTAATACTCAGGTATTTCTTATTAACTTTTTAATACCAAACTTTGCATGAACCATACGCACTAGCAGATATAAAAGTCAGCGGGGCCAGGCTCATGAAAATTTTACGTAATATAATACTATAGAGAGCTGACATTTTGTACACAAATAGGAATTGATTTACTCAATCGGAAAACCCAAAAATTAAAAGCACCAGCTACCCTATTGAAACTTTGCATACACATTGGGCATATCCTTTTGATTTATGTACTTCGGCTAAGCAGACTTTATTTAACATGTAAATATATTGAGAAAGTAGGCTGGGTCATGCCCAGTAAAATTTACGCTGAATTTTACATTTTTCTTCTAGTCGCCTCTTATCAAATTGCATACACACTGGCGAGCCGTTGTAATGACACAATGGTGCATTTTTAAAGTCAACAATTCAACACCCATCACACTCTTACCCATTATTTTATGTAACTCTGCCATTTCCAGCTGGCACAGTGATCATGACTAGAAAAAAATACACTATAAATTTTAAGTTTAAAAAGTGTTATTATAGAAATCTTTTCAAAAAGTAATCAGATCCTCACAAAAACATAAATGTGAAAAACGGCCAAGTTCCTATCCAAAATTTCGGCCATTAAAAGTTGTGAGATATAAATTTTGACCAAGTTCTTTGCCACAATACCTAACACAGAAATATATTATGTATGATATAAATTTGTAATCGTAAGGGTGTCATATAATTTCTAGATAATCTGATAACTTGGCAATATTTTTATATATATATAAATAGGAACTTGGCCGTTTTTCACATTTATGTTTTTGTGAGGATAAACCTTTACATGAGCAATATTGCGGTTTGCCATAAAATTCGCAAAATCAACAGACGTGAAACGAGAACCCCTGTCACTAATGATTCGCCTAGGTCTGCTATAATTCTGAAATAGTTTTCTAAAGCACAACACACTTCCTTAGTCCCGGGAGTGTTGACCGCATATAGTTTCACGAATTTTGTGAATGCGTCCACTACAACTAACACGTACCTACGCTTTGAGTTAATAGCAGGCAACGGACCAAAATGATCGATGTGTAAAGTATCAAATGGAACCGACCTTCTCTTAATATTATAAAGGTTCCTCCTATTATTGCTATCAGATCCGGAATAAAAGATGCACTTCAAACAATTCTGGTTAAAGCGACTGATATTATCTCTCATTCTGGGAAAACAATAGTGATTCAGAATCTGGCTCTGACATTTTTTATGCCTGTATGACCGTATTCGTTGACTACAAAACCAAGGTCCTGGGTTCGAACCCGGCGTCCGACAGTCATTAAAATAAGAACACCACGCATTTTTCTGATGTGCATTAGTGTCCTTTATATCAGTTGTTGTGATGCAGGCATAAGGCAATGGGTCGCTAAAACTCCGCCGGCTTCAGCAGATGCTACTCCTAATGTAACATCAGAGCGTACTCCTTCGTTGTGCAGCAGAATCATCGGCGAAGTAAAATAACCAATTTAGTAGCACAGCTTCAAAATTTAATACGCCTCATTTGACACCGGAATGCGCTGCAACACTGCATTATTAAAAAGCGTGCAAAAAAGCAGAGTTGTAAAAGAATGAAGCTTTCCTCTTTCTCTTCCTTCATCTTCATACTTCACTATCGCTATTCTTTCCCAATCATCCTCTTTCACTAACTTATCTTCAACGCACAGGTATCACAAAGGGATTGTTGTATTGGACCCAAGTGAGCTCAACTCTAATTTTCCCCTTCCTTTACCTGCAACATGCTAACCTAACCTAACCTATGACCGCATTTATCATGCCCGACTTAACTCATCCACATGCGCCACCATCTCTCCTTTCCTGTGTCTTATTTCGTAATCATAGCTCTCAAGCTCTAATGCCCAACGCGGAATACGGTGATTAATGACTTTCCTACCCAACGTGAGCACCAATGAATTACAATCAGTTACTATCGTAAGCTTATTACCTTCCAGAAACATTCTAAACCGCTTTAGCGCGTATATAATTGCTAAAGTCTCTAGTTCGAAACTATGGTATTTTGATTCAGAAGTTGATTTCTAATAATAGGCAACAGGATGGCATTTTCCATGATCCTGCTTTTGCAAAAGTACAGATCCGAACCACCGCGTGCTGGCATCGGTATACAATTCAGTTTGCCGGAAAGGACTGTAAATTGACAAGACAGGGGAATTAACCAACTTATCTCTTAGACTTTTAAAGCCATCAGTACAAGCATCAGTCCAAACAAAAACTGTTACCTTCTTAGTAAGATCCGTAAGAGGCCTGGCAATTCTAGAAAAATTTGGAACGAAACGTCGAAAGTATGAAAATAGACCTAGACATTGCTGTACTTCCTTTGCTTCTGAAGGCATTTGATATTTTTTTATTGTCCTAGTATGATCACCATTTGGCATAACTAATTTACTCGATACCCCAAATAATCAAGTTCACGATATCCGAACTTGCATTTTCCCCAATTCAGTTTGAGGCCGAACTAAAACCTCACATAAATCCTCTACATGTTCCTCAAGGGTCTTTGTAGCGATAACAATATCATATATGTACACTACAATCTTTCCATTCTATATTAGACTTCTTAGTACCATGCAGATAAAGCGTTGAAATACCGCTGGAGCGTTCCTTAAACCAAAAGGCATGTAGCAATATTCATACTGTCCAAAAGGTGTAATGAAAGCAGTATACGGTATAGAATCCCTATGAACCCGAACCTGATGAAAACTATCCTCTAGATCTAACGTACTAAAATACTTCTTGCTGCTTAAGTATTCAAGGCAGTCCTCGATTACAAGTAGAGGAAAATTACCCCGTAAGGCAATTTTATTCAATGCACGATAATCAATACGCATACACAATGCTCCACTTTTCTTCCTGGCCAGTACAATAAGTGAATCATACGGGGACTCATTAGGCCTAATTGTACCTTGTCTCAATAAATCATCAAGTTTCGTTCTGACTTCTATGTGCTTTATCAAAATTATTCAATAATAAATATTTGCCTGAATGAACTAAATTGATGTTATATATACAAAGCTAGTATAAGATCTATGTATATTATTATATGCGTTTCCAATTTGGTTCAGTAGTTTACCAACCTTTATGGAAAAAATGGAGGCATTTGAAAGAAATTATCAGCGAAACCCACGATATCGAACGTTGTCGTTTGCAACCATCTTTAATGACAAGCAGCTGATTTGGGACCCACTAAACTTTTTCAGCACGACAAGTCTATCAACAAGCAATGCGAACGATAGCGCAACCATTTCCATACAAATTTGGTACCCCAAAAAATTCAAGCGACAACAAATGTCAAATTCAGTCACTTGTGTTGTGCTTGCCGACAAAACAAATAAATTCAGCAAAGTGCGACTCTGTCTCGCTCACGAAGGGTTTCGTACGAACACTGGATATGTAATTTGATACAAACTTCATCCTATATAATATATAGTTTTAGCATTTTTTTCGTTTTTGGCGTTTTTTCGGTTTTGGCGTTTTTTGCGCTTTTCGGTTTTGGCGATTTTTTTAAGTTTTGGCTCTTTTTTTAGTTTTTACACTTTATTTTCTCGTTTTGGCGATTTTTTCGGTTTTTTGCGTTTTTTCCTTTTGGCGATTTTTTTTTATTTTTGGCGATTTTTTTAATTATTGCGGTTTTTTTTTCATATAAAAACCTTTTTAGTTTTGGCGACATTTTCGCGTTTTGGCGATTGTTTTCGATTTTTGGCGTTTTTTTCATATTGGCGATTTTTTTCATTTTGGCGATTTTTTCTAATTTGGCGACTTATTTTAGTGTTAGAATTTTTTTTTAATTTTTGGCGATTTTTTCGTTTCGGCGATTTTTTTTTAATTTTTGGGGATTTTTTTTTTGGTTTGGCGATTTTATAATTTTCGGTTTTTTTAGTTTTACCATTTTTGAAAATTTCAAGTGTTTGCCTCTTACGGTTTCCAAGATATTGCAAGTTGTCAAAATTACATAGTCAAAATTGCATTAACTGATGGACCACCCTTTAATTTAAATTTTTTCAAATTTTAGTGTTAATTGTTGTAGTCTGTATAAAAATACTCTAATTTTACAAATACAATTGTATGTATATTACATGGGATTTTAAAATTTTTCTTTGCTCGTTTTGGAACACCCTTTAATTTTTAATTCTCATGTATTTGTTGTTGTAGCGGCCAAGGTTCTACATACTCTGTCCAAATTTCAGGTCCGTAGCACTTACGGTTCCTGAGAAAATACCGTGTGATGGACAGACGGACAGCGCGCTGCAGCGTAGCGAAAACAATAGGGTTCCTTTTCACCTTTGTTGTACGAACCCTAAAAAGCACACATGCATCTACATAAATACCAAATTTTAAACATAAATTTACAATTAATAATCAAACAGAATTGCGTCATAAACACATTTTTCACACAAATTGACACAAAAAAGTAACACCAGAAAGCAGTCGAGCGATAGAATCTATTATATTTTGACAGCGTTTTTTCAAATTTCCTCACATATAAATAATCATTTTCTCAACTTTCAATAAAATTCATACATTTTATAAATAAAACTACAAAGAAAAATAAGCACAAAAGAAAATAAATCAAAAATGAGAGAGCATTTGAAGTTACGCCGCAGATTTTACTGTGAACCTTGTTAATTTGACAGCGATTTTTCCTGAAGTTGCGGATTTATCCTGTTTGAACATTTATGAACATCAAAACTAAAAATTTTCAAATTTGTTTGTTTTTTTTATTTTATTTGTTTTTTGAAAAACATACTTACATACATTTGTAATAAAATTCTTATTTTCTTTGAATAATATACATAGATATGTACCTTTGGTGCTACTCCCGTCAATTCTGCGTTACACTCAGCTTGCATTATTAAGGCATATCCACATAGTTCAACTAATATATATTTTTGTATAAACATCATCACAATTTTATTTATATTTCACATACACAATTCTGAAAACAACGTTTTATTTATTTTTTTGTATTGTTTTATGTTTATTATTAGAGATGTGCAAATGTCGTGATTTTATCGTGGCATGCGTGATTCACGCATGCTCGTGATCAAATTTATAATTAATCACGCGTGAGTGAGTGAGCTTGAATTAAAAAAAAATATTACTCGTTAATAATCACGCACGAATTCTCACGCTCTCACGAGATATCATTCCTGCATAGGTGAGTATCAATATACTAGACGATTTTGCACATGCTACAATGCAAAACCATTTGCACAAGATTGTGAATTGGGCTATTGTTATAATTTTTCAGGCGTAGCAAACTCATATGAAATTCAAAAATACCACTCAATATAGAAAAATAAAATTATTTTAATATATTTTTTTATGGTACACAACTATATTTTCCCAGAGAAAAGTTTGATTCACACACGTATTTATTAAGTTAAACAGTTTCATATATACTTAACTAATAGACAATTTTATAGAATCCAACATGATTGGAAACTGTTTAAATCAATAAATATATGTCTAAATAAAACTGTTTTTCATTAGTACTTAGTTGGTTACGCTTTTTTGGGCAAATGACACACAAGAAATGCCAGGTGTAAACTCAGCCTCAGCCTGTAGATTTCGTTATTAAAAGTGTAGAAACTTTGGAAATAAATAATATCTTTTCTCCTTTAAATTTATTTCAACCTGAAAACTTATGTGTGGCACTGTTTATGTTTTTTATGACTCTTGGGTGTAAACTCCCATTTAATATCACTTTAGAATTAAAATGAAATGTGAATTGAAATGAATGGCGAAGAAAAATAAAGAAAAATAGAAAACATTTTTTCTATCAAGCGTTCTTGGGTAAACGTTATAAAAAGTCTTCAATTATTTTTCTCATGTTTTCTTGCTTTTAGTTTGCATGAAATTTTATTATTTTAAAAGCTGCAAGTCAATGCAGATTCAAGTAAAACTATTTTCTTTTATGGATTACTTTTTTTATTTCGCGCTTTTTATTTTTATGGGTTTATAAGCATTTCTTTAAGGGTTCTCGCTTATGAATATCCCGGGAGCAGCAAGTACATATCGCTCATTTACTCAAATAAAGTCATAGCACAAAAATGGAATTAATCCTCAATAGAACTATCTTGTTTACTCAATAAAATTTTCTTTTTCCATTAAGTTGTGTGTACATAGAAAACTTTACACTCGTTTTATGACAAACTTGTTTTGTTTTAATAATTAGAGGTTTTTTATGGGAATTGTTAAAAAAATAATTTAAACTTGTTTTGTTTTAGTTATGACGTTCTTTGAGTAAATGAGCGATATGCATGTGCAAAGAAATAAAACATTTAACAATTAAGAAATACTGTAAATAAAACTAGTTATTGAACTTGGAATGATTAAATTAGTAATACCCAAAATATCTCTGAAAAAGTAACCGTTTCTATTTGAACCACTTGGTTTTATCAAACAACCATTTAATCATAGACTTGTATGAACTACATTTTGTAAATATTAGCGGAAATTAGACTTGGGTCGAACTCGTTCACTAGTTCATTTTTGCCACAAACCAATGATCAAACCCATGTAATTTAAATGGGTTTGATCAGTGGTTTGTGGCAAAAATGAACTAGTGAACGAGTTCGACCCAAGTCTAGCGGAAATCACCACTCTTCATTGCAAACTGCTACTGCAAATAATCTTTTTTTTTTTTTTTTTATTCAATATATTTTCATTTAATTCGTCAAAAGTTTCCATTTACTCATCTACCAAACCTTAAATTTTCTGCTGTTTGTTTTGATTATTTTACTTAAAATTTAATAAAAAAAAATACACTAGAATTGTTCCTTTTTTTTATCAGCGACAAGGTAACACACACATATCTTTACTTTATTGCGCAAATTCAAAAGTACCTTTTTGAAAAAATTTCCTAAAGTTTTAACATAAATTGTTTTTTCATACCTTACATCTATGAACTTTATTTTTTCTCTTATGCATTAAACCTATTCACAGCAGCAGTCTACACAAACACACGACTTCAAATGCCGCTGGCTGCACTTGTCGCCTCGTAGCCAGCTACTTAATTTTTTTGGAGACGGCAGCAGCATAATTAAACCTAGCATTGAAGTATACTGCCCCATCCACCGCAGCAAGCTACCGACTACAAAATGTCAAGGATAGAATACACATCGTTAGCCCATTATTGGTTTGGAACATATGCCAAAAAGTCGGATTCTGTTTTATCATTTAATTCTATTTTGAAGGCCACAAACGACGAAAATTTTTTTGTTCTCTCTCTCTTTCTCCCTCTTTGCTTAAGGCCGTGATACACTATCATACAAAGTCGTGCGCTCTACGAAAAAATACCGTTGTATGATGAAGTTTATGAAAATTTTCAAAAGACATTAACAATTCATCACACCAGGGTTGTATATTTTCGTAGATCTCACGACTTTGTATGATAGGCCCTTATTATGAGCAACTTTCGATCTTCGACTGTAGTCGAAAGTACTGATCGAACGAATTTTCATTTGGTATTATGACGAGCATTCGGCAAAAAATGTCCTTATTATGAATACCACTCAAAGTGATTTTTAAAGTTTTCAAGAACTATACCTAAAAAATAAAAAACAATCGTTTATAAAAATTTTTTGTCATCGAAAGCTAAATTCTGTTCGATAGAAAATTCGTTGGTCAACGAAATTTTCGATGTTCATATATATATTATTTCCTTTTGTTCCTATAAGGAGCATAGGGCCGTAAAAATCGATGCTCATAATATGAATTAAACATTAGATTTTTTATGGTCGATAGCCAGCGAAGATCGAAAATCGAATGCAACTCATAATAAGGGCCATAGTGTATCACGGCCTTTACACATTAACCAACATTATCAATTATAAGAGCTAAATTCGCCGAGTAAATTCGTCGTCGTTGTTCTTCATGCGACGAATTTAAGAAGCAAATTCTTATGGACGAATTCGTCGATGTTTGTCCCAGTTGTGTTCCTAGTATTACTCTCTCATTGCAAGTTTCTACTAGGAAAGTAAATGAACACAGTTCATGACATTCCAATAACTTCATGTGATTGAATTTCATTAATTTAGGAATTATTTGAAGAAACAAGATTACTGCAGAATTATAAACAATACGTAGTAGATGTGCAACTATGGTTAAATAATAGGATTGTAATTTAAATGGTTTTAAACATAGGTTTACGTCAAACTGCCCGACTGAATGAAGGCCGGGGCACAATGAATCCGTCATACGTTATACTTCACCTTTTTCAACTGACATTATCGCAACGACGGAGAATGTTGGCACAATGAGTACTTTATTGACGGAATCATTTGAACAGCTTTAATAGGTTGATTCTCCATTTAATTTATTAAATCCAACTTTTTTTATTTATTTCGTTTACTTCTTTTCTTTAATTTGATTTTTGCTGCCACAAAACACAAAAACCTAATTCAGAACATACCAAAAAAACCAACCAATATCTGTCAAACTACTCAACGTACGCAAAAAGTTAAAAGTTGACCAAATTTTGTACTTTGCGTTGACGGACACGTACTGAATGTAACAGCACTCATAAGAAACCGTGTATTTCAACTTAGCTGTCAGTTGAAAAAGGCGAAGTTTAACGTATGACGGATTCATTGTGCCCCGGCCTTGACTTGGAGCCAATTATACTAAATAATGGTTCAATTCTTATAAGTACATTATAGCTACCTAAAGGTGGAAGTACATACCACGCGTTACGCGGCAACGCTTTTCTGGCTTGTTAAACGTTCAACGCTACACAAATGGAAGGTTACACACCACGCTTTTGAACCTTTTTTAGTTGTAAAATTTAAATCCCTTGTCGGCTATTTTTTTTGCATTTACGTTGCATTTTTCTTTAAATATTTAATTCATTTTTGTATCCATTGTTTAATAAAAAAATTAATTTGTAATCATGTTTGTGTATGTTAGTTTATGAATCTGGCAACACTAGCTGTCATTTTGTATACAACGCGTGAAAGTTGAAGAATGTTCAACTTTTGGCGAGGTACGCGCGTCGCGAACTTCTCTATGTAACTTGCCTTATGAAAACACACTAGTTCAACTTTTTTGACAGACGCGTGTATCGCATTAGCGCATTGAACGCGTGTTATGTACTTCCACTTTTAAAGTCTCATCTCATCATTGCTTCAGCACTTGGCAGACTTTCGTTCAATTCTGACATTATCTTAAGCTAGCACATGTACATTATGGTTTGGCTTTTATAGTCCAAAGATGATATTGAAAATGTTAGAAATTTCTATCACAGTCATATAATTTACAAAAATAAGATACGAGCTGAAATTTCAGCCAAATACATAAAAAACAAAAACGTATTTGCTGCTTTCCCTCAAATTTGCAATAAAAAATCCGATATAAAAACCCCTATTTCTGTAAATGAGGTTGAGTTTGTGTGTGTTTCTTTTTATTTGACTTGGTATAAATATCAATTTCATTTTATTTCCTTTGCGTCAAGTTAGTGGTTTGTTGATATTTTTGGTCGTTCGTTATTTTTTCTTTTTTTTTTTCAATTTGTTTTTTATGTTTTCTATTTATTTGTACATATCTATATTCAAGTGGGAGCAGGAAGGTGATGAGGAATAGATGGCTCTTATATTTAAATACTTTGAAAAAAAAAATGCTTTAAATAAACATGTTTCCTTAAAGTTCTTTTTTATATCTTTGATATTTGTTATTCTTCTCAAAATTAAAGAACTAAACTTAAAAGTATCAATACAGTTTTACTTCTATGCTAAATAAATGAAGAGATGTGCCATAAGAGTTTATTCAATTTAAATTGTTTGCAAACTTTAGCAGATACGAGTGTTGCGTACATATTCAACTTTTTTATGTACATAGATGTTGAATAGATACTTGAGTAAATTTTCATACACTCAAACATATGTATGAATGTACATATTTATATTTTGAATATCTCACATCTCCGTCATTGCTGCAAATAGAAATTCATTTTTATTCTTCGATAAATTAAAATTTGAGCTTTGAAAATTATTTAAAAATATCGTACGAGAGGTACTATTTATTTATGTTTCGGGAATTTTCAACATTAATGCCAATAGCTAAAATCTGGCAACATCATAATAAAGTTTGCCATTTTTTAGCATTAAGGCTCCATTTTATAGGCTTTTCACACTTGCCAACATTTTCGTGGAATGTGTGGAAGATGTTGAAAATGTGAAACATACGTTCACATTACAACATCTAACATCAACCATCATATTTAGCTGTCAAAATAAATAAGGCCACGTTTTGTGTAAAAAAATAATAAAAATTAAAAAAAAATTGATAATGAAGAAGAATTAATAATATGACTAGTTGTTAATTTGGAAGAGCAATCTCTACTATTAATGCAGTGTGTAGAATTCATAAAAAGCTTACTGGAGGAAGAAGATGATGAAGACATAGTTTTGGACAATCTCATCCAGCAACATAGCTTCCATTTCTTCCGTCCAACAAATTCGGACTGGTTTTCTTTTTTACTGCAAAAAAAAAACATATGTATGTAAGAATGTACATACAACAAAATGTTTGTATATACAAGGAATAATTATGTACAAATATTTAAAAATAAAAATACTTACATGTTTCGCTCATTTTTAATAACCTTGTAAATATTTTTTTATATCATTAAATGTCAAAAATTCCAGTGATGCCACTACAATTTTTTGTCATTTATCAGTGATGGCACTAAAATAATCAAAAGATGTTGAGTGGAACAAAATGAGTTAGGAACATTTTACAAAGATGTTGAAAGATGTTGCTTTTTAGCCCTGTACATTTCTTATGGGAAATTTTCAACATCATCGCAAACTGATGGTAGATGTTAGATGTTGATAAGTGTGAAAAGGCTATTACCCGACTGTAGAAATCGCAGATGTAAGGTAAATGTAAATGTAATGTAAATGTAAACGTTTGAGCGCTTATAGAATACTTAAAAACGTGTCATGTGTTTTCGACACACAAAAAAACTTCTTTGTGCACACACACATACATACTAATTGCATTGTGGCCAGCAAACACGCATTTTCGATTTTAAATTGCGACTTATTTGAAGTCAAACGCGAAAGTTCATATACTTATGTAACGGGTGTTTTTTTTAGAGGTATAGA
Organism: Tachina grossa; assembly: GCA_949987645.1. Classification (NCBI taxonomy): domain Eukaryota; kingdom Metazoa; phylum Arthropoda; class Insecta; order Diptera; family Tachinidae; genus Tachina; species Tachina grossa. Next base: position 127,720,043 of record OX465275.1, read on the forward strand.
ACTTCGAATTGAAATAAAACACAAGAAAATCGTTTTAATGTCCATCAATTTAGCTTTATTGGAAGGATAATTTTATGCCATTAATGTTTAAATATGATTTCGGGCATGTGGCCGCCGCGGCTGGCTCGAATAAAGCCAATTCTACAGGTCCAATTTTCAACCACTTTTTCGAGCATATGGGGCCGTATGTTGGCAATAGCGCCACGAATGTTGGCTTCCAAGTCCCCTAACGTTTCTGGTTTGTTGGCGTAGACGAGCGACTTCACATATCCCCAAAGAAAATAATCCAATGGTGTCAAATCACACGATCTTGGTGGCCAATTGACAGGTCCATTCCGCGTAATTATGCGCTCATCGAATGTTTCCTTCAATAAATCGATTGTGACGTGCGCTGTGTGGCATGTAGCGCCGTCTTGTTGGAACCACAACTCATCCACATTCATGCCATCCAATTCGGGAACAAAATAGTCGGTTATCATGGCTCTATACCGGTCTCCATTAACGGTAACTGACTCTCCAGCATTATTTCGGAAGAAGTATGGCCCAATGACTCCACCAGCCCATAGAGCACACCAAACAGTCAGTTTTTGTGGATGTAATGGCGTCTCAAGGGTCTCATGTGGATTCTCTTCACTCCAAATGCGGCAATTTTGCTTGTTGACGTAACC